>CM019179.2:57417441-58017441 GCA_009739505.2 Apolygus lucorum
AATTCAACGTACTTAAATAAGTTATTTAAAAATGAACAATCATCAAATTTTTTACTTAATTATCACAAAAAATGTGCCACGATTTAAAAAAACACTGGGTATAAGTTAACAACGCTGCAAATTACTACACAATTACTTGTTATTAACCATCTGCATAGAATACTACCTTCTTGCAATAAAAGGTATTTTTTATTTGGTTGCGAAGAATACACAACTGAGAACGACACAAAACTCATTTCAATGAAACACTCGCATTTAATACGCTGAAATCTGAACGGAAATTAGGCCAATTTCCTATAGTGAACCATCTTTTGGGATTCAGTTTTGGTTTTCTGGTTAATTTCAAGTCCAACCCTTGATTTCTTAAAGGGAGAACACGTTTTTTTTTCTCTAAGAAACAGTGTCCACCTTCCTTAAACCTAGTGCACAAAAAAGCTATGTCCGGACAAAGCTCCAGTGTCCACAATACGATTGAATTTTATAGCTAACATATTGGGACATAGAACGATTGTGCATTCCTCTTTTTGACCGACTTCAACGCGCCGAAGGCGCGCGAAAGAGGAGGTACTCAATTCGGGTTGTCGTGGGACGACGATTTTTTTTTTTTTTTTTTTTTTTTTTTTTTGTATGTCCGAGTCGCTTGCATTTCTTTATTATGGTACCAATCTGTCTGGTTCTTTTTGAAATTTGTTCTACAAGTATCCGTGGTGGTCCCGTTTCAAACAGATTTCATTTTGCTTTCTTAGAAGTATCGAAAATTTGTGAATGAAGTTGAAAAACGTGGGTCCCGTTTTCGGGAATATCGGTCCGCATTCACTCTTCTTGCCCTGTGACTTCCGACTGAGTCGATGGAGGACCATTTGTGTATAGTCAAATTGAAGGTCTGATTGTAAGCTTTAAAATGACATGCTATATGAGGGGGGTTCCGATAACTAAAAGGTGCTGCGGTGATGAGAAAGGGGGAAATTATACTGGGTTATTCGCTCAGAACCTGCATGAGCCATATCAAACGTGTTTATCAATGCTCGAGTATGTGAGTTTTCCTACCAAATATGAAGAATAATCATAGTACCTACTGTTAGATAGGTATTCTACCATGTGGGTGTAGCACATAGCTCTCTCAACACAAATAACACGATTGGGTAGGTAACAGTGTAGGGGATCGTCAGATCTGCATAGTGCCGTACCAAATATTAGGGATATAATTGTACAGTTAGGTGATAAGAGGGTATTCTACCAAGTGGGTGTAGCACATAGCTTCCTCCTCATCCATAATATAGTTGGGTAGGTAATGGTATAGGAGATCGTCAGAACTGCATAGTGCTGTACCAAATATTAGAAATGAAATAGTACAGTTAGGTGATGAGAGGGTATTCTACCAAGTGGGTGTAGCACATAGCTTCCTCCTCATCCATAATATAGTTGGGTAGGTAATGGTATAGGAGATCTTCAGAAGTACATTGTGCTGTACCAAATATTAGGGATATAATTGTACAGTTAGGTGATGAGAGGGTATTCTACCAAGTGGGTGTAGCACATAGCTTCCTCGTCATCAATAATACAGTTGGGTAGGCAATAGTATAGGAGACTGCCATAACTGCGTAGTGCCATTCCAAATATGAGGTATATAGTACAACTCGGTGATGAGAGGGTATTCTACCAAGTGGGTGTAGCACATAGCTTCCTCGTCATCCATAATATAGTTGGGTAGGTTATGGTATAGGAGATCTTCAGAAGTACATTGTGCTGTACCAAATATTAGGGATATAATTGTACAGTTAGGTGATGAGAGGGTATTCTACCAAGTGGGTGTAGCACATAGCTTCCTCGTCATCAATAATACAGTTGGGTAGGCAATAGTATAGGAGACTGCCATAACTGCGTAGTGCCATTCCAAATATGAGGTATATAGTACAACTCGGTGATGAGAGGGTATTCTACCAAGTGGGTGTAGCACATAGCTTCTTCGTCATTCATAAATAGTAGGGTAGGTAATGGTATACGAGATCGTCAGAACTGAATAGTGCCGTACCAAATATGAGGTATATAGTGCAGTTAGGTGATAAAGGGTTTTCTATCAAGTGGATGTAGCACTTAGCTCCCTCGTCAATCATGTCATGGTTGAGTTGTTGAATTGTGTTGTCAGAACTACAAGTACCTACGATATATGAGGGAAGTCGAACAGTTAAGGGATATGAGAGTAGATGGCTAAGAAGGAAAGTGACCCCAATACCTCCTGAAACTGATCCATAAACGGAAACTCATCTACACATATGGAAATTGATCCGGATTACAAAATGTCGTCCACCCTATGGCTTCTAGTTCACCTTACTGAAATGATGCACAGTATTGAAGTAGATCTACATTGCGAAAACTGATCGAAAAACTGCGGGTAAATTAATTTCTGATTCAAATTGAGGACCACTAAAAAGTGAAAAATAAAAAATAATATAAAATGGAAAAATAATAAAATAAAAACCTTTTTAACAAAAAAATGGACCGACCTCAAAAATGATGTCCGTGAACACCAAAAAGGAAAAAATAATAAACTTAGCGAAAACACACTGATGTATTAGGTTGTTGGATATAAATATCTTGTCAACAGATGGTATGTTGGAATACCAAATATTATTTGTAATGTGATTCACACTCATTGTCACACTCATATCCTCCATCATACGATAGCAGTGACGTACTACCCAATAGTTTTGGAACACTTATCTCTACTCGTATTCATGTTTTGTAATACTCACCAGATCATGTGAGTATTACTTAATAACCACAGTGTATCCAGATAGGTAGGTAGGTACGCATTGAAGTCGCCGCCGTGCCCACCTGTAGACACAAACGTCTCCTAGATGTTCTACTTACCAACATTTCATTCGTTTTCGGAAATATAGGTACATACCTCGCATACCACAGACATGCTTCCACACCGAGTATGAACGTATATATCTTTTTGTCTAAAATTGTGGACGGTTTTGAACGTTAATTAGGTAACAACGATTCCGAAGGTATGTTGCTACAATATAATATATCCACCAATAAAATAAACAGTCTCATGTAATAATAGAGTCTCAAATTACTCGTCACAACCATTCCTAGGGAGGTTCACACTTACTATCATACTCATATGGCAGCAGAGACGTACTAGGTACCTGATAGTTTAGGGAGCACATTGTAACTCAATGGTAGGTACTTACTCTTGTAATGCTAACCAGATCATCGAGTAAGGAAGGTGATTAGTTTGTGTCTACAGGTGGGCACGGCGGCGACTTCAATGCGTACCTACCTACCTATCTGGATACACTGTGGTTATTAAGTAATACTCACATGATCTGGTGAGTATTACAAAACATGAATACGAGTAGAGATAAGTGTTCCAAAACTATTGGGTAGTACGTCACTGCTATCGTATGATGGAGGATATGAGTGTGACAATGAGTGTGAATCACATTACAAATAATATTTGGTATTCCAACATACCATCTGTTGACAAGATATTTATATCCAACAACCTAATACATCAGTGTGTTTTCGCTAAGTTTATTATTTTTTCCTTTTTGGTGTTCACGGACATCATTTTTGAGGTCGGTCCATTTTTTTGTTATTTGCAAAGCACCGATCGGCACTTACGATTATTCGAGAGAAGACATAGAACCCTGTCAATTTTTCCTTTTTTAAGCCATTTTAAAAGTTTTTAGAACTACAATCATGTATCCTAATGAAATAGTATGGTCCTATGATGTAACTGACCCATTTATCTCAAAAGTGACATTTTTGGACATAGCGCCTTTGTGCTTCAAGGTGTTGATATGTTTCATTATTGGCATCCATTCATTTCAGACGAACCAGTTTTAAATTACTCCTCTTGATCCTACCTCAATCATCTACAATTTTAAAGGATACGATTGGGCCAATGTTTGATATTGTACATCAAGGGCGCTTGAAGGCCTGTCATCAAGGCGTAAATTGTTTGTTCAGGATTCCCATCCAACGTCGACCACGAAACCAGGTCGGAGAAATTTTCGTTTGTCAACACCACATTGAATTTTTTGCGATAATAGAGGTGTAAATCTGTCACTCTGTTGGAAATTTCACGTTGTATGATTAGAAAAGTGAAAATTCTACTTGATTTTATAAGACCATTTTTTTAAATTTTATACAATTACGAAACAATTAGTGCTATGATATATTTTGGAAATCATTCTATCACCAATACATCAATTTAAAACTTCTTCGTTCATTAGTCACCTACCTGCATTCTGGGAAGCCCAAACTTGCTTTCAGTTCGTCTAGGTCGAAATAGATCGTGAGAATAAATTGATCGGGTTGCCTCAGAAACTTCTCAATAACGTATTCGCAGTCGATGTTCCAATCTTCTTCTTGGAGGTCGATCAGCGTTGTTATATTTTTAATAGTTTTCATCTGAATATCATAATAGAAACAAATAAAAATTTCAGAGGGCTAGAGGGTATAGATAAAGGCTTTCTCTAGAACATAGGTACCTTACCCAAGTATTTTAATTTACCGAGAAGTGAATACAAATAAATAAATAAAATAAATTCGCTCACCAAACTAGTGACAGCATCTTCGCTTATTACTTCACCTTGTTCCTCCATAATTTCTTGAAATGAAAAATAGATTTATGAACGAACCAATAAACTGAAGGACCTACTACAAACATTCCAATTTCAATGAAGTTTTCAGAGATTCAGCATTCAGAGGTCTCACGTTAATTTCACTAGTATAATATTTTTATCTACTTCAAAACGCCTTAAGGCGTGAAGAGAAGGAGGGATCTCAATTTGATGTGTCATGAGACAAAAAATTTTCTTTTTTCGCTTGTATAAAACTCCTTGCAATTTCTATTCTGGTACCAATCTGCCAGATTCTTTTTGTGTGTTCATGATAAGTGGTATGTGATTATTCTTTTGTACTAGTATCCATGGTGGTCCCGTTACAAATTGATTTCATTTTACAGGGTTGAAAGTGTCGAAAATGAGTGAAAATAGCTAGTTTAGGGGAGATTTCGCCCCTAAATCCGTATTCACGTAATTTCCCCTGTATCTTCCGACTTAGTCTAATTGTAAGGTTAATATAAAACTTTTTTAACTAAAAAATAGGTGATTTTCATAGTATTTAACTTAATTGGAATCGAACCAAACAACTTGAAGTTTCATTTCATAGAATTAGGAATACCAAAAATAAAACTGAGGACCACTAAAAATTGAAACACTCATGTGCTTCATCATTCGACAGCAGTGACTTTTGGAACACATTTTTAACTCTATAAAACTTACTCTTATTCCTGTTTTGTATTGCATTATCGAAGCATGTAATACTAAACCAGGGGTTCCCAAACTTTTTTGTACTACGCCCCCCTCTGGTTATTTGGAGACCCCCCACGCCCCCCTACACATATCAGCTTTCCATTTTTGCAATACCCTATTTCCACGGTACCGTACATACCAACTCCTACTTGTACAAGTATGTGCCTACTTGATACGGTGAGTAGGTAGATTTTTCGATCACTGTTGAATGCGGTAACGCAGAATGGAAAGATTCAATAATTGTACGTATGGTGAAAATTAAAACAAGTATTACATGAAAAACGAATATAATTACTGACACAAAATTTCACATTGTAACACAGATACATTTTCAATTTAAGGAAGGTGAAACTTAGAAAGACTTTATTTCAAAAATCTGAGGAAATTATTTTTGTAATTTTTTTTTTTCATTTATTTCATTTGGGTGTCACGCCCCCCCTGGACTTTCTCCACGCCCCCCCCAGGGGGGCGCGCCCCCCAGTTTGGTAACCACTGTACTAAACAGATCATGTGAGTATGAAAGTAAATGTTGGAAGGAAGTGGAATTAATGTTGCGTAAGTTTGTGTCGTTCAGAGAAGCAGTCCTGAACGGTTCGGAGGGGTACGGAGGAGTCCAGGCGCCTCTATCTCCTCCCCTTTTCAGTTCTGGTTTTATTGATTCAGGTCTGAATTGATTTAATTTTGTGAAAAAATGAGGTTTTTATTGCGATTAAAGATCGAAAATGTGGTGTTATTTAAATTCTGACTTCATATTCATGTTCTACAGCTTTTTATCCGCATTTTTCTAATAACTCCACACCACAAAACTCGGAAACCAAAAATTTACGATATTTCGAACAACTGGGCCTTAACTGAAAAACTGTTGACATTTTCGAATTCAGCACCCCAAAATTTATTCAAAAAGGGGTTTTCAGAGACAGTAAAAATTGAATTTTTCCTAACTTATATTATCACTGCATCACAATATACCTAAATGTTTTAGAAGGTGGTTGAGTTTAGGTTAGGTTTTACAAATGTACACCAAATTTCCTTAAAAATGTATTTAAACGGTTTCGATCGGACTTCAATGACAAAATGTTGATGGTCTACTTCAATTCAGGCTCCTGTACTAAACACTTTAGCGAAGGTGTAACAAGGCTCTTTACGTGTATGCTTTTCAGTATTTCACTTTTGCACTTGCACTTCTGGTGCACGAAATATGAGTATAGTTATGCCTCCTTTCATCAACATGGCTTTACTTTACATACTTTAATAACATGTTTGCAAAAGCTTTTGTAGCAAACTGGCTTCCATCACTTACTAGATTTCATATTTTTTCACAAAATTTCAAAATCAGACAAAATAAGGTCTGAACTGGTTCGGGAGTGCTTCTCCGAACAGACCAAAAGATGGGCACGACGGCGACTTCTTATAAATTTCATCGTGATCGAATCGTCACCTCTATGCATAACCAAACGTGAAATTCTTACGAATGAAATATCCATTCTGGGAGAAGTAGACGATGAGATACTAAAAAATGAAACTGACCTGTGTTTCCGATTCCCATCGGCATGGACGAAACGAAAGAAACGCTTTGGTTTTGGAGCGCCGTTGAATCAATCAAGACGGATTGACTCGCAATAGGATCCATTTTGCTCGGTTGAATTTAAAGAACCAATTGATGAATTAAATGCTCAAATATCTATAAATTATAGACTTTAAACTCTTCTCGATTGTTCAGAAAGCTCGCAGAAAAATTATTCAGTCAGTATCAATTAACGTTGAGTGCGGGTGAAGCTCAGGTGTTTCTTTAGAAACCAGTAAACTACTCTGAAAATCAATAGGTTAGCTCGGAGTTGTAGGTTGCTACATTTACATGAATAGGCATGATAAGTATTGAATACCACTTAATTTCATTGGTAGGTGCCTAGGTAGTTCGCATAATCAGCGTAATAAGTACGCAGGTGGTTAGTTATGATTAAATACTAATAACTCGAGACATCTCCCAAAACGTGAATCTCCCATCTCGCACTCGAGTGAAAGTATAGCCACAAAATACATAGTTCTTACTTATCTACTTCTATGTAAGTACGGCACCATTTCATTGGATTGTTCGATTGTCTTTAAGAGGATTTGGGCTGACATTCCGCTACAGAGTGATTTCTACCTGTAGAGATTTGATTATTCGTGCAGAAAGAAAAACTGTCATGTATCGTCTTCTATAATTCTTTCATATTTGCATTCAGACTATCTGTGGGATGAAATATAAATAATTAGTATTGAATCCTTCTAGGTCTGCGGACAGAGATGCAGTAGAATAAAAAGTTATTCTCTCGAACAAATAATTCAGTTCTCTTTACTTCATGATTTAGTGTATTTATTTGAGAGAACTTTTGAAGAAAATAGTCTCCATAGCTGAAGTAATCCTTTCAAACAATCAAATGGACGGATTTATGGAAGACTTCTCGATACAAATACCTTTTTTTTTTTTTTTTTTTTTTTTTTTTTTTTTTTTTTTTTTTTTTTTTTTTTTTTTCTTTTTTCAACCTCCCCTCAAAGACAAAATGTCTTTTATGACGGAGGGGGCACGCCATGAATGAAAATAAATAAATAAATCAAAAATAATGGGGAGGACGCCCAGGACTCACCCGACGCCGGCCCTAGGGATGAGGGAAGATGAGGAAGGTGGGGGTGGGAGAGAGGGATGAAGGGAAGTGCCTCTGTAAAACGACCACCAGTTCAAATACGAGCCGAGCAGGACACGGGTGGTAATACCACGGAGTACGCCTACTGAGATGCCCAACTCGCGCAACTCCGTGGCACTTTTCCCGCACCACACCCCGCGCCATGACAAAGTTGCAGCCATCACCCTGATGTTGTTGGGTGCCACTCCTTTTAGCTCCGACACCGCTTGCCGTAAATCATCTCTGTCATACTTTCCTATCTTAGCCCGCCAAGTCTGCTCCATGTCCAAGCTGCCATTGACAACTTGGACATCCAGGATAATGCAAGACTGGTCGGGCTTGACAGCAACGATGTCGGGCTTCTTACCCTGGTCACTTGGCATGTGATACAATCTCTCCCTCTCAACATCCCAGCCGCTAGATGACAAAGCACCTGCTATCTGCTTGGCGACCGCATCATGACGTAGAATGCGGCCCCCATGAGTCCGAGGACACTGCTGCACTACATGATAAAGATGTTCATTTCCACTCCGACAGGCACGGCAAAGGGGTAGGGTTGTCCCGCGACTACCTCTCGAACACCGTACCGCAGTTGGCAGAGTTGCCATGCGGACGGCGTGATAGTGTCGGTAGTCACGGGCCCCAATGCCCTCCGAAGCCCAATCTACCCATTGGGATGAGACAAGGCTTTCGGAGCACTGTCGGAGTTCTTTACCATCTACTGACTCATGCAGGGCAGCAGCAAACTCAGCAGACGAACTGGGTTTTGGAGCAGATGGTGTTGCTCGGTCGCACCATGCTAACTGCTGCCTGACAAAATCAAGATCAGCAGCCGCACGGGCGACCTCCCAGCTCGACCCTTGAAGGGCTAGCAGGCGCTGGCGGCGCAGGGAAGGGATACATGCCGAGAGAGACACAATACCAAGCCCACCGGATTTGACCGGTGCGTGGAAACAGGCACTTGGGACACCAGGTGGGAACCTCAGCCAAGAGCGCACAGCAGAGCGGATTTCTCGATCTAATTCTTGCAGCCTCCCCGCCGTAAGCCTGCCAAATACTAACCCATAGGTCAGCTTTGGCAGTAAGTACGTGCGGAGGAGGCGCAGCTTCTGCTGTGGCTTCAATGGAGCCTTGGTAACGCGAGCTAGCGCTCTACCAAGGTCCACACGGCTGGTAGTAATGGTGGCCACCCCCATGAAGTCGACTCCAAGGTACCGCCAAACCTCCAGCACAGATCGAGATGGAATGGGGGATTGTCCTATGACAAAACCCCCATCCACAACTTTCACCTTATGCTGGCGACCCGACGAGACCAAGGAGACCGACCCACACTTATCGGGGTTAACCACGAGTCCACACCTGGCTAGCTGCTTAGCAAATGCATTGAGGGCGATCTGCAAGCCCTCACGGGTTTCTGCGAGTAGGATAACATCATCGGCAAAAGCCAATGCTCCTACTCGCACCCCAGGGGCGAGATCAAACCCTACTTCAGTGGGCAGCTTACCCAAGGCCGTATCCACGACCAGGTTGAAGAGGAGTGGGGATAGGGGATCCCCCTGGCGTACCCCACGCCCGATCCGTATATCCCTTGATACCTCGCCCCCTGCCTCGAGGACCGTCACGCCTTCATGGTACAGACAGGCCACATACTCAATTAATCGAGATGGGGCCCCGACACCACGAAGGCAATCGGTCAGGGCAAGGTGACTGACTGTGTCAAAGGCCTTAGCGACGTCCAGAGCGGCGAGGTGGAGTTGCCGGCGTTTAATACGGGCCAGCGAGATGACAGTTTGGAGAACTGTAAGGTTCTCCGCTGTGCCATCCGCTGGCCGAAACGCTCTCTGGATGTCACCAATGACACCAGCCACCTGGAGGCGAGATGCCAGTACTTTTTGGAAGTGGCGGAAGACTACCGAAGACACTGAGATCGGTCGATAGCCTCCAGGCCCACTTCCCCCTTTCTTGGGGATAAACACGGTTCGGGTACAGGTTAACGCTTTCGGGGGTCTTCCCGCAAGCATGAGCAGGTTGAGGATGAGCAGCTTAATCGTATTTGGTGCTTTATTCCAGCGACGGGCAGAAACACCATCCGGTCCAGCGGATGTGGAGTTCTTGACACGGCACTTGTGTGCCTCGTCAAGTAGCACCGGCAAAGACAAGATGCTGCGTAAGGAATCCCTGGTGGAGACTGGGGGAACCACTCGCTCCCCAGGGTTGTGGCTGGGAGCACTCAAAAGTGGCTCCCAGAAATCCACAAACTCCTGAAGAGGGGGCTGAACTTGATCTTCCCCAGGCTCCTCCAGTACCTCCGCAGCTACACGTGCCGGATGCTTCCTCCACAAACTCTGAACCCGGTGGTACTCCCGCCGTCTTGCTTGCTTAGCTGCTCTGCGACCTCCACGCAACACCACTCTGGGAGGAGGTCTCCCCTGGTGCCGCGTCACGGTCGCATCCCCAACCCGCGGGAAGATTCTCCTTAGATAGGCTGCAACCTCGTCCTCCAGGTTGTCCAGCCCTTCAGCAGCCCGCCTCGCCAGATCCTGCAGGTAGGTACTTTCATAGCCTTCAATACGACCTACCTGCCCCCCGAGCCTCAAGACTTCGGTCTTCAAATCGGCAAGAAGACCGGAGGTCCCGGGGGAGGGATACTGAATGGCAGACTGCTGGTCCACGCCAGCAATAGGAGATGCGGGAGAAGCCCCACCACTATTTGCCAGGATAGCTTCCTGGACAAGCTGCTTATAGTGGGGCTTCAGGCGGAGGTTCTTGATGGCAATGACTGTGCGCGTGGGAAAACGTTCGCTTAAATAAACATTTATATTACGTACCCCATTGCGCACAGCCACCACCTCATCTGCCGCCATCCTACGCAAATCCTCGGAAGCATACCTAGGCTGTACTCGTTCAATATTAATTTCATCATTTGCAGCAACAGGATGCTTCCGTCTGACGTGGACACCAAGGCCAGACCTGGAGGTGAATGCCCGCTCACAATGGGCACACTGGTGGTCTAAAGAGGCTGTGGAAGAGGAAGAGGGAAGGGATGATGAGGAAGAGGAGGAGGGAGAGGATGGCCGACGCCCCTGCCTGGGGCGCCTCTGAGCGCCTCCCCTAATACCCCGCGAGCCAATGGGCTGGCGGGGGTTATGAGGCTGTCTTATATTGTTTTCCATAACGGGGGAGCGCTAGTGGTGAAGGGTCAGGGAACCCATTGACAGGGGTCCCCTCCCTAATCGCCAGAGGGTCATTCAGCCACCCCTGGAAATTCAAGAGGGGCCACCACCAGGGAAACCTAATGGGACCACCTCTGTCCATCCCAGGGGGCCCGGGTTGTGCGACGGGGACGCATGACCATGACTTGGGTAGGGATAAGAAGGGCTCCGAAGAGATAAAAACACCCTCTATTACCCTACCCCAACAACCCAAATCTTTCATATTTGCATTCAGACTATCTGTGGGATGAAATATAAATAATTAGTATTGAATCCTTCTAGGTCTGCGGACAGAGATGCAGTAGAATAAAAAGTTATTCTCTCGAACAAATAATTCAATTCTCTTTACTTCATGATTTAGTGTATTTATTTGAGAGAACTTTTGAAGAAAATAGTCTCCATAGCTGAAGTAATCCTTTCAAACAATCAAATGGACGGATTTATGGAAGACTTCTCGATACAAATACATTTAAAATCAAACGCTGGAGGTGCATCCTTGCTACCGAATTGGAAACGGCGTACGATGCCTACCCTACCTTCAAGGCGGCTCGGTCGTGATGGTCATCGCATGCCTTCGCCGTCGGACTCGTTCACAGTCATTTAGTTTAGCCAAAAACACGTGCTTGGGTCATTTTGGTTTATAAACCATATTTTATAAAAATAATAAATTTATAAAAATAATATTTTATAATATTAATTTTATTTAATATTTATATTTAAATGTTTATAATTTTATAATATTTTTCATATTTATAAAAATAATAAATTATTTTCAATAATGAACCTTTGGAATCGACCAAGAAAAAAAAATTTAAACACCCCCTCAAAATTTGATGGTTTACGTTTTAAGGTACGTAGAATCCAAAAATCGAATAAAAACGCTGCAAATTATTACACAATGGTTTATAATTTTTTATTTTTCTCTTCTCCTTTTCTTTATTTTTCATAGATCACTCCTCTGCAAAGCCACCAACCATCCAACATGAAGAAAAACATCGATCGCATTTCGGTCAGCTTTAATTTGAACGGAGATTAGGCCTCTTTTGCGATTCATACTCGTGTTTCTGATTTATCGTAAGTCCAAACTTTAAATTCTCGTAGTGAGCGAACGGTTTGTCCTACTGTAGGACAGTCACTTCTAAGGGTTCCAAAATGAATTTTGAAAACGCCCTAACTCAAAAAATGTTGATATAAAGGTATTGTTTTTCCTTCAATTTAAGATTCTGTAGAATTTTCAGAATTTTTTGAGACCACGCGGAGCTCTGTCGGACAAACCGTTCGCTCACTACGAGAATTTAAAATTTGGACGTACGATAAATCAGAAACACGAGTATGAATCGCAAAAGAGGCCTAATCTCCGTTCAAATTAAAGCTGACCGAAATGCGATCGATGTTTTTCTTCATGTTGGATGGTTGGCGGCTTTGCAGACGAGTGATCTATATGGAAAAATAAAAAAAACGTCTGCCAAGTGGGTGTGGCACATAGCTTCCTCGTATCCATAACCCGATTATATAGATGATCCGATGCATAGTAGTTTATCTCAAAACACCAATCTCTAAGTACCTTCCACTACCCTCATAGGGGACCATCCTCATGCTAATCTGGACAACCCTAGAAAATTTCATCAAATTCGGATGAAAAAGTAAGTGAGTAGATGTATGTGATTGGATCAAAAAAATACTTAGCATCGGCTGGGATTCGAACCCGCGACCCCTGGGGGACAGTTGAAGTTACGGCTGTTACAAGGAATTTACGTTTGCGCATGTGCAGTCGCTTCTATCGGTCCGGGGATAATTATTTTCATAGGGGACTATCTACAACCTAATTCACATAAACCCTGAAAATTTCATCGAAATCGGGTGGAAAATGTGGAAGTTATGGCCGTTACAAGGAATTCACGTTTGCGCATGCGCAGTGGCTATTATCAGTCCGAAGTTGACGATTTTCATAGGGGACCATTTAAATACTAATCTATAACATCCCTGAAAATTTCATTGAAATCGGATGGAAAATGTAGAAGTTATGGCCGTTACAAGGAATTCACGTTTGCGCATGCGCAGTCGCTTCTATCAGTCCGGGGATGATGATTTTCATAGGGGACCGTCTACACACCAACCCGCACAATTTCTGAAAATTTCATAGAAATCGGACAATAACTTCGTATAGTTATGCGCGTTACAAGGAATTCATGACAGACAGACAGACACACAGACAGACACGGAAGGTCTAAAACGCAAAACGCGAGTGGAAATTTTGATTTTGGAGAACTTTTTTTTTTCGTCCTTGAAAAGTGAAAACAAAGCTTCCGCTACCTTGGTAGACTCGGAAGCAATAATAAACCATCGTGTAATAATTTGCAGCTTTTATTTTTTTAATTAGAGTTGTTAGTTTTATAATTTAAAATTTATTAAAATGAAATTACAAAGAATTATTTTCAAATTCAATTATTTTTAGTGGAATATTTTTTATAGGAAATTATTCACTGATTCTTTTGTGTTTCATGAAATTCTAACATTTCCTTCATTTTTTTTTTTTTTTTGTTTTTTTGTTTGAGGGAGGTAACATTTGTCATCCGCACAATTATTATTGACCACGGATTTCAAGCTTCACAATCAAGAGGTAGGTATACTTTGTCAAAAATGGGCTTGGCGAATGCTTTGTAACCTGATTAGCAATTTATTCAAAGCTGGTTAAACATAGAATGGAGCGAAGAAGAAACAAGACAATAAACTGCAACAGATGGAAAACGTCTACCAAGTGGGTGTGGCACATAGCTTCCTCGTATCCATAACCGATTGTACCTATAGATGATTCGATGCATAGTTGTTAATCTCAAAACATCAAACTCTTAGTACCTTCCACTACCCTCATAGGGGACCATCTACACGCTAATCTAAACAATCCTGAGAAATCTCGTCGAAATCGGATGGAAGCTGTAGAAGTTATGGCTGTTACAAGGAATTCACTTTTGCGCAAACGCAGCAACTACTATTAGTCTTGGGAAAATGATTTTCAAAAAGGACCATCTACACGCCAATCTCAACAATCCTAGAAAATTTCATCAAATTCGGATGAAAAATGTAAGTGTCATGGCTGTTACACGGATTTTACAATTACGCATGCGCAGAGACTACTGTAAATTTTAAGGCATTGATTTTCGTTGGGGACCATCTAAAATCTAATCCGCATAATACCAGAAAATTTCATCGAAATCGGATAGAAAATGTGGAAGTTATGGCGGTTACAAGGAATTAACGTTTGCCCATGCCCAGCCGCTATTATTAGTCCGGAGGGGATGATTTTCATAGGGGACCGTCTACCCGCCAAATGATGAAGTTCATCATGGGTGAGACATCTGGGAGTAGGAGAGTTCGTTAGATGATCGATGAACCTACGACTACGACGTAATGTTATTATTGTACAGTTTATTAACTACGCACTTACAACTTTGGTAATGAACTTGGCCATATACTTCAGAGTTTTGTTCTTTAAGTATCTCCTCATTTATATATAACCAGATAACGTGAGAGAACGTCTACTGGTGAGTAATCACAAGTTTATTTAGTTATCCCGACTGGTTTGATTGAGGATATGGCTTTTTCAATCGTCACAGTGTAAACTGGAATGAGCATAGTTACTTAGCAGAGGTTGAAGGAGCCGGGACTCAACAACGAGGAAAACACGAATGAATAATTTTTTTTAGAGAAAAAACACTTTGTTAGACATTGTAGAAGGAATAAAGGTGGAAAAGGACTCTAGTAGTTGTCGAAACGTAATGGATTTGCCGGAAGTTCAAATCCATAGATAGTTCTCCGATAAGTGGAATGGAGGGGGTTTAAGAAGAGTAACAAACAAACAAACAGTGGATACACTGGCAACCACGGCTAGAGCCAACGAGGAAGAAGAAGAAGAAGAACAAGACAGTGCACCTGTGCGTTTTTATTCTTTTTAGCGTTTGGAGTAAATTGTGATAAGAAGGAAATCAAAATTTAATGTTGTGCCCATGAGATGTGAAAATTGAAATCATTCACCAGATAACTTGGCTCTATATGCACCAGATTTTCGCGGTACGTGATTCTGACGCTTAAATCCAGGGCGTTTAAAAATATTTCTAATCGTAAATAGGTAGGTAGTCCAAATTTTGTTTCTGTTCGAGTATTACCCCGCTGCACTTATATTTTACTCTTTGTGCGTCTGAATTCGACGGTTTCGTGTACCTTGAAATATCGAGGAAGTTGTTGAAGGTAAGCCAGAACAAAATAATTTATTGGCTAAGTTTGAAAGGATGGAAAGATATTTTTGGGTTGGTATGTTGCATCACAGTAATATTATTGCATTCTGCGTTCTTATACCATCTTCCGTTATTTTCATGTTTAAGATACATTGGATAGTTCCTATATTCATCATAATCGTGCGTATTAATTTATAGCAATGAACATAGGTTTGGAGAATTGACAATTTACTAATTGGCACAACAACCTTCTAACTTTATCCAAACCTTTAGTACTGACAAACCTACTTATTTATTGTACCCTGCTAACTATCCAAGTATCTAGTTTGACGTTTTTTCGTGCTTCAATCTCTACTCATGTCTCTAGATATGTCTCGTGGATCGTTGGGAGATTAGGCATGTTAGCATCTTTTGCTTTACCTAGCGTTCCAAATTGTTATGTGGGCTAGCATACTTTGGTTCCTAAAGCGTGTGTCGCCAATGGAATGTCAATTATTGCCAATGTTGAAAAGTGCATAGAGTAAGCACGATTTTGTTTAATTTTGCGGGTTCTTTGATAAATTTAACTTGGTTCAGTGGACTTCCTTCAGTCAACAAACATTTTGCTCATCTCAGTGACATTCTTCATTACTTCTCCGCAGCAAGTTATTGACCCATGGAAACCGACAGGTCAGCAATATGTGGATGCAAAGGTATTCGTACGTGCTTAAAATGTGAAAAACTATTCGGGATTGATAATAGGAACGATTCAAACCTATATCGGGGAGACTTCAAGCCTTACTTTTACTGCAGCAAGTGTGACACTTGTTGGCCGAGTTGGGATGGCCAAGACCATGATGATCACCAGGGTGAACCTTTTCACGTTGATGGTGTTTATGTACAAGAAGATTTCCTTTCTGTGGATGAGGAAAGTAGGTTGTTGTCCAGTCTTGACGATTTAGCTTGGGACTCATCTCAAAGCGGTCGGCGAAAGCAGAATTTCGGACCCAAATGCAATTTCAAGAGAAGGAAGCTCCGGGTGGGAGACTTCCAAGGTTTCCCTGGATCCACCAAGTTCGTGCAGGAGAAATTCAAAGACGTCGAGCTGCTTAAAAACTTTCAAACTATCGAACAATGCTCACTGGAGTATGACCCAGATAGAGGTGCCTCTATAGATCCCCATATAGACGACTGTTGGATATGGGGTGAGAGGATCGTAACTGTGAATTTGTTGTCAGACTCGGTGCTTACATTAACTAAATACACGGAGCAAGACAATCGACCGAAATACAACCTCCATCTCGCCGTGGAGTCTAGAAAGCCTAGCGACATGGCCTCCAGCGTCCTCGTCAGAATTCCTATGCCTAGAAGGTCTCTGCTAATCCTGACAGGGGAAGCCAGGTATCGTTGGGAACACCAAATCTTCAGAGATGACATCTCCACAAGACGAGTATGTCTCGCTTACAGGGAGTTCACCTTGCCGTATCTTCCAGGCGGGGAATCTGAACATGAAGGAGCCGAAGTTACAAGAATTGCCAGAGACTCGTGGTTATAGAATCATACTGACATTTATTTTGATGGATCTACAGTATCATGTTTAATAGTCGTAGGTGCTACAGGTAGTATCAATGTTATGTTTTAAAATATTCGGTGTTGCCCAAACGTTCTTACTTTTGCCACGATTTTCTGGGCAGTCATATCATTTACCAATTAATGAGTACAATCACTGTTACTGAAGACCCACTTTACTCAAATTGTCAGCCATGATGAGTTTCAATAAAAGCTCAAGTATTTACTGTTTGTTGTTATTAACGTCAGTACCCTATCCTTCTAAAACAAATTAGGGTGGAGTGGGGCAATTGCGACCCAAAATGTCAATAGCTCAACTTTGATCCTCTGTAACTTTCCTTTGAAAACGCTATTTTCACTTTTTTTTAGATTAGTAGCTTATTTTACTTAGATTACGATGCACTCTTCGAATTGTACAAAAGATTTACTTCTCATGGTCCAAACTGTGTTTTTTAAAATTCCGACCGACTTCCGCGTTTGCCCCACTAATCGGGGCAAATGCGGAAACGGCCTGCGAATCCCTTAAAAACATTTAGTTGCATTAATGGGGTAAATACAAACAAAGCCCATTTCAATACGAACAGAACGCTATATTTAATTTTTTCTCCTCCACTTTTTTATGACCAAAATGAACTTTCCTGCGCCAACTGGTTTGCACTTTATCTTTCAAATGACTCTTTCTTGAGTGAATAATTTTCTCTTGAGGCCTGATTTCGAAAGTGGGAGAGGAAAATGAAGAAATTCAACGTGTAGGAAACAAAATGTGTATTTTTAAAGGTTCATCTCCAATTTTTGTCCTAGAACAGAAAGGCCACTCAGTCTAATAGTTGTTATAGGGTGCTTATTTTGCACTTCCGCATTTACCCCATACTGCAATTTTGCTGGGGCAAATGTAACCCATGTTATCATTTCTACAAATAATCGTGATATAAACGATTTCATAATGAAAACTGTTAAACTGACTCATGTAAAGAAGTTTCAAGATGGAACAGACGTTACTGCCCCACTGCACCTCATGGAAAACTTATTTCTTGGCAAAAACCCGCCACTCGTCTGAAGAGCTAATCACTAGTGAGTCAGAATAATGTTAGGAATAAGCAGCTGACTGGCGAGAGCCTGCCTTTTCCGACAGGTAAGGGTTACCAACATAACTGGGTACACATTGAGAAGGTTTCTGAGGCAAGGCGCTCAAATGGCGCCATTTCCAAAACCATTTCCGCATTTGCCCCATTTTCACATTTACCCCACTCCACCCTATAAGATGTTGGAAAATGTTCATTTACCTATATGAGTAATCAGAAATAGAGGATCGGAAAGTCAATAGAATAAGTGGATTGTATGAACAATCCATGGGTTGTTGAACTTTGGAAGAAGCACGTCCTATGTTATATGTCTTTCGTGCGGAGCATCATGGATAAACATTATGATATACTTGGTTGACAACTCACATAATTTACGATTCGGTATTTGTCTCTTATTACCTTTAATGTTTCAGAACTTAGAGAGCTTTTCTGGCTTTGCCGATAAAAATTGATTTGCCCAAAGGAGCATCTGACACAGGAGGATCTAGAACGCGGCCCGCAGGTGCTGCACGCGCTTCCTAGCGACACTATGGCAACTCTCTCAATTATCTAAATAATGCTCTCTGATGACTAGACTTAGGTGTCATACTGGAGCTAGTTCTCCCTGGCCCCACGAGGAGCGCAGGATAATTGGGATGACCGATGTTACTGATAATTGGAGCAAAAGTTATGAAGACCAAAGACGAACTAATAATGAAATGAAAATTGGAAATTTAACGCTTTATTTAACGGTGCAATAAGATTTGAATTGGCGTGTGATTTAAGGAAGGCCATTTTAGTTTAGTCAAGTCGATAACACGAAAAAAAATAAGTTGCAGTGTTGTCAGGAAGCGCGCACAACCCCTGCGGGCCGTGTTCTAGATGCTCCTATCAGACACTGGCCACTTTTAAAAATTAAACTTTTTTTCTCCTTCCTTAACTGCTAAGATTTTGTAAAAATAGGGGTCGTTACTGTTAAATAAATGCACGATTTTGGATGATCAACTGTTTTGATAGTGTTTGATCCCGGAAGGAATTATCAAACAGAACTCTCGTTCACGGTTAGTTCACCACCTTCATTAACAAAATACTTTATTAAAACTAATAAATCTGCCTTAATAATTATTACTGCAAATAATTATTGGGCTCGGATTCGAGCTTATTTGGAAATTTTTTCCTGAATTGTACACATTGGAAAAGCCTTCTTTGCTATTGTAACCTCTCCAATTTTTGGACCAACAGAAGGAGCGTGGAGAGAGCGTCAAAGACTAGGACAGGAATGGCCGCTCCACGCCGTTGCAACGTACTTTCTTTCTGTTCGCCCCCACCCCCTTGCTCGAGGCGTCCAGGCAGGGCGTCGTTTGTGTGGATGACGTAGTTTAAAGGGCCCCATTCACGTGTATGCCTGGAGTCGCCGCCGCTTCCCTCCAGGTACTCCCCGAAGCCACCGCAGTAGTCCATTCACCTGGCTTCCAAAACCTCCTGATACCGCCGAATGGCGGACCTGCTACCAACCACCGCTTGCTCAGATGACTAGAAGTGAGGAAAACGGTAGGGCTACATGCTGTACTGGTGGGAGTGCGACCGGGCGTCGGCCTCACTTCAACCATTCACAGGGCTGCCGAGGATTAACCTGGCCGCAATTTTCGAGCATGTTTTTGAGCATGTCTGGCGGATGACCGCCAGACCTCAAGATTTTGTTAACCATTCACGGGTAGTTTTCCCCTTTGACGGCAGCTAGGGCCGTGGCAGTGACTCCAGGCATACACGTGAATGGGGCCCTTAAAGGAGTGCTTCTGGTGGCGGGTGCCAGAGGTGGTATTTCGACCGCCCTGGAGATGGTTCTAGCCCACTCCTGCCGGCCCCCAAGGTACTAAGGGAGTATGGTGTTGTGCTACTCAGCCCCGTCACTGTGTGAGTGTGTCAGTGAGCTGGGGCTCATACATGTAAATCTAAAAAACTTTAGGCTCTGAGGGCGAACTCTGCTGGAGAAGATAGAATTTCTGATCCTCATATTTACATCTCTTCTAGGAGGTTGACTGGAGCGTTGGTTTGAAGGATCATCAAGATAACTGTGAAGTTTCTCTGGTTGGCCTGTAGAGTATTTATAAATCATACCTCATTTCTATAAAAATCAGTCTGAGGATAATAGATGCGTTAGCCCTACTCTGATTGACATTTCATTTTGAAGTAAAGTAAACAACCATCTCAGGTGGAATTTTGTCAGACTGCCTTTCCTGGCGTCATGAATGTCATCAGCTGGTCTTCCAAAGGGAAGATGATTTTCCTCATGGCTACTCATTGCCTCATCCCCTGAATTAGAGAGATGTTCACCAACCCTACTCTAATAATAACTAATTGGAACATGTGATCCCGCTTTTTATTTATTATTAGCTAGGTAAATATTTTGACAATGCCATTTACGTGGATACCTACTATAATACCGCTGGAACCAAATCGGAATGATGTACTCACCTGCTCAATTATTTCATGTGTTTCAGTGGATAATTGCCTTGGGCAGTGGTTTGTTTGTTAGCTCCGTTCTATATACCATTCAACCTACGATGGCTTGGAGGTCTCATGGAAAATCAAACGTCGATCTCGTTATGAATCTCCAAAGTACGTTTGAGACTTTTATCAATAATACACACCTACTTATAGAGCTGACAATCTGGTGCTGATTATTTTCTCGGATGTTTTACCTGAATGCCAGGAAGTGGGCGAACCATGAGGAGATTATGCTCAATGCTTTCCAATAACAAATGGACTCATGTAGCAGGGCGGGAACTCCTTCGTGGCCAGGAAATCGTGAAAATTAATTCGCAGCAGATAGTACCTGAACTTCATTATTTGAGTTGTACTTATGAAATTTGACTATCTTATAGGTGTCATCTAGATTTGTAATAAGTGTAATCCTCTGCTTACAGAAAATCAAATTATCCGGAGCGAAGAAGTAGCGAATGTCATGAAGAGTGTAGATCGAGCGAATTATGTTAAAAACAATTCATATATGGACGTACCTCAAGGGATTGGTTATGGAGTGACAATAAGTGCTCCTCACATGGTGAGTAGGCAAAACAGGACTGTTCCAAGTTACTGTTTTTCTTTAAACAAACCATTTTTTTTTCTTTTCAAAATGACATTGTATCCTAATAGGATTATCTTCCAAATGAAATTTGCTCTCTCAGACTGACTGGTAGATCTGCTATCTCTGACTCTAGAACACGCTTGCGATGTAGTTACCAACCATAAACTCATCTTGTCGATTGTCCTAAAAAAATAGGGGAATTTGCCTCAAATTTTTTAAATATTTTTTCGAAAGAGGGATCTCTGATATGGAAGAAAACCATAGTGTGCTGCTCGAAAAAGCATCCAAAAAATTTAGAGAATTTAAGGAAGATGGAAATTTTAAAAGTAGCAGCAATTTGTATGGAGGCAGCTATGTAGCAACATAACGGGTTTTTTTAACCAATATTACTTCATAGGAGATTCTGTGCCCCTTACGACAGTAGTGCTATCTCTGGAAGCTTACATGAAACAAGCTTACGTGGTTGAAGAGAAAAAACTCAGACGTGAAAGTGGCCAAAAGAAGCAATTTTACTCACTCTTTTTTACAATTCGACTCTACCTATTAGTTTATCAAGCATTATTAGTCTTCATCTTCTCTTATTTAGTTTCTGTATTAGTTGAATCACTTAATTTGAGTGAATCATTTCATGTGGTCACTAGGTGGTCACTATGTGGTCACTGTAGTTGTTCTTTGATACTCTTTGAAACTTCTTTTACGCTTCGCCAGAGCGCATGTGTGAATACCGTCAGTTTTTGCGTCATATTGCGGGAGGAACCTTGGAGTGTGACGTGAGGAGTTTCCCTCAATTTTTTCAACACTCTCGACGCTGCCCTGCCACTGCGCCAACCCCCAGGACTGGAAATTCTGTGGCCCGCACAATACTCAACCGCAATGGGAGAAAATACGCGGAAAATCACCAATTTGGAAAAACACCTTGGTTATTTTGCTTCTTGCAAAACATCCAAAACGGCGAACAAGTTCATTTGGGAGCACGAAAGAAAAATACTACTCAAAACGATCGATAAAATACAATGTATTTACGGAGAACGTCACGACTGGCATCTTCCACTTGTTAGGATGAACTTTGCTCTTGAAAACACTTTGATTTGAAAACGATGCACTCTAGTGGCTAACTGGGGATGTACTGAATGGGTTTCATCAGGAACTGACCCCATTCAACGATTTCCAAAGTAATCTGGATGTCCGAAGAAAGTGAGGTTCAACAGAGGGTCCCATCATGGATGTCATGACGCCAGTACTCGGCGAGCACCGGCGCGTCATGTACGTCATGACACCAGTGTCGAGAGTGCTAAAGAGGCTTCACTTGTTTAGGCATTTTCTTCCACGGTAATTTTTTTCCCTTGGGTATTCCTGATTATGAACGTTAGTCCAGAGCCCTATTATAGGATTTGACTTGAAATTCCAGCGTCTAAAATTTTGGCAATTTCCCCAATGTTTCGATAATTATTTAACCAAATTTTTGATATTTTTACATCTGTAGGATTGCTTGTAATTCTAGTATCCTGTGTATTGTCAGCATTAAATTAATTTGCAGTTTCTAAAAAGTACAAATATGAATGGTAAAGTAGGGGAGAGTACCTTCCTTGGGCCGTATTCACAAGGTGCACTAATTGGGGCTTCTCACTACGTGAAGCATGTAAGCTCCACTTGGAGCTGTACTCGAGAGAAAACGCTATTCACGAACTTTGGAAGAAGTGTCACTTTTGGCATGTTCGGAGAGGCAGTCCTGAACAGTTCGGAGGGGCCCGGAGGAGTTTGGAGGAGTCCATTCGCCTGTATCCCCTCCCCTTTTCAGTTCCGGTTTGGTTCCGGACTGCCTCTCCGAACAGACCCTTTAGCTGCACTTTACTGAATCTGAACATTAGTCAAGTTCAACTCCCCAGGTAAGTTTGGTTTCTACCACACTTTATTGATCCTTGATGCAGCTTTTGACGAGAAGTACGTCTATTTTGCTTGCTTCACCAGCTGCCCTGCAAAGTTTTTCCAAAACTCCAAAATAGATGTTCCAACCGCTTGACAATATTAAATATTGAGTCAAATTTTGAGTCGCCCAGACTCACTCAGAAGTTCAACTTTGTTATCAGTCGAACTTTAAGCTGAACTAAGAGCAGCTACACTAAAAATGATTGTGAAAAGCGATTTCTCCTCAAGTTTCACTTTAGCCTGAAATCACTTGTGGAAGTTCGACTTTGGCTATGTTTGTGAATAAAGGCCAAGATGTTCATAGTTTTAAGTGACAAGTACAGAATATAGATAACTTTTAAATAATGTTAACTATTCCTTAGCACGCACATGCCTTAGAACTTCTGAAAGACCGACTTAAGCCGGGAGCCCGTGCTTTGGATGTCGGTTCTGGGTCGGGCTATTTGACCGCTTGTATGGCTCTCATGGTTCGACCAAACGGGGTGGCTATCGGCATTGATCACATCAAAGAACTAGTCGATTATTCACTTTCAAACGTGAAAACCGACCAACCAGACCTTTTGGATAGCGGTGCAATCAAATTAGTGGGTGAGTCTAAATATTCAGTTCTCAACTTGGCGGTATAATACATATTATGTTACAAATAAATAATTATAGTGGATGATAATTGTACAGTGTTACGATTGAAAGAAAGCGGCTGGCTTGGTCAGGTGTCCATGTGTATTACAGTTCCAAAAACGTCGTCCTTTTTCTACCTGTCACTCGCGCCAGGAAAAAATGAGACCGAGGGTGTTGCCTACCGACAGATGACGAAGTGGAAGGTGTGTTTATTACAGACCGTTCGTGGTCGGCCAGGGTTTCGGGATTCACTTCCAGGCAGTGGTTCCCAATTATATACAGAATATCTACTTTTGAGATGGACCACACTTCAAGGGTCAGCACTACAACTAATTTTCAACAAAAATGCCTCTTCCCAATTTATATAACTCCCTTATTTTTCATGCAAATTCAAATCTGATTACACCGTTGGAAAGAGCGTTGAATTTCTTATCCGTTTAGTGGAAACCCCAATTTTTGAAAGCCATTTGTGAAAGTGACAAAAATTCAAAGTCAAAATTTATAATGGGGTGTGCGCGTGGGTCGGAAAAACTGTTTATTGTTATTTTGAATCTAAACAAGACTTCATTCTGAGGCACCAACCTTCTAGCGTGAGAAGACCTTTTTCTACGAAATTCAAATTTTCGAATGTTTATGACGTCACGCGCCCCTCCCGCCTGGGCGGGACACCCCAGCCCACTGTGACGTCATAAACATTCGAAACTGAAAAATCGTAGAAAAAGGTCTTCTCACGCTAGACGGTCGCGGTCGGTGCCAAAATTCTCAGAATAAGATCTTGTTTAGATTTAAAATTTGAAAAAAAATGAAGAGCACCCCATTATTTTCGAAAACCTTCATTTTAAAATGATTATTTCAAGATAATGATTCCCTCGTATTAAATAGCGTTATCGAGGTGCACTCAAAAGCAAAAACTACCCCAAGATCTGAGCTTGCCAACGGTATATCAGTTTAAAGGTTTTAAAAAATGAAAATCCTTATTTTTCTGTTTCAAAGCGTCATTTTATGAAGTTCATCCAAATTTAACGAAAAACTTATTATTACCCTTGAAAAGAGGTGATCATGTGAAGATGTGATCATCACATCTCAATACTACCCCATGGGGTAGTATTTTTCCGTTGAGCCCCTCGTGCGCTATTCTCATGGGCAAAGAATAAACCTAAAAAATGGTGGTTTTAAAAAAACTGTAAAATGTTTAAATTTGACTTTAAACCTTTTACTTGGACTTTGATTTTGAAGGATTACCTTCGCATTACTCCAGCCCGCATAATCGCTGAAATTTTCTCCAAAATCGGACAGTACCTTCGTCTTACTTATGCATTTTAGAAGGATTTGCAGACACAGACCTGTTTGATAGACAGAAACGGATCCAAAATTATTCAAGGTCTAAAACGTAAAATTCGAGTGAAAATTTGATCTTGGAGGTATTCTTATTATAATCCTTGAAAAGTATTAGGTATACTTGGTCGACTAAGAAGCGATAAATGCCTAAAGAATCCTGTTTTTTTCGCGTCAATCTCGATTCGCACCTCGATAGCGTTGTTTATTACGGGAGAATTTCGAAAATTTTTGACTGACTATTTTTTTTGGTTTATTATTTTCAATAATGAACCTTTGGAGTTGACCAAAAAAAATATTTAACTCCCCCTCAAAATTTGTTAGTTTACGTTTCATGGTAATTCGAATTCAAAAACGCTACAAATTGTTACTGTCCGCCGATGAAAAGAATGAACGCGAGGACCCTACCGAATCCTAAACTGAAAACATCCGTTCGACCTCCTCCGAGCTTGTCACTCGTCCAAGGAAATCCCATTTTCGGTCACTTCCACTCAAATTCTCTACCTGACTTTTCGCTAGGTAGGCTTGGGTGAGAATTCATAAAGGGAAGGAATACGGGTGGTGATTTATCACTTGAACGACTTCAGGAATTTACAATGGAAGCTGTGAAATATGACTGGAAATCCTAAGTGGGCCAGATCAAGAAGATTGAGAATGATTATTGGTGGAGTGCCACGCACGGCACGTGGACGGCAAAATCAATAAAAGTGGCAAGAAGTCTGAAGAAATCACCAAAAATCGAAATATTAGTTTGAAGAACTTTGTCTGCCAAACCTACATGTGAACTTTACTCGTTTTTGTTAACAAAAATGAATCGATGAGAAAAAATATTGTAATGAAAATTCGAAGTCGTGCAGCACGACCGCATCAGCGAATTTTTTTAAAACGTTATTAAAAAACAACTTTTGAATTTTTAGCCATTTTCCGACGTACACAAAGGTTTATTATTTTTCTATATAGATCACTTGTCTGCCAAGAACACGGCTTTGCCATTGTTACCACCCACCAACTTGAAGAAAAACATCTATCGCATTTTGGTCTGCTAAAATTTGAACGGAGATTAGGCCTCTTTTGCGATTCACACTCGTGTTTCTGATTTATCGTAAGTCAAATCTTAAATTCTCGTAGGGTGCGAACGGTTTGTCCTACAGGGCTCCGCGTGGTCTCAAAAAAAATCTATCTTAAATTGATGGAAAAACAATACCTACCTTTAAATAAATTTTTTTTAAATTATGTATGTAGGCTCCATTTGGGGTCTAGTTGTGCTCCGAAGATTTTGGTTGATGTAGGTCACTTCTAAGGATCAAAACTTTAAAAACGACCTAGCTCAAAAAATTTGGATATAAAGGTATTGTTTTTCCATCAATTTAAGATAGTATTGAATTTTTTGAGACGACGCGGAGCCCTGTAGGACAAACTGTTCGCTCCCTACGAGAATTTAAGGGTTGGACTTGGAAAAAACTTGGGTTGTAAAATGAGAAACACGAGTGTGAATCGCAAAAGAAGCCTAATTTCCGTTCAAATTTTAGCAGACCAAAATGCGATCGTTGTTCATTGATGAAACTCCCCGTTTCTTCTAAATAAATTTCATTGTGAAGTAGGTAGGTAGTGGGGGGCGCTATCTACCTCGAGTAAATCAAGACTCGAGGTTTGAGATACAGAGGCTTGTGGTTTCCCCAGCCCATTGTGACTCGACTTGCACAATACCCGGATAACGAAGGTTAGAGGTACGGAGGCTCGACCCTTTCCTGGTCTGACTCACCAGGCTACCAAAGATTTTGGAACAGGTAGTCGTCTATGTTAGGAGGTACACCCTGCGGGAAATCGGCCAGCCACTTTCTTTCAATCGTAGCACTGTAGTGGATGGATTATAGTGGATTATGTTGTTTCTCCCATAATGACACGTAACTCTTTTCTCATGATAGCTTTGATTAACAATTTTTCCAACAATCGTATTCGAATGAAATCTAAGTTACTTTTCCTTCCGACCCAGAGTTCTGCCTAAATCATTGATTGTCTAATTTTTTCCAGTGGGCGATGGAAGATTAGGTTTTCCTGAATCTGGACCTTATGACGCCATTCACGTTGGTGCTGCATCACCTGAAATCCCACATAAAGTGAGTCTTTTTGGTTTATTAATTTCAATAATGAACCTTTGGAATCGACCAAGAAAAAAAATCTAACACCCCCTCAAAATTTGATGGTTTACGTTTCAAGGTACGTAGAATCCAAAAATCGAATAAAAATTTGGCCGTCCGTCCGCCGTACGCGGCACTTTTGCCACTTAGCATTGACCGATTTTGATGAAATTTGGTATGTAGGCTTCATTTGGGGTCTAGTTGTGCCCCGAAGATTTTGGTTGATGTAGGTCACTTCTAAGGGTTCCAAAATCAATTTTGAAATTTTGAAAACGCCCTAACTCAAAAAATTTTGATATAAAGGTATTGTTTTTCCTTCAATTTAAGATTCTATAGAATTTTTAGAATTTTTGAGACCAACCAGAGCTCTGTAGGACAAACCGTTCGATCACTAGGTACGAGAATTTAAGTTTTGGACGTACGATAGATCAGAAACACGAGTGTGAATCGCAAAAGAGGCCTAATCTCTGTTCAAATTAAAGCTGACCGAAATGCGATCGATTTTTTTTTTCATGTTGGATGGTTGGTGGCTTTGCAGACGAGTGATCTATATAGAAAAATAAAAAATAATAAACCACTGTGTAATAATTTGCAGCTTTTTTTACCTCTTCATTCGATTTTTCCCCCTATCAAAGTTTATACTAACGTATAGGATGAAAAACGTATGCCAAATGGGTGTGGCACATAGCTTCCTTGTATCCATTAAGGAGCGTTTTCCTGTTGACGGGTCTTATTCCGTCACATCGAACGGAGTATGCTGGCGTGATCCCGTCGGGTGGAGAGTGACGTACCACACAGCGTGTTATTAGAGAGTTTTTGGTGCCAAAAGCTCACGGCCCCGTTAGGAGGAGACTAGCGCGAGCAACAGAGGATGCTACCCAATTGAAGGAGGAAGGACGTTAACTTTGGACAGGGGGGGAATGGAGGCGCTCGTCACGGTGGGCCTCAAGGAACGGGTGACTGTCAGGGGGCACCCTTTCATCGTCGCCCGCTGATGTCGGGAGGCAAATCCATCGTCACCCGCGAACTCCGTGCTTTGTGAAGAGGTTCCACGGGCCCGTTAGTGGTTTCCAAAAACTCTCTAATGTTTTCCTGTGAGCGTGTTACTACCAATGTCACGTGGCTGTCTAGAATTCAAAAAGTCAACCATGTCTTTCCGCGGTAAAAAATGAGTTTGTTGGCCATCATAGACCAATTAAATTGTGTTCATGATGGAGAAGATATAATAATTGTTGCTGAACTCCTCCGACAGAAGCCTACGGATCAAATGTTCCTTTTTTTTTTTTTTTTTTTTTTTTTTTTTTTTCAAATTATATTTATTGCACCAAGTAATTCAACTTATTAGCAACATTTCTCTGACAATGTATATAAATAACTGAAAGGAGAGTGTGGTACATAGCACACCTCCATACTTCATGTCGGCTATTTTATGTGTCTTTTGACGCACAAGATTCACAGGAGCGCACAGCACAACACTCACTGAACAACTTCATGAAAACACCACTCCCTACTGCCACAGATCGTGAGGTTTTCGTCTTTTCAGCCGCCTGAGTAGATCATCAACATCCAGCAACTTCACAGCCTCCTCGTTGATATGACCTTGTAGCCTCTGGTGATGGGCTATTGCTTGAGTTTTGATGACTTCATTTATTGTGGGAATTTTAAGGTCCTTATGGATATCGTCATTGGTTGAGTACCAATACGCATCAACGCATGAGCGCAGTACTTTGTTCTGAAAACGCTGTATAATGTCACGATTGCTTTGAGAGGTGCAGCCCCACAGTTGTGCACCATATGTCCAGACTGGCTTAAGGACCTGATTGTATAAGGTTAGTTTGTTCTGTATTGACAATTTTGATCGTCTACCAACCAACCAATACATTTTTCGGAGTTTGATGTCCAATTCTGTTCTTTTATTTTTCACATGCACCCTCCAGCGGAGTTTCGTATCCAGAGTCATACCCAGATATTTTGCCTCATTAGCAAAAGGGATGACTTTGCCATTAAGATATATTGGTATATGTTTGATATGGCGGTTGGTAAAATCAACATGGACTGATTTGGCTTCATTCATCTTGATTCTCCACTTAATTGTCCAGTCATGGAGTTTCTCGATGGATCTTCTAAGTTTTAAAGTTGATTCGCGATTGTCTTCACCAATAGCAAGGACTGCAGTATCATCTGCAAATGATGCCAGGGTGTTACCCTCGTGTTCGGGTAGATCGCTAGTGTATAGGACGTACAAGAGGGGGCCAAGTACGCTTCCTTGCGGGACTCCAGCATGAATCATTTTTGCTTCTGAGTATGTATCATCTTGTTTGATTCGGAAGTACCGATTTGATAGGTATGAGTGGAGCAACTCAGCGTATTTTGCTGGAAGCATTTGTCTGAGCTTATGATTAAGTCCCTCGTGCCAGACTTTATCGAACGCCTGGGTAACGTCGAGGAAGACAGCTGAGCAGACTTTTTTGTCTTCCATGGCTTGTTCAATAATATGAGTGATCCGGTGCACCTGATCTATAGTCGAATGCTTATGGCGGAACCCAAACTGGTGTTTAGGTATGAGGTTTCGTTCTTCCACAATTTTTATTAGTCGTTTGTGGAGCACTTTTTCAAAGAGTTTTGAGAGTACAGGTAATAGTGATATCGGTCTATAAGAAGTTATTTCTTCAGGAGGTTTACCTGGCTTCAGTATCATGATGACTTCAGCGAGTTTCCACAGTTGTGGAACATACCGAAGTTTGATAGAAGCATTTATGATTTGTGTGATCTTTACAAGCGTCTTCCGCGGAAGGTGTTTGAGGACTTGTCCAGTGATCAGGTCATATCCAGGGGCCTTCTTTGGATTTATCTTGGTGTTGATGGTGTTTTGTATTTCTTTGACAGTGACCAATGGGATGTCAATTTGTTGATCTCCCAAGGGAACTTCTTTGAGAGATTCCTCATTAGGACAACCAGAATTGGGCGTGAAAATATCTGCTAGATGACGAGCAAAAGCATCAGCCTTTTCTTGATTGGTTTTTATCCACTTGTTATTAGTTGTATCTTTTATAGGTGGTGCTTGGATGATAGGTCTCTTCAAGTGCTTTGTTGCCTTCCAGAGAGAGTATTCAGTGTCTCGATGACTGGTGAGCGACGTGAGAAGATCTTCTTGGGTTTCTTCTTGTATCTGTTCCATCATTTTCTTCAATTTGTAGTCAAGTTTGTACCATTCAGTTTTGAGAGTGGGGATACGTAAATGTTGCCATTTACGTCTAGCTTTTCGTTTTTCCCTGATCGTATTCACAACTTCGCACGGATAGTTGAGGCCCTTCAGCTTTCTCGTTTCTTCAGGGGTGTTTTGCCATGCCGCAGTTTGGATGGAGTGAACTAGTTGACCTAGCTCTCTATCAATTTTATCCGGTGATGTCAGTGCCACACTGAGATCAATGTGTTGATTTACGTTGATTTTGAACTGATCCCAATCTGTCTTTTTGTTCACTAGGACTGGATTATGTGGTTTAAGAATAATCGTTTCACTTAGTGTGAGAACTATTGGCGAATGGTCCGAGCTGAGGTCAGCGCAGTCCTCAACAAGTGCATAGTTCGCTGAGATATTTTTCATGATGAAGAAATCAATTAAATCAGGGCTCTTCTTAATGTCTGTTGGCCAGTATGTTGGTTTCCCACTTGACAACGGTATACAGTTATTTGATTGCACATACTTGAGAAGTTGCGTACCACGAGGTGTACTAAGTCGCGAACCCCAATACGTGTGTTTAGCGTTGAAGTCCCCGCCGATTATAAAGCGATTTCCTAGTAGGGAAAACGCTTCAGCAAATTCTTCTTCTTTTATGATATGCTTTGGTGGAATGTAGATACTGGCAATATCGGCTTCAAAGGATTTTGTACTGATGGTGATTGCACATATTTGAAGCTTTTCTTCCTCTATTTTGACACATTCATGATGCTTTATATTTTCTTTGATCAGTACCATGCTGCCTCCTCTTGCATTATTGCTGGGATGGAGAGCATTATAGGACTTGAATCCTTTGATTTTAAAATATGACTCCTTGGTAAAGTGAGTCTCAGAAATTAGGCAGATGTCTATTTTGTTTATATTAAGGATCGTCTCCAATTCCAATTTTCGGGACAAGAGTCCATTGGCATTCCAGCACATAATTCGTGAGTTGCGCATCATGGTGATTTCTTTCGTGTTTGATTGCAACCTTTTTCAAGGGCAGTTAATCTTTGATTGACGTTGGACAGAGTGTTTTCTATTCTGCTTTGATTTGCAAGTATGTTTTGCAATAACGACTGTATACTATTATCAGACTGCATGGGTGTAGGCTGGGTGACTCTGTCACCTACCGCTTGAGCGTATGAAGGCTGATGACCGAAATGTTGGTTTTTCTCATGGATTGGAGTTTTCGGTATGAAAACTTTTTTACCCTTGTTATTTGGTATGGTTTGTTTATCGTCATTTTGAGAGGCCTTTGGGCCTTGAGATCTTTTTTTCTGAATCTCGACAGCTTCAATGGCGGCTGGACATTTGCGGTAATTAGCTGTATGAGAATCACCGCAATTTGCACATTTGGCTGGGGTGGTGCGAGGTTTGGTGCACTTTTCTGTGGGATGAAAGCCTGCGCATTTAACGCACCTTTCCATTTTCGTGCAGTAGTTTTTGGTGTGTGCCCATGATTGGCACCTCTTACATTGAGACACAATTTTATTAGGTTTGAGGTTTTCAAATTTTACCTTCGACGAGTAAAACTTAGTAATTCCATGTATAGTGTCAGGGTTGGTTCCTGGGGCAAAATCAACTATATGCATATCAATAGGTGCTTTTGTTCCCCATTTCAATTTTTGGGTTACATTTAGGACTTTGAGGTTTGGATATTCGTGAGAAAATGCATCTTTGAGCTCTTCTGAAGCAAGCCCCCTTGGAAGTCCTTTTAGCATGACTGTGTAAGGCCGTTCCTGCTTGTTTTGGTATGTCGTAAATGGACATTGTTTATTAATAAGCTCTGATCGAATTGCACGAAAATCATCAGACGTTTCCGTGTTAATCTTGACTTTTCCGTTACCAAGGAGAGTGAGGGTGACATTTGGTACAATCGTTGTTAACCATGTTCTTATATGTTTAAAGCCATCGGCATCTTTGAGTGCTTCTAGCGTAAATGGAGGAGGTTTTGGTTCTTTTTTTGATTGGGGTTTCTGTGCCTGTTGTTTCCTATTTTTATTTTGAGGTACCTTCACTGGTTTGAATTCAACTCCAGTGGCATTGTACGATCGAACTTCATCGTCTCCGACTTCATTAGCAAGATCACTTGAGTCTGTATGATAGTTCTCCCCATGTTCTACTTCATCAAGTTTAGCTTGAAGGTCGATGACTTTTTTCTTTTCACCAATAACGACTTCGTTACATTGAGTTAAATAATCACAGAGAGATTTAATTAAACTATATAACTCACTGAATGCATTTCTGAGTAACGCATCTTGGATTGTGCTGGTTCTCTGTTGATGTTGCGCAAGGCTAGCCTCTGCTTGCGACACGATTTTCGCTACCGTCAGCTCGCCTTCGCGGTCCAAGTTCATTGCCGACCGGTGGAGGCCTCACGGCACGGGACAAATATTTTGGTTTCACTGCTCGATGTTTCCACCTTGAACGTTCGCGGGAGACTTCAAATGTTCCTAGAAAGAGAAGAAGAATGAGCATACAACACCTACTCGACAATGGAGTTAGATTCAAATAATGTTGTCGGTTCACGCATGTTCAATTCTCCTTGATTTCCCTGGTACGAGAAAAGTTGAGTCCCTTACGGTAGAGTAGCAAAACCAATATCACCCTGGGGTATGTTCATTAAATCAAAAAATATAATTTGGTGGTAATAAAGTTCATTGGTTGGTACATATGCAAGGGTGCTAGATAATATATAGTGCTTCCAAATAGACTTGATATTTTTACAAATAAAATTAATCTTTTTGAAAATAAAATTCAACTTTTTACAAGTAAATTTAATTTTTTTTACACATATTCAAACCTTTTTCAAATGAAATGAATCTTTTTGCGAATGAACTCAAACTTTTTGACAGTAAATAAATAGGATGTGTCAGATGCGCATGCGTATCCCGTCAGCATCGAGTGTCATGACACCTCCTGAAGCACTCGAGCGTCTTACGTTGATGGAAGACGCCAGCGGAAAACGTACTCCGCTTTCTAGGAAAACGGTTGCCTTCTTTTTCCATTGAAGGAGTGGTCGACGTGACCCCGCCAGCATACTCTGTCTGACACGACGGAAAAAACCTGCGGGCAGGAAAACACGGCTTTACCCGATTGTGTAGAAGATGATCCGATGCATTGCAGCTAATATCAAACTTCAATGCAAGGATTTTCTAATGTCCTGATAATCCTGATTCCGACTATCCTAATAGTTATGGCTGTTACAAGGAAATTCAGGTTTGCGCTTGCCCAGTGCTACATTCAGTCCGGAGGCGATGGTTTTCATAGGGGATCATCTGCACGCCAACCCTCACAATCCCTGAAAGTCTGGTAGCTTCGAAATTTAACGCTCTTTCCAACAATATCCTCACATTTGAATTTACTTGGTAAATAACAAGAGTTATGACAATTTTAATGACGTAAGGTCGTAAACACGAAAAAAATTAGCGGTTAAAACAAAATTGCTAAGAGACACTTTTTGTTGGAAATACTTTGTAAAATTGAACCCGGAAGTTACGCTCAACGTAAGTATAGACACCCTGTAGAGATGTGGGTGGAACAGAAGGTTCTTAATTCTTACAACCTAGGGTTTGTTCGGTGAGGCAGTCCTGGATGGTCCAAGGCTGGAGCAGTCCAGGACTCGTGACGTCACAGAGTCGCCCTGGAATGTCCGAGATTTGGTGTTGTACGAACGCACACGGGACAGGACTGGAAGCATGGATAGTTCATACGTATAAACTATCCATGCCAGAGAGATGTGGAATTTATTAACCCTTATTAACCCACGGTATCTTTTTGGAAGACCAACTTTAGAACGTTTTCTTGACGGTACAAAGTGGTTTTCACCCCTACTTAATGTCCCAATGGCTACTCTGACATCTCTAGAATAGAAAAGAAGAAGAAGAAGTGTCAAAACAACAACAACGTTGATATAATAATTATAAGTTACAAGGCGGCTCAAAATTGACATCAACACTCCAAAGGACAGTTTCACAAATTATTTTAGACCAGTTTTTCACCGTTTTGAGTGATATTACTTAAAGAATCTTGGGTAAAAAGTATCTAAGATCAAGTAGAAATTGTAATATCTACATATTATTAGTTGCTAAGTGGGTAAAAGTTGGTTTTTGTGATGGTATCTTTTTGGATACCGTGAGCAAGGGGGTACCCAGTAGAGCCAGGTCCATGATGGGGTTTATGCTCACTTTTATTGATTTTTCTCACCCTATAACTGATTTTCTTTCCTTTTTCTGATTCTGAATGAAGATTAGAGTAATAAGGAGCATAGGAATGTGCACTGCCTCCTTATTTCACAAGGTAAGCATTGGTTCTGAAGGGGACGACTCGAATAGCAACGCCAACAAGACCCCGATGGACGAAAATAAATTTGAAAGAGAATTGGCTGAATTTTTTGAAGGATTGGAAGAATTGACATTTGAGGATGTCAACGAGGAGAGAATTGGAGAGTTCAATGACCACCTGGAACGAGCCTATTCAAATGGGTTTGGCAGGGAATGGAATAGTGTTTGAAAGATTCGCATGCGCCAAATTGTGAAAGAGACAAATTTGAAACTGACGAGCCTCATTTACCTTCTAATTCGAAACGAAATCGAACGAGGCGACTTCTTCCTATCGCCGAGGCAAAGAAAAATCCGAAGCAAAATAAAGTGCAAATTATTGAAAATAAAAAACCAAAACTTGCCAAGAAAGGATCTGGGTTCCGGTAAGTTTCTTTATCAAATCATGTCAGAAGTGAAATGATTTACAGTAGAAAGATGATTAATTTTGTAATCTAAATATACATCCTTATTCACAATTCGAACAAAAATTTACAAAAGAAGTCGCTTTACCTGAAAACAAGCCCCACCAACCAAGCAGGAACCATCAAGATGAACCAAGCACCTACTTTATGATTATTTATATGGGACTTGGAATGATAATTCCTTTAGGATTTGGATTGGTGCAACGATTTGTGCTGGGGAAAAGTAAAAAATGTTATACCTCAATGAATTTTGACTAATTCGTGCAAATTTGAAGCCTGTTTTTTTTACAAGTTTTTTATTTTCTAGCGAATAAAAATTGATTGAGGAAAAATTCTAGCAGAAATACTATGTTTGAGCTCACAAAAACTTATTACTCCTCTTTTCTAATGATTTTTTTCTCATTCCATTTTTTAAAAATGTTTTTCCGCGTACTTACCTATATATTTTTTTACATCGAGTACCTTTTTTACATAAGGATGTTCGTTGTTCTAAAGACTATTCTTACTAAGATTGAAGGCCATAATTTTTTTTCTTTTTCATTTGGTCGATTGACAGACCGATTTTGGTATTTTTGCTAGCGAAGTAAAAGACTCTGATGACTTAGGTAGTCATTAGTTTAGTATATTGCAGAAAATGATCGCGATGGTTTTAGTACACAGTGATGGGTTGTGATCAATTCGAGTGAACCAAGGTCTCTCAATGAGTTTATATATTCAATAATACAATAAATTTACTATTTTTTTCAATTTTTGTATTCACGTTTTATAATAAACAGTTCAAATGTTACAATGTTTCTTGCTATAAGGTGAACCCACCGTATCTCAAGGTGTCTTTTTGGAATCAATCAAGGGACGGAATTGACCCCCACATGCTCACAGTATCCAAAAAGATACCGTTTTGTTTTTCAAGATTACGGGCCCTGTATGGGTCCAATATTTTTTCCAATATTTTTTACGTATTTTAGGCACTGAAATGTAACAAAATATGAACAAGAAATTGGCAAGGGAGAAAATTTTTTTTCTTGGGCTAATAAGGGTTAAATTAAGATGATTTTAATTTAAGATTTATTAATTTTTTAGACATATTTATTAATACTGATTGATTTTATTCCTTTTTGTGTAGGAAGAATAAATGCTTTATAATAAGGTTAGTTGCCTAATTAAAAGTTTCCAATTCCCCCAAATGGAAACTGCGACTGGAGCTTCGTAAAACTACTTTAAATTTAAGTTGAGTTACGAGCTGAAGTTGTGGGTTACGAGTTACGAGTTTTTACACAAGTAGTTCAAAATTACTTACTGTAAATTGATGAGATGATTCCGCTGCTACCAATTCTTCGAAGAGGTGGCTTTAACCACCCTTTTTACAAGTGAACCTTTCTTTAGAGTGAGTACTGGTAGAGTCATATAAAAGGGAAGGCCATTTTCAACAAAACGCTGGTATTTAAAGAAAAATGAATGTAAAACGCTTTCCACTTGACCAGATGGGTATAATTTCAAATAGAGACAGAACAATGGTAACGAAATTTCGAAAATAAATTGAGCGAATATACGGACTTACGCTTCTTTACCAAAATCGTATTTCCTAAGCTACTCATACTCAATATCAAATTTCCGGGTCTTAATTGTTTTATGAATAGAGGTTAATATAATTACTGTTACTTTACAATACTAGTTTTCAATTCCACTTTTCTTAATCCACATGTGCTAAGAAATATTTATGTCGAAGTAGTCAGCAACATTCCAGAACCATGCAGTTTGGTGCCCACAGTAGGTAGGTAGTCCACAAAAATATCAGTACTGTAAAACCGTCAAACTTTACCCCACCAGGGGTAACTTTACCCCAAAAAGTGAGAATCTTCAATTGTGACGTAAGCGTGGTAGAACTTAGATAAAAGTTAGCTATTGTGTTTTCGTTATACTCCACATCCCAGAGAATCGATGGGGCTTGCAATGGCGCCTTTATCCATGTTATCAGCTGTTATCAGTCATAGTTTCCTGTTCAGCTGTTTTTGTCCTGTTTCTTGTGCTCCAAAATTTCTTCCGTATCAGGTGTTTGGAGTGGATTTACCAGGCAAGCCCTCATCATATCACTTTCAATATCTTATTTTTAACAAAATACACAAATCAAATTCTCAAAAAAGTGTTTTCTTAGTTATGCCTTTATTTACCAAAAAGTTGATGGTAACTTTACTCCAAAAACCGGGTATCTTTACTCCACTATGAAGGTTGGGATGAAGGTAGCCTCACTCATATTTTTCTTATTTAATCTCGAAAAATATTTGAGTTTTATAATTTCCCAAGTGTTGAATGTAAGGTTTCTAGTGTATCTCATGTTGCAGAAGTAAGAGATGGGGAGAAGAAATGAGAAAAAGCTTGGTACGCGCCCCTACCGAAAATTTACAACAATGATATGAACATAAACGTGCTTTAGTCTCATAAGTTGTGATTTACAATATTATTTACTCGTGGGTTAACTTTTAAATTTACCATTGCAATTCATTTGAAAGTTATCGAATGTGAAACAGACTTTTTCTGTGATTTTGTTAAGTCATTCGTTTATCGTTTATTGTCCTTTAATATTTCTTTACTTGTAGAAAGTTTTGCTCTTAATCAAAGCACAACTACATAAGTCTGTCTATACTGAAAGACTGAAATTGTGATCTCTTAACCAGAAATATTGCATTTCAAGCAAATTCGTTGAAATAAATGATCATTGGAATTTATATTTTTCTTAGGTATAACTTGTATTTTTCAAGCTAAAATGTTCATTTTTTCAGAACATATTTTATAATAATATTATAAATACTTGATATTATCAAGTATTTCTGGGGTAATGAATTCAATCCCGACTAGTATCATTGCACCACTGCCCGTTTCTGTAGTGATAACAGTGAGTTTTTCAGAGTGGAGTAAAGATAGACGCACTCGTAGGTAACTCTACTGCAACATTTAAACAATTAAATAGGGGGGTTGCAATTATCCGATCAATGAGCTCGATCACTCATAATGTTCAGGAAGCCCTGAAGATCAATTCACTTATTTAAAAAAATCAATTTAACCCATTTCGAGTGGGAGAAATTGTATTTGGAACTGTTTTAGAGTAAATCTTGGGGTAAAGTTTGACGGTTTTACAGTACTCTGATATTGGGCACAATATTATGAAATAATGAAGAACAGAATGAATATTCTTATAGTTTGATGTAATTATATCGAAAGTAGGAAAACTGAAAGATGACAAACCTGCTTGTTCAGAAAAATCGAGAGCGATTTCGTACCAGCTACTCTACGAAGTGTCATCATCATATTCCAACACAACTTGTTGAATGTAGCTTTGGTTCTTTGGCCTCAATCTCCGATAAATCAACTCCATAATGAAAATATCTTCGACATCGTCGTCCGAAAAATAAACCTCACTCATCACGTCACTTTCGTAATCAGAAAAATCATCCGACATCATAATTGGATTTTCAAAAAACTTCTGAATTCTCGAAAGATTGTTGTCATTCAAACCCAGCAGGTGAGGAGCGGGAGAAAAAAGTGCAATGCGCATGCGCCGGACTCTACTCTCACTGAAACCTGGAGTAGGTTTGGACGACCCTGGACTGCCAGTCAGAACGGCAAATCTCTCGTCCGGGACTACACTGGTCCTCTCTGAACGGCCAAAAGTGGGCGTGGTCAAACCCCTATTTAATTTTTCCTTTCAAGAATCGAAAATCAGCTTTAGACTTTTACTATCACGATAGTCTAAGAAAGTTATTAGTACTGAGAGTAGATTATTGTTTCAGCTTATAGATCAACTAGCCCCTGGTGGACGTCTTATTGTACCAATTGGTCCTGCTAACGGAGATCAGAGGTTGGAGCAGATTGACAAAGGACCCACCGGCGAAGTAACCCGAACACCATTGATGGGCGTCGTTTATGTACCACTGACCGACAAATCATCCCAGTGGCCTGGCAGGTGATTGAATTATTTTTATGAATAAAATTATACCCACACTCAAGTTTGAAATCCATGTTGTTCAGGATTAGAGTTTGGTACCTAGTCGTAAAGTCTTTTGGAATAAACCAGAATAGGGTAAACGCGCTTCGGTTTGGAAACATGTACTCTCTATTCATTCTGACAATAAACATCGACTAGACTTATGAAACAAAATAATCATGTAAGGTTGAAATCCTTCATAACTGGAAAATTTTTTTAGTCATTGTCTTTCGATTTTAATTCAATAATGAACCTTTGGAATCGGGCAAGGAAACAAAAATTGTAACCCTCGAAATCGAATTTCGCAAAATGTACGAAAAAAAAATCGACGTAAAAATTGTCTGTCCTTACGCGTCATTTTGCCCAGTTCCCTTGGACCGATTTTGATGAAATTTGAGGTCTAGATTTTGGTTATTGTCATTCACTTGTAAGGGGTGAAAACATGTTCAAAACGTACCAGGAATGACAGTCGTACGATAATCCAACCTGAAATGGGTTTTTTCCCCTAATAAAAATTATCTTTATTGGAGACCGGTTTCGGGTCAGAACCCCATCATCAGTCCTAAAACTAGTATACGTGATAATTTATTTATGATTTGAGGGCGGAGTGGATCTTGAAGTTAGCCGATTTTTGGAGTCGTTGGACGAGTAATGTATCCTAGAGTTCCTTGGCTTCTCTCGTCATTTAGTCTCGAAGGAGTGGCAGGATTGCTCCGTCTTCTGTCCCAAGACTTCTTATTTTTTTCCTGGTCCCCCTTAGTCTCATGGATACAGCCCTTAACACTGCAATCTGAACTTCAACTTTCAGAAAGCCGCTGATCTCAGACAGGTCTCTTCCCCATTTTTCAGACAGCCTGTTAGCTGCCCTTTTCAGGAAGGCCTGTAATTCTTTGTGAAGAGCTCCATCACATGAAACGATCAATGGTGTAAACGAGCGACGAACATCTTCTGCTGCTTGGTCATACTTGCGATGTTTTTCGCGAGCAGCTCGCTGCGATACTGTTGACCATTCTCTGGTGCAGTAGGAAGGAGCGTCGGCGTTGATAATGCGGTTGTCGAAGAACACCACCCTCCCACTGTCCCAGACACCATTGGCCTGAATGTCAGCGATCAGTGCTGGTTGACCATTAGCTGCCTCTCTCATAACTGGCTCTGTGGCCACCCCTCCCCATGCAAGGTTGGCCAGCATAGCACACTCATCGCGTACGTAATCGTGGCCCCACTTAACCAAACCTCCTTTCTTGCAGTTCAGGGCGTGGGTCAGACTCATGCTTTCCCCACACCTATCGCAGGAGGCTGGTAAGCCGCTGGGCTCTTATCCGTATCTCATGGTGATGGCATCTCGGAATTGGTTGCAGGTTAGGTCCAGGTTGTCTGCGGTGATGGGAAGGTCTGATAGCCATAACCTGAAATGGTTGTTTACTTTACTTTACTTTAAAACATTTTCAAAACGCCCTAGCAAAAACCTTTAATGGACTATTCTTTTTTATCATTTAAAATTTCCTGCAATTTTAAAGAATTTAATGACACCACACAGGGCTCTGCGGGAACAACCATTCGCTAATGAGGATAATTAATCACCTATTTAATGAATGTTCACTGAAGTTTTTCATCAATTTAAGATAGTGTTCAATTTTTAAAAATGAATGAAACCACACAGACGAAAAAAATTGAATAGTAGTACAGGGGAAAAACCCCGATCATCGCCATTTTGGTCGAAAATGAGTTAGCAATACTACCTGTAGGATTTTGAGGTGTGAGGTGACTTTCTGAATCCCTTTCTGGAGGTGACTTTGGGGGACCTGGAGGTGACTTTGAGGTCCCTTCCAGTGAAAAACGCCTTTATTGCCGTCTAAAAGCAGGCTGTAGCAGCCCTACCAGGGAAAAAACACTTCATTGAATGCGTGTGAGGGGAAGAACCCCATGATTGTGGTTTAAATGTCCCACTCCTTGAAAGAGGGAATCAGTCAGTGAATAAATGGGTTTTCCGACTTTTCTCTGGCAATTATTGATCGATTTTGATAATTCCAACGGCAATCTTATAGTTTTAGTAGATGCACTAATAAATTAACAAAATCCTTTAACAACAACAAGCTACAACTTTTTACCTGTTGTTTACTTCTGGAAATAAACTAGTGCATGGGTGTAGAGATTTTAAAAATAAGAAGAATGCCTCTAGAAACATGGGAATCGGATGATTATTTCCTGAGAAAAATGGGAAAAACTGTTGATGAAAACTTACCAGCTATGAGAAGGCTGGGGGAGGCTCTGAGGGTGGTGGGTGGCAATGTTGCTCCTTCAGAAGGCGTGCTACCCAGTGCTGGTTCATGTGAGATTTGACTAACCTGCGACGAGGAAGGAATGGCGACTGACTGAGACCCCCTTAGCGAACCTCTCGTTGGTAGGTACTGTCAATAGAGAGTTACAGCAACGTTTGGAACCATCATTCCAAGAGAAGCTGCTTGGGCGAGCAAATGGTGGATGCTAACTTGCCGGCGTGAGTCTCATGTCAAACCCATGATTGACAGATTGGATTTTACAACACTCCATAGGTAACGTTAGCTCAATCCGCGGTTTTTTTGCTTTGATGAACCGATGAAGGAAAACAGGAAGGAAAATATAAGGAAATCAATGAAGTACGCTCGTTTATTACCCAAAATAATCGTAAAAGTATAAATAAGTAAATGCAAAATGAATGTGAGTAATCGTGCATTTCAGTCTATCCCCTTGTCTGAGGAGTTGATGACAGACAACCTAGTTCAATGAGATAGGTAGTTTATGATCGACCTCGGACTAATCTAATCGTATCTTTTGGTATTATATTCCAATGTTACCTTTTCAAAGTAAAGTAAATACAAAGTTGGTCACAAAGGCAGAGGAAACTTGCCTTCAACAGGAGAGAAATCGAGATCGATCGTCCAACTGATCTCATTGAGATCAAACTTCCGCCATCCACATTTCAGGCGTAGCAACAGACTGAAATGTATTTGGGATCAATTAATTTCAAGGGAAATGTAAAAGGGATCAATTCTTCAATCTTCAATTCACTTTACTGCAACCCCAAAGATAAAGAACTCGCAAAAGATTCACCGAAACACTTCAAAACAAAAGAAACAGACTGATCAGCTGATTGACAGCGGCCATTAGCTCAGCCACAAAAACAAGGAGTTGAGTAGTAGGTTATCCCGCCGGATTTACGCAACTCTCACGTAAGTTACGCGAGAGAGCTGTGACAGATGTGTTCCGTGAGCCTCACGTCATTTTTTGGCTCGCTGTAACTCTAAAAAATAAACCGTTGTGAAATAATTTGCATAGTTTATTCATTAATTTAGAATTTCCAAGTTTTTGAGAATTGATTTTTTTACACCACCCAAAGCTTTGTGGGACCAACTGTTCACTTTATGAGGATACTTAACACTCTCCGTGCGGATGATGGTAATAACCATCATGCCGAGTTTCGCGAGTGGCGTGTGATGGTTTATACCATCACAGCTCTAAGCATATCTCCGAGCTGTTCATTGTTCTGCTACCTAGTGGATTACTTAAGAAGCTCTTTCGGATTTTTTTTCGTGCTTAGTAGGTCCTCTTGTTGCCACCAGAGTGCGCCGATTTCACTTCGGGGTATTCTGTTATCTTTAAGATTTGCTGGTTTGCACTACCGAATTCCTGACAAAAAGGTCTCCCGCCACAGGCGAAAACGAGTTTTCTGAGTCCGCACGGAGAGTGTTAATTACCTAATTACTGAATGTTCGCGACGTTTTTTCATCAATTTAAGATGGTGTTTAGTTTCTAGAAACGAATGAGACCCCAAAGATGATCGAAAATAGTAAATGCGCGTTTATTGTGAAATGTATCAGAACAAGTGGGTTTTTCGAACCTTGCCTTAAGGACTCAAACCCCTCCTACTGCTGGTCCTTAGAAGCTAGTTGACGGGTGAACTTCACAGAAAAATATATAAACCGTTGTGTAATAATTCTCAGCGATTTTTTTTGGATGTTTTACCCAGGTGCGATGTATGTTGATGTTTGAAGATGAAAGTGACATTTGTTCCTGAGGAGGAAAATCCCCAACGAATATAACTAATGGTGATTTTGGAGCGACCTCTCTTGGTATTATTTGGTAGGTAAATGAATCCTATGTAATTCATGTTACATTGAGTTCGTTCAGCCTTTTGCTGCATCCAGCAGTAGAATTAGAACTTTTTTGAGTGAACGCCAGACTCGGTGAATGAGGAATTTCAAATTCTGTTTTCATTTTTCCTGAATAGTTAAGGCCAATCATCCCGGGAATAGTTCCAGAAACAGCCACCACGTTGCGCTTCAAAATGAACTCAAACGTAGTTCTCATTTTTCTCCTCGCCTGTTCATCCAATTTTCAATCTGAAAGTTTTATTGCACTCAGCACACACATGTGAATGGCGCTCAACCCTTAACTTTTGTTAATTTCTTTAAATTGTACATTTTTTGAAATTTTATAATTTTGAAATATTTATTTTGGGCTTTTAGGATAATTTTTTCGAAAAAGTGGGATAATAGCGCACAACGGCAATTAAGTGAGAGTCTATAAAAATTGCAATTTTGAAGATAGTGTGTGTAGCGCGATCGTAAAGCGTCGAGGCGGCGAAAGCTAGGACTTCAAAAAAATTGAAGGCGGGCGAGGAATGCGATGGCTTTCAGGGACCCAAACACGGAAGAGTTCGGGGTCAGAAGTTAATCCGGTGCGTTGACAACAATATGGGGCGGGCGGGCGGGTGGTACTTGGAAGAATCACCAGTCTCGAAATGTTTCTTGATGAATTGCCTTTTTTTCATAATCTACTTTTTTCGCTCAAGGCATCTCTGAATAACCCAGTGATAGTTCTTACAGTTGATAGTGCTATTTTTGACTACTTTCTTTCCTGTAATTTATTATGTTTTCTTGTATTAGCTATAAGCGTCGAAGTTTATGATCCATAATAATGGGAAATGCATCTAGACCTCTTCGTTCAAATCAAAAGAATTTTCAACTACATTTTTTTTCGTGATGATACAAGTGTTAATTTGGAAAAGTGAGCTCATAGAGCTCAATCGAAGTATTTTAAAAAATCTACAGAATTTTATGATTTGAAAATCGGGATTGCAGCGTCGGTGTTCTATTTTCTCTTTCTAGAATTCTCTCTATCTTTTAGAAAATTCTTTACACTTTTTTCAGTTTCGAGCAAGAAAGTAAATTTTATTTTAATTCGCAACAGGTCAAAAATTATCACTTGTTGCCAAATGATGAACATTTCGTTGTCGTAACAAATTCAAATAACAATCGTCTGCCAAGTGGGTGTGGCGCATAGCTTTCTCGTATGCTTCCCGATTGTATTGATCCGATGATAATAATTTATGTAGCTTATCTCAAAACATCAATCTCTAAGTACATTGAACTACCCTAATATGGGACCGTCTACACGTCGAACCGCACATTCTCTGAAGATTTCACCGAATTCGAGGAAAAACCGTCTGCCTAGTGGGTGTGGCACATGGGGCTTCCTCGTATCCATTACCCGATTTTATAGATGATTCGACGCATAGTTCTGAAAACATCAATCTCAAAGTACCTTGCAATACCCTCATAGGGGACCATCTACACACCAATCTGAACAATCCTAGAAAATTTCATCAAAGTCGGATGAAAAATGTAAGTGTTACGGCTGTTACAAGGATTGCGCATGCGCAGAGACTACTGTCGATTTTAAGGCCTTGATTTTCATTGGGGACCATCTACAACCTAATCCGCATATTCCCCGAAAATTTCATCGAAATCCGATGGCAAATGTGGAAGTTATGGCTGTTACAATGAAATCACGTTTGCGCTTGCGCAGCGTCTATTATCAATCCGGGGGTGATGATTTTCATTGGGGGCCATATACACGCTAACTCACAAAACCCCCGAAAATTTCATCGAAATCGAATGAGAAATGTAGACGTTATGGCTGTTACAAGGATGGTAGCGCATCCGCAGAGGGTACTCACTATCAATTTGGGTGCCAAGATTTTCAAAGGGGGTCATCTACACGTCAATCTGAACAATACCTGAGAAATTCATCAAATTCGGGTGAGTCAAGGAAATTCACGTTTGCGCATGCGCAGTGGCTATCATTAGTCCAGGAGAGATGGTTTTCATAGAGTCTCCACGTCAACCCGCACAATCTCTGAAAATTTCATCGAAATCGGATAATAATTTCGTATAGTTATGCCCGTTACAAGGATTTCATGAAAGACACACAGGTACGAAACTAAAATAAATTGTTCAGGAAGGTCTAAAACGTAGGTAAAAAGTAAAAACAAAGCTTCCGCTACCTTGGTAGACTCGCAAGAAAAATGAAATGAAAACGCGATTCCGCGACACCACTTACCACCCAACTTTGCAGAGGTTATTTGGTTCACACCTTTTCTAAACATTGGGATCCAAGAAAACCACGCGCATGCGAGTATAGAGTACGTACAAACGCTAAGTAGTGCTGGATTACCTTGAGTTTGTACGTGTTATTTTCATGATTTTTCAAGAATGATGTGAGTTTAGGTGTTGCCTACCCTGTGATTTTCATCAAGTTCGAATCATTAGTAACCACTGTCGTTCGCAAACAAATTCATGTAACAAATTATTAGCAAATTGCCCCCAAATTGATTGCACCTTATGTGCATGCTAACGTAAATTCCTTGCCGTAGGAACCCATAACTTCCACAGATATCTTAGGATTCCGTAGGATTAGTAGGGATGGGTGTAGGTTGGACCGTGGAAGTTCCGCTATAAATTTCTTCTCCGTCAAAATAATCACATAAATCCAGCATTCAAATCTCGGATACATCTAAACAAAAGTTTCTTACTACCTAGCCATACATGAAATGAATACGAAGAAGCTGGCAAACATTAAATGTTCCAAATTTTGGAAACACGCCGATTAGATTGTAAAAAGCGTGATCTTCCGTGGCCTATTCACAAACTACCAGCTAAATTTGAGTAAAATCGTGCAAATAGTACACAGCGCACCCGTTCCTACCTAGATGGAATTCAAAGAAGATTGTCTCGAGGCTGATGCGCAACAATCGTGCTAATTTAATCTATATCGGATCTTGTTTCCTCATAGTTCAGCCCGGAACGAGGACACAGACAGACGTTTACCATTGATAGACCCAGAACCAAAGTTGTTCAATGAGCTCTAAAACGAAAAGAAAGGGAAAATGTTTGTTTCTGATGTTCTAAATGAAAAATATTATGACCACAAATTTGGTCCGGAAACATCTAATTTTATATTCTGTGTTGGTACGGCTAAGATTACGAGTAAAAGTTTCATAGAATATTTCCAAGGGAAATGCCAGTGTTAGTCACCTTGATTTTAGGAGGAAAGTACCTACCTAAAGGAAGTATCTTACTTACCTAACATCAATCTCCAATCAAAATATGTTCTTTTTTTGGTAATATAAACAATTTTTATTATTCTCGTAGTTTATTTTATTATTTCTATTATTATTTATTATTATTATTTTAAAAATATTTTCATTATTATTATCTCAATTTTATTTATTCTCGTAGTTTCGCAAGTAGGAAGGAAATAAGTACGCAGATAAATAGTTATAACATGAAAAGGTAGGTAGGCTTCTGATTACCGTCAGACGAACTGACATACCTACACCAAAATTATTCAGGAAGTTCCAAAATTCAATCAATGTGAGAGGAAATTCAGAGCGAAGAAACGAGCAGACTTGAATTCACAAAATCGTAATCAGAAAGAACTAACAAGAATCAGGGTCCGTGTTGTGAGGATTGCGGAGGGGAAGGTGACAACAAGTCTAGAGTCCAGAGGCGTAGGCGGCTCAGCTGCTAATCACCACTCACTTCTTAGAAATTCCTTTGTTCTTCGCCGTCGACGCTTTACGACCAATGTATTCAATAAATTTCAAATAAAAAAATATTTTCGTACTCAGGTGAGTTAGAGGTTTGGCGCTATAACCGCAGATTTTGAAAAATGTGAAATGATTTTCAAAATTTGAACTTTAAAATTCTGAAAAAAATTGAAATTACAATTTTATTTTGAAAATTTTGGCAGAGCGCCATTTGGAAACTAATAATGAGTACATTCCCGTTTTCAAAATGAAAATCGCTTGAACTGGTGGAGAGAGAAACTAGAACTACGATTGCCCCTTTTTCTACAATCTCCGGTGCTGCCATCTGGTGAAAAAAAATCTTATTAAAATCGGGGATGATTGGCCTTAATGTTGTGGGATAGATGAAAATCGGGTTGATTTCGGAAAATAAATCTCCTGTTATTTTTGCGAGACAATCAAAATTTATGATTTCAAAAAATAACGGGGAAAACGGACCTCTTCAACGTGGAGCGGGAACGCTCGCTGATTGGCTGTTTGGATCGCTGGCTCCTCCCAGTGTTGCCCGTTGGTACCACGAAATCGTGTTATCTAAGAAGAAAGTTATCAAACAAAAACAGGAGAAACCTAATTTTCCCCATCTTGCTTTTTCTATTTTTTTCTTCAGTTTTTCGATTTCAAACTTTACTGGTTTTGTAAAATGTTGCATCTGAGGACTATAGATTTCACGATCTCAGCGCTTCAAGCGGCTGTAAATGAACTATTCCAGGATGACGTCATCCTCCCTGTTTTTTTAAACGTTCATATTTTCTACACTGTTTTGTTTATTCGTAAATTAGGAAGTACGGGCTGAAAGTTTGCCTTAGGGGGTTTTTCGAGGTGCTGAATCCGATTTTAGGGTCAAAAATAGGAAATTCCGACATGGTGAAATTCCTCATTAACCGAATCGCAGATCGTTTTTCTAATTTATTTTACGCCAAAAATTATTCCTACTGAGTTCTGGGTGGTCTCATTCGATTTTAATAATCCTAATAATTTAATTCCTTTATATGGGAATGTTTCGAGCATGGGCTTAGTGAAAATGTTATTTCTTGTTTTTCACTCTTAGAATTGTCTTGATTGAGAGTAACCAAAATTTTCGGGGCACAACGAACCTCAATTGGAACCCCAAACCAAATTTCATTGATTTTTTTCAAAGTTGAGTGGCAAAACTGCTACGTAAGATGAAAGGCGAAATTTTGTCAACTAAGTTTTAGGTTGTGACGTACTTGGAAACATTTAACATCAAATTTCGAGAGGTTTTGAATTGTTCTGTTCAATTCCAAAGTTCATCATTTAAATCAAAAGAAGAAAAATTGCGTAATATACTCGAAAATCCGTTAATATAGAGTATTGATAGTTTTAACTACTCGTTGGCGCCAATCAGAGTGTAGGAAAGTGACCTCGCTAACTAGAATCGATCAATCAATCGTTCTTGTACATTGGTAGCCAATCTTACTGCAGAAGAATGGCTGACCGCGCACAATTTTTAAAAAATGCTGCAATTTATTACACATTGATTTCTTATTTTTCTGTATAGATCACTAGCCTACAAAGAGCTGGCCTTTTCCATTGTCGGTACCTACAAACTCTATTTTCTCCCACCATCTCTGGTTGCTCTCATATTCATGACAAAATTTGGTTCTTGGTTTCTAAGTAAGCACAAGTCGGTGACTATTCGTAGAAAGATAAAAGGTCGCACTTTATCAGCAGAACTTTGAACGGAGATTCGGCCTACTTCCTTAAGTGAACATACATTTGCGATTCACACTCGTGTTTCGCTTGATAATTCGTCCCAACTTTGAGGCTTCATAGGGAGCGAACGGTTGGTCCTGCAGAGCTCTGGGTGGTCTCATTCGATTCTAAAGATTCAATACTATTTTAAACTGACGAAATACAATACCTTTATTTGGACACTTTTTTTATTGAGGCGTTTTGAGAATCTAAACCTCTTTTTTCACCCCTTCGAAGTGATTGACAATAACCAAAGGCACTATTAGACCCCATGTAGGTACTAAACGTCATCAAAGTCGGCTCATGGTAACTGAGTGCCGCGTATGGAAGACAGACAGAACTATGAAACGTAAAACATCAAAATTTTGTTTGATGTTTTACGGGTTGGGGGGGGGGGTTAAATGTTTTTTCTTGATCGTATCTGAAGGTTTATAATAATTATAAACCTATTATTGTTAATAAATCCCACTAGGCGGTATCCATAGAGGAGGTGGGAAATTCCGCTTGGTGTGCTGGTGGTAAAAGTAGTTTCTCCTAGGCCCAATAGAGTGCTCTGATTGATTGTGCTTTGAGAGATCACATCAAATTTTTTCGAGTGTCATTGATAATTTTCTACATTAATTAATTATGTTGTTGAGTTGGATGATAATCTATCTTCTGTCTGATTTTTCTATTACAAAAAGGACCCAAAAAACCCAGAGTCATTTCGCCCACCAACAGAAAAAATTTAAAAAGTTGATGTGATCTTTCCAAGGTAATTTTAATCAGAGCACTCTATTGGATGTGGTGGAAACTACTTTTACCACCAGCGGGCCTAGTGGGAGTTGGTGCCTCCTCCACAGATACTGCCTAGTTGCTAGCCCCTAGTGCATCAAATAGGGAAGGAAGCAAACATGGAGGGGAAGATGCGACATTAGTCCACGACATCTACGTTTCACCAGAGACTGCCTTAAGCTCCATCTGTTTGAACAGTATTTTACCAGTTCAGAAACCTTAACACGTTCAACACTGGCATCTTAATAGAAAGTTCCTAGTAGGTTCGGTTCGGCTTAGATACAGCGTGATCTTTTCTCAATCCAGCGCCGTATTGTGATAAGAACAAGCCATATCCGTTCCGGCGCCGGATTCTACCACAATGTTGTGGCACCAGATCAGATACGGCGAGTTCTTATCACGCCGCATCTAAGCCAAACTAAACCTACTAGGAACTCTCTAATATGAAGATGCTCACTCAAACTTTCCCCAGATACTAAATGAATGGGGTTAGTTCCGCTAGTTATAAGAATACAATTATTATCTACGTACAGTATTGGAGAATCCGTCGTAACCAGCAAGTCGAGTACAGGAGGCGAGCGCTTTCGATGTAGGGACATCATCTTCCCATATACAAACTACGTAAATTTGACGGACGTATAATAAACAAAAACCTACTTGACACTACCTCTGACAATATATTCAAACCACTCGACAAACTCATCCAAAAACGAAAAAACCCCCACAGACGGATTTACTGACAATCTGAACAACAAAAGACAACGAACAGAACACACTACCGTAACTCCTTTTCAAACGCAAACAGCACCCTTATGACTCCACTAACTAACAAAAATTAAAATTAAAAAAATTTATATAGAGAAAATTAGATAGTATTTAAGTTAGAAGTAGATATAGGTATAAGTAAATAACTTTAGCAATAAGTTAGTTATGTAAGCTAGTTTATAATATATTCATAGTTTAGAATAGAAGACCATGTGGTCACTACGGTTACCACTTGGTCACCGTGTGGTGAATGTACAATTAGCTAATAGGATTAGATTTATCTCTCCCTTTCACTTGACATGACAAACAAGCTTTCACCACGTGGCCCGCTTTCCTTTCTGATGCTTTCACCTTCCTTTCGCCCAGACATTTCCAAGTCAAATGAAACCTTTTCCAAGTCAAATGAAACCTTTTCCAAACCAAATGAAACTTTTTCCAAACATAGTGTATTTGTGTAAAGTAAACAATCGTAGATGGATAATATATTACAACATTTAAGAAATTCAGATTTCCACTAAAAATCATTAAAAAATTATGATTTTTACCGGAATTTCGGTCTTATTCCCTAAAGTTGTCAATCAATCAAAATTCGAAACGCTCACCAATTCTTATAGGATTTTTCACGCAGAATCGAATGAGACCACCCCCAGGTCGCTACAACCAACCGTATAGAAACTACGACGCAATTTACAATGAAAATCGTATTTTTTTTCTTTTTTACGATTTCCACTGAAAATCATAAAAAAAAGTCCATTCATGCAGCATGAATTAATGAGCGAATTTTCAAAGAAATCTTTCAGTTGAAGCTATGGTTAAGATCTTAACCACTGCATTGACCACTCTACTCCATGTCAACACCACATCCGCTCTTCATCGGATTGAGTCAGTTATTAATCGATCAGAGCCTAAAATTCATTTTCACCTGGATTAGGAGCTGCTGCATACAGAATCAGAGTTTGACAATTATTGCAGGTGAAAATGAATTTTAGGTTAGTTAGCGAGAAAAAACCGAACTAATCTTTGCTCGGGTCCAGATGCCTCTTAGGTTTTTCTTGCTTAGGTTTTTTTTTCGATTTTCAGTATACCTACCATACCAACATACTATATGCATTGGGGATGCTTTGAAGATGTTAGGAGTCCATATTCATGTTCTACTCGTCTCTACGAACGAATAAGAGTACCCACAAGGCTATTGCTGTTTTTTTTCTATTTTCAGTATACCATACCAACATACTGTATGCACTGGGTATGCTTCGAAGATCTTAGGAGTCCATATTCATATTCTACTCGCCTCTACGAACTCATAGAGTACCCACTCGGCTACTCTATTTCTGGGTACAACAAATATACGCGCGTTTTCATTATATATATAAATATATACATACTTTTCTTAATTTTTGGACAATTTTCATTTTTGAAAAAAGCATTATATCAGAAATTTTGTGCTGAATCCGAATATACCGTACCTATATTATGATGATTGTGAAGGTATTTACCACAAAAAACGGAAAAAAGCTCGTGTGAAAATCATTGAAAAATAATGATTTTCAGTGTAAATCGTTAAAAAAATACGATTTTCATTGTAAATTGCGTAGTAGTTTCTATACGGTTGGTCTTAGCGACCTGGGGGTGGTTTCATTTGATTCTGCATGAAAAATCCTATAAGAATTTGTGAACGTTTCGAATTTTGATTGATTATTTTAGTTTAGTAGTTATTTTTTAGTTAGTAGTATTTTAGTTTAATTTTAGTTTGGGAAAAAATCATTAAAAAAAGTATGATTTTCAGGGAAAATCGTTTTAAAAAAATCGATTTTTAGGAAAATCATAGAAAAAATCATAAAATCGTATTCAAAATACGAATAAGGGGGAAAATCGTATTCAAATAATTTGAATTTGAATACAAATACAATCGTATTCACAATAATTGTGAATACGATTGTATTTGTATTCATATTCATATTTATATCTGTATTCGTATTCATAATCATAAAATCGCAGATATGATTTGTATTCATAATCGTATTTATGAATAAGAATTCGCCCATCTCTGATGTAAGTATTAGTGACTCCCCTTAATTATCGGTTTCTCCGTGTGGGCGTGGCGAGTAGGTAGGTACCCACTCACATTCAACTCAATAAATTTCACTCTCAAATTTCAAGAAATTTCTCAAACTTACTTGTTTCCTATTCTACTAAGGTGAGATCTACTTCGATAATCCTTTGTCTAAAATTCATTGAATTTTCATTTTGCAACTTCTTTGTACGATAGGTACAATTACATCGATCATAAATTTGCAGAGTATCTACCTATCTAGGTATCTCATTTCACTCATTTTCTCAATAGGTTTCATTTGATTTGGAAAAAGTTTAATTTGGTTTGGAAAAGGTTTAATTTGGTTTGTAAAAGGTTTCATTTGACTTGGAAAAGGTTTCATTTGGCTTGGAAAAGGTTTCATTTGACTTGGAAAAGGTTTCATTTGACTTGGAAAAGGTTTCATTTGACTTGGAAAAGGTTTCATTTGACTTGGAAAAGGTTTCATTTGACTTGGAAAAGGTTTCATTTGACTTGGAAAAGGTTTCATTTGACTTGGAAAAGGTTTCATTTGACTTGGAAAAGGTTTCATTTGACTTGGAAAAGGTTTCATTTGACTTGGAAAAGGTTTCATTTGGCTTGGAAATGCTATATATAAATAGAACGACTGACTGACAAACTTTAGTACTCTCTCGACGGCCTGAAGATGATGTCTTTACATCAAAAGCGCTCGCCTCCTGTACTCGACTTGCTGGTTACGACGGATTCTCCAATACGGTACGTAGATAATAGTGAGTTCCTAGTGGGTTTGGTTCGGCTTAGATACGGCGTGACATATTACTCACACACTCTCAATCCAGCACTGTATCCGATCCGGCGCCGTAACATTACGGCAGAATACGCCACTCGGAGGCAATCCTGTGCGCCATATTGAAAACATGGCGGACGATCCAGTTCCGACGGCGCCGTATCTACCCTACTAGGAACTCTCTAATAATTGTATTCCCCAGATACGTCTGTCTTCATTTGATGCAGTTCTCTCTTTGTCTATGAAACAAATATTAGCCTCGAGCTCTTTGTCATCGGAGGTTTCACACTGCAATCAGCTTTAATTAAGTTTTAGAGACCTTTTTTTGCCATTTTGATTGATTCATGGGAGAGTACATTCTTGCATTTCAAGATCTATGGTTCGGCAAACTTCCTGTAATTCGAAGACACGGAAGCAAGAAAACTCCGCAATTTCCGAAAAGTCCCGCAATTTGTTATTAATTCGAAGGCCTACTCCCTAAGTCATGTAAAGCTGCAAATTGTGAGTGCTGCTCTCCTTACTGCTCTCCTTTTCTTGTTTTATTATAATTTGTAGTAGATGGAGGAAACTCGTTCGTGCTGTTATCAAACAACGCCGCTTAGAAAATTCTTCTTAACTCCCTTTCTGTGGCTAGGTGAGTTAAGAACTTTATTTGAAATTATTGATGACGAAGTAGAATGTTGGGACGTTTGAGTGATGCAGTTCTGTATTATCGTCATTTTATTTTAGGTGCCATTTTTTGTTGTATCAAATTACTTATATTTATCAAATTTCTTTCAATTACTATCGTGAAGGTTCTACGGATTGTTGATTTTGTTCCAGGACGGAATTATGAGTTGAAATCTTCGGGATCTGAACGTTCACTGACACGCTTGTTAAAGTAATACCTACCTACTTCTATCACAAAGTTCTAGCGATGTAGGATGAATAAGGATGATTACACCACTATTTTATTTACCTTTTCTGATTTCAATATTAGTATTATACGGTATGGTGATTTGAAACCATATTTAGATCACCTGTTGTTAAATTTCAACGACCTACCTATGGACAGAAAATATGAATTTGTTTCAATTTCACGAGCGTTTGATTTTTAATCCTTAAATATTCTTATTCTCAAGGGAAGACTTTTAGTGAGTAGTGGGAAGCAATACTGGAATAATGGTGGTTTTTGCACGTCGTCACTATTGATATTAGAGAATTTTTGCAGGCCACTAACGTGCCCGTGGAACCTTTTCACAAAGTGAAGTATCCACGGTACCCGTGAACTTGTTGAAAAGTTGACAATTGGTGACAATCAAGCGGAGTCTGTTTAGAACCCCTGAACGTGGCTGGCCCGTGACTAACCTTTCTATTTATAACAGTACATTTTTTTTTTTTTTTATAACTACATTTTTTTATTTTATTATTGTTTTATGACATCATTTTTTTGTCATCCGTTACCAAGGCAACTTAACATAAACTAAGCGTGCCTCCAGCACTTCGTGTCACCAATGACAACGGACGAACATCTTTCCCAGCTGGCTTTACTCAGAGGCGTCTGGAGATCCAGCGGCTCGTCCTCGACACAAGCGCTCCCAGCGGCCTTCCTGCTAACTCTCTTATCTCCTCCGTTTCCAGGGACCTAGTACCTATCCTACTAGAGTATCCTACTAGAGATCTTCATGTCTGTTTCTCCCTTTTTCCTCAACTCCACTTCCATCCGGGTTAGCATTAACTTTTGCTTCCGAGTCTACCAAGGTAGCGGAAGCTTTGTTTTCACTTTTCAAGGACGAAAAAAGAAGTTCTCCAAAATCAAAATTTTCACTCGCGTTTTGCGTTTTAGACCTTTCTGAACAATTTTGGTTCCGTGTCTGTGTGTCTGTCATGAATTCCTTGTAACGCGCATAACTATACGAAGTTATTGTCCGATTTCTATGAAATTTTCAGGGATTGTGCGGGTTGGTGTATAGACGGTCCCCTATGAAAATCATCATCCCCGGACTGATAACGGTAACGGCCATAACTTCTACATTTTCCATCCTATTTCAATGAAATTTTCAGGGATGTTACAGATTAACTTGTTTTGATGTTTTGAGATTAACTACTATGCATCGATCATCTATACAATCGTGTTATGGATACGAGGAAGCTATGTGCCACACCCACTTGGCAGACTTTTTTTTTCTTTTCGGATGGATTGCTTTTATGAAAAACATTGTTTTTGACAACAATATGAATCATTCTCAACCGAAAATTGATTTGCAAAGTCAGAAAAGTCGAGAATGCTTTTTCCCGAAAACGTCCCACCGCCTTCCAAGTTTAGTTTAGCAATCGCAATTTTAATTTTATACCTCCTGGACCACTTGCTCTCTCACCTTAAAAACTTGGTGAGGATGTTGGGTATGTAGAGAGAAATGAATTCCAATTTCCCCGGGCGGCCGTCAGGGACGGAGGGGGGGGGGGGAATGTTTTTCTTCATTATCAGGTTTCCGGGAAAAGTGGCAAAAATGGGTCAAGGAGGGGTCTCTCACTTTGCAACTATTTATCCTAAATTCCTGGGTACTTTCTCTGGGGGATAGCACAGCCAGATTTGGCCGGGCGGCCGTCAGGGGGGTTGGGGGGGGGGGGATTTGATCCAGGAATCTAGGAAAAATAGATGCAAAGTGAGAGACCCCCTCCTTGACCCATTTTTGCCACTTTTCCCGGAAACCTGATAATGAAGAAAAACATTCCCCCCCCCCTCCGTCCCTGACGGCCACCCGGAGAAATTGGAATCCATTCCTTTCTACATACCCAACACCCTCACCAAGTTTCAAGGTGAGAGAGCAAGTGGTTCAGGAAATATCAAATTAAAACAGCGTTCGCCCATACTAAACTCGGAGAGCGGTGGGACTTTGACGTTTTCGGGAGAAAAACATTCTCGACTTTTCTGTCTTTGCAAATCAATTTTAGGTCGGGAATGATTCATATTGTTGTAAAAACAAAATGTTTTTCATAAAAGCAATCCATCCGAACAGAAAAAAAGTTATCGCCAGAATCTATTGGTATTGGTATCTATTGGGGAACTCCCCATCGATTTTGCTTCCGAGTCTACCAAGGTAGCGGAAGCTGTTTTCACTTTTCAAGGACGAAAAAAAAGTTCTCCGAAATCAAAATTTCCACTCGCGTTTTGCGTTTTAGACCTTTCTGAACAATTTTGGTTCCGTGTCTGTCTGTCATGAATTCCTTGTAACGCGCATAACTATACAAAGTTATTGTCCGATTTCTATGAAATTTTCAGGGATTGTGCGGGTTGGTGTATAGACGGTCCCCTATGAAAATAATCATCCCCGGACTGTTAGAAGCGACTGCGCATGCGCGAACGTGAATTCCTTGTAACGGCCATAACTTCTACATTTTCCACCCGATTTCAATGAAATTCTCAGGGATTATGTGGATTGGGTTGTAGATAGTCCCCTATGAAAATCATCATCCCCGGACTGATAGAAGCGACTGCGCATGCGCAAACGTAAATTCCATTTAACAGCCGTAACTTCAACTGTCCACCAGGGGTCGCGGGTTCGAATCCCAGCCGAGGCTAAGTATTTTTTTGATCTAATCACATGCATCTACTCACTTTATTTTTCATCCGAATTTGATGAAATTTACTAGGATTGTCCAGATTAGCGTGTAGATGGTCCCCTATGAGGGTAGTGAACGGTACTTAGAGATTGGTGTTTTGAGATTAACTACTATGCATCTGATCATCTATATAATCGGATTATGGATACGAGGAAGCTATGTGCCACACCCACTTGGCAGACTTTTTAGGACGTCCCACAGTAAGACTTGGGCGTCCTTATGCGATCGATCTGGGGTGAAGGAAGACAACACTCAACAGAAAAAAAAAAATAACCACACAGTAATCCGTTTTAGACCATTCTGAATCCAAATCCACGAAAAAAACCATAGGTGTATGTCTGTGTGTGTGTGTGTGTATGTGTGTGTGTAACAAAATCTTGTGTACTCTGCACAGGCCTTAGTTCTCAACCGATTTTCCTGGTTCTTTTTTTGTTCGTCGCGGAAAACTATCTAGTTGTGCACTACGTCGCCGGAATTTCGAATTTTGCCTTTTAAGGGGGGGAAAGGGGGGGTTAATGCTCGAAAAACGTGCGTTTTGGGGCATAATCTTGTGTACTCTGCCCAGGCCTTAGTTCTCAAAAGATTTTCGTGGTTCTTTTTTCGTTTGACGCGGAATACTATCTAGTTGTGCACTACGGCGCCGGAATTTTGGATTTTGCTTTTTAAGAGGGGGAAAGGGGGGGTTAATGCTTAAAAAACGTGCGTTTGCGTGCATAATCTTGTAAACTCTGCCCAGGCCTCAATTTCCAACCGATTTGCGTGTTTCTTTTTTTGTTTGACTCAAATAACTTCCGAGTTGTACATGATTTTACCAGAGTACCAAAATTCGCAAAGGGAGGGGGTGAGTGGGGGGATAATATTCACAAAATATCCGATTTTTCAATATTTTGGTTCCCTTACTGCTTACTAATTGTACCCAAGCTTTGAAATTGAGGAAAAATTCTCATTATACCTCCGAATTTTCATGAATTATTCTCTGTACCACCATGGTGCCATGATGCCATAAACCGCTTATTTCGGTTTTTTTTTTTTTTGTGTTTCACCTTGAATACGGATGTGAACTTCGACAGACTGCCTACCAAAACTAACAGATGAAAGTTCAATGTTACGACGTATTTCCGCTTTGGTGCCAGACTGGCACCATTGTTGGCTTTGGGGAGGTGGTGGGGGGGGGGGGTGAACTCGAATTCGCATGTTGGGTATCGTAGATCATGGATTTTAAAATGCTCTTCAGATTCGAGGCTCCCATGCCGCTAGAAATGTTAAGGTGGATAATGGTTGGGGGGGGGGGGGGGGTCAGTATTTCTTGCCTAAAGTAATAAATAAATTACATCGAGTGAAACAGTTTTATCACTTACCAACTGGTTAAACTGATCTAATGCTTATCCAATGGGACATCCCCTGGAATGCATGCATTACTAAACAACATGTTTTCAAGTTGTTAACAACTTGATTTGAATTTTCCGTTGCGATTTAAAAACTTTACATTTTTCGACCTCAAAACTGTATTCAGCAACCGTTAAAACCCCCTAGTACCAAGTTTTGGCTCAAAAAACCGATAAATAGAGATTACTTGGTTACTTTCGGAGGTTTCTAGGTTGCTATCAGAAAAACCGTGTTCCACGTTGGTTTAACCTTTTTCTACACCTGCGTCCCGCCCTGGTTCAATTTTTGGAATAACTCCCAGTTCTCGCTCCTCATGGAGATGGGGTTCCGAATATTCTCCTTTACGCGGAAACCACGCCAATAGTTTTTTCGATAGATTTTCTTCTTTAATTTTTAATTAATTAATTAAGCGTCCCACTGTGTGTTCTTTCGTCGAAATTCAATCAGTATGGTGTGAGGTTAATCCCTGATTTTTGGCAGAACTTGAGTCGGACTTTGAGTTTTTTGAAATCTTGGGATACCGATTGTCCCTTTCCAGGAAAATGACCCATGTATTCATTGATATATATAATGATAACGTGTGTATATTTGTTGTACCCAGAAATGTAGTAGCCTTGTGGGTACTCTATGAGTTCGTGGAGACGATTACAACATGAATATGGACGCCTAAGAACTTCAAAGCATACACAGTGCATACAGTATGTTGGTATACTATACTGAAAATCGAAAAAACCAACAATCGTGTTAAAAAAAAATCTAAAAGAATTTGCAACACCATTGTTTCTTTTCTTAACCATACCTTCGACTGCAATTTCTTTGAAAATTCGCTCATTAATAATTAATAGTTATTCATGCTCCATGAATAGAATTTTGTCTCTCAGACTGCCGGAACTAAATGAAATTCCCTGAGTTTTCCTTTAGAGTAAAATTCCCTGAGTATTCCAGGTTTTTCCGGTCTTCCAGGTCGCCACCCTGGTGGCAGACGTATAGTCATATCTCCCCACAAAGCCATCACGAACAGCCGGAAGGATGAAGGTTCCATTCATTCTGAAACGCGTGGGATGGAAGATAAACGAAAAATCCTTTTCAGTGTACAACTCTTTATATATGCAAAACTAATTGAACATTTCATAACCATTACAAGAAAATTGATACAATCAATCTTTCCCCGGTAGGTGACACCTAATTATCATGTATTGTTTTCATTGAAAACTCGTCCATATCGTTTTGAATAAGAAACGAAACGAGAACCGTTCAAAATACAACTTTTCAATGGGCAGATAAAAGCTTTTCATTTATTTACAAGTCCTTATGATAATAATCCCGACAAACTAATGATTTCCATAAATCCTTATTGCTCTTAATCATATTTTGGATTAAACAAATATCCCCTCAATTGTAAGGCTCTGTCAAGAAGCTTTTTGCAACATTCTTGCCGTGCTAAGACATCAACTAGGTATTAGTAAAAACTAATATTATCATCCTTACAACTTACAACCACTAACGGTGTCAGATTCGCAAGCGATTAAAATTCTTAAAGCTTTTATTACAAAATTTTTTGATGTGAAACCATGACAGACATGCAAGATATAACATTTTTAAGTAAGAGAAATATCTGTCTTCCGCCTGGGTACTTAACATTCTGTAGCCCACAACAAGGATTCAGACTATAATTTCGATTAGATCCTAAGTTTTAACACTAGACTTGTTAGATTTCACACCACCAATAATTATTACCAAACGTGGCACAACAAAAATTTACCATTTTCTTCGCTTTGATGGACATAATGGAAAACTGGACTAAGAGAAGTCACTTTTGAAAAGCGACAATACTCAACAAAAACTGGATTGTTTCGTTAAAAGGCGATCGAAAATGAAATATTCAACAGATTTTAGTGATTTAGTTGTTTCGAATGGTGAGTTGAAGGGCAGAAAATGTTTCTCCACCAAGAGTACTTGACAGTAAAAATGGCACTTCAGTTAATCTTGGAATTTTCACACAGTAACATTACCTATAATTTAAATAAAAATAAAAATTTATTATTTCTATCATCGAAAACCTTAAAACACAATTTATGTAGGGTAAAAACTACTTGAAACAGGCAGATTCAATAAGATTCAGGAGTGAAGAACATGGAGTGGGTAACTCAGTTGTTGTTGTCTTTCCAGCATAAGGTAGGTTTGAGGTGAAAGTACGCATCCTTAACCCTAGAGTGATAGACTACGTAAAAATTACGTATAAAATTAATGAGTGGGGAAATGAGACTCCTACAATCTCCCCTTTTCAACTGGGCCTCCTCCAGTGCTATCGGTACCTACCAGTGAAATGACCTTTGTGGTGTCAAGACCTCATCTCGACTTCTTCCCGTCAGGATATTGGTTTTCCATAACGCCTACACGTCAAAGATACGTAGTCTACTATTTGTTGAAAATTATTTGGAGTCCCTCCCTGCCAACCATAGGTACCTACTAAGGCATTTTTGAAAACGCCTCCCAACAGAAGAGTGATCTATAGAGGAAAATAATAAACCTTGGTGAAATAATTTGCAGCGTATTTCTATAACATTTATATTATGAAAAATTCGAGAATGAAGCGCACCTTTTCCACATCTCAAAATAGCAAGATTTCTCTTTTTTCTCAAATTTTCATTCATTTTCTCTTTCAAAATATTTTAAGCACAATATATTCATTTCAAAACATTTATTTTATCGAGTATAATATATTATCCAGAGTAAAAATCGAGTTTTGGATGTGATATAAGAACATTTATATGATATAATTCAGGTATTCATAGCTTCTTTTTAGAATACATTTTTTTTATATGCTCAACATATAAAGGTAAATACTAAGAAGAATGAGTTTATGTTCGTTTTTTGTTGAATGAATGACAAATATATGACCATTTTGCGTTGAGAAAATTGTTTCAGTTTCACACGTCATTTTTACGTAGTCTACTGTGTGTCAGGGAAGTCTACTACTCTAGGGTTAATTACCTTTCTACTGCACAAAACAGTTACAACGAATGTAATTTAGTTGGTATTTTGAGTGTGTATCCATCATTTTCAGCATTAAGGGAGCCCAAATGTACTAGGTGGTATCTGTTGTAACGGCTTCGGTTTACCTACCTAATCATCTTTAATGGGCTACTCCAGTCTGACTGCCTCGCGACGCGCATTCGGTATCCATGGCAACGCCAATCATAACGCTCAACGTCTCCGGGATGGGCGGATGAGGACCAGCTAAGGAGATTACTTGATTCTTATTCTTTTGTTCAAGACGATCAGTTAATAACATTTAAAATTCCCAAGTTTTGTATTTAATACAAAGTCAAAATACTTTATATGCGTTGATTTTATCATCAATCTATTCACCATCACAAGTCTCATTACAATTGGCGCCCAACGTGGGGCATGATGATTGGCATTGCCATGGATACCAAATGTGCGTCGCAAGGCAGTCAGACTGGAGTAGATGATTACTGAAGAGGTTACACCGTAGAGGAGGTGGCAACTCCTGCTAGGTGCGCTGGTGGTAAAACTAGTTTCTCCTAGGCCCAATAGAGTGGTCTGATTAAAATTACCTTCTAGAGATCACATCAACTTTTTACGAGTGCCAACTTTTTACATCGGTGGTTGAACCGCAACTCGACTGGCGGTTCAACCGCAACTCGACTGGCAGTTGGTTCCAGCAACTCGACCCAAACCCGACTGCTTTGAGGAGTGCAGTCGCGAGCAGTCAGGATTGGAAACCTCGCGCTAAAGAAACCTCTACCTTAACCTTCTCATTTCAAAACAAACTCCTCAGTGGAAGGACCTCCCAAGGTTTTTTGGTTGATCAGAATTTACAGTCATCAGAGATAGGTAAAAATTGGACAGTAGATCTGTTAAGTAATGGATTTTTTCACCCTCCTGTTGGAAGAACTTTTTATCAGAAACGAGTGAAGCTTTAACCAACCCAATGTCCTCAAATTTCTCGATCTCACAAAGGAAACCTTGAAATCTCTTTACGCCCTCGTGAAGATAAAGTTGCATTAAAATTGTGACTTTTCTACAACATCATACCTATACTGGGTGTCTACCATTTGGATGGACCAAACTTCAAGGATCGATTGTACAAGTAATTTTCAACAAAGAATGTCTCCCAGCAATTTGTTCTTAACCCACTAAAAATACCTCGTTTATCACACTCGTCATATTTTGTGCCAATCAGTGGTTTCTTAGCAAAATATTTTTGTTTTTCATTTTATGGTACGTATGTACTTACCTACAGTTACTCCTTTTCTCCTGGTATCCTATTTCTATAACTACATGATAGTTATAGAGGACAGAGCGTCCAAAATCGTATTCCACAAGTAATATTGATGAGGTGCAATTTTTAAAAACCCGCGGGAATGATCAGGAGTGACGAAGATGCGCTCTAGTGACCGAGCTGTGTACTATCGGGGGACTATGTTTTTCTTCACCACCTAGAGGTTGCGCTGGAAACAGAGGGCGATTTTTCGTATTTTAACGTTTTTCGTTTTCCACATTGATTGAGCTTTCCTCCTACCTTCTTCCGTGACCCCAGGCCTTGTGAGGAGGTTCCAAGGGGCCCTCTGTAACGTCAACAATTCTATTTTTGTACAATACAATTAAAATAAACTTTGTAACTAACTCCAATTGTTAGTTTACAACTCGTTTTTTATTCAATCTCGCCCAAACCATTGTTTTGTTTTGCTTTCTGGTTGTTTCTGAACCTTCGTTGTTTTACTTTCTTGAGAGATGAACCAAACTGAGTTCAATGAAAATTGAATACATCTTGTGAAATCAAAAATAAATTGTTTTATTTAGTAATATAATCTATTATGTCAATTGATCGGGATTGTGGTCAACTAGAAACAACATCTTCTTAACCGAGCTTTCGGTAAATTTATTACCTTCTTCAGGGCTCGAAGGTTGTTTATTTAGTGACACCACCAAACGTCCATAAATAAATAGAAGGTGGAGACGCCACCATAATTATAGAAGATAAATTTACGGTAAAATGAAGAAATTAATTTTTAAAAGCCGGTGTTTTTAATTAATTTTTTCATTTTACCGTAAATTTATCTTCTATAATTATGGTGGCGTCTCCACCTTCTCTTTATTTATGGACGTTTGGTGGTGTCACTAAATAAACAACCTTCGAGCCCTGAAGAAGGTAATAAATTTACCGAAAGCTCAGCGAAGGTGTTGTTTCCAGTTGACCACAATCCCGATCAATTGACATAGTACGTTTTGTTGGGTTGATCTACATAGTTAATATAATCTATTGATAAATATTCAGTCCACTGGTGAAAAATGAAAAGGGCAATAAAACATCTGAACGTGGGAAGAAAAGGGAAGCGGAAAAAAATTCTCCGCAGAACATACTGTACTTCTGTGTAATCAATCGGTGTGAATGCTCTTACACTCTTTCTGGATTACAGAATGCTCCCAATTCTCTTCTTGCACTTCACACTCCACAGAGTTTCTTCATCTATGTGAACCCGGCTCAAGGCCTGGGCAGAGTAGACAAGATTTTGTCACACAGACATACACCTTTGGGGTTTTCACGAATTTGGATTCAGAAAAGACAAACGAATTTGTACGCGGTTATTTTTTTTCTCCTTAGGGTGAAAATCTTCGCCCATCTTACTGTGGGACATCCTAAAAAGAAGTTAATTAAAATATTTTATACTATGTAAAGGTGGATGGCTTCAATAGTCAACTGATATTTCAAGCGAGGGAGGGAGAAACCGTGTTGAGAATCCCGACACTAGCGCTTACTGGGGTTGGCGGGAAAAAACTGAACTAATGTTCACTCAGGGACCAGAGTGCTGTATCAAACAGAAGCGATGGCTACTGGAGGGTACATTGAAAGTGTTTGTGTGGTTCTATGAAGCCTTCAGTACAGGGTGTTTACAAAAGGACGCTCTTTTTAAAAATGCCGAAAGAACACTTTAATTTAAACAAAAAACAAAAAAAGGACATCATTGGATTCAGGAGAACCTCCCGTTTAAGTATGAAATTTTTATATTATTTATAATATAAAAAATGATTAACAATCAGTTTCACCACAATGGCCAAGCCAGTCTCCAAGAACATCACTCCACCCTGTGAGTTAAAAGCAGTGGCTCTGGAAACACTGGAGACTCGCTTTCCAGAGCCAACTGGCTAAGAGTTTACACTGATGGTTCTGCTGTAGATGCTACGAGAAATGGGGGAGCAGGGGTTTATTCTGTTGTAGAGTCCATTGCGGCTCCAGTTGGAAAACTAGCTAGCAGTTTTGATGGGGAGATCCGTGCGGCTGTTCTGGCCCTCGATCTTATTGGGAGATCCAACTACCAGCAGGTAGTCATCTTGATTGACTCCCAGGCTGCGATAATGGCTCTCAGCTCCAATTCGACAACAGAGTCCCATGATGTCATCCAGGGACGAAGAAACATAGATGAGCTGAAGAAAAGGGGTATCACTGTTGCCTTGCAGTGGATTCCGTCTCACTGTGGAATCTGGGGCAATGAGCGTGCCGACGAGCTGGCAAAACAGGGATCCCAAATGGAAATGCCTATCGCACCTGTCGCGTTCCAGACTGCTAAACGATGCATCAGAGATTCAGCAGAAGAGAGGAATAAGGAGGCTCAGCGACGGGTGGCTGAGGGCAGGAGATGGGCCAGTCTGCTGGAGGCTGGAAACCGCGTCCCTACACGTTTGACCCGGGGTGAGTCTGTGGCAGGTTTTCGCCACTTAACAGGACACAACTACCTGAATGCCCACCTTCACAGGATAGGGGTGAAGGATGATCCAGGCTGCTCTCTCTGCCAATCAACCGTAGCCATGACGACCGACCATTTACGTGACTGTCCTCAACTAGAGGATATAAGAAGGACATTTAAACCCGACGAGACCGACTGGTCGAAAATTTCAAAATTATACTGGGCTGCAAGAGGTCGCATGGCAGAAATGCCAATGACCTAATGGCGTAGGGGAAAAAAAAAAAAAAAAGTATGAAATATTATATCATTCATGTGACCTCCCCTGGCCTGTTGGCACACTGTGACACGGTTAAGGAAGTTGGCAATGACTGCCCCACAGTTCTCCCTGGTGAGATCGTGGATGACTCTCCGAATTTCTTCCTTCAAATCCGTGATCGTGTGAGGTTTTCTCTCGTACACTTGAGACTTCACAAACCCCCATAGGAAGAAGTCGCAGGAAGTCAGGTCAAGGTCGCATGACCTTGCCGGCCAATTTTGATCTCCTCGAAATGAAATCAAACGATTTGGAAACCTTTCATGCAACAGTGTTAAGGTCTCTGCAGCACTGGCATGGGGCTCCGTCTTGTTGAAACCATAGCTCGTTGATATCGATTGTATCAAGAAGAGGCCACAGAAAGTCAGTAATCATGGTACGATAGCCTTCACCATTAACTGTCACTGCCTGCCCTTCCCATTTTCGAAAAAATAAGGGCCGATAACGCCGCCTGACCAAAATCCGCACCAGACGGTCACACACTCTGGATGCATTTCTCTCAAGCTTGGTTCACATAGGTGCGTAACGTCCGTAATCCGTAGTGCGTAATTGGATCCTATTGGCTGGGGCGAATAGCCCCTCAATTGGGGGGTGCGAGCAATCTTTGCGGACGAAGACTTTTGTCCGTTTTGTAAAATTAGATATTTTACGCATTACGGATGAACTTCGACAAATTTCGGCAAACTTCGTGAAAGCTCTCGTCATCTGTTCATCGTTCAGCTGTTCGTCGTTGAGTCAGTTCTCTGGATTCCGTTTTATTATTTCGTATTCGGATTAGTATTTTTATTCCGGATTATTTGGTTTTCATTTTCAATTATTTGGTTTTCATTTTCGAAATGAATGTGAATAAATTAAATGAGAGCCTCATTGATCTCGGGAAAAAACAATTGAGCGGGAAAAAACAATTCTGCGCAGAACCTACTGCGCGCTTCTGCGTAACGCGTAATCATATGGCCATGTGAACGCTCTTTTACGCATTACGGACTTTACGGATAGCAGAACACCCCCCCTTCTCTTTTTGCGCATTACGGATTACGGACGTTACGCACCTATGTGAACCAAGCTTCACTCGAATTTCGTGAGGATTTTGTGTTCCCCAAAGGGAATAATACACTGGAGTGATACTAGATAACAGATATCATAACAACAATGTTACCAACTCAACCACAAAACAATGGCGGCCAATTCAAAAAGAGCGTCCTTTTGTAAACACCCTGTATACGTTCCGAGTTAGTTTCAGTTTGAAAGTACAAGTAATAATGTACCCTGAATGATGATTTCTACACCTCTTCGTCTTCACCTTCCACCTCAATTTCCATTCCTATTTCAATCATCTCCAATCATCACCAAAAAACCTTTAGAAATTCTCCCTACGACATTATTTTCCTGTTAATAAGTAGGGTGTGTCGAATTCAATTCATTACCCGAAATAACATGGTTTGGAGGTACATTCTACCACCATAATTCTTGTATGTATCGTAAAATCAGTGTTAATTATTACGTAATTTATGAAAAACTTGAATGAAATCAATGAACGCCCTGAACACAACGCATGAATACAAAAGTTCATATTAAAAAAAAATCTAACCTTGTTACCGTATGCTGGGAAGTCAATGACAACTCAGGTTTCATTCGAAACAGTGGTCACTAATAATATATACTACATCGTTTACCTATCAGTCTGCAAATAGGAATTCGTAGTTAGGAAGGGGAATGATGAGTTAGAATTAGAAACTAGAACGTTTAGAGAAAGAGGAATGAAGATTATTGATTTGAAGAAACGAGGTATAGATTTAGATGTGGAAGGTCGAGTGTTGAGAAGCATTAAAAACTAGAAACACGAAGATTAAGAGAAAGCCTGAACAAATAATTCCAACACTTAGATCACAATATCGCAAGGTACAAGACCCGTCCATTTGGGTAAAATTTGGCGAGCTACGCACTGAAAGAGCAATAATTAAAATACTTTCCTCACATTTTTAATGGTGAAATCTGCACATTAAAATCAGTTCCTACATTTCATCGGTTGAGCTAACCGAACGATGTTGAACAAGGTTGTATAGCTCTCGGTACAAATTGTAGTTAGCAGCCGAGCATTGCTCGCCCTAGACGCTCTAGTACAGACTCACGGAATTAACGAGATGGAAACAACGGATTGCCTAAAAATGTCCGCAACTACGACGAGATGAAAGAAGATACCGTTATTTCAATATATTGAGCTTCTCGAATATTTCATATTCTTTGTTGTACGACTCCTACGATTTACATTAATTTGATACTTAACAAGTATTCCTACCGAAACAACTATTTCTTTGACATCACGACGCTATACGACGATGGATTCGATACTGCAGAGGGACTTGTGATGAAGGAATAACTAAATGAGGGAAAATGGAGGCATTTTGATTCGTAATCGTTCAAGTGATTATGCGGGTCTGTTCGGAGAGGCAGTCTGGAACCATCCGGAGCTAAAAAGGGGAGGGGATAGGGGCGAATGGACTCCTCCAGGCTCCTCCAAACCGTTCAGGACTGCTTCTCCGTTCAGGACTGCCTCTCCGAACTGTTCAGGACTGCCTCTCCGAACTGTTCAGGACTGCCTCTCCGAACTTTTCAGGACTGCCTCTCCGAACTGTTCAGGACTGCCTCTCCGAACTGTTCAGGACTGCCTCTCCGAACTGTTCAGGACTGCCTCTCAGAACTGTTCAGGACTGCCTCTCCGAACTGTTCAGGACTGCCTCTCCGAACTGTTCAGGACTGCCTCTCTGAACTGTTCAGGACTGCCTCTCCGAACTTTTCAGGACTGCCTCTCCGAACTGTTCAGGACTGCCTCTCCGAACTGTTCAGGACTGCCTCTCCGAACTGTTCAGGACTGCCTCTCCGAACTGTTCAGGACTGCCTCTCCGAACTGTTCAGGACTGCCTCTCCGAACTGTTCAGGACTGCCTGTCCGAACTGTTCAGGACTGCCTCTCCGAACCATTCAGGACTGCCTCTCCGAACAGACCCCGCAGGTACCTGCTATGAAGGGAAGTAATTGAGGAACATAATCACTGTTTGTCAAATCAAAATCTAACATAAACTGTATTATACACATTCTGTACCTATTCATAAGAAACAAAATTAAAATACCTACTTAAGAAAAGTTAATTATACAGGGAAAATGAGAGTTGATTAGAGCGTCAATTGCACTTACCACAACATGAACAAAACTCACTACTTTACTGGTCAAGATATATATTTATTATTTCCCATAAAATCAAATTAATTGAATTTATATAATTGGATCACACTCCCTGCATCAAAACCGTTGGTCGGTACCTACCGCTCCCCAACATGCTGCACTTAATACCATCTAATTTCAATTCTTGGTTATTTTTTTCCTTCTTTTATTATTATTTTTTTATTGGGATTGTCAAAGTAAAAAAAATATATATTTATTTACAAATCGTCACTAATTTTAAGGCTGAAATGAGAATACCCAGGCCAATTCATGACGCCATTTTATCATGAGAGTTCCTAAGAGGCATTTAATGCCGTCCCGTTTTCTATGAGGACATCTCGTTCGCCCAATCCGTACCGTTCGAGAAATTACCTGAACTTTCGCCAACGCCATCTGGAAAAAGAGCGTAATAATATCAGTTATGAGGGATTAATTAGGTTTTAGTTGACCATGAAAAGAAACTTATAAAAACGTTCTCTAATGTGCTGCATATATCTGCAATAAGGTTGGGAGTTGCTAAAGTTGGGAGGATGTTACTAAATAGGGAACCATTACGCCTAAAAGGGAATTTGCCTCACATTAAAAGAGAAGACAATTCGAAACAGGGTTCACGGATATGGAAGAAGACCAGAGTGCGCTGCTCGAAAAAGCACCCAAAAATTTAGAGAATGGGGTATTTCGGTGAGTCGGAAATTCAACCTTGAAAACCTATATACTCCAACTTTAAGCCCATTGATACTATAACATGTGGTAGAAAAATTAATTAAAGAGATCACACGTTTGAAAAAAAGGCGGGCCGCCATAAATGCACAGACACTACGCTGCGCACGTGTGTGAGTAGTATTTTGTAGTATCCAATAGGTTTCCAGGGGTTTCATCTCTTCTCTGTGCATGGATACTTTTTTCAAAGATAGTTGGCTAGCTACATCACAATTGGCTAGCTACGTCACACCATTCAAATCTTCAACTTTCCTTAGCTTCTCCGATTTTTTAAAAACATTTTCTCGATGAACAGACCCGATTACTATTATTCCTGAGCCATACTCTTTTGAATTTTTTTTTTTTTTAATTGACTGAAATACCCCATTGGGGTCTAGTTGTGCCCCGAAGCTTTTGGTTGATGTCGGTCACTTCTGAGGGTTGAAATATAAGGGTTGAAATTTTGAAAATGCACTAGCTCAAAACTTTGACATCAAGGTATTGTTTTTTCATAAATTTAAGATGGTGTTAGAAAGTTAATACTTTGGCAATAACAATTCTCTGTTCAACTCACAATCAAATTTCGAATTTATTTAATTTTTAAATTCAAACATTTCAAAGCGTTATAGAAGCCAGTATTATACTACGGAAGGACGGGATTTGGTATTTGACATTGGCAGCTGGCTCTGCTGTCTCTGAATACATCAACTTTCGCAGAAAAAAGGAAGTTTTAGGGTAAAAACCCTAGAACGACTGAGATTTTTCGTCCTAATATATTGGCCCCCACCCCATCGCTCGCTCAATGGCCACTTTCCTCATTACGTTTTGTTGTTCTGAATTGACTCTTTCGCTCTCGAAAAAATCATTCCGCGTTTCCTTGTTATCGGAGTTTTTTTCGAGCGTTTTATTGTGGATTGGCGATCTTTTTGTTCAGTTTTATTTTTTCTTTCGTTTTTGCGCAATTTCAATGCAGTCCGCGGGTGATAATCCTTTCGTGGATGTTTTAAGATCAACTCGGGTAGGACGCTACAGTCCGCCTTGTTCTCGCGCGTTCGGAATGAAGCGCCCGGCATTGTGGAGACCCACATCACACTTCTCCCTCCCTTCCTTGTAAGGGTTCAGGCGGTCGTGGTGCACTACTCGCAGTTTCCATTTAGTAGTCCGGATCCTGTAAACCACGTCGTTCAAGGCTTTTACGATGGTACAGGGTCTTTCCCAGCTGCGTTGTAACTTCGGATTCTACCCATTTCGGCGATGTGAATTATAGAACCACACCTTCTTCCCCACTCTGTACTTGAATTCTCGCACTTTCAGGTCGCAGCGCTTCCGCATCTCCTCAGCCTTCACGCAAAGTTGCTTCCTAGCTGCCTCATGAACAACGAGGAGCTTCCGTTTCAGCTGTTCGACGTACTCTGGCCCTGAACTTTCTTCCGGTTGCTTCTCAAGTAGTACATGTACAGGTAATTGGAGCTATCTGTCAAACATCATTCGGGCTGGCGAAAACCCAGTACTGGCAGGCAAGGAAGCTCGGTACGCCAACAAAGCCACGGGTTGTCCCATCATCTTGATTGTCAGAGACCATCTTGCCAGCAGCTGCCCGATTGTGCGGTTTAGACGCTCCACTAAACTATCACTTTGAGGATGTAAAGGAGTAGCTCCCAACAACTTTGCTACCTCTTAAAACACTTGCCCTTCAAAACTTCTGCCCTGATCAGAGTGAATTTCCCGTGGAACCCAGAACCAGGGTACAATGTGATCTACAAGGTAAGTGCTTGCTACTGTCTCTGATTTTTGATCGGGAAGGGGTATGGCTTCCGGCCACTCAGTAAAATAATCTTGGAAAGTCAAGATGTATTGATTCCCTCTTCTCGTTTTAGGCAACGAACCCACAAGGTAAATGCCTACTCTTTCAAAGGGTATCCCTGTGTGTTTGATATGCAATGATGCCCTTTTCCCCATCTGCATCTTTCTCTGCAAGTGTGGCATGAGAGACACCAGTCATGCACGTCTCGGTGTATTCCCACCCAATAAAACTTCTCTCGCAGTGCCTTGGCCGTGAAAATTAAGGGTTGAAATGTTCAATAGTGCCTTAGCTCGAAAACTCTCGAATAAAGGGTATAGTTTTTTCACCAATTTTAAATAGTATTAAATTTTTAGAATTTTTTGAGACCACCCGGAGCTCTGGAGGACGAACGAGCTCTGGACGTCCGAAGAGTCGGACTTACGATAAATCAGAAACACGATCGTGAATCGCAAAAAGGCCTAATCTCCGTCCAAATTTTAGCTGACCGAAATGAGATCGATGTTCTTATTCATGTTGGTTGGTGGTAAAAATGGCAAAGCCGTGTTCTTTGCAGACGAGTGATCTATATAGAAAAAATAAACCTTTTTGTAATAATTTTCAGCGATTTTGACAGAGGCTTCACTTGTTTAGGCATTTTCTTCTAGGGCCCTATTATAGGATTTGACTTAAAATTCTAGAATTAGAAAATTGAGGCAAATTCCTCTTTGTCAAACCCCGGCAAGTTTTCCTCCCTTCAGAAAGTATACGTAAACCCTGCAACTGAAACTTATTAAGGGAGTCTCATCCGGCCGCCGTTCCTTTCTGGATTAGTCTAATCTCTTACGAACTGGCGCTCAAAGTTTCAAAATTGTACCTAAATTTAAAATTTTCAAGGATTTTTGAAATTAATTAGTGCATCTACCTAGGGAATTGAAAAACTGAAAAATTGACGCTGGAATCATCAACATCGAACAATAATTGCCAGAGAAAAGGGGGAAAACCAGTGAAAAGTTAAAAAACGGGTTTTCCCCCTTTTCTCTGCCAATGGGGTGTGCGCATGGGTCGGAAAAACTATTCATAGTTACTTTTAATCCAAACTAGACCTCATTCTGAGAATTTTGACACCAACCGCGACCTTCCAGCGTGAAATGATTTTTTAAAGTTTCGAATGTTTATGACGTCACAGTGGGCTGGGGGGTCCCGCCCAGGTGGGAGTGGCGCGTGACGTCATAAACATTCGAAACTTTGCAAAATCATAGAAAAAGATGTACTCACCCAAAAATAGAACGGCTGGAGTCAAAATTATCAGGATGAGGTCTACTTTCCATTAAAAAATTTAAAAAAAAATCAGGCGCACCCCCATTATATATTTGCACTAGTTATTGCCTTATTTCGTTGATTGCTTAGTGCTTACCTTTAGTGGATTGAACCATATTGGCAGGAGCCCATATTCTTACAGTACAGTCATCTGAGGCAGAAGCCATCATACGGTGGTAAACTGGGTTCCAAGAAACGCAGTTGACGGTTCTCGTATGCCCACTCAAAGTGGCGATAGGACGCTCTCTTCTGATATGCCACACGTACACCTTGTGATCTACAACAACAACACCGACTATAAGTATAAGGCGACAAATAACAGCACATTACCTACTATGTTGATTGCTGTCGGATTGGCTGAGAGTAAAGATATATCTCAACTAATTATACATAATCTGCCATCATTCGGGGAAAATCGCTTCAGGAACTTGGATTAGAGAATGGAGGGGCTATTCACAATGGAGTGCTGAAATTAGACAGATCTCTCTTGTACTTACAAATGAACATGTGCTCTCTGCAAACCAAAACTTTTGGATACTCATCATCTATAGGCCTTTAAAACTAAGGATCTGAACCAGACAAGGTCCCACCCTAGCTGTGTCAGCATTGGTTCTGACAAAACGCTATTCTCAACAAAACCAGATATATTTCCTGCTATAGAATAGATGATAAAGTTGCATTAAAACTGTGACTTTTCTACAACATCATACCTATACAGGGTGTCTACCATTTGAATGGACCAAACTTCAAGGATCGATTGTACAACTAATTTGATACAAAAAATGTCTTCCAGCAATTTTTTCTTAACCCACTCGAAATGCCTTTTTTTCATTTAGAATTTTTTTTCTCGCGTTTTCGACTTTATGTCATTAAAATTGTCATAACTCCTGTTATTTACAAAAAAAAAAAACGTCTGCCAAGTGGGTGTGGCACATAGCTTCCTCGTATCCATAACCCGATTATTTAGATGATCCGATGCATAGTAGTTAATCTCAAAACACCAATCTCTAAGTACCTTTCACTACCCTTATAGGGGACCATCTACACGCTACTCTGGATAATCCTAGAAAATTTCATCAAATTCGGATGAAAAATGTAAGTGAGTCACTACTCAAAAAATCCAAAAATATCTTGAATCGTACCCGTGACATGTGCTAGGGGCGCCAGACAGTATGTAGTGTAGAATTTGAGGTTCTGACGTACGCACGGCTGTTACACGGATTTTACGTTCGCGCATGCGCATCGGCTACTATTAGTCCGGGGGTGATGATTTTCATAGGGGACCATTTACAATCTAATCCGCATAATCCCTGAGAATTTCATTGAAATCGGATGGAAAATGTAGAAGTTATGGCCGTTTCAAGGAAATTCACGTTTGCGCATGCGCAGTCGCTTCTATCAGTCCGGGGATGATGATTTTCATGAGGGACCATCTAAATACTAATCTGTAACATCTCTGAAATTTTCATTGAAATCGGATGGAAAATGTAGAAGTTATGGCCGTTACAAGGAATTCACGTTTGCGCATGCGCAGTCGCTTCTATCAGTCCGGGGATGATGATTTTCATAGGGGACCGTCTACACACCAACCCGCACAATCCCTGAAAATTTCATCGAAATCGGACAATAGCTTCGTATAGTTATGCGCGTTACAAGGAAATCATGACAGACGGACAGACACACAGACACGGAACCAAAATTGTTCAGAAAGGTCTAAAACGCAAAACGCGAGTGAAAATTTTAAGTTTGGAGAACTTTTTTTTTCATCCTTGAAAAGTGAAAACAAAGCTTCCGCTACCTTGGTAGACTCGGAAGCAAAATCAAATTTAAGGATATCGTTGAAAAGAGCGTTAAATTTCCAAGCTACCTAGTGTGAAACCAAAATCTTTTGGAATTAAACCATTTCTAAAAAATCAAGTCAAGAAGCAAAATTCAAATTTTTTTCGAAATCTGACTTTTTTTAAATTGAAGTTTTCACTTTGAACGCCTGCCCATTTCGAAGGGCGCTCTTCGGAAAAAATAATATTTTTCGACAATGAACTTGCAAAACCATGTAAGTCGTTTTCCAGAAATTTTACAGGAAACGAGAAAAACTTGCTTCAAAGTGGACTTAACACGTTGGTTCATATTTGTTGCTTTTGACACAGAGAGAAGAGATAGTCGAGTTTTTGCCAGTTTGGCTCCGTTTGATGGATCAAGGGGGTCTCATTCTATCCAAATAGCTAAAGTCGTTTTCCAGAAATTTTACAGGAAACAAGAAAAACTTGCTTTACAGTGGACTTAACACGTTGGTTCATATTTGTTGCTTTTGACGCATAGAGAAGAGATAGTCGAGTTTTGGCCAGTTTGGCTCCGTTTGATGGATCAAGGGGGTCTCATTCTATCCAAATAGCTAATAACCTTATTTTTGAAAAAAAAAACGGACTTACATGGTTTTGCAAGTTCACTGTCGATATGCTTAAATTGTCAGCTTTCCAACAATATATCAATTTTTCTTTTTTAAATTCAGATTGGAAGAGTAAATCACGTTTGAATGCAAGAAAACGTATGTTTTACGCGGTGGATGGTCACTCTCGATCTCAAGATAACTTGACGAGTTTGGTATCATTTCCTACGTAATTTTCCACGTTGAATCCAATGGTGATACTTCCGAATAATTCTGAGTGCTAGAAAGTGGATTTTTCGAAGAAAACCGTCGTTTTTTGTACATAAAATACGCATTATTCGTAGATGTAGTAGTGAGCTTAAAGTAACACCTTTCTATTCAATAATAACATCAATCAGCTAGAAATTTGATGTTTTATTGAGTACAAAGGTGTTACTCTTCTATTTTGCTAGCTTTGGATCTGTGCAATATTTTTTGCCATCCTCATCAAAGAAACAGTTTTTAGGAATTTTCAATGATTACAGGAATGGGAAAAGGTATTTTATTCATGATGCATCCTAAGTGACGATATGCAGGTATGGAAACCTGGAGTCACACAAACTCAGAATTAACGCGATTTTTCACCAACTACCTAGCTGTTGAGTGTTCCAGCAGTGGTTGAACCACGGTGATGGTCACACAACCGCGATCCATAAGGCTGTGGTTTTTGTGCTCACCGAGGTTGGCCCTGCTGGAACAAACCTATTATTGGAAGAAGCAGACGATAAATGATAAATTACCTTCACTTCCACTCGCAATGAAGTCTTGATTCACGCCCCCGAAACACGAGTGAATGGTGAAGTGACCTTGAGTAACACCTTGGAACTTTCTGATCAAAACTTTGTCCTCGAGATCCCACAAGTGAACACCCTGAGTGGCTACATTGAGCAGAGCCAGCCTGTCGTTGTCGTCCACGCAGAATGTAACTATGGGCTGGTCTTCTAGCAGTCTGTTAACAAACAAAAACGATATAATTATTAGAATTTCAAGTACTTGTCTGGTTTTAGTTCGTCCCTCCAGTTTCAACAGGTGTTGATTTTCATGTGTTCATGATTGAGATAAAAATAAAATTCAGTCGATTGTGTTCCATCAACAAGTATGAGTGTTCTTTAAAATAATTATATGAAGAGTATTTGTTAAGACCACTGCGAATAAAATAAACTCTGCAAGAGGTTATCGGTCCGCACTCAACAGAAGATTAATGGGTTAAGTGATGGGTTATTAAGATTATGGGTTCCAAGTGACAAGAAAGTACACACGACTCGTGACGTAAAATTCTTGAATGAGGAAATCAGTACTAAAATAGAAAGAGATTTTAAAAACATAAATGAATTGCCTTCAGATCGTATTGAACAAGAAGATTTTACTATTTCTGTTAAGATAAGTCCTATGGGGTCTAATTCTGAATCCTCAGGTTCCACAACTGATGTTCAAGGAGAGGTAATAATTACTTGTACTACAATTATTGTAGAAGAGAATGGCGTAACTGAAAGTGGAATTTCGTCAAATGAAAATGCAACTCCAGGACACAGGACTAAAAATCCAATTCTAGTCCGTGGCAGGGGGCGACCTTGGATTATAAGAAATGGTGAACCAGGAAGACCTAGGAAGGAATTCGTCATGGTTGAAAAACCGGCAGTAAGCAATGTGCAGGTGGACAATTCTCCAGAAAGTGAGTCATATGATATAGAAAATGAAATAGCTTGTCCTGCAGAGGTGTCATTGCGTGATGCACTTTCAAGTGAGGATATCAACGATTGGAAGAAAGCTATCAGAAAAGAGTTTTCTTCTTTATTGTTGAATGGTACATGGATGATGAGTCAACCACCTACTGATAGGAAGTCAGTCAGTTGTAGGCTAATTCTTGTGAACAAATATAAGGCAAATGGGGAATTAGATAGGAGGAAAGCCAGATTGGTAGCTAGAGGATTTAGTCAAATACCAGGAATTGATTATTTTGAAACGTATTCCCCTGTAGTAAGATTGAGTTCTCTGAGGATACTAATGGCATTAGCAGTTCAGCAAGACATGGAAGTCGAACAAATGGATGTCGAGACAGCCTATCTAAACGGTGATCTAGATGAGGACATTTTCATGGAGGCTCCAGAGAATTTTGAGGAAACCCTTCAAGATCTGATTTCGAATGAAACTGGAAAAATTCAAGAAATCGCAAAGGAAATGTTGAATGACTGGAAAAATGGGAAAACGGTATGTCATCTGAAAAAGTCATTATATGGATTAAGACAGTCAGGCCGACAGTGGTACAAAAAGTTGCACGAACGACTGACTAAATGCGTAGGAATGAAACCAACCAGCGCTGAACCTTGTATTTACAATATAAATGACGGTGACGATGTTGTGTACTTGGCGGTATACGTAGATGATATTACATTAGCATCCAAGAATCCTGATAGGTTGAAAGAGGTGAAAGACAAAATTAAGAAGGAGTTCGTGACTAAGGATATGGGAAGAATTAAATTTTGTTTGGGTATCGAATTTGAATATGAGAGAAAAGAGAAATGCATTTGTCACAGAAAAGTTATATAATGGAATTGTTAAGGAAGTATGGAATGGAAAATTGTAAACCAGTTTCTACGCCTCTCGAAATGAATATTAACTTTGATGAAATTGAGAAGCATGAAAATGACATGACCCAGCTACCTTTTAGGTCTCTGATGGGATCACTATTATATTTGGCAATAGGAACTAGGCCAGACATTGCTTTCGCGGTAAATTTCTTGAGCCAATTTAATAACAAATTTGCAGAGGCGCACTGGAAAGCTGCAAAACGAATATTGAGATATCTGAAAGGTACAGTTGACTTCAAGTTGACTTATAAGAAAACTGATCAGCCCTTGATTGGGTTCACTGATGCTGATTGGGGAAGCGACAATTCTGACCGAAGATCATTCAGTGGAATGGTATTTATGATGTCTGGGGCAGCGATTACGTGGAAGCACGAAAACAGCGAACTGTAGCTTTGTCCACAACGGAGGCCGAGTATTATTCCTTGACAGATGCTATAAAAGAAGCGATGTACTTGAGACGGCTTTTAGTCAGTCTCGGACATCCAATTGAGGGGGCGCTAGTGCTGAAAAACGACAACCAAGGTGCTCTCGAACTGATTGAAAATCCCATGCATCATGGGAGAACGAAACATATTGACATTCGGGAAGCCATTGAAAACCAAACCGTTAAAGTGGAATACATGCCTACTGAAGATATGCCAGCAGATTTTCTGACAAAATCCACTCCACGCCAGAAGCATGAAGCATGCACCAAATCACTAGGTCTCCAGACGCTTACTTGAGGGGGCGTATTAGAATGTCAAGTACTTGTCTGGTTTTAGTTCGTCCCTCCAGTTTCAACAGGTGTTGATTTTCATGTGTTCATGATTGAGATAAAAATAAAATTCATTCGATTGTGTTCCATCAACAAGTATGTGTGTTCTTTAAAATAATTATGTGAAGAGTATTTGTTAAGACCACTGCGAATAAAATAAACTCTGCAAGAATAATGTCGTCAAACCCAATATTTTTCCAAGGCAGCAATGTGTTATGTTGTTCAAAAACAATACATCAATGACCAAATGAAATCTTATCGTAGACACTTAAATACTCACATATTGGCATCTGAGAGATCTTCGAAGTTATAAGTTCTGACACGGTGGTGTGTGTCGGCAGCAAGAACGCTTTTTCCATCTGATCTGCACCAAAGGCAATTCACTCGAACACCTTCCCAGGAGTCGATCACGTTACCCGAGAGATCCTACAAAAACACCCAAGCGGGAATGGGAAACCTAAAATTTAATATTTAAAAATAAAGACCTCCAACTTATAGTTAATTAATCACCGCTGCTATTTATTCAACACAAGTGCTTTGGGTGGCTCAGCTTCTAGAAACGAAGGAGAACCTCTCAGTTCATGATGACGACGAAGGTGGGGGACAAATGAATCAAACTACTTAGGGCCGGTTTATCAGTCACATTTTACGCACTGGGCTGAAAGCTGAAGCTGGGAGCCCTAGAAGCGTTCTGATTGGTGGAGCTCCAGGAGGTAGTGATAGCGGATGGCAACAGATCGCGTTCATGATCACTTGTTCCCAACCTCATCGCAACAAGTCACCTTGTTTAACACATATTTTTCTCCTTGGGGCGTTACCGGCCACATCGAAGTAATTAATTTGATAACATTTAGTTATATTCTCGATATGTATGAAAAATTGAGCAATTTTCAATAATACACTGGGTTTCAAACGTTTCTATAGGTGGCAGTTGTCGATTGAACATTTGAACTACTGGCAATAGGGACAACAACGATTTTCAGGGCAACTTGGAAAATACCGGTCGCCTCGATGGGTTTTTCTAAGTAATTTTTGCAAACCTAAATGACGATGAAACGAAAAGTTAATAATAAATTGATATTTTCTGGTCATTCGAAAGGATTTGAAAAGAAGCGGCATGAAAGAGTGTGGCATCCCCCCACCACTTCAGTTTCTGTAGTAGTTCATTAGCTGAAAGTAGATTGCGCAACTGAGGCAACCTCAAAAACGCTTGCACGCCATTTTAACATCAGCTTCATCCTCTGTTAACTTGTCTCCAGTACTCTGAGCCCCCCGGTAAAGCAGATTTATCAGACGGCCATCGGGTAGCTCAATCGTACGCGTTTATCAGTCCCCAGATAGCCGTTACCCGTAGTTTGAAGTTACCTGGTCGTCCAAGGACTGGATAAAAAGTTACTGGTGGGTAACTCGATTTATCCACGCCTTTTTAACCTCAAATAGTCACATCTCGTGTTTTTGTTTCACACAACTTTCGTTTTTGCAAATTTCGTTGTTGATTATGCTACAGTCGAAAATGGATGTGTGGGACTCTTCTTCAGACAGCAGCGACGAAGATGTTGCTATGGTCGAATTCCTTCAGTGGGAAAGAAGACCCTACATGGTAAGACCGCGGATTAACCATTTGGAGATGAGGGACGATCACGATTTTTTGATGAGATTTCGATTGGATGAAAGAATAAAAAACCATGTTGATGTCTGTCGACGACTATTGTGGCGGCAGTAAAAGCTCTGCCTGTAAAATTGTCAAGCAGGTGTCCCTGGGAACTGCCAGGCTAACTGCCCAATTTATCAAAATGCCAGCAGCTGAGGGAGAATTAATTCAATCTTGCATGGAATTTTTTTTTTAAAGCCAGGTTTCCTGGAGCTATAGGTGCTATGGACTACACGCTTGTGACAATTCAGTCGCCAGGAGGAAAATTATTGAAATAGAAAACGGTACTTCTATATATAGTTCAAATTGTTTCGTCTACAAATTTGAAAATTCTGGACCTAGTGGCACGGTGGCCGGAATCTTGTCATGACCAGACAATTTTCAACAAAAAACAATAGGTACTGCCTTGCCAAGAAGGAAATAGGTACCGAGATCAAGAAGTAGAGCTGTACAGGGACTGTGGAACCGAGTATCAACTTGGAACGGTTCCACGCAGTGACAACAACTCGACCCTTACCAGTCCAGTTCCACGGACTGATAAGATATCTTGAAATGGCTCTGGACCGGGAAGGGTTTTGGACTGGTAAGCATGGATCTTGTCCTCAGTTCTGTTCCATGTTGTACCTGGAAGCGCCCTTACTACTTCCATGGACTGAGAATGTAATAGTATCATGGAATGGCTCTTGAGCGGGGAGTGATCTTGTGGACCAGTTAGCATGGAAGTTGTCTCCAGTATTATTAATTTATTATTGTCATGTTAAGTTCTTAAACTGCAACGTCATTATTCTTTCCTTGAATTGTTTGGTCACTATCATTTATAATAAATTGTCTCTTTTGTAACACTTGTTCAAATTCCTTCCTTTTAGCGAATTTTCAAGGAAAATGATACTATTGTATAGCAAGTTTAGATCATAATCGTGGAAGAAGGACGATAGCGATTTGACTGCCTGCTTCATCCATGTCATGTGAGTGGGATTTGACCGCCTGTACCAGTAATTTGGAACGGTTACATCTTTGTCACTGTAACTGTTGGAACCATTCCAGGGAAATATCTGGTCCAACACACCCCTATGAGAAAGGAAAACACCAAAACAAAGCACACTGCTTCTTCCTCTTCTAATTTCTTCCTTTTTGTGACGAAAAACACACTGCAAAAACCATTTTTCTAAGTGGAGGAAGCTAGATTTTATTGTAAGCTTTTCACAGCCTTCTTGATAAGCTGAGTAAATAATCGATTATTCGGCCTAACAGACAGGTAATTTTACCAGCCGGTTAATAGTTACCTGTGGGTTAATTTCACACTGATAAACAGCACCTTTATAGTATCCATAATTTATTCCATCATTAAAGTTAACAGAGGGATACATAAACCTCCGTTAACTTTGGTGACTGATAAACTGACCCTTAGTTGTAATGATTTTAACCAGTGATGTAACGTGCCAAGGCCTGCTTCCTACCAGAGCCAAATGTGGCTTAGGGATGGTTCAAAAACAATCTGTCACCTTGATAGTTACATAACCCTATTGTGAAAATCGAGTTTGATTCAACCATGGGGTTAAGAAGATGAGCGTTCAAAAAATAATTTCGGGGTTAGGTTACCTTCATAGAATCGATTATCCATTTAACCTTGTGAACTTCATGGTTGCCTTGGATACCGAAGCTCTGAAGTTCGTTTTGCTCATGGATACTTGAAAATCAGACAATGAGGAATTTCACCAAATTCTGTTTGCATTTTTCCTGAATAGTTAATGGTGTGGGATAGATGAAAATCGGGCTGATTTCGGAAAATAAGTCTCCTGTTATTTTTGGGAGACAATCAAAATTTATGATGTCGAACATTTAACTGGCTCAAGTCACCCTCCATGTCCTGCATCCACGTCTTTTTTGGTCTTCCTCGCAACCTGCGTCCCCCGGGATTTCTGTCCAATATCCTCCTCAGGGGGCCATTAGGATTGCTACAGAAAACGTGTCCCATCCATCGCAGTCGAGCACTTTTAATGACTCCTACTATACCCGGTTTACAATAAAGTTGATGTAGCTCTTCGTTTTTTCTAATACGCCACACTCCTCTGTCGCACACTGGGCCGAAAATCCTCCTCAAAATCTTTCTTTCCCATACCTGCAGCAATGCTATGTCCCGATTCATCAATACCCAGCATTCCGCTCCGTATGTAACTATTGGACGTATGATAGACTCATATACTTGTATTTTAAGATTTCGGGATAAGATTCGTGATTTGAGGAGGTCCTGCAAGGCACAGTATATCCTGTTTCCAGTGGCCAACCTTGCACGTATCTCTTTACTGCAGTCATTATCGTTTGTCAGAATCGTGCCTAGGTACTTGAATTCTTTGGTAGCTGCAAATTCACAACCATCAAATGTGACAGTGGTTGGGAAATTATTGTCTTCTCGGGAGGTTTTCATGTAAAGGGTTTTGCCGTGGTTCACTTTCAGCCCAACCTCCTCAGCTGCACATCGTAATGGGGTGTGCGCCTTGGTAGGAAAAACTGTTTATTGTTATTTTTAATCCAAACTAGACCTCATTCTGAGAATTTTGGCACCAACCGTGACCTTCTAGCGTGAGTAGATCTTTTCCTATGAATTTTCAAAGTTTCGACCGATTATGACGTCACAGTGGGCTGGGGGGTCCCGCCCAGGCGAGAGGGGCGCGTGACGTCATAATCGGTCGAAACTTTGAAAAATCATAGGAAAAGATCTACTCACGCTAGAAGGTCGCGGTTGGTGCCAAAATTCTCAGGATGTAGTCTACTTTCGATTAAAAATCTAAAAAAAATCAAGGCGCACCCCCCATTGCGAAAACACCTCCTCCAGTGCCCGGATTGAACGTGCAGTCAAGAAAATTTTTTTCTTCAGTTTTTCGATTTCGAACTTTACTGCTTCGTAAAATTTTGCATCTGGGGACTTTAGATTTCACGATCTCAGCGCTTCAAGCGGCCATAAATGAACTATTCCAGGATGACGTCATTTTCCCGGTTTTTTTAAACGTTCGTATTTTCTACACTGTTTTGTTTGTTCGTAAATTAGGAAGTTTGGGCTGAAAGTTTGCCGTAGGAGGTTTTTCGAGGTGCTAAATCCGATTTTGGGGTCAAAAATAGGAAATCCGACATGGTGAAGTTCCTCATTCCATGGCGTTCCACTTCAATTTACACCTAAAAATCACAACCTTTTGGCTACACTGTTGCCAAGTTTTCCCGAAAAAGTCAACTAAGCTTCAGCAACATCGTCGCTCAATTTATCTTCATCTCATCCAAAAAGTAAACAGTGATTCTCACTTTCGCGATCTGGTTCGATGAAATGTAACTCGAATGTCGAAAAACAACGTGATTATTTTTATTATTCTTTATTAACGGAATGAAAAATTGCGTGTGAAGTCTGGGAGAGTAGTCAATGGTTTTCTCTCGGGAAGATTTTGAGTTGTGGGTATTCCGTGTTTGACTTCACCTTGATTGTAAAATACGATTTCCAATATTTGATCGCACCTGTGTTCGGTCATAGTTCAAATGAATAAAACTAGTTTGTTTGAAAATCAGAGATTTTTTTCTAGTTTTAGTTTTACCTACCCAGTTTCCCAAATTGCAAAACAAAACCTACAGAAACTGAAGACCGCTGTATCCAAAAGGTCCTTCTACCTATCTTAAGATTTACATTCTTATGTTCTCTTTTCGAATAATAGTTGACACGTTCCACGCGGATTGCCTTCCGACAGGCAAAAGTAATTCTCTCGCCAGCGTGGATTGCCTACCAGTAGGCAAACAAAATCCCACCCCCTGAGCGAACTATATGAACTACTAATTTCGGGCGAAATTGCAACCAGTTTTGTACCTGGAACGCAACCGAGTGGAGAACGGGTATTACTAAACGAAATCACACGGAGAAATCCTGTTGACAAAAATTACCAACTGGTTCAACTAAGAAGAAACAGATGGCAGTAGAGCAGCGAAAAAGTGCCTACCGTGCTGTCGGGAAGACCACCCTGTTTGGGATCTGAGTTGGTGATGAAATCACCGTTTTGGGACCCGCGTGGAAAGTGTAGAACTATTTCATCTACTGTAGAATCGTTGATAGCTTTGGTCATTTGAAAGACAATCATGGTAGTACATTACCATGTAGATAGGACAGCGTTTGCCGCAATTTTCGTTTCCAGCTGAATTTTGTGAACACTGGGTAAGTGTTTAAATACTGGATTATTTCTGTGCCCAAGCTACCTATATCTTATTATTAATTTATTTTGAATAATAAATAAGGGCTAATTAGGTAATTGTTTCTGATAACTTATAATATCGGGGAGGAAATTGAAAGAATCAGATGTTGCCAAGCCGCCATTTTTTTTTCGTAACCACGATAAACTTCATCCAACCTCAGACCTTTGTAGGGTTACGTTACCTAGGTAAAATTTTTGATTGTCTCGAAAAACAATCGATTAAACAACTTTTTTTTTAACACAATTTTTCTTACCAGGGTTACATAACCTTGTGGTAAACTTCAATCTTGGGGTTAAATTTTTTTGAACCAGCCCTTAGTCTGACATACAGTCTTCTCCGGCACTCAACATCTCTTCTCTTCTCTCTAGTTTGCCCTGCAGTGTAATATGATTTTTTTCCCTGAGTCTACGAATTTTGTTCCATTTAATACTTACACATTGGTAAAACTGCCCTCTGATACCCCCAGTCACGAAACGGTTTCCATCTTTATGCCAAGAGCAGGAAGTGAGTGAGTCATCGGGGGAATGCGAGAGCTTCACACGAAGCTCCTCTTTGTCTATGTTCCACAGCCACAACTCTGGGCAATCCTCAGGCCCACATGCAATGAGGTGCGACCCATCGGGGGACCAGGCGAGGAAAGCGACCCCGTACGAGTGTCCTTCCAGAGTTTTTCTGTGAGTGCAGGTTAGCGTTACCTGTAAAATTATTGTAAATCTCACAATATTAATGATATAAAAATACGCATAAAACTGAAAAAAAGATGTTCGAGGCATGCCTAAAATTGGCACAAACGTTTAAAATAACTGTTAAGTGTACTGATCGTAAGGCTGAATCAGATCAATTCTATCCTTATCTGGAGAGAATTTTATGCAGGTTAAGAATAATTGATAATTAATTTAGAGGTAGCTTCTATAAGTTAGTAACCAGTGCAAAAAGGGACAGTTAAAGGCCTTTTTCCATAGCAACCTGTGATGATACAATCACTCAAGGACGGATGACACTTTCTGAGTAGGGGAAGAGGGGAGTCGAGGTGATGCGATAAGACAGTATTATCGCGATCACGGCTCGATGGCCCCTTTTCCCCAAGTCCAGCCTGCTTCAAGTAAGTTATTATTGAATATACCTCCTTCATTCCCATCAGATTATGTGTCTTATTTCTCCCCAATTTCCAAGTAATTAGATCCCCGACTGGAGATCATTACATGGTATCCCGAGCGTAATACAAATCACTATTATTTTGTTCTGATGCTACAGACCTCCTAATCAGCTGACAACCTCCTGCCATCGTGTAGGAGTGGATTGTGTACACATTTAACTTTCTTGTATCCACGCGCGCTTGCCAGACTCTGCACGAACCCACCCGATCCCCTTCCAACTGCCCTGCCCACTATTTACATACCATCCCCCACCCCCCTAGTCAGAGTCCCTAAACCCCACAACTTGAAACAAGGAGGCAAAAAGTCAACACCAATTCCCCTGGGGTTTTCACCCACTTGGCCCACACTGACCCTGCAGATCACTATTAAGCAAAAGCATGGCTCCCACAGACCAGCCAACTGTAAACTGACAACTGCAGAGTGCAACAGGTGGGCCAGGTTGGTTTCCCCAGGGATGCCTCCCAAAATTCATCACCAATTAAAATTTGCCGTCACCAGTCCCCTATATGACCCCAAATTTTTTCGCCAGGGGGGAGTGTGATGATACAATCACTCAAGGACGGATGACAATTCCTGAGTAGGGGAAGAGAGGGGTCAAGGTGATGCGATAAGACAGTATTATCGCGATTGCGGCTCGACGTCCCTGTTCCCCAAGTCCGGCCCGCTTCACGTAAGTTATTATTGAATATACCTCCTTCATTCCTGTCAGATTACGTGTCTTAATTCTCTCCAATTTCCAAGTAATTAGATCTCCGACTGGAGATCATTACAAATCTCAGATCAAAGAGAAAAAGATTCCAGTCTTTAGTCAAGGGTTGAGCTGATCACTTGTAGCTAGGAAGTTGTTGACAGGGAAAAAATCTGTATTGATAGTGTTCGTTTGTAGTAATTACAAGTGTTGCGATTATTCTAAAAACACTAAGGGTGGTTGATTCATAGACAAGGCTTGAGTGTGAGCGAGCACTCAATCATCTGAGTTGAGGGTCAGCCTCGACCCAACAGTCCGTATTCATAGTTGGTTGACACAACCCACTTAAGTGTTGTGGTCGCCTGAGTGCAAACTGAGCCTGAGGGGATACTCAGGGGCTACTCGTCTCATTCTCACCTTAAGTTGGCCGCCTTGGTGGGAATGTTTCCCTGTTTCATGGATATTTTGGGGGAAAAGCAAGGGGAAATTTCCCTCTCGTATTCTACAATGATCGTGAGTTATAACCTTGTCACTGGTTCTCTGTGGTTATAAAGCTGGATTCACATGGGACGGAGGAGGGGGGAAACGGAAAAGACGGAAAGAAATATCACAATTTGATTGGCTGATTTTCCCCGGTTGAGAATGGTGGCCGCCATCTTGACGGAATTCGTCGCCAGAAGGAATTCTTATACCCTCGTCCATCTTCCGTGCATTCCGCGCGCCTGCTCAGTGGTCAGAAATGATAACCATGCAAAGGAGGTTGCACTAGGGATGGCAAACTGTCGATAGTAGCTAGCTGTAAGTCCCTACTGTTAAAATTAAACCTACGAGTATGATGTATAGAAAACGAAAGGCAGAGAATTTTTATACTTACTGGGTCGACATCCCAAATAATAACAGTGGTATCTTTGGAGCCAGTGGCTAGTTTACGACCATCAGGCGAAAAACGACAGTACCACACTTCGTCACAATGGTCGTTCAACACTTGTATCGTTTTACTTGGAAACTCGTCTCTGCGACAAAATGATTGAAATAATATGGCAGTATACAAAGATATGGTATGACTACAGAACTGAGACAAAACTTCGAGAAAATACTGTACATCAGTAAGTGGTGTAAATATAATAGGTACATACTTCTCTCTAAACACAAACCTGGAACATTTGTGATCAACCAAAAGGGAGGAATTTTCGAGACCATCGACCATTTTTGTGTTGTGGTAAGGACACCTTTCTTTTTGGAGTTCCACAGCCTGACGAAGCAGTGCATGCAACCTGGGGAGAAAATTCGAAACTAAACGGGAGGGGCTAAAGAAAGATGAATGAAATGATTAGAAAAAGAGATTGCAATGATTCAGGCAACGGATTCGTGATTCATAAATAATAGGTTATGGGCATTAGCACACGTCAAAAAATTGAGGTTCTCCAAAATCAAAATTTCTTCAAAGCATTTTGACTTTCAGAGCTTCTTGGGCAACTTCGTTTCAGTGTCTGTCTGCAGTCAATCCTTATCATCAGCATAACCTCATGAAATCATAAGAGAGTTTTCGCCACGTCTTTTGTGACGACCATCCGCGAGTAATATCCATGCAACCGTCTGAAAATGGGGACTGCGCATGCGTGACGACTCGGACAGCGAGCTCGGTCGTCTTGGACGCTGCCAAATGCCGGCTTTGTTGACGACTGTACGCTTCGTAACCTCACACTTTTATAAACAGTTTCAATTTAGATCGGATGAAGCAGGATTTTGTGTTGTGTTCGACATTCGACTCCCGTATTTTGGTTCTCGATTTTAGCTTTCATTTGTAGAACAGTTTTCTCTTTCCTGGGAATTATCAAGTTTTTCATCTCTCGAAACAAACTACTCGTCACCAGAATTCTGTTATCTTCGCATCAAGATCAAGTGAATCCAACGTATATGTCAAATTAAAAAGGGAGGACACCCTAGATGTTCTGTGAGCGTGGTAGAACCGTGGATAAAGAACAAAACCGAAGACAGATGGGACTTCACTTTATAATGACACTTCTTGACAGCTACACAACGACATATGACATTGACGGTATTAACCAAAATAATGTTAATTCGACAAATTGACGCGAGGAGAGCTACTACTTTGAGTCCATGCCATCAACCCAGGAGGTAACATCCGATCCACACCAAACGGCCCATCCGAGTAGAGTGAGGAGTGCGCGGGAAGCCTTCGTCTTCTTCGCCTTCAAGTGTTGACAGCCCAGACGGGTATTGTGCTGTCATTGGAGTTGTTCCTTGCATGCGACTCTAGCAATCAACGCGGCAACTTGTTCCTCAATCAATGTCAATTTCCCGCTTCAGTTTGAATAACGTACGAGGCCATCAATTACTAGCCGACATATACTATTGTTGACTCTGTGCGAATTTTACATTGTTTGAATGCCAATGAAATTTCTGAATGAATGCACCCTTGTTTTTCATTTGATGTTGCATATTATTTATTCATCTACCAACATACCTAACTGCAGATCTACAATAAACAGACAACGAGAGTCAGTTCACGTAAGTAGGTACCATTTAAGATTTCAATTGATAGTTCCATTTGCTGTGATCATCGTGCTTGTAAGTTGCATGTCAAATTGGAAATAATGCTCTTACTACAGTTATCAAGTTCATTACCTTTGAAAAAATACCTTCTTTTCACACATTAGTAGGTATTTGGTTAATTATGGATGTCTGCATTTCGGTGTTACGTCTATAAGTTCGTACATCTATTCTAGTATGATAGATCTATACTTCCGTTTTTGGAATAGTCTGCACTTCCTGGTAGGTAGAAACGAAGTACCTACCTACTCTAAATTATCTATAGATATGTTACGGACGTATTGTTGGACAAACAAGAAACAAGTAGAAAGGTAGCTACTGCAAAATCGGTAGTAAGGTAGACCCAAAAAAAATACAGTGAGATCTGGAAAAGCTAGAGTTGTTCACTACTTTCTAAAGGTGAAAACGATCATCAGTAGGTAGGTTTTTCTATCGCAATGTAGGGTCAGAAAGGGATGTAAATAGGAACCTATCCAAGTAGTAATAAATTTATTGCTTTTTCATACGGCAAATATTCTAATTTTCGATCTGAAAAACTCATTTCGAGACCCCCGGAGTCTGAATCAGCTGTTCGCTATCGGCCATTTTCAAGTGACTTCACAGGTCGGTAGCTGTTTAGCGTCACTTCCAGAATCAGCACCTTATTTTGTGACGACTCGAAACCCACCAAAAATAGTTAGCATCTGCGTCTGCTGGCCCCATCTGTCTCTAGTCGTCACAATCTCAAGTCGTTGTGCCTGACGTGGCAAAAACTCTCTATTGTCCGATTTTAATGACATTTTCAGGGATGCATGTGAATCTTGAGGCGGTCTCTTATGAATTTCATCGACATCGTGATGGATCAGGTTGTTAGGGGCGAGGTCTGAAGGGTTCCTAAGTTAAAACTACCACTCCGTAATTAGTATTTTCTCAGGTCCCCAAGGACAGATCGATCGCCCCAAAGCAATATCCAGTAGATCACCAATAAAAATAATACAATAGGTTTGAAGAACAAGGTTTTCATTGAATCCACAGTTATTGTCAGCGAGGACGCCCGAAATTACTGTCAATATACTTACCTGCGAGGAGGTAGCATAATGGAAGGTGGCAGGAACTCCTGTAGTTTATCCATAAGTTTAGCTCGAGATACTCCTCCCTTTCCTTCCCAGGCTGTGATTGTTTTGAGCTCATTGGTGCCTCCACACATCATATAACTGCAACATTAATGATTTTTTCATCCTTCATGATACTCGCCATCACGATCGGACTGCTACTCAACCAATAGAATGATTGTATTTCACATTCAATCCGTATTCTGAACAAAGATTAGAATTTGTATTCACCAATTTCTGTGATATTTCAACAGAATATGTGTATCAAAACAATTTGCAACCACATTTGACAATCACTGAGTGTACCTGAATAGCAAAAAAGAATAGCATCACACTATTCAAGCCATTTGAAGGGTCACGGGGAAAAATGATCAAACTCATCTTTCCCTAATGAGGAATTTCACCACGTCGGAATTTCCTATTTTTGATCCCAAAATCGGATTCAGGACCTCGAAAAACCCCCTACGGCAAACTTTCAGCGCGTACTTCCTAATTTACAAATAAAGAAAACAGTGTAGAAAATATGAACGTTTAAAAAAACTGGGAGGATGACGTCATCCTGGAATAGTTCATTTACGGCCGCTTGAGATTGAGAAATCTATAGTCCCCAGATGCAACATTTCACAAAATCAGTAAAGATCGAATTCGAAAAACTGAAGAAAAAATAGAAAAAGCAAGATGGGGAAAATTAGATTTCCCCTGGTTTTGACCGACTTCAACGCGCCGAAGGCGAACGAAAGAGGAGGTACTCAATTCGGATTGTCGTGGGACGACGATTTTTTTTTTTTTTTTTTTTTTTGTATGTCCGAGTTCCTTGCATTTTTTTATTCTGGTACCAATCTGTCTGGTTCTTTTTGAAATTTCTTCAACCAGGATCCGTGGTGGTCCCGTTTCAAACAGATTTCATTTTGCTTTGTTAAAAGTATCGAAAATTCGTGAAAGAAGTTGAAAAACGTGGTTACCATTCTCGGGAATATTGGTCCGCATTCACTCTTCTTGCCCTGTGACTTCCGACTGAATCGATTGAGGACCATTTGTGTATAGTCAAATTAAAGGTCTGATTGTAAGCTTCAAAATGAGATGCTATATGAAGGGGGTTCCGATAACTAAAAGGTGCTGCGGGGATGAGAAACGGGAAAATTATAGTGGGTTATTTGCTCAGAACCTGCAAGAGCCATTCCAAACGTGTTTATGAATTTTCAAGTATGTGAGTTTTCCTACCAAACTAGGATAATCATAGTACTGTTAGTTAGGTATTCTACCAAGTGGGTGTAGCACAACCTCTATTTCCAAAAACGAATAAAATGTTGGTAAGTAGAACATCTAGAAGACGTTTGTGTCTACAGATGGGCACAGTGGCGACTTCAATGCGTACCTACCTACCCATCTGGATACGCTGTGGTTATTAAGTACTACTCACATGATCTGGTGAGTATTACAACATGAATCGATCATGCAATACAAAATGTGAATACAAGTAGATATAAGTGTCCCAAAACTATTGGGCAGTATGTCACTGCTATTGTATGATGGAGGATATGAGTATGACAATAAGTGTGATTCACATTACAAATAATTGCTGGTATTTAGATCCAACAACCTACTACATCAGTATTTTTTCGCTGAGATTATTATTTTTCCCTTTTTGGTGTTCACATACATCATTTTTGAGGTCGGTCCATTTTTGTTCGATAATTTTCCTCTTAGATAACACGATTTCGTCATACAACGGGCAACAATGGGAGGAGTCGGCGATCCAAACAGCCCAATCAGCGAGCGTTCCCGCTTCACGTTGAAGAGGTCCGTTTTCCCGGTTATTTTTTGAAATGTTAAATTTTGATTGTCTCCCAAAAATAACAGGAGACTTATTTTCCGAAATCAACCCGATTTCCATCTACCCCACACCATTAACTAGTCAGGAAAAATGCAAACAGAATTCGGTGAAATTCCTCATTCTGAGAAAATCGAAAAACAAAGTTTGAAGTCGACTCAGGCAGACACTATGCATAAAAAAAGTGAACTGTATTGGCTAACTGACCGGGAACTTAATTATGTTAAGTGACAAGAAAGAAAATTAAGTAAGTTGGAGATTTTCCAGAAATAATTAAACATTTCAAACAAGGTATGGACTTTGACCTTTTTTCCCCACTTTTATTCGCGTTCTCGGTCACCATAATGCCTAATATTATATCACCAAGCCACCTATTGTTTATTCAAATCTCTTAATTCGCTTCAGTAAATTTACTTGGGTTTGTAGGTACCTTACTGTTACCTCCATAAAAATGATTTTCAAATAAGGTGTAGTTCTGTACAAAACATTGTTGGAACAGCGCTAACACAAAACATACTTAATAAAAATAGAACAAATCTTCATCTAAAGGGTTGTCGCGATATAAAATGGCGTCATGTCCTCCATACCCCAACCCGCTGGACAGTTAATCAAAAAAGTTTAGCATCGGGGTTGACGAGAAACTGACACAGGTGTTCTAAATCCTTTGATTTTGCTGGTTTGATGGATACCATGGGGCCTTTGTAAAAGTTTCCAAATGTTAGACCTGCTGTTGGTTCTGAAGTCTTCTTTTACTAGGTGGAAGGGGTTAATACAGCTGTCTGATATTCTCGGAAGTAGGAGCTTTTGTGCTTAATGAATCTTTGGTGTGATGACGTAGAACTCATGCAAAGGTGAGGTTAGTCGGACAGTGATCTTTCTTCCCTGCGATTGCACAGAATCTGATCCTTCTTCCACGGAGTCTCGTGTTAGTTTTAGCTATAAAACGAATGAATGCGATCTTTCTTCCCCAAAGTAAAACAACCCTTCGGTTCTACTCCTCCCAAGCTAAACAATGGCGTGCTTATCTCAATTCGGCCAAGAAATGGAGTTCCTTTTTCCCCGAGACTCTTCATTTGTGAGTGGCTTCACAGGTCAGTAGCTCTTTAGCGTTACTTCTAGAGACTGGACCTCATTTTGTGACGAAAGTTAGCATCTACATCTGCTGGCCCCATCTGTCTCGAGTCGACGCACGTGACAACTCTCTATTGTTTAAGAAAATCTTTCCAGTACAGATACTAAGCAGGCAAGAAGGTAGTTATAAACTGTCAAATCAATAATAATGGAGGCAATGAACGCCAGAAGTACTGGGGCCGTTATAACTGGTTCGAACAAACCTTGTGTGAATACTACCAGATAATAACCTAAGTGCATGCGCCATCCTTTGAAATCGCCCATGCCATCTGAATAATATGGATATTTTTTTTGTCTTTCTTCCTTACAAATTGTTGGCCTAACTTCTTTCCAAAAAGTGCAATGGGATTGGAAATTAACAGAACTGTTTGAACAGGAGGGAGAGGGAGATGAGTTACGAAACATACCTGCTTATTTCATGAACCCGAGCAGTGTTGTGTTGAAGCGGGGTAAGCTCATTTCTGAGAACGTGTAGTGCGTCCAGGACGCGTCCATCTTCCAAATACTCCAAGTACTTTTGTTCCAGAATCAAAAACTTCATTTCCTGAACATGAAAACGCTACAAATTATTACACTACAGTTAATACAAGTTACATTGAACTGTCGTTAATGTTACCTTTACCTGCCTAATCAAAAAATATAAACTATAGAAGTTTGAAGTAGTAACTTACTGAAAGGCTGTTGGAAGTTTTTTCCAGAAGAGGCTTCAGCTCATTCAAATCGTTATCAGCCTGCAAAAAACACACAATGAATCCCAAAGGATTTTTTTATAACTTAAAAGTTAAAACAAGCCAACTCCAAAATCACATTTTTCAAAGTTGATTAACTCGTCCAATCTAGTAGTAACGCGAGAAACTCCCAGAACGACCTTCCTAAAAGGTAATCAAGATTCAATTTATGCCATTAGTTGAAATCAAGGCAATCAAATCATACTCTACAACTCAATGCTTTTACTGTCCTCTTGTTTTTCTGTTAGGAAGGTAGGTATGAGGCATATACAGAGAATACAAGTAAGCGATTTTAGAAGGCTTCAACAAATTTATTTAAAAATTAAATAATATGAGGTAATGAATCATGGCACAGATTTTGCACTTGGTGGCATGCTTGATCGAGATCTGAGCTCCGTTCTGGTTTCGTTTCGAAGGGGAGGAGTCAAGCTACACAGCAGTGTGGCCAACAAAAGAAAAAAAATCTCTACTGCAATGGGAGCTCAATGCACTTTTTTTCTGGACATGCCTCAAACCAAAAGCCCCGTCCACGATAGGCCACTCCTCCTTGCTCCGATCCTCTGGCATGTTCGAGGCAGCAAAATGAGGATTGGAGGAACGGAACGCTCCATTGGTGGTTTTTTATCTTGCATCAAAGAAATGTTCGGAGTGGAGTGAGCCTTGTGTTGGATCCTCATTTATTATTATAATGGTTGCCTGAACCAAATTTTGGCGTGTTGCTCTTTGAGAACTTTGTGTCGTCTTATCCATTCCAGCAGGTCTCCATTTTCTGCATATAGCATGAATATGTACATTTTATCGTGTTGCTGGAGTATGTTGTGGAGCTGAATGACGTAAGGGTGGTTTAATGTTGTCAGAACTTCGATCTCCCGCGGGAGAAACTTCTTGACAGCGTCTGGAGGTGCGGCGGAACGATCGCAAAGCTTGCAAGCGAGGTCTAATTTCTTTCTGTTCACCGGATCCGTATAATGAGCGATGTAAACGTTCGCGTATGAACCTGAACCAATCTTCTCGGATAAAGCACATGGATAGCCAAGACTTTTAAGGACTTTTGTGCAGCTAACAACGTTCGTCACGTGACAACAACGCCATACCATCCACGTTCAAATGGTCTAGCTGAACGAGCTGTGAGAACCTTTAAACAGAGGTTCGCGTCATCAAAAAGTGGAGGCGAAGATACCCATACGCGGTTGTGTAAATTTCTGATGTCATATCGGAGTTCCGTTCATCGCACCACAGGGAGGACGCCCGCTGAGTTGATGATCGGTCGACATCTACGCTCCAAGCTTACCTTGCTCAAGCCAAATTTAACCAGCCGAGTGGAAGAAAATCTTTTCAGGCAGAAGAAATACCATGATCGGGGAGTTGATGTAGTGAAGGAGTTTAAAGAAGGGGACAAGGTTTGGGTGAAGAGGAAGAAGGAAGAGAAAACGTTTAAAGAGGGAGTTATTAAGAAAAAGACGGCACCTCTTTCATACGTAGTACTTGTGGAAGGAGTAGAACGTCGAGTACATGCGGATCAGCTAAGAGGAGCAGAAGAGCGCGAAACTGGAGGGGGAGGAGTGTTGGATCCTCATTTATTATAATAATGGTTGCCAACCACATGACATTTGTGTATACCTTTGGAAAGTTCCCATAAAATATATTCATGCGTATTCTGACAATCTACTAGTTTCTTGTACTAATATTGAGACCTAGAAGTTGTTACACCTTGTATGGGTGGAGCGAGGTTCGGAGCACTGCAATGTTTGGGGCAGAAGAGCAGAGCTAGGATTGGAACGGCCGAATGTTGCAAGTGTGGACGTGGCTTAACGTAATGTACAAACTTGCATTTCCGCTTATTCGGATTTCTACCCAATGTCATTATTCTTTAACATGTTTATTCACGTTTCCCCACATTTCTTGTGGACAACAAACTTCATTGGAGTTAATGAATTGACTAGACGGGGAATTTGCCTCAATTTTAGATTCTGGAATTTCAAGTCAAATCTTATAATAGTGCCCTAGAATAACGTTCAACACCAGGAATACCCAAGGAAAAAAATGACTGTAGAAGAAAATTCCTAAACAAGTGAAGCCTGTGTCAAAAACACCGCCAAGATAGAGGGAGGCTGAGCACGTCACACCTCACGGTTCCTACCACTGAACGACGCAAAAACGGACCGAATTCACAATGCTGTGCTCTGGCGAAGCGTCAAAGAATCTCAGCAAGTAGTGTCAAAGAATGACAACAGGTAGAGTTGTAGGCGCCCTTGTGACCACACAAAATGATCCACTCAAATAATGTGATTCAAATAACGAAACTAACTAATATAGAAACTAAATAAGGGAAGATGAAAACTAATAATGCTTGATAAACTAATAGGTAGAATCGTATTGTAAAAAAGAGTGAGTAAAATTGCTTCTTTTGGTCATTTTTTTTTTTTTTTTTTTTTTTTCCCCGAACTCCCCTCAAAGACAAAATGTCTTTTTTGACGGAGGGGGCACGCCATAAAATAAAAATAAATAAATAAATAATTAAATAATGGGGAGGACGCCCAGGACTCACCCGACGCCGGCCCTAGGGATTAGGGAAGATAAGGAAGGTGGGGGTGGAAGAGAGGGATGAAGGGAAGTGCCTCTATAAAACGACCACCAGTTCAAATACGAGCCGAGCAGGACACGGGTGGTGATACCACGGAGTACGCCTACTGAGATGCCCAACTCACGCAACTCCGTGGCACTTTTCCCGCACCACACCCCGCGCCATGATAAGGTTGCAGCCATCACCCTGATGTTGTTGGGTGCCACTCCTTTTAGCTCCGACACTGCTTGCCGTAAATCATTTCTATCATACTTTCTTATCTTAGCCCGCCAAGTCTGCTCCATGTCCAAGCTGCCATTGACAACTTGGACATCCAGGATAATGCAACTGGTCGGGCTTGACGGCAACGATGTCGGGCTTCTTACCCTGGTCACTTGGCATGTGATACAATCTCTCTCCCTCTCAACATCCCAGCCGCTAGATGACAAAGCACCTGCTATCTGCTTGGCGACCGCATCATGACGTAAAATGCGGCCCCCATGAGTCCGAGGACATTGCTGCACTACATGATACAGATGTTCATTTCCACTCCGACAGGCGCGGCAAAGGGGTAGAGTTGTCCCACGACTACCCCTCGAACACCGTACCGCAGTTGGCAGAGTTGCCATGCGGACGGCGTGGAAGTGTCGGTAGTCGCGGGCCCCAATGCCCTCCGAAGCCCAATCTACCCATTGGGAAGAGACAGGGCTTTCGGAGCACTGTCGGAGTTCTTTACCATCTACTGACTCATGCAGCGCAGCAGCGAACTCAGCAGACGAACTGGGTTTTGGAGCAGATGGTGTTGCTCGGTCGCACCATGCTAACTGCTGCCTGACAAAATCAAGATCAGCAGCCGCACGGGCGACCTCCCAGCTCGACCCTTGAAGGGCTAGCAGGCGCTGGCGGCGCAATGAAGGGATACATGCCGAGAGAGACACAATGCCAAGCCCACCGGATTTTTATGTCTGGATTCTTACATCCCCCAGCGCTCCTGTGGTCAACCACCTAAGCTAATACAGTAGGTTCTGCTTGTAGTGATCACGTTAGGCAAGACCAGTCTGATTACTACAAGCGGAGGAATGAAGCCCATACATTCAAAAATCTGAGGCATTTTTATTGCTGCGTACATAGACTTTAGGTACTAAGGTAAATATATAATTTACACTCGCTCCATCGTCAAGGAGTTCGATGATTCGAGCTCTCATTTCTTGCCTGTAATAGGCCTCCGTCGGTCTGATTATTCCCGGACCAGGATGATGGAGGTGGTGTTGGGAGGGAGGAAAACAACTCGGATGTTCCCGAAATTCAAGTTGACTTATAAGCTGTGCAGTTGTCGACAAGGAGAAGAATGCGATGGTTCAATGTTTTGTTCCAGGACTGGAGAGAATCAGAGAAAATCGCAGCAGTCATCCACGCATTTATATTCCAGGCATATTGAACTGGAAGATTTTTAATGCCCTTGAAGCACCACTGGCTTTTACTCTTCCCTGTACCCAACAACTTCAGCTTCTCTCCTGCCATATTAGCGGTGGGAGAGGGAGCGTGTTGATACAGATGGGGTGTCTTGATCACTACAACCAGGACCTTGATCACAACAACCGAGCGATTTTGTATGTTTACATATGAGTGATTCGGTCCCCAGAGTTTTGATCATAACAAACAGGTGATCACTACATCCCCAATCATTAGAAGCGGATATACTGTAGTTTCATTTACGCTTCCAGAGGTAGCACTCGTAAGGGGCACAGATCCTCTTATGAAGTCAGATTGGTTAGAAGCCTGGATACGTCGCAACATGGCTGCCCCCCCCCCCCCCCCATGAACAAATTGCCACTAGGTTTAAAATTTCCATCTTCCTTAAATTCTCTAAATTTTTTGGATGTTTTTTTTCGAGCAGAACACTAGTTTTCTTCCATATCAGTAAACCCTCTTTCGAAAAAAATTTAAAAACGTGAGGCGAATTTCCCATTGATACAATCAAGATTTGTGTACTCCTACTACAAGAGTCAAAACCCCCAAAATGTCAAAAGTTCAGGAAAAACCCCGATCCTCTGATCGAGAGAGAGAGAGAGATGATTTAGATAGTAGAAATATCGGTAGAAGATCAAATTAAAAGATAGAATGCATCGATACAATAAGTTTACATAACTCGTAATAGCTTGCCGAGTGAGCAATCTTGCTCAGTTTTTCCTCTTCGACATTTTTATAATCAAACACCAGTTAGTAATTACTTTAGTTTTCAAGTACATCGCTAAATATACTTCAAGATTCGTTCCTCGAATGCTCAAACAAATGAAGTCGGTCGAAAATAGTAGAGATTCTTTACATTTTCTAGCGACGATGATTTGTAGTTAGCTCTACGCGTTTTGTGAGCTGTAGAGGACGAATGTGGAATCAGAATTTTAATAATTCTGTACTTTTCATACTGCATGTACGATTTACATGTTGTATTTCAAAACTACTGCCCAACATGCTTTACTAATGGCCCAAATCGATGTATAGGGTTAATAACAGTATATTACAATTGTAATATTTCAATAGCAAATAATCATGTAGCCCAATTACCCTTTGATTTTGAGAAGAATAATATTGTAGGTGATGGAATGAAAAGGTTACCTTATAAAAACCACATAGGGGATTGATTTTGCATTTTGGTTGGTTTTGAACACAAAAGAACGAAATTGACGAGTGTGAATACTTAGTTCACAAATACCTCTCATTAAATACGGTGTTTGTGTAAACAAATAAAACTTTTAAGATTATTACTTTCTTTAATCAATTAAAATCATTGCTTTTCAGCCAATTTTTGGACATGATGATGAACTTTTCTTTCTGGTGATTCACTCTGATTAAGTTAGTGACTATTACACAAAAAATTAAATGTTGAATTTGGAGACTTTTTAATAAATTTATTGAATTTATTTATTTATTTATTTATTTTTTTGTTTGTCTTAGAACCAGAACATGGGGAAGGCGAGAATCAATAAATGGCATATTAAGAAGACTCAGAATCATACTTCGTCTAAAGGAAAATGGTGAAACCACAATAAGCAATGAGGGTAAAGATAGTAATCTACCTCCATCATCTGAGTTATCAATCGTCATTACATTTTTCCATAAAAAAATATCTTGAAGATGCTGTTGAATCAACGTCAAGTTGGGACAAAACATCATTAGAAAGTTGAATAATCGTTCCATTAAAACGTTTTATGATGCAAAATAATGGCTGCTTTCAATAGAGATCGCCATTTTTATTGGCCGATGAATCAAAATCGACGGGTTGATAACCGTGATTGATTTGCACCGGGGTTAGAAAAGTTTGGTGGAACTGGCTCTGAGAGGTGGGTTGTGCTTTACCTTATTCCACTCCCCATCCATGACGTGCTGCCTGAATTTAGCCGCAGCAGGATGATCCAGTCGACATCCTGATTCTCTCATGAGCATGTCAGCAGTTTGCCTGAAACAGAAACATCGGTGATGGAAATTCATACGAAACATTTCTCAAATACAACCAGATCGTTCATTACACTATCAGTTCTGAATGGGGTAGTTGCATGGGTCGGAATTTCGTGTTTTTGACTTCAGATTCGAATTTAGCGCACTTAAAAATGTATATGGACCAGTTTTCAGTTCGAAATTCCATTTAGTTTAGCCGTATTTCAATAAAGAAGTACCATCCTTTTTAGTGTTGGCGGGCCACTCCTCTTACGTCATCCCTAAACGAGAATCTCACGATAGAGATCACTGCAATCGAGGACAATTCGAGTCAGAAACATTGAAATATACTTGCAAAATGATGATGATTAAAAAAACTTTGAAATATATTTTTCAGGTTTTTTATGTTTGAATTAATCGTTTAAATTGAAAATTTTGAAGCATAATTGAAAAGCCGATGCCGGGGGGTACATTGGCGCGGGGTACTTCGATAGCAACCCCTTTATCACGTTATCAGTTTTTTGGGTGGCCCTTTCTCATAGTGCGGTCCGAGTTGTTACAGTTGTTAGTTGTTATAGTTTACACCAGTATTTACCATAATTTATTAGTTGATTGGTTTGGAAAAGATAATGTTCACTGTAAAGTTTCAAGAAGCTTTTAATAAACGCTTGCATACGAGTCTGCAACACATGTCTTCACTTTTTCCCGCTACCTACCCAATCTGCTTTCGAATGTTGTTGACAGTTCTTTTAACTCAGGGGTAGGAATATCTCATTTTCTTCCGTAAGTACAACGGTTTTGGCAGTATATCATTTATGCGTAAATGTAGGGCTTTCCAACGAATGGTGAACAATTTTTCTACGTACGCGAATGACGAAGATAAAGTTTGATAGGAACAACTTGGCTGTAAGTAGAAATCATCAGAAAACCAACCGTAACTTTTTTCGTTCATGTGTCAAAGTATTGACATCAAATGTCAATATGCCAAACAGGAGAGCCATCGACTAGTTTCGAGGTAGCTTCCCTGGAAAATATTCCGTACATAAATATTGGCATGTTGTACGATTTTTACGTCAATAACAACAAGTTCGTCAGCGCCGAAATAAAAGGAGCCAATAATGTGAGGTAAGTTGACACTTTTATAGTAAAAGGTCAGTTGTAATTGTGATTTCTTGTGTGTAGTACTTCTTCATCCAAATGGTTGCTCATTTATTGGAAGTTTCATTGTAGTGTCATTATCCTGTACAACGTGGTACCAATGAGTGTTAGTAAATTGTTAAATAAAACGATGTTGGTTATGTCCAACTTAGAAGAATCTAGCAAATATGCGAGGTTGTGGCTCGAGTAACACCAGAACACCGCATTTTTTCACAACCATATGAGGTTTAAGTTACAGTGGAGGGAATGCCAGTAGGAAACAAAATCTTTGATGCAACATGTTTCGATTGCGCAGCTAGCAAAATTCAGTATGAAAGCACCACAAAGTGTGAGTGATTCTCCAATTTTATTGCCACAAACGAACGTAAACAAAAAGAGGGTTGCTATCAAAGGACCCCCCCGGCACAGTACCCCTAACCTTGCGTCAGGGTAACAGTGGTGTAGGGGTCTCTTGGCCCCGTTCACACCCGTGACGTAGCCCCCACCCCGCAGTGTCCTAGCCGTGTGTAGGTTTTCCCGCCTGAATCCGAAATCCCGTTTTTCGAAAAAATCTCTAAATTTTTAGGAAGCGTTTCCGGGAGTTTTATTTGCAGATACGTACTTCAATAGAGATTCTCTACACAGAAAAAATACAAAAAAATATCATGCAACTACCCCATTCACTCGTTCGCAAAATCATGTTTCTTGGTTGTTTCCGTGCGTCTGGATGGAAGAGAGACAGAGAGGCAGATCGAACCGATGTTTTTCAACTCACCTTCCGGTTATGGGAAGGTTACTATTATGGGAAAGGATGGGGTTCAACTCATGAACTAAAGTTAACCAGAGTAAATAATACGAAAGTAGACCTCATCCTGAGAATTTTGACACCAGCCGTTCTCTTTTTGGGTGAGTAGATCTTTTTCTATGATTTTTCAAAGTTTCGAATGTTTATGACATCACGCGCCCCTCCTTCCTGGGCGGGACCCCCCAGCCTACTGTGACGTCATAAACATTCGAAACTTTGAAAAATCATAGAAAAAGGTCTTCTCACGCTAGAAGGTCGTGGTGTCAAAATTCTCAGAATGAGGTCCAGTTCAGATTGAAAATAACAATAAACACTTTTTCCGACCCATGCGCACACCCCATTGGCTTAATATGCAGTCAATTTTGTAGTATTGTTGCGGGTTACGGTAAGTAGATGAATGTACAAAAACAATCAAAATTCCTTAAGTTTAAGAACTTATTTGTGAAAAGCAGATATGGAAGAAGAAGAAGAAGATAAACGTTTATTGAATGATCAGTTGAACAACTAACAGATAATTTCATTCAAATAAACAATGAGGAATTTCCCCGAATTCTGTTTGCATTTTGCCCAAATACCTAGTTAATAGTGTGAGATAGATGAAAATCTGATTGATTTCGGAAAATAAGTCTCCTGTTATTTTTGGGAGGCAATCAAAATTTATGATTTAAAAAATAACCGGGAAAGCGGACCTCTTCAACGTGAAGCGGGAACGCTCGCTGATTGGCTGTTCGGATCGCCGACTCCTCCCAATGTTGCCCGATGGTACGACGAAATAGTGTTATCTAAGAGGAAAGTTATCAAACAAACACCAGGGGAAAACTAATTTCCCCATCTTGCTTTTTCTATATTTTTTTCTTCAGTTTTTCGATTTCGAACTTTACTGGTTTTGTGAAATGTTGATCTGAGGACTATAAATTTCACGATCTCAGCGCTTCAAGCGACCGTAAATGAACTATTCCAGGATGACATCACCCTCCCGGTTTTTTTAAACGTTTATATTTTCTACACTGTTTTGTTTATTCGTAAATTAGGAAGTACAGGCTGAAAGTTTGCCGTAGGTGGTTTTTCGAGGTGCTGAATCCGATTTTGGGGTAAAAATTAGGAAATTCCGACATGGTGAAATTCCTCATTTACCATCTAGGTATTGAACCGCCTGTCAGGAAGTACGGAGCACAACATTTACAGAGCCAATAGTGTTTGAAAAATCAGAAAAAAACAAAGAAATGAAAGAGATTCCTCTAATCCTGCGCATGTTTTGCGGACATCATAAGAAGATCCACGCATTGCGTCACTCAGACAAGTTCATGTGCGCCCTCGAAGGCAGGAGAGTAGCACCCCAGGTACACTACCGATTAAATTGGCTCACCAACTCTGCCCTATAGCGCCATGCTGAGCTACAATATTGGACCAATGGTGTCCAATCTGGGCCATTTATTGCGGCTAAGGCTATTGGTGTGCCAAAGATAGTCAAGCAGAACTCGGCGAGAACTGGGCTTTTGCAAATGAAGTGCCAGAGATCCTCCCTCACGCGCAAATTGCACATTAAGCAGAGATGGGCGCCAATCGATTAACGAATACTTTCACGAATACAACAGAATTTCTACTTTTGAAGTATTCATTATTATTATTATTTTTTTATGAAAAACCAAATTTTTTTTTTTTCAAGTTTGTGACGGCTTTTATGCCTTCGGAAAAACCTATTTGTGGATTGAGACGGAATTTCGATCGTTGTTTCACTCTTCTATCTGGAGTACTGCTGCACCATCCTCCAGACCCAGGGATCGGATAGTCTTCCTCGTGCCCCTCAGTCGAAGGGACACGGCTCTGATTATCGACACCTGGGTCCGGGACCTTCACCCACCCTAACACGTGGGAGTAGGGCCTGCTCCATCTTTCTGCCAGTGTGGAAGCCAGCCTCTTCAAGAACACTTCATATTCCCGATGAAGGGCGCCGTCACAGGAACAGACAAGAGGACACCTGGTGTAAACGATCCTCGAAGATGTTCAGCTGCTCTGTCATACTTGGCGTGTTTTTGCCCGGCGGCTGTCTGTGCTGTGGAGTCCCACGTTTGGGAAAGGTACGAGGCAGCGTCAGCATTAATAATGCGTGTGTCGAAAAACGCTGGCTTCGCACTTTCCCAAACTCCTTGGACTTTGATATCAGCCACTAACATCGGGCTTCTCTCGTTGGATTCTTGCAGCACTGGTTCCAATGTAGCACCACCTCATGCAAGACCTGCCAGTCTGGCACACTCGTCCCTAACTTCATCATGACCCCTTTTTACGCGGCCTCCCTTCTTGCAGTTGAGCGCATGGCTCAGATCTATATGTGCTCCACAACCGTCGCACTTGTCAGGAAGCTCGAGAGAGGTGTGCCTATAGCGTAGGGCCAGGGCATAGGGCATCCCTGAATTGTGCTAGTGACAGATCTAGGCCGTCTGCAGTTGAGGGTAACACTGTGAGCCATTGGGAATTGTGTTGCACCCTTTCCAAGACCCGTTGCTGGCTTGGTAGCAGTCTACCAATGAGCTCTGCACTCATCTGGCTCAATGTCTCGTCCAACACCTTCCTTTCTTCCTTCAGGACCCTATCTACCCTCTCTAGATGGTTCACATAATTGAGGGGGCTGCCTGTTTGGAAGGAGGTCACGAGTTCTTCTGTCGCCCTGGTGGAGGTTCGATGGGATTGTTCTGCTGACAGCAGGGGATCGTTATTCGTTGGGCGGAACGATGAACGATTACAAAAGTATTTATGATTAACGAATATTTTTTTTGCGAGTACAGATACAACGAATAACGAATACATCTGGGCTTGGAAAATCAACATTCGCATTTTTGCACCGATTTTCGAACCAATAAAAACCCCAGGGTTGGCGGCTATTAAGCCACCGAGATCTGCCCTCCTTAGTAAAAACGTCCTATGTCCATTTTTCAAGTTTCGAGAAAATGACGTTTTAGTTTCGGCTTCTGCGCCCCATTGAAGCTTGAGATTTCGTTTTGGTCAGCTTGAGGTGATGGTCAAAAAACGAAATCTCAAGCTTCAATGGTTTGGGTGGCGCAGAAGCCGAAACTAAAACGCGATTTTCTCGAAACTTGAAAAATGGACATAGGACGTTTTTACTAAGCAGGTCAGAGATATTAGACACAACTAGATCTCAGAGGAAGCCTTTGTGAGAAATGAATTGTTGATTTTTCTAACAATTTTTGGGGTATTTACGCCCAAGACGGTGGATGGAATTGCAGATTTGGATTTTACAGCGTAAGGTAATACATCGATGTTTTTTGCAAGCATGACATTTAATTCTCTGGTCAACTAAATAAAATCAAGATAGAAAACCTGAAGAGATTCATCCATTCATAAGAAGAGGATGTTTTCTTCTAACATGATTTACTCTTAATTGGATAACCTACTCCATTGTAATTTTCTTCATACGCGATAGGTATATTTTTCCGCTTTTCTTCATTTCGAAATTCCCATGGTACCTTACCCATTTCAATTATTGTTTCGAACATAGAGATTTTTTTTCCTTTTGTTTTCCTGTAGTCTTGCTATATTAAATATAGCAACTACATTAAATTTTAATGATTAATGAAAGGTATGAGGATGTTCTTCTAATTCCAAGTAAATTCAATGTAGTTATCTGGTCTGGAGTTTGGATGTTATCAGACCATCTCCTAGACAAAAAAAACATCGATGTTTCGATATTATCGATATCGATGTCCCACCCCTACGTGGTAGACAAACAAGGGGGTCATTCCTCGTCGGACGATTTCGTTGTTTACCCTCAATAGAAAACTGATAAATCAGCTGTCGGTCAATCTAAGGTTGATGCCTTCCTTAGGGCTTCAAATCAACACCAAGTTCCATTCTACCAAATATAAGATGTTACAGTATGCCACAACGAACGCAAACAAACGAAAAACTTTTTTTGAGAAATTTTTTGATGAGTTGGTCAATCTTGATAGGATTGAGGAAATCTACTGATTGTAGTTTCAAAGGAAGATGGATATCTACAAAATCCCGTCATTAACCATAGTAGTGACCTGGAGTCCCTCGGGTCAACGTTGGTTCTGTCGCATCGCAACAGCAGCTTTCTCCTACCTGAACCTAAAAATATCCAAATGACCGATAAGCCTCTCTGCAAACAATGAACACGTACCATTTCAGTCCAGACCTTCCCAATTCTACAGAATAATCCATCAGGTAAAACCCCTTCCTTTCCCTCCTTCCTCCCCAAAGTTAGTATCCGTTTTTCCACCAAGCCTAGTTGAAACTGTCAAGTGCACAGATAACCGATAAACATAAGCCGTTAGTATTATAGTACTACGCAAATACGAGATATTTTCAGTAAATAAATCAGCATAGATTAACAAGTTTACACCAATACAGGGTGTAAGCCAAACTGGTCTGCCATACGGTACCAGTCGATTCTACAACTAATTTGCAACAAAAAATGTCTCTTAGCAATTTTCGTTGAAACCCTTCGTTTTCAAGTTATTTCAACTTTAAACTTTTTTTTCGTGATTTTGACCTTATGTCATTAAATCGGTCATAACTCCTTTAATTTGCTATGTAAATTACAATTTGAGGATACCGTTGGAAAGAGCATTAAATTTCCTATCGGATAGATGCCTTAACTTTTTTTTGAGTCAAGGATTAAAACATGAAAAAGTCCTCTAAAAAGAGAATTTTACGTAATTTTGGAAACCTCGGATTTCTTCAATCTCAAATTGAACTACGAGAACCCATACTTTTTCAAGATGCAAGAACAGTGAAAACTGCGCCAGAATTTCAGCTTTCCAATGGTATAATCAAAACATATTCTACAACCTTCTTTAGGGGAGAAATTCGTGTTCGAACGCGGAAAAACGTGCATTTTTTCAACGAAATCGGCGCTCTGGCCTCCTGTTTCCGGAGGCCTCGCGGTCTACTGCGGCGCCCGCCCACCCACTGCCATCGTCCGACCCCTCAGATCAACTAGGCGGAGCGCCGATTTCGTTGAAAAAATGCACGTTTTTCCGCGTTCAAACACAAATTTCTCCCCTACACACTGTTGTAGAATATATTTTGATTATACCATTGGAAAGCTGAGATTTCGGCGCAGTTTTCGCTGTTCTTGCATCTTGAAAAAGTATGGGTTCTCGTAGTTCAATTTGGAATTGAAAAAATGCGAGGTTTCCAAAATTACGTAAAATTCTCTTTTTAGGGCCGGTTTCACCAACATTTTGATCGGAGTTCGAGGGCCGATTCAACTACTGAACCGAGAAAATGGGTTTCACCAGAGGCGATCAACGCCTTCCTCGGTTCATCCGGCGTTTGGCGCTGATCGCTCAATTTTGGCTGGTTAATCGGTTTGATCTTCGTTTAAAGCGACGGACGTGGACGCCATTGTTATTTTTCCTATTCCGTCGAGCTGTTTTTCGTCTGTGTTTTGCTGGAGTTTTTATCATGTCACGAGCTTTTGTGCGCACCTGCTCGTAGGTATCATACGGGAGTGAGAAAGGACAACGAAATTGTGAACCATTTCATTAATCGCGGTCCCTAACAAATCCATCGCAGGACGTCGCTATTTCAGCCTACAAGTTTCGTTACCATCTCAGATATTTCCGTTTCCCAGTTGCTGTGTGCATTTTACGTACCTATTGTGAGTAGTTGCTTTTGCTGATGTTAATCATTATGAAAATAAAACTGTTACATACCTATATGGTATCTGGTGAATACATATTTTTTCGCAAGATCCCCTCTTCATATTTCCTTTTTTCTCGTTAGGTGTTTACTAAAGATTGCTTACTTACGTCGCTTATATTCTTGTATAGTTGTTTGATTGAATGATTATTCTTATTATTTGATTACGCATTACCTATCTCAAACAATTATGCCGAAAATTCTTTTCTTATTATTTACCTACGAATTTATTTTTGTTTGCACCATAATCAGCATAGGTAGGTAGGAGAAAAAAGAACCGATTTGTTGCAACATAAGATTGACTTGGAGAAATGTGTAGGCAGATGAACAAATCAATTCATACGTATCACGTTTTATTGAATACAATAATTATAATTTTAATTCATTCATTCTTATAAAATGCGTACATAGAATTTCACACAAGTACCGATCGTAGTAGTATTTCATGAATGCTGAAGTGACAATGGGTTTTCTTGACATGAAGAATGAAATTCACCTTATTTGTTCAGAAAATACGTCACACAGTTCGTAGCCTGTTATCCGAAATCTGAAACAAAAATTTGCATCCGCACATTATTAAGCAGTTAGCTATGTCTACTAGGTAGCTCAGAGTAGTTGAAAGTAACGGTGAGTAGGTACCTATATGGTTTAGGAGTCATGCAGTAAGGCACATTTGTAGAAAAACCCGGAGAGCCTGGAAGAGGGAATCACCAGGGATAAAAGTAGGTAAATGTACTCACGTTGATGAAGTAGGTAGACGTCCAATCGAAAATCTGAACTCCAACAATCATAATGAACAACACAAATTATAGCGCTGAAAGAGGATAGTTGACGTATTGATGAAATATCGCGGATTGAATGAAGTCATAACTATCGAAAAAGTGATTCTGCGGGAAAACTGTCACAAAACAATGTCGTTATCTCTCGTATCACCAATTCACTGCCTTCCAGATCAGAGTTGTACGACGATTTTCGATGCTTCGATGGCGAAGAAGAAGTTTACCAGAGGTCAACGAAAACGCCGTTCCTGAGAACCCGTTCAACTTGGTGAAACCGAAACAAATTTTGACTGGAGATCAATCTCAGTTTACTTTAAACGCAGTTTTCGTCGAACGGAGTTAATGGATTGTTGGTGAAGCGCGCCCTTAGAGGATGTTTTCATGTTTCAAACCTTGACTCAAAAAGATTTTAAGGCATCTATCCGATAGGAAATTTAATGTTCTTTGCAACGGTATTCTCAAATTGTAATTTATACAGCAAATTAAAGGAGTTATGACCGATTTAATGACATAAGGTCAAAATCACGAAAAAAAAGTTTAAAGTTGAAATAACTCGAAAACGAAGGGTTTAAACGAAAATTGCTAAGGGACATTTTTTGTTGCAAATTAGTTGTAGAATCGACTGGTACCGTATGGCAGAGCAGTTAGGCTTACACCCTGTATATTACCCACCCCTCTAGGAATGTACAGATTCAAAAAATATACAGGGTGTCTACTCTTAAGATGGGCATAACTTCAGAGTTCGATTTTACAAGGTATTTCCAACAAAAAATGTCTCTTAGCAATTTTTTCTTAACCCACTCAAAATGCCTTTTTTCTCACTTCAAATTTTTTTTTTCGCATTTTCTACCTTCCTTCATTAAAACTGCCATAACTCCTTTTATTTACCAAGTAAATTCAAATTCGTGGATATCGTTGGAAAGAGCGTTAAATTTCCAAGCTACCTAGTGTACAACCAAAATCTTTCAGCAATAAACCAATTCTAAAAAATCAAGGCAAATACCAAACTTCAAATCTTTTCCGAAATATGACTCTTTTTAAATCAAAGTTTTCAATTCAAATCTCTGGCTATTTTGATGGGCGCTCTTCGGGTAAAACATGCTCAGATTGTTAGTTTTTCAACGGTACATCGATTTTTCTTTTTAAAATCCATACTGGAGGAGTAAATCAAGTTCGAATGCAAGAAAACGTGTGTTTTACAAGAAAATCCAGTGTTTTAGGCGGTGTTCGATCTCAAGATGACTTGACGAGTTTGGTATCATTTCCAACGTAATTTTTACGCTGAATCCAATGGTGATACTTACGAATAATTCTGACTGATAGGAAGTGGATTTTCCGAGGAAATCCTTCATATTTTGACAATAACAAACGCATTATTCGTAAATATGGAAGTAAGCATAAAATAACGCATTTCTACTCAATAAAAACATCGACTTTCAAGCTGATTGATGTTTTTATTGAATAAAAACGTGTTACTTTATGCTCACTACCATATCTAATCGAGGATTTTCTTCGACAAATCCACTTTTTAGCTGTCAGAATCATTCGGAAATATCACCATTGCATTGAGATCGAGGGTGACTACAAACCGCTCAAAACACTGGATTTTCTTGTAAAACACACGTTTTTTGGCATTCAAACTTGATTTACTCTTCCAATTTGAATTTTAAAAAGAAAAATTGATAGACCGTTGGAAAGCAGACAATCTGAGCATGTTTTACCCGAAGAGCGCCCATCGAAATAGCCAGAGATTTGAATTGAAAACTTTGATTGAAAAAGAGTCTTATTTCGGAAAAGATTTGAAGTTTGCTATTTGCCTTGATTTTTTAGAAATGGTTTATTGCTAAAAGATCGTGGTTTTACACTGGGTAGCTTGGAAATTTAACGTTCTTTCCAACGATATCCTTAAATTTGAATTTACTTGGTAAATAACAGGAGTTATGACAGTTTTAATGAAGTAATATAGAAAACGCGAAAGAAAACTTCGAAGTAAAAAAAAGGCATTTTGAGTGGGTTAAGGAAGAATTGCTAATAGACATTTTTTGTTGGAAATAACTTGTGTCTTAAGTGTAGACACCCTGCATAACATGCACCCCCTGCATTTTACAGGGTGTCTACACTTAAGATGGGCATAACTTCAGGGTTCGATTCTACATGATATTTCCAACAAAAAATGTCTCTTAGCAATTTTCTTTTAACCCACTCAAAATTCCTTTTTTTTCACTTTGAAGTTTTTCTTCGCGTTTTCGACCTTACGTCGCTGATATGGTCATAACTCCCTTATTTCTCCTGAAAAATCAAATCAGACTACACCTTCAGAAAGAGCGTTAAATTCCTAAGCTACCTAGTGCAAAATAAAAATCTTTCAGCAGTGAAATAATTTCACAAAATCGAGTCAAAAAGCAAACTTTAAAATTTTTTTGAAACTTGACTTTCTTCGACCAAAGTTTTCACTCTAAATCCCTGCCCATTTCGATGGGCGCTCTTCGGAGAAAACATGCTTAAATAGTCAGCTATCAGCTTCAAAAGCTTCAAGCAGCTAGAAATTCAGTGTTTTTATTTAGTAGAAAGGTGTTACTTTATGCTCACTACCATATCTACGAATAATGCGTATTTTATGTACGAAAAACGAAGGTTTTCTTCGAAAAATTCACTTTCTAGCAGTCGGAATCATTCGGAAGTATCACCATTGGATTCAGCGCAAAAGATTTCATGGGAAATGATACCAAAATCGTCAAGCCATCTTGAGATCGAGGGGGACCAGAAACCGCTTGAAACACTGGATTTTCCTGTAAAACACACGTTTTTTGGCAGTCAAGCTTCATTTACTCTTCCAATTGGAATGTTAAAAAGAAAAATTAATAGACCGTTGGAAAGCTGACTATTTAAGCATGTTTTCTCCGAAGAGCGCCCATCGAAATGGGCAGGGATTTAGAGTGAAAACTTTGATCGAAGAAAGTCAAGTTTCAAAAAAATATTAAAGTTTGCTTTTTGACTCGATTTTGTGAAACTATTTCACTGCTGAAAGATTTTGCACTAGGTGGCTTAGGAATTTAACGCTCTTTCTAACGGGGTAGTAAGATTTGATTTTTCAGGAGAAATAAGGGAGTTATGACCAAATCAGTGCCTGAAGGTGGAAAACGCGAAGAAAACCTTCAAAGCGAAAAAAAGGAATTTTGAGTGGTTTAAAAGAAAATTGCTAAGAGACATTTTTTGTTGGAAATACCTTGTAGAATCGAACTCTGAAGTCATGCCCATCTTAAGTGTAGACACCCTGTATAATGCCTGTACGGAAATACGATGCAAACTTAGTTCCGAGTTCCTAGTTACAATCACCTCCAACTCCACTGCTTTCATCTTAAATTTCAAAGTAAATTCATCAAATTAAGTCTTCGGACTTTTCCTAGTAAAGTAGGTGGTGGCAGCTCTTCAACAGTACGAAAATAACAGTCCCATATTTGAGTTTTTTAACCATTCTCAACAAAATAATATAGGATTTTTTTCCTGCAAGTAAACCCTATCTGCATCGACGGCTTGTTTGTCACCAGGGATGAGACATTTTGTTAGGTATCATCATGAATTCACTTCCTTGAAGAAACGCCTAAAACTAACCGAGAGCACGGGAAAATTTGCCAGTTATCCAATAATTGATAGGTAAGGAGTATGCGAACAGGGATATACAAGGAATTTAAACACACCATGAATAACCTATGTGCTTACTCAAGTATCTAGGGAAGTTTGTGTTCGAGTGGAAGTCAGTCTGTGTTGGGTTGTGCGTGAAATGGGGAACGAGATAATAACATTTGAAGATATTCTTTTCCTGTTCTAACCAATTTTGAACCTGGTGGTGCATCAGCAAAGGTGCTTTTTAGCCTCTGAGCTAGTAATCTGGTAAGGTTGACTTTTATGTGTGAGACAAGCTGCAAGAATGTGACGATTCAAAAAAGCGGATAGAATAGAATGGAAGTCGTTAGAGTATCTTCAGTTGGTTGTCCTCTCACATTTCAGTCAATATATAATTGTAAATGAATCCAGTAAGTTCTAAATTATTTCTATTACGAAAATTATCAGAATCCGTAAAATTGAACACTGTCATTGAAGTAGTTCCATTTTCCTCAAAATATATCAATGTTCTCGTGGTTTTGTCGAATTTTCTTCATTTTCCCCAAGAAATGTTTTAAAAAATCTTTTTGTTTATTCATTTTTGAGAAAACTATATTGGTATATTAAGGTTTTACTTTGAAGCTGATTGCATTGCACTGCCTTCAAATTCCTCTCACTTTACTTATTTCTAAAATGAATGGTTTTGCGAGTGAACGGTTCAAAACACTGTAATTATTTAACCTACAAGGTCCAGTTGGTCTCCAACTATAGCAAATTCAACCTACTATAGACAATAAATTATTGAAATTATATTTTAGAAGTTATGGTTAAAAAACTGAAAAAGTTCAAACATTTCATGGTTTTTAGCGCACTATGTCAGTAGCAAAGGGGTTTCAAAGTTGCAAATTTGGATAACTTTTTAACCCTAGGATGGCACACCTATTTTTCGCATACATAAACGACACACTGGGGTCAATTGTGACCCCAAAATTTAAACTCCTCTAATTTAAATTTAAGACAGAAATTTAATATTTTTTAGGTTGTAAAAATCTATTGATAGCCTGTTTGTTGAAATATATACAAAAAAACAGTTTAAACCAGTAGTGGCCATAATTCAATTCCGATCATTTTAGTCGAATTTTCTAATGGATTCCATCTAGAAGAATCTTCCTAATGAAGAAACTGGTATTACTTATATTTTAATATAATTTAATCTAGGTAAATTCAGGTGTACCATTTATGGTACGTTGCCCACTCTCAAGGCAGTATGAACCGTTGTTTCCAGAACGACTAGAAGAGTGGCAATTTTGACGAATCAAAGACATAAAATTGGAACAAAGTGGTTTATTCAAATTTGGGTAAATATAATTCTGCTCCTAGTATCAGTACATACATATTGAAAGAAAAAATATCCCTAAACATGATAGTTCTTACGTTGAAATGCGCTGTTTCAATTTCTAACTACATCGTTCTGTGTAAACGCATTTTTCTTTCTTAGTTTTATAAATTGTGGTAAGTTTTGAAACAGTCATTACATAAACCAACATCACATTTAGCACAAAAATAGCGAGATTTGGTTTTGCAATGTGCTCCACCGCAGCGTCGTCGTTTTTGACAGGGAATCTTTTCCAAGAAGTGATCTTTGTGATCAAACCTTGACTGGTCCAACGTTTTTGATGTCCGAGGCCCAGTTGCCTTCTTCGGGACGTTATATTTGTTCAAGTAGTGCATTGCGATAGCCCTTCTGAACTCCAGCTGAGCTATATTTTTATTACCTGCTTTCCGATGCAATATCCAGGAATTTTGAAGTGATACATTCAGCAGCCAGAACCATTTTCTGTTCCTCATTTGGATACGGTATAGATTCACGTTCTGATCCATTCGGTTTGTACCTTCCATTCCTTTATTACACTCGGTCAGAAGTGCAGGGCGGGGGACTTGGATCTGAGCCTTACTTGCAACTGAGTACCGAGAAACTTTGGTCAACGGGTTGATGCCATGTGTATTCGAACAAACTGTAACAACCGAGTTATCGCGCCACTTGCACACAAGGACTCCATGTGGCTTATTTATTATATTTTCAATGTGCCCGCGTGGGCGAGTCTTCAAAAAATCCTTATTGCTGGGTAGAGGACAAGATTTGGGGATCCTGTTCTCCCGCAAAGTGCCAGCAGTACCGTATCCCAACTGTTGCATGTGTGAGAGGAGTTTGAAGGTTTTAAATAGATTGTCGACATAAAAGTGGAAAGGGAAGTGCTTTATTCCATCTGGAAAGTGTTCTATCATTTTTAGCAAAGGAGCAGCAGATTTACCCACCAAGTTTTCGACATGAGTGTATCCCGCCAGTGTATTCAGTGACCACACTTTGTACCCGAAACGAATAGGCTTAGTGGGTATGAACTGCTTCAAGTAGAATTTACCAAAATACCTTACCATACTCTCGTCGTATGACAAGTTTTTTTATAGTTTTGAGAAATTTTTGTATATGTTTGACAACTTTGTAGATCACGTGCAGAGTGCGCAACGTACCATAAATGGTACGCTCGGTTTTATTACGTAGTGTATGCGTGTGATGAGTACGAAAAAACCCCAAACTGCTTTAGTTGTATCACTAAACATATACTCTAAAAAAATATAACGAAGGAATACAATTGGGAACGAAAGTGGAATGATAATACTTACTCTTCGTCGAACATGATGACATATAGACGAAATTGTCGAACATGAAACAGTATAAATTCACTGAGCATGAATAGGGGACCGATCGAGGCGATTGAACTCACAGGACTGATAGTACAACTGCTGAACATGATGTTTGAACCTTCGGGAGTACAAATTTCACTTGGGTTTATATTCTGTCAACCCTCAAACTCGCCCTTCTTACTGTACCATATATGGTACGTTGCCCACTACTGGGTTAAACCAGGAACAAATTTCGGTTTTGAATATAGTTTCGCAAAAAGTCAATAAAAATATGGGAATAAATGAAATTTCTAAAATTTGAAATTTGAAATTATATTTTGTTGAAGGTTTTTTTCAATAGATTCCACTATCAGCATTCCAAGTTGACAATATTTGGAGTCAAATATTTAAAAAATCATTTAATTCTATGGAATAGTTACGATAATAGATCACCTCAAAGATGGCCCTTTTTTGAGTTTGACTGACGACTTTCACCAGCACTTGTATTTCTCTGCTTTTCAAAAAAATTGTAAATACTCCTGTATTATTGTGAATTTTTATAGTATACTTGCTTTGACTCAAAGTAGGGGCTTCTCACGGTAAATGGAAAAACAAGAAATTTAGAAATCAATATACGTAGGTATGTATAAATCTTGGCTCACCTATTTTTCGCATACATAAACGGCACACTGGGGTCAATTCTGACCCCAAAATTTAAAACGCAAAAGAATGAATAGAAAGTCACACTGGGGTCAAATAGTCCCCTACACAAAAAAAAGTCAACCGATTATAGCACACTGGGGTCAGATGTGGCCCATAGCACGTTTGCAAGTAAACTGCACGAACTCTAGCGAGTGACTGACCTTAACCACTGACAAAGGGGCTCAGAATGAGTTCCAACTTTATTTACAAAATATCCTTGTTCGAAGAAATTTTTTTTTTATAGATACACGGCCAAATGTAAATCGTGGGGTCACGAATGACCCCGGTGTGTCATCCTAGGGTTAAACAATTTTAAAATTTTAATTTTTATTATTAAATTTATTGTTATTCTTATAGTTTTTTGCGATTGCAAAGAATCGTAGATATATCCATTTTTGATGAGAACAACACGTTGAGTAACTGCTCAAGTGTCCTGTCCAGGTGCCTCGAGTTTTTGCTCGAGTAGAAGCAGGCCTCGACTCAACGCCAAGTTTTGTTTATGAATACCGCACGCAGAGCAGATACTCGAAGTTTGGAGTAACTATTCGAGTAAATACTCGAGATGACGACTGTGAATAGCGTTGAGCATCCGCCGTCACTCAAAGACCCATTCGAGTAATTACTCGGCTTCGAGTAATGTCTATGAATACCGCCCTAAGTTACGTAATATCGCATTCTAGTAAAAACTGATAACTACTATCACTATAGAAATTACGTAGATCATAAAACTAGGTACCTATTCGATAATTATAATAAAACTTATGCGATAAGTACCTAATAGAGCAGGCAGGTATTTTATGTAGCCTCCAGGTACTTCTTTATTCTACAAATATACCATTCGGACCTAGTTCCCTCCACTATTGGTGTTATTTGTGAAATTAATGGAGAAATGCCGTAATACGTAACGGATTTCTAATTAATAATTTGCACATGAAAACTGAAAAATACTAAGGCAATACGGTTTTTATTGAAGAAAATCTAAATTGTAGGTGAAGGGTTTGAGTTCACACGAATTGGTAATGAATTTTCTCCGTACTGGGTTCAAGACGTAGGTGCAGCCTTGGGGTCGAATGGATTTGAAGTTAAATTTAGGAATCGAAAGAGGAATTAGTTACCTAGAGATAAGAAGTGAAAACGGAAGAAACTAGGACAAAGAAAACTTACTGCAGCCCAATGCTTTTGAGATGTTGGCCAATGAGTCGAACGATATCCTGGTCGGATTGTGAAAATCCTCGGATCGGGGCACCATTTTCAGTTTTGATTTGAGCTTCCCCTTTGGGGAGCTCCTCTTTGTACTGGACCTGCGGTGAACAGCCATTGGCTTGCATCGTAGCTTCAGACGAAGTACGAGACCTTTTTCGCGGTGGCGGATCCAAGCCGCCGTCTCCTGATTCTCCCTTCGCGTCCAGGCTGCTAGGGGACCTCCGTCGTGGTGAGGTGCTCTCCTCGTAAACGGATGATAACTTGGATCGAACGAAAAACGGGGAACTTCCGAGATTTCGCGAAAAATCGAATCGCGAAACGCTTTTTGGTTACCACGACTTCGAATGTGACAGGCAGCGAAAAATAGGACGATAACTGGTGAAAGGGGGAGGAAGGGACCTCGAAACCAAAACGATTCAAGTGTAGAAACGACGGGAGGGGTTGATTTTATACGTTTCACTATCACGGGAACACAGATGTAGACCAGCTGAGTTGTGTTTAGGTCGTGAGTCGTGAAATGAAAACTGTGACGTCAAATATCAATGGATTCCTTTGTTGCGCAGAGTTTGTCAGTTGTGGCAACCTTCCAACAATAATTTTCGTTCCCGAGGTCGTCGCCAGGCAGCGGTAAATTCGCTAGAGGGTCACATTCATTCATTTTTCATAAAACTTGGGGCGTTTTAATTAGTAGGTAATAATTAGGTTGCAAAAAAACGAGCGTAATTTTATTCCTTTCATTTTAAATTGCGAGAAAAATGTAATGCTTATTAGCATTAATCAAAGTGGAAACATAACGTTTTACGTTTCAGACTAGGGATGTCCGATACTTCAAAAGTATCGATATAATATCGTATCGATACATCTAGAAAGTATCAAAAAGTATCGATATTTTGAAGTATCGATACTTTTTGATACTTTCACAAAAATGTGTGAAAATGCCTTTTATGTTTCTATCTATCAGTGTGACATCTCTCCATCGCGAGGATAATATTCTTAAAATTTCAACCCTTCATTTCCATTTGGTTGGTGGTTGGGTTTGACATTTTCAAAAATGCCCTAGTAGGTAGTAGGTACCTATGGCTGGTTGGGAGGGATCTATACAGAAGGGTGATCTATACAGAAAATAATAAACCTTTGGGCAATGATTCGCAGCGTTTTTTGTTTAGGCACTTGTTTTCGTATTGCACCTGGTTGGGTTAACATTTTGGTGGTCCTTCCTCGATTATGGAGGACAGCAGATTATCATAGAGAGCTTGAGGTGGTGGTACATCATCTTTGTTTAGTTTGTTGAAGTGGTTGGTCTCCCAACAATCTACGTAGAGAAAGAGGTACTGTCAAGTAGGTAGGGTGGAGTGGGGTGTAAACGGGGCAAATGTGTAAGTGGTTCAAAAAATGGCGCCAAATGGAACTGGATTTTCGAATGTCTTCTCTATGGTTGTGTTTACATCTGATACGTCCGTTACATCGTCTGTTACTCTGTGTCTCGTCTGTAGGGATGTCCGATACTTCAAAAGTATCGATATAATATCGTATCGATACATCTAGAAAGTATCAAAAAGTATCGATGCGATACTTTAAAAAAGTATCGATATTTTGAAGTATCGATACTTTTCGATACTTTTACAAAAATGTGTGAAAATGCCTTTTATGTTTCTCTCTATCAGTGTGACATATCTCTATCGCGAGGATAATAATTAATATAGAATGAAAAAAACAATAAATGACTCATTTTTTAAATTTAGGCACTTGTTTTCCTATTGCACTTGGTTAACATTTTGGTGGTCCTTCCTAGATGATGGAGGACAGCAGGTTATCATAATATGATTATGGTCTGTTCTGAGAGGCAGTCCTGAACAGTTCGGAGGGGCTTGGAGGAGCCTGAAGGAGTTTGGAGGAGCCCATTCACCTCTATCCCCTCCCCTTTCCATAGAGAGCTGGAGGAACATCATCTTTGTTTAGTTTGTTGAAGTGGTTGGTCTCCCAACAATCTACGTGGAGAAAGAGGTACCTACTAAAATTTGAGACTTTCATCTAATGTGAGAGATAAAAAATAGATACCTAGCATTTTGATCTAATGTGAGAGGTAAAAAAGTATCGCCTCCGATACTGGAAAAAAAGTATCGATACTACGATATATATCAGGAAAAAAAAGTATCGATATGTATCGATACTTTTTTTGAAAAGTATCGATACTTTTAAGTATCGATACTTTTGGGACATCCCTACTCGTCTGTTACTTATCTCCGTTACTCTGTGGATACGTCTTATCACAAAAGTTGGTTGTACTCTGACCGCGCTCTCATGTGCTACCGACTTGTTTTCGTGGAGGGTCCCTTTTCACTCGTGAGTCAAGTGCAGTGCTTTGTGCAAATTTCTTGTAAATGGACTGACAATATAAGTTTTGTGTGTCATTCCGTCCAGTTTTCATATTCTGGTAAGTACTTTTATTGATTATAATAGTATACCTACAACTCTTGAAACTTCCGTATTCTGTAGAATTGGCTGTGGTATACAAATGCCCCTTGATTTTACCATGTTGGGGGAAAAGTGTAAGCTCTCCAAGGGGCAAATGTGTGGCAGCAGGTGCATGTGATTTTACGTTTATTTTTATAAAATAAATATTTTTTGCTTGTTTGGTGGTTAATTTTCTTCTCCTTTTGATCTAAGTCACTTATGTTTGGTTTGACCTTTCTTTTTATCACTAATATCCTTCCTTTATTTCCCCCTTGTTAGCACTTGTTGGAGAAAAAAGTTTGTTTCTACTGGAAAAAATGTCGCATAAAAATTCTGAATATCCCGTTTTGTTTGTTTTTAGTGGCCTTCTCACGCATTTGCCCCGTAAATATTTGAGTTGATAAGAAATTAGAAAACAGAACCACTTACACATTTGCCCCATTTCACCGGGGAAATGTGTAGCAAGGAGGTCGTTTTAAAAAGTAGAGCTGAGAGCTACGAAGAAGTTGAAAAATTAAAATATCAATCCAGCGATTGTAATCAGCATTAAATTGCGTAAATTTTAAAGAAAAAAATATTACTCTAGCTGTAACTGGGGCAGAGCTATGTGAGGTTAAAGTTGAACTATTGAAATTTTGGTACGCAATTACCCCACTCCACCCTACCTGTACTCCACCGACATGAAGGTGTCTACTAAAATTCGAGACTTTCATCTAATGTGGTAGATAAAATTATATAGCATTTTATCTAATGTGAGAGGTAAAAAGTATCGCCTCCGAAACTGGGAAAAAAGTATCGATACTACGATAATATCGTATTCTATATATTATATATCAGGAAAAAGAAGTATCGATCTGTATCGATACTTTTTGAAAAAAGTATCGATATTTTTGGGACATCCCTATTTCAGACCCCCCCGGAATAAGTTTGGTTTCGTGTATGTCTGTGCGTCCGCAATACCTTGTAAAAGGCAAAACTTCCACATTTTTCATTCGAATTCGATGATATTTCCAGGAATTGTATGGATGAGACTCAAGATGGTTCCTTTTGAAATCCATCACGATTAGATTAACAGACACTGCGCAAGCAAACGTAAAATCTTTCTCACAATCACAACACTACACTCTTCATTCGAATTTAATTACATTTTCAGGGATTTTGTATTTACGACACTAGACGGCCCCTTCAGAATTTAATCGTGATCGAATCATTGGAAGAATAGTAAGAGTCAAAATGAAATCCTTAATAAGCACAACTATGCACTTTCCATTCGGTTTCGATAGGATTTTTAAGAGCTGTGATGATCATAAAATTTGTAGGTAGGTACTTGGTACTAGTTTTGAGATAATCTACAATGAATTGGATCAACAAACTATACAATAAATTCTTTGCTAAGATAGCAAAATGTGATGTCACTTTTTCAAAATTTTTCAGGGCAACAATTTTAAATTTTACCTATCTCTCAAAAATCGGGAAATGCTCTCATATTATTGTTTTTTTTCTTCTACAGTTGCCAATAGTCGGTAAATAGGCAGTCATGTGGTTTTCCATATCAAATCTATTGTCATTGGAACGAATTTTCCACATTTTCGAAAAACACTCCTGACGTATAAGTTTTTGCCACCTTCCAAATTACTCGAGTTTACCATTCATTCCTCAAATTAGCGGTTTCTAGACTTAAAGTTCTGCGTAAATTGAATGATCTTGATAAAATTGAGTAGGTAGGCACTCAATAAAGAGATATAGGAAATGAACATACTAAAACATTCTTTATTATCAACTCAATTTTGCTTCCGAGTCTACCTTGGTAGCGGAAGCTTTGTTTTCATTTTTCAAGGTTGAAAAAAAAATTCTCCAAAATCAAAATTTCCACTCGTGTTTTACGTTTAAGATCTTCCTGAACAATTTTGGTTCCGTGTCTGTCTGTCTGTCATGAATCTCTTGTAAAATCCATAACTTCCTCATTTTCCATCCGATTTCGATGAAATTTTAAGGGATTATGCAAATTGGGTTATAAATGGTCCCCTATGAACCCCCCCCCCCCCGACTGAAAATAGCCGCGGCACATGCGCGGACGTGAAATCCTTGCCACAGCCATAACTTCTATATTTCCCATCTAATTTCGATGACATTTTCAGGAATTGTGCTCGTTGGCGTGTAGATGGTCCCCTATGAAAATCATGGACCCAAATTGAATGTATTTTGTGCGCATAAGCGAACGTGAAATCCTTATAACAGGACCTTCTACATTTTCCAACAATGTAGAGTCCGCTACCAGGGTAGTGCAAGGTACTTAGAGATTGGTGTTTTGAGATTAACTACTATGCATCGGATGTTTTATTCAATCGGGTTATGAGTACGAGGAAGCTATGTGCCACACCCACTCGACAGATGTGTTTTATTTACAATAAAGTTACATGATATTGCTTCCGAGTCTACAAAGGTAGCGGAAACTTTGTTTTCACTTTTCAAGGACGAAAAAAAAGTTCTCCAAAATCAAAATTTTCATTCGCATTTTGCGTTTTAGACCTTTCTGAACAATTTTGGTTCCGTGTCTCTGTGTCTGTCATGAATTCCTTGTAGCGGGCATAACTATACGAAGTTATTGTCCGATTTCCATGAAATTTTCAGGGATTTTGCGGGTCGGTGTGTAGACGGTCCCCTATGAAAATCATCATCCCCGGACTGATAGTAACCACTGCGCATGCTCAAACGTGAATTTCCTTGTAACGGCCATAACTTCCACATTTTCTACCAAATTTCGATGAAATTTTCAGGGATTATGCGGGTTAATGTGTAGACGGTCCCCTATGAAAATCATCATCCCGGACTGATAGAAGCGACTGCGCATGCGCAAACGTGAATTTCTTGTAACGGCCATAACTTCTACACTAGGCCTCTATAGCTCAGAGGTAGCACATAGAATTATCCCCCAGGGGTCCCGGGTTCGAATCCCAGCCGAGGCTAAGCATTTTTTTGATCCAATCACATACAACTACTCACTTACATTTTTCATCCGAATTTGATGCAATTTTCTAGGATTGTCCAGATTAGCGTGTAGATGGTCTCCTATGAGGGTAGTGAAAGGTACTCAGAGATTGGTGTTTTCAGATTAACTACTATGCATCGGATCATCTATATAATCGGGTTATGGAAACGAGGAAGCTATGTGCCACACCCTCTTGGCAGACGTTTTTTGTTTGTTCTTTTCATCGTTTACTTAGTTTCATGTCACTTCCCTAGCAACCAACAATGAAAAACGATGCTTCGTTGGTTGGTTCTTTCTGTTTCAAAATAAACTTGATAGTGAAGCTTACGCAGAAATATTATTGGAAGGTAGAGACTATGGTATATAAAGCTGTTCCTCTGCTGGCGAGTGATCTATACAGAAAAAAATTTAGTGTAGTAATTAGCAGTGTTTTTCGCTACCTGAAAGTCTGGTTTAGCTATACCTAAGAAGTTGTACCTATCTACGATGAAAGAACTCTGTCCATTGATTATTGATTGGTATCTGGGTAATTCTCAGAAAAAGCTCAATCTTCCATGCTCAAACTTTGAGTAAGTGAACCTTTACCAAAAAATTCAAAAAAATTCATGAAGTTTCCTGGGAACATAAAGACGAATTTGTAATGCAAGACAGAGCTCAATTCACAGTTTTTAGTCTCAAATTTCAATTTTGAAAATTTATAGTGCGGCGGTAATGAGAACTTGATTTTTTTTAAAGTCGTTGGTCTTGAGAATATCGTATTAGTTTCACAATTCTGTTTAAAGAAATTCATGAAGTATCCTGGGAACATAAAGAAGAATTTGTAATGCAAGACAGAGCTCAATTCACAGTTTTTAGTCTCAAATTGCAATTTTGAAAATTTATAGTGCGGTGGTAATGAGAACTAATTTTTTTAAAGCGATGGTAATAAGAAGCGCAGTTGGTATTGAGATTATCGTATTAGTTTCACAAATCTGTTTCTACCTTTCAAGCAATTAGCTTGTCCATTTGGTTGGATAAGATGATTATATTGAAAAATCTCCATCTCTCTTTTCTATGGATTGATAGGGAGGGAATAAATAAACTGAAATCAATGAAAATCACAGTAGTATCAATGTATTCCAAGTAGGTAAAGAACTGTAAAAAAAAAAAAAAAAAAAAAACACTCAGTTAAATGACATTCAAAAAACTCTTATCAGTCTACAACATAATATATATCAATCTTCAACTCTTTACATTATTTAACTTGACAATTTTGTTAATATTCGTCACATAATTAACTTAATTACATCACAGATTTGTTTCATTAACTGGATAGTAAGTAGGCAAATATTTTTTAAGAAACTGTCGACCATACTCTCTTCTCGTCGATCAGCCTCCCTTTTTTGTTCGCACAACTTTTCAGCTGCGTAAAATGTAGGGCGAGTCATCTGTGAGGGTTACCTAAGGGAAGGATAAGAATTTTTTCATTCTAAGAGCTTAGGGCAATATGGAGATAATATCAGAATTCGAAAACCTAAAATCGTTTTATTTTTAAAAATTGTTAATTGATACCTAACGTAGAAAATAATATTTATACTTCATCTTTGAAATACTCAACTAACAACATTTTCTCGTTACCACACGCCTATTATCATTACCACCGAACTTTATTAAGTTAGTGGTAATGAGATGGTTTGATGTGTGGTAATGAGAATTCCAAATTTGAGAGCTTGCCATTATCGTTCTGTACATACCATATTCCTCATTCTACGCTGTTTGAGAAGGCAATTAGTGGGCTACAAAAAAATGGGATCTAAAAAAATTAGTCACCAACATTGAAAGAGAATCATTGAACTGTGGTAATGATAACAATAAATGTACGCACCTGACACGTGACCTTAAACAACCGCTCCTGCTTGGCGGGGCCCCCCTAAATGGCGTTGGCGAGTTCCCTGGCGCTCTGCAGTATTGCCACTACGATTAACGTCGAAAGTTTGCCAAAATGCCCTGTTGGTCGCTATGGGAGGGGAAATCTTGATTCTTGTGCGGTAATGAGATTTTTTTCAGATACACAGTTCATTATCACTTGTTGAACCCCCAAGTAAACTTAAAAATAGAAAAAAGCTGTTTCTGTGGAGATTTGTTGGTAGGCTTCCAATTTCACTGAATCTTTTCAACATAAGGACATTTCCCAATGCTTGGGAGAGAACTTTCAATAGTAAAACAAAATAGTTACAGGCGGTGGTAATGAGAATTGAGTCTTTCAAGACCAAAAAAAATGCATCCATACCTCAAGAATAAATAGTTTTTTCAGCGAGAAGCGCAGGGAGTGGTGAGATGAACACAAGGGGAAAGAAAAAAGCAACCATAGGACAAGTTTGTATTGAGAAAACCTCGAGATACACTAGGCTTGAGCTTTCTGTGAGAATCACCCATCTGCCTAGGTCAGAATTCATCCTCAATTATAATATTTACTTTATACCTACCTATGACCATCAAACTCTTCAGGTTCTTCTTTTGATTATCCAATGCATTCATGAAAACGCTTCAACCATAAAGGTATTATAATCACCATGTATTTGTTAGGTGACCATCGGCAGCTAGCTGGTTCAATGGACGTCAGATCACCGAAGGCCCGTCGTCTTGGGAGACTGGATTGATGACAGCTCGTGGTATCGCAGGATAATTTTTCGGATTGGGCTGTTGGTGAACCCCTAAGCGCTTCAGCTGGTGAGGCAACAAGAACAAATTCTGAACTTTCCTTTGGAATGGCAATCGGACGAAAATTCAACCTGAGATTGTTGTTTACTTCACTTCAGGCAATTCCGCCCAAATAAGTTCTAAATAGTGATTCACTGCTTTTTTTTTGGCGTCCGACAGCCAAGTGATGAGTAAGCGTAGGCATATGATTATACAACACCTTAAGATACCTTCCGAAATTGATAGCCAAGAAACGATTCACTATCGTGTTTTCAATTATTAGTCTGCAAGTGATCGGAAGATGATTATGAATCGCTTTCAATTATTTGCTAAACTTACTCAAGTCTCTCCTAATAAAGCACTCTTAGTCTCCTTGGTCTCCCTAACAAAGTCTCTTTGACAACCTGGTGGTATCCAGGGAGAAACTGATCTGATGATTGTAAAACAAAGTGCGACATCATTATCATCACCCGCCCCTTCGAATCTTTGTTTCTACTAGTGTAAGAATACCTACTTATTTATTGATGGCATTTATGGATCTATACGAGTTTCTTTGAGGGATTTGTTGGGGTTTGACGGAGATTTCTTGCCTCATCACAATAATATCATCATATCTAAAAATACGTTGTTCTATAATGTTATTTCCATCAATCTGTTTTCACTCTGGCCAAGGTTTGACGCCTTCACTCGTGGAGGTAGGCTAAGCTGCTAGGCGTATAGGTTTAACTAAATGGCCTACTTTATATAGTTGTGGAGCTGATCATTCACCAAGTTCCAGGTTCAATCGTGGGCGTCACAAACTTAGTTTTTTCGAGTTTGTGATATCAGGGGTAAAACCTGAATGTATTTTCTGCCGTGCTAAGCCAAAAAGTCGTATCTTGACTTTACCCAACTATACGGAAAACGATCTAATAGAGTGGCAAAATAACTCTTTCGCGTGATTATTTTTCCTCCTTTTACCACAAGTAAAGGTTTTTCTTAATCCATTTCAAGCCGAGGGTAGAAATAACAGAGTAATGGGGGGAGGAGGATGAACTATTTTACAGAATGCCCTCCGAAATAAGGCATCATTTGCTCATCAATCGAGAGCAAAAATGCTTCAAATTTTATGAATTTTACATTTCAATAGGATTTCAGAGGTCTCAGTTTTCCAAATCCATATGATTTATCCGTTTCATTGTCAAAAATTTAAAAAAAACCTATACATATAAAATCTAAGAATCTATTTTTATTAACCGGTATCTGTTTTGACTCAATGCCCAGAACGCTCACTCACCCAGGACCAAATTTGAGCAACCATAATCATGCTTTCGGCTAAAAGGCCTCCTTTTCAAAAAAAAAAAAAAAAAAAAAATTCCCAAATCGCATTGGGCTCCCGAATGTCGAAGACATTTTTCTTTGAAAAGTTTAGGAACAGCATGAACGAGAAAAAATTCTTCTACAAAGATTTTCCTCTATTGCAATATTTAAAAAAATCATTATTATGATGATGCAAAAAAGCATCAATGGCCGGAAATGGGTTAAAGGAAATTAGTAGCCGAATCGATTTCTGGAGTCAAAATTGAACATTTTTGAGTGTAAATTGTCAAAAAACGATGGTACGAGTTTACGCTATCGTAAACCCGAAGTTACGACTATTCTGTTCTGAATACGCAACCATGAGAATTTGGAATGCTAAGCACATTTTAATTCCTGAAACTTTATAATTATCTTTGAATTAAGAAATTATTTCCTTAATTATTTTTTCATCCTTCTTGGCTCAAAGTCATTCGTATTTCATGATATGAAATATTATGTGGAACAGATATTATCTGTGTTCAGAGTGTAAGAAAAAAGTCCATTCATGCAGCATAAATTAATGAGCGAATTTTCAAAGAAATCTTTCAGTTGAAGGTATGGTTAAGAAAAGGAACAATGGTGTTGCAATTTCTTTTAGAAAGTTTTTTTTTCACGATTCTTGGTTTTTTCGATTTTCAGTATAGCATACCAACATACTGTATGCACCGGGTATGCTTTGAAGTTCTTAGGACTCCATTTTCATGTTCTACTCATCTCCACAAACTCATAGAGTACCCACATGGCTGTTGTTGGTTTTTTTTCATTTTTCAGTACACCATACAAACATACTGTATGCACCGGGTATGCTTTGAAGTTCTTAGGACTCCATTTTCATGTTCTACTCATCTCCACAAACTCATAGAGTACCCACATGGCTATTGTTGGTTTTTTTTTTCATTTTTCAGTATACCATACCAACATACTGTATGCACCGGGTATGGTTTGAAGATGTTAGGAGTCCATATTCATGTTCAACTCGTCTCTAGGAAATCATAGAGTACCCACACGGCTACTGCATTTCTGGGTACAACAAATATACGCACGTATTCATTATATATATGAATAGATACATACTTTTCTTAATTTTGGACAATTATCATTTTTGAAAAAAGCATTTATATCAGAAATTTTGTGCTGAATCCGAATATACCATATATTACAATGATTTTGAAGGTAATAACCACAAAAACGGAAAAACCCATTTTTTGGACTTTTTTTGAATTTTGGACCAATTTGGATTGTCCAAAATTGCTGGTTAACGAACTTGACCTATGGTTTATTGTTACGAACATTTTGGCAAAAACTAAAAGAAAATTTTCAAACAATTACTCAAGTTATCGTCCGGAATGACACACACACACACACACACACACACACACACACATGATTTTTGTAAAAACTTCAGGGATCGTTTCAGAATGTTCCAAAACGGATTTCAGTGTAAAATTTTTTCGAAAAAGTCCATTTTCCTTGAAAATTCGCTAAAACAGCTGACTCAATACAAATAAACCTCTATTCACGTAAAGTCACCACTAAATTCTGAGTTTTTAGAGGCAAAAAGTCGTATCATGCCAATTCAGAATGCAAGAAGTCGTATCGTCGAAATACTAAGGCTGATTCCCGTATCAGTGTCAAGATACGAGTTTTCTTCTTCTTAATCGCTCTGATACGACTAGTTTCTTAGCAGAATCAAGTTAACACGAAAATCGGGAGGCTTGTTTGAAGCATTTCTAGTAGAGATACGACTCTAAAACTCCGAAAATCGATAGAAATCGACCACCAAAACCCCCTGGTACCAATAACTCAATTTGGTCAAATTTTCATGTTACGACTTTCTGGCTTAGCACGATAGTTTTGCGAAGGAATCTCCTCTTTTCCTCCCCACCCTTTCTTCCGATACGAATATGGGAAAAAAACCTCTACGGTTGATCATTTTATTTATAATTTGTTATATATTTGGATTCTGTTTGTTGAACTAATATTATATTTCCAAATATCATTACACGGGTATTCAAACTTAACAATACATGGAGAGGCGCCTAATTTGGGACATCAAATCTGACAAACTACCCTAGTTATCTGATAGCGAATCGGTGAAATACAATGTAGTTTGCATCCTTGACATCCCACAAAGAGTTCCGGCGAATATTGGTTGTTATTTGTTGGTGCAGTTTTTCCAAAAATCTGACATCAGAGTCTCTTCAGCACGTTGTTTTATGGTAAATCGTCACCTTTGGAGGCTGTGAAATTGAGGCATCCTGAATAGACATCTGTGCCCCAAACTAGGCAAACATTTTCCATGAAACACGAAATTACGTTTTTTTGCCATAAAATGTACCGTAAGAGTTGGTATCCCCAATATGACTTTCCTCGATAGTAAGTAGGCATTTCCAACGTAGGTACTGATTATCATTTATTAAACTTTTTTTAAACGAACTTAAGTAATAAATTGTACCTACCATTAATAATATCTAAACATAAGTAAGTATAAAAGCAATACGCTCGCATAAATAATATTATAATATTCAAAATCTGTAAATAACTCCACATTCTACGTACAAAAGGACTATTTCAATCAGTATTCGAATCAGTCGTTGTCTACAATCAGATCATACCAAAGGATTTATCATTACAGGGTGTCACCCTTACGGGCGCACCACCGGGCAGGGTTCGATTCTACTACTAATTTGCAAAAAAAATGTCTCTTAGCAATTTTTTCTTAGAGGCTTCGTTTTCGACTTATTAAACATTTAAGATTTTTTCGTGTTTTCGACCTTACATCACTAAAATGGCTATAACTCCCTCAATTGATGGTGTAAATTCAAATTTTATTATATCATTGGAAAGAGCGTAAAATTTCCTATCTCCCTGATGGGGTTTTAGAAAATTTTCAAATGAAACGAACGGGTGTAAAATAAACCGAAAGTAAAAAATTGGTAAAGTTTCGAAAATTCTCACTTTTTTTAAAGTTTGTTTCTCGAAACGTCGTGAACGGAAATTTCCATGCTGTAAGCCTAAAAGTTGCATGTGAATCCCAGCTTTCTAACGGTGTAGTCGTTTTTTTAAAAACACCACTTATTCAGTTAGAAAATGACGTTTTTAGGGCAGAAAACGTTCACTTTCGGTTGTAAATCGGCGTTTTTCACCAGAAATGCTTTCCAACTTAATAAATCATTTGACATGAATTTTGACGTACGTTTTGACGCTGAATCGAAAGCTAACACTTTCCGATCTCCTCGACAAACAAATAGTACTTTTCAAGCCCTTTCTGGGTTAAACAGGGTACAACAAATTAGTCCTCGACTCCCAATTTGTTATGTATCGAAAAGATAAAGCTATCCGCAAATGATCGGGACGATATTTTCAAGCAGAGCGCAAAAATTAGGTAAGTCAACAAAGTGGAAGGAGTGCGAGTCATTAATAACCCAGACCTCCCTTAATGACAATTTTGAATAAAACGAACAACGAGATTGAGCCCTTCGCCCAAAGGAAAAGGCTTGAAAAGTACTATTTGTTTGTCGAGGAGATCGGAAAGTGTTAGCTTTCGATTCAGCGTCAAAAAGTACGTAAAATTTCATGTCAAATGATTTATTAAGTTGGAAAGCATTTCTGGTGAAAAACGCCGATTTACAACCGAAAGTGAACGTTTTCTGCCCTAAAAACTTCATTTTCTAACTGAATAAGTGGTGTTTTTAAAAAAATGACTACACCGTTAGAAAGCTGGGATTTACATGCAACTTTTAGGCTTACAGCATGGAAATTTCCGTTCACGACGTTTCGAGAAACAAACTTTGAAAAAAGTGAGAATTTTCGAAACTTTACCAATTTTTTACTTTCGGTTTATTTTACACCCGTTCGTTTCATTTGAAAATTTTCTAAAACCCCATCAGGGAGATAGGAAATTTTACGCTCTTTCCAATGATATAATAAAATTTGAATTTACACCATCAATTAAGGGAGTTACAGCCATTTTAGTGATGTAAGGTCGAAAACACGAAAAAATCTTAAATGTTTAATAAGTCGAAAACGAAGCCTCTAAGAAAAAATTGCTAAGAGACATTTTTTGTTGCAAATTAGTAGTAGAATCGAACCCTGCCCGGTGGTGCGCCCGTAAGGGTGACACCCTGTATACCTATGTCACGTACCTATTCGAATAGGTGTTAATTGACCTGTTGAACGGATTAAACCCTTTGGACATTCCATCTCGTTACTAGCTTATCCTGACATTCTTAGGTGTCATAGATAAATTCAATTTATGACTGTTATTTGTATTTTTCAAATAAGATTGGTTTAATCGTATCCTCAAAATTATAGACCATCAAAAGATTTTAAAAGAAACCGATTCAATTATCTTTGACTATGGTTTCATGTTCAAACTTCAACTCATCCTCCGAGTAAGTTCCCTATACAATTTAAACCATCATTTATATTCTTCATTTAGTCAAACTTTCAATGTCTTCAAAATCGGTGTTTACGTAGGTAGAGTCGCGCCATGGATGTGCACTTATGAATAGGTACATACAACGTATCTACAAACGAACAATATAGATAATGTGTTTGTGGTTCCTTCTTCCTGGAAGAGATAAAACCCGAAAAACAAATCTAATTGAGTAAAATTCGCATTAACATGGTTTTTTCATCAATCCGCATGAGATTCATAGATCCAATGGCTCGGCACTGCTGGAACAAAGTAAATTGGTAGGTAGAAATTATAACTAAGTATAGTAAAAAACTAAAAATAGTGGATACAAATTTTAAGTTTTGGTTTATTATTTTCAGATTAGCATAAGGATGGTCCCCTATGAGGGTAGTGGAAGGTACTTAGAGATTGATGTTTTGAGATTAACTACTATGCATCGTATCATCTATACAATACGAGGAAGCTATTTGCCCTACCCACTTGGCAGACGGTTTTGGACTTTATCTTCAATTCTCCTTTTGGTTTATTATTTTCAATAATGAACCTTTGGAATCGACCAAGAAATTTTTTTTTTAACACGCCCTCAAAATGTGTTGGTTTACGTTTCAAGGTACGTAGAATCTAAAATCGAATAAAAATTTAGCCGTCCGTGTGCCGTACGCCGTACGCAGCACTTTCGCCACTTAGCATTGACCGATTTTGATGAAATTTGGTATGTAGGCTCAATTTGGGGTCTAGTTGTGCTCCAAAGATTTTGGTTGATGTAGGTCACTTGTAAGGATCAAAATATAAATTTTAAAATTTTGAAAACGCCCTAACTCAAAAAATTTTGATATAAAGGTATTGTTTTTCCATCAATTTAAGATTCTATAAAATTTTTTGAGACCACGCGGAGCCCTTTAGGACAAACCGTTCGCTCCCTACGAGAATTTAAAGTTTGGACGTACGATAAATCAGAAACACGAGTGTGAATCGCAAAAGAGGCCTAATCTCCGTTCAAATTTTAGCGGACCGAAATGCGATCGATGTTTTTCTTCACGTTGGATGGCTGGTGGCTTTGCAGACGAGTGATCTATATAGAAAAATAATAAACCTTTGTGTAATAATTTGCAGCGTTTTTCAATGTGATGTTCCCAATTTAGTTTTGAATCGAACTTGTCACTCCCAAGTATTTCACAAATCAGCGTATGGTATCTTGGTATTCTTCAAGAAATACTTACCTTGGCAATCTTTTACACCTGAACTCCCAGCAGTTGGAATTTTCCATGCCGTTTCGTTTATTAACCCTTTAGCGGGCAAAACTCGGGCGTCATGGGAAAAAATTTTTTTCCGATCTAGTCGGGTCTTTATGGATCTATTAACAATATTTCAGCCTTTTTTGCGAAAAAAAATGGTTCACGCGCCATAAAATGGCATGGTACAGCATGTGTACCAAGGACCACCAGGTGCACTTTTCGGTCATGATGTTCCTTGGTACAACATTTGTACCAGTAAAAGGTAATCAGGGAATGATCGTAATTTGAGTTTATTCTGGATGATCTTGCTTTCAATCAATATAAAACAGATGACAAATTCGACAGCAAACAACATTTCAATAGGACTTGTTGCGTTGGTATGCGACGCGTCCAATCTCCAGTGAGAAATCATGGGGCACCCGCCCCGAAAAACTTCAATAACATCGTTGCGAGTACACGATTCCAGTGTTATGCTTTCAATATGGATACTTGAATAGCTATAGAAAAATTACGTTCCTCGAATAGAAGACGAAATTCATCCGTGTGGACATCACCGCGTAATGTTTTGGTTTGAATAAAAAACAACAGCAAAAAAACTTCGTCGTTAGCGTTCCTTGGTACAACAGTAGTACCGCAAAACACCCACTTTTGCAATATCTCGACATATAGGCGGAGCTAAGAGATGCTACCATTTTTCCCATGATGCTGCACCCTATTGAGAAGGAATGGAACGAAAAATACGCTAGAATTCAAACTGCTTCTACCTTGGTACAACAGTTGTACCAAGGAACGCTAAAGGGTTAAACTCATGTTTATGATTTTAAACCGTTCAAAAAAGCTCCAAACAAACCATTCTATCCTCTATTCTATTTCGTTATTAATAAAATACAAAGCTTCCAACCTCAGTTTCTGGTCATCTTCAGGCTCAATAGTCACGTAACCTAGACCTGTCCAAGCTATTTCCCTTTGACAATCACCACTATCGTAATGGTACTTTTCTAGTTAGTATGGGACGACCCACTTTGCTACTTACTAGTAGTATTAAACAAGTCTACTCACTTTTCAGATCTAAATGCGACCTCAACGTCCTTCATTGCAGCAACTTCCGTATCCCCAGTTTCTTGATCCGTGTCGATTCTTCCTCCGTTACTCTTCTTTCCATAGTACAATCTGATCATTGCAATACTGTAATTGAAAGAAAACACAAATTGCTGACAACGCGAATCAATAATCATATTAGAATGATTGAAAAAGCTAATAATATACAGGGTGTCTACACTTTGGATGGGCATAACTTCAGGGTTCGATTCTACAAGGTATTTCCAACAAAAAATGTCTTCTAGCAATTTTCTTTCCACCCACTCAAAATTCCTTTTTTTTCACTTTAAAGTTTTTCTTCGCGTTTTCGACCTTACGGCACTGTATGGTCACAACTCCCTTATTTCACCTGAAAATTCGATTCTGACTACACCGTTAGAAAGAGCGTTAAATTCCTAAGCTACCCAGTGCAAAATCAAAATATTTCAGCAATCAAATAGTTCCATAAAATCAAGTCAAAAAGCCAACTTTACAAATTTTTCTAAACTTGACTTTTTTCGACCAAAATTTTCCCTCTAAATCCCTGCACATTTCGATGGGCGCTCTTCGGAGAAAACATGCTCAAATTGTCAGCTTTCCAACGGTCTATCAATTTTTTCTTTTTAACGTTCAAATTGGAAGAGTAAATGAAGTTTGAATGTCTAAAAACGTGTGTTTTACAGGAAAATCCAGTGTTTCAAGCGGTTTATGGTCCCCCTCGACCTCAAGATTGCTTGACGAGTTTGGTATCATTTCCTATGTAATTTTTTACGCTGAATCCATTAGTGATACTTCCGAATCATACTGACGGCTAGAAAGTGGATTTTTCGAAGAAAACCTTCGTTTTTCGTACATAAAATACGCATTATTCGTAGATATGGTAGTGAGTATGAAGTAACACCTTTGTACTCAACAAAAACTTAGATCAGCTAGAAATTTGGTGTTTTTAGAGTAGAAAGGTGTTACTTTATGCTCACTACCATATCTACGAATAATGCGTATTTTATGTACGAAAAACGAAGGTTTTCTTCGAAAAATCCACTTTCTAGCCGTCAGAATGATTCGGAAGTATCACTAATGGATTCAGCGTAAAAAATACATAGTAAATGATACCAAACTCGCCAAGCCGTCTTGAGGTCGAGGGGGACCATAAACCGCTTGAAACACTGGATTTTCCTGTAAAACACACGTTTTTAGACATTCAAACTTCATTTACTCTTCCAATTTGAACGTTAAAAAGAAAAATTGATAGACCGTTGGAAAGCTGACAATTGGAGCATGTTTTCTCCGAAGAGCGCCATCGAAATGGGCAGGGATTTAGAGGGAAAACTTTGGTAGAAAAAAGTCAAGTTTAGAAAAATTTGTAAAGTTGGCTTTTTGACTTGATTTTATGGAACTATTTGATTGCTGAAATATTTTGATTTTGCACTAGGTAGCTTAGGAATTTAACGCTTTTTCTAACGGTGTAGTCAGAATCGAATTTTCAGGAGAAATAAAGGAGTTATGACCATATCAGTGCCGTAAGGTCGAAAACGCGAAGAAAAACTTTGAAGTGAAAAAAAAGGAATTTTGAGTGGGTGGAAAGAAAATTGCTAGAAGACATTTTTTGTTGGAAATACCTTGTAGAATCGAACCCTGAAGTTATGCCCATCCAAAGTGTAGACACCCTGTATAACTCATAACATAAGGAATTGAGCACATTATAGCATACACCTTTATGTATAAATGTTTAAATAGCTTATTTAACATGAAATTTGTAATAGAGTTGCATATATATCATGATATAGCATGGCATTATGACACAAAAAGAGGGCCTATTTTCCTACTTAATGAGGGCCCTTCACACCATCAATAAAAACCTTACGACAAATATGAATATAATTAGTATAAAGAGCATCCTCAAAGTCTATGCTACGAGGTACAATGAAGTCAGATTTTTTTTGTTGTAAAAATTGGATGATTCCTGTGACGAAAAGTTAACAAAAGCGGACCTTTCTTTTCTACTGATGTTCGTGAAAATTTGTTTTTCACTGTTTTCATAACTAGGCAAAGGGAGGTCTTGAATGATTCTGAAACAAGAAAGATGGGACAGGCGCACCAAAGTTTCTTCCCGCCAATATGTTACTTACATAGTCCATATAAGAACGAACGACTGCATAAAGGAGGAGAGTAGGAAAATGGCAAACGGATCAATTCCCACCGTCGCATTGTAAAGATTCGCGTACAATACTGCTCCAATTTGGGGCATGAAGGCTTCAAGCGTGCTTCCAAATGCTAGAACCTTTGCTGGAAACGTGAGAGTACAGCATGAGTCATCAAGACAATTTGTTCTCATTGTACCTACTCATAGAACAGCAATATTAGATAGTGAAGTACTTGTGTAGGGTCAGCTGAGCTAAACGAGGAGTATTTGAGAATAAAATGGTAGTGCTGGAATAACAGCAGAGCTCGTAGGATTCGCGTTTTTGCACCTAAAAATTGGTCACTAAAAATTCTATACTATCTTAAATTGATGGAAAAACGATACCTTTATATCGACATTTTTCGAGTTAGGGCACTTTCAAAATTCCAACCCTTATTTTTTAACCCTTAGAAGTGATCTACATCAACCAAAAGCTTCGGGGCACAACTAGACCCCAAATGGAGCCCACATACTATTAACAATTTATATTTGGAAAAAATACTTCTCCACTACAATTGATGGTATTGTACATAAATATTTACATTACAGTATTGTATCAGCACTTTCAGCACTCAGCAGTTATGTCCATCTGACTGCTTGGTATCAGGGTCCGAGATCCGACCTCGGACATTGGGGTGAGACCAACGCTGCCCTGCATGGATGTAGCCAACCCTATTAGGGAGTGCTAGCAGGACGTGATCCATAACTGCATTGAAGATGGTTGAGGAGAAGGGATCACCCTGTCTAATGCCCCTTGCATTATACATCCATGAGCCTGCCCCATTTTGGTAGATTGATTAAAAAAAAAGAAATTTGAAATTTCATCAAAATTGGTAAATCGTCCCTACACCTGGTAAACCATGTAAGTCGAGTTTATCAAATTTTACAGGGGACACTAAAAACTAAATAATTCAGTTTTCATTCCACATGCAATAAGTTTTTTCGTTCCATTCCTTAAAACAGGTGGTAACAGTAGTATTTCAAAGAGCCTGAGACTAATTTCATCAAAATTTACTTTAGCGAACGAAAAAATGGACTTACATGCTTTTACCAGCCTTTGACACCCGACTTACATGGTTTTCAATTTGATTTTCATGAAAATATACCCAGCTTGGGTTATTCAATTATTAGGAATATTATTCAATTTTTTCTCTCCAGGTTTCAAGGTTACCTACACAAAATACCCAAATCGATGCAAAAGGAAAATATTTAAATGAAAATTCATAGGCGTTGACACAATCCAACTGTAAGGCTCCTTGAGTCAAAATGACAGTCTTCAGTCTTAATATTACTAGAGTTGAGCAATAAATTATTATACTACCAATTCCTCAATTACCATTTCTTAAATTAAAACCATTATGTATAGGAACACTTTACCTATCACAACCGTAACTAGGTAGGTATGCATTGAATTTAAGTGTTAGGTAACTAGGTACTTTTGTTTCATTAAAACAAGGGATGAGTTAGGTATGGGTTAGTGGTTAGGGATATGTTGGGGATGGGCTAGGGACGGGTTAGGGATGGGCTGGGTATAAGTTAGGGGTTGGGATAGGTTAGGGACATGTTGGGGATGAGCTTGGGATGGGTTAGGGGTTGGAGATAGCTCAGGGCTGGGTTAGGTTAGAATGGACTAGGGATGGGTTGAGGATGGGTTATGTATGATGGTTAGGTATGAGTTAGGTTAGGGATGGGATAGGGGTTAAGGATAGGTTGGAGATGGGCTAGGGTCGGATTAGGGGTTTGAATAGGTCAGGGCTGGGTAGGTTAAGAACTGAGGATGGATTAGGGATGGACTAGGGATAAGTTAGGTATGGGTTATGGATGGGTTGGGTGTGGGGTGGGGATAGGACAGGGCTGGGTTGGAGATGAGCTGTGGATGGGTTGGATATGGGTTAGGGATGGGTAAGGGGTTAGGGATTGGGAGAGATGGATTTCCTCAATTATTATCTCTTGTATCATCAATTTTACAGAGTTTCCTGTAAAACATAAGCAGACCAATAGGACACTACTAATCTCTTTTTGTTCTTTCTAACATCAGCATTACAGCTACGTCAAACAGCCAACAAATCAATTAATTCATCTAAAATTATCCTCCTAAATAATGTAAAAATAATTTAGAAACAACTCGGAATAACACGTAGGTAGTTCGTGATCTTAAGGTTGGCCACAGTATGGAAAATCACGTGTCTGCAGAACACAAGGAGTGGAATTTATTGCTGAAATTGAGACTTATAAAAAGGTTTCTATTTATGATCACTTTCTCCGAACTCCATTTATGATTTTGTAAACTTTTACATGGAAAAAATTTAAAAAAAAAACTGACTATCTTTGATGGAAATTTGCCACCAGCATGAGCTGCTCACTTTTATGAAGGCATACACAGGACTTACATGGTTTTCCGGCGAAAAAATATGTAACCGACTTACACGTTTTTTCAATGCCTTCTGGGTAAAAAACTATTCATCAGATTGGAAAACGGCTTCACTGAATGAATCAAGCGACCCTAATTTACCCGAAAAGCTCAAAACCTTATTTTCGAAAAATACCGACTTACATGGTTTACCAGGTATAGGGACGAAATGCTAAGTGAGGAAAGTGCTGCGTATGGCGGACGGACGGCCAAATTTTTATTCGATTTTTCGATTCTACGTATCTTGAAACGTAAACCAACAAATTTTGAGAAAGGGTTAAACAAATTTTGAGAAAGAGTTAAACAAATTTTTTTCTTGGCCGATTCCAAAGGTTCATTATTGAAAATAATAAACCAAAAGCATGGTTACCAATATGGTACCAAAAATATGGTACCACTTGAAGATTTCCATTCCTGCCGAATGAATGAGACAATGGGAGTGCTCACTCGCAATTCCTTCGGCATGGTGAAACAATTTCTTCGCTTTCTAGAGGTTAGGTACTACTTTCCTGCCGACGGTTACATTTTTGGTAGAATATTACGTTTGTGTTCTGGATGTAGAATGTTTCTTTGATTTCTACTTTTCGTTCTCGACCTACGTTCGTTAGTTTAAAATGTTAAATTGTTGTTCCATTCCAAAGTATCATTCCGTTGATCTCTAGTTTTGGTTTCCTAGCCAAGTTGGGGTTTCTATCCAGTTATTTCCAACATAGTTACGTGTTAGTGTATTTTCACTCTTTTGGTTTATTATTTTCAATAATAAGCCTTTGGAATCGAGCAAGAAAAAAAAATTTTAACCCCCCCTCAAAATTTGATGTTTTACGTTTCAAGGTACGTAGAATACGAAAATCGAATAAAAAAATTTCGGTTTGGTTCAAATTTGGTATATGGACTCCATTTGGGGTCTAGTTGTTCCGCGAAGCTTTTGGTTGATGAAGGTCACTTCTAAGGGGTGAAAATTAAGGGTTGAAATTTTCAAGAGTGCCCTAGCTCGAAAACTCTCGAAATAAAGGTATCGTTTTTTCACCAATTTTAAATAGTATTTAAATAGTAATTTTTAAAAATTTTTGAGACCACCCGGAGCTCTGTAGGACAAACCGTTCGGTCCCTACGAGTACTTGAAGGTTTTCCTTCGATAAAACAGAATCATGAGTGTGAATCGCAAAAGAGGTCTAATCTCCATTCAAATTTTATCGGACTAAAATGCGATCGCTGTTCATTTCTTCGATTTGTATACAGTTTTGCCTTCTGCGTAACCATTAATCAAATTTCCATATGAAGCTTTCTATTTTTCCAATCGAGTGTGAAGCGTTTAGTTCTTTCTAATAAACTTGATTGTGAAGGTGTGAAGCCAGTATGGTGTGGTAGGTAGTACCTAGCTGGTAGGTAAAAAAAAGTTGGTAGGTAAAAAAAATGTTGGTGGGTAAAAAACGCTGCAAATCATTGCTCAAAGGCTTCTTCACTCTTCAGATCACTGATCAGTTGGGTGAGCTCCGAAGCCATTTTCATTCCTATTGAATGGAAGTGTTCTTCCAGGCATCTTCAGCATTCGAGGAGATCTTCTTCACTCCTCAGATCACTGATCAGCAGAGTGAGCTCCGAAGCCATTTTCAATCCTATTGAATGGAAGTGCTCTTCCAGGCATCTTCAGCATTCGAGGTGATCTTCTTCACTCTTCAGATCACTGATCAGCTGAGTGAGCTCCGAAGCCATTTTCAATCCTATTGAAGGCAGGAAGCTGAAATTTGAGAGGGAAGGTCAAGGGAGGATACTGATGGTGGTAGGTGCTATTGATGGAGAACCAGTGATCTATACAGAAGGGTGATCTATACAGAAAATAATAAACCTTTGAGCAATGATTTGCAGCGTTTTTTGATTAAAAAAAACCCCAAGCTATTGTTCTGGCTCCACACATTTTGGAGCCTTCCCTGAAACGTTATTTAATAATAGGGTTATTTTGGTAATAGGCTCCAAGCGGAATTAACGAAACCCAGCAATAGATTATTTTTAACTGTTACGTTAAATACCGCCCATCTCTAGTACGTAGATAAAAATTGCATTCTTATAACTTGCGAAACTAACCCCATTCATTTAATTAGGGTGAACCTGGTTGGTAAACCTAAATATCGAGATAAACAAACATAACAGTGATCTTATCTGAAACTCGGATGATAATAGAATATTATGATATCCATTATTTTGAATCATCCTCGATAATAAATAAAATATTGATTGAAAATAATCACATGAGACATCAATTAAATTTGTGGATATCAACAACGCTAGAATTAGATCTTCAAGTAACACTAACATACGTTATTTGGGATGTTGCGAGTAATTCAAGTTCTGATTTGTGGAAAATCGTAAATTCTGAATACATTTTCTACCTATATCGTGAGGTGGCAACAGTTTTGATATGTATCCTTTCACGAGCGGCCCCATGCAACCATAGAAGATTCGTAGTTGAGATGTGATGTAGAACATCGTAGGAGTGGTTGCGACTGCTGTGAGCAAGCTGCTGAGTAGAAGTGAGATTTGAATAATCAAGTTTGACGCTGCTTCTCCCAACTTTAAGACGTTCATTAACAAGAAGACTCCACTTAGTGTACCGAGAGCTACAACATAGAATACAAGGTAAGTTCGTAACTAATATTAAGTATTTATTGAATTTATTCATTTAGGTAGTTCAAGTTTTAATACTCTGGAAGAAAATCCATGAACCGCACGAAATTTCTTCCATCGATAATCCAGTAATTTTAGACGACCTTTTCTATGGTGGCAGTACCTTCTTTGAGCGGAAGACCGTGTATATATATAAATAGAAATATATGTATATAATTCAAATAAGTTGATACAAAAAAACAAAAACTCAACAAATCAACTTTTTTTTGTATAAAATTGATGTAAATTAATTATGCGGTCAACTAATTGTTGGATGTATTAGTAAGTTACCTTGAACTACGTAACCGACTGCGGTGTAAGTTGAGTAATCTGATATTGTCCAATCGAATTTTTTAATCGTTGCAAGGTATTTACAGTCCGGTTCACCTGCAAATTAAATCACAAGAACGAATCAGCACTATTGATGAATTAAGCTGATAAATTCCCGATGGTAAGTCTTGAAACTTCATACCAAATAGGAAATTAAGCTAAACCATGTAGTTCCAAACTTAGTAAATTAGGATTGGATGTTGGTGAACAGTACATGTCCAGGCTGACCCTCTTTCACTATTATACTCGATAGATACTCGTTCTTAATTTAGGCACAATAACAATATTAGACTAGCTGAGCCTATTACACAGTTCATCGAAACTATTATGGTGTAAATGCACAGACTTAGCTACAACTTGAAATGCTCAAGTAGGAACCTACGTCCTATTAAATTATTTAAATAAGGGACTTATTGGAACGGTTTTACTAACGCGGCCCTAATTTAGGCCGTATCACGACAAATCACATCGATTTAAAACACACTTCCAAGTCAAACAGCATGTTCATACCGTGACGAGACCTGCCACATTTCGGGAAGTTAAAGCTGGCCGTCCACTAGGTCGACTTCTTGAGCTCCGTCCACTGGAGCGGATGAAATTTTTCGACCCGCCGTTTTGCTAGTTCCGCGTCGAGTGAAGGTGCCTTCTCAGGAAAATGTCGGGCATAGATATTATGATTTCATCGGACGACGATGAAATGTTCGTTTTAGTTGCAGCTTTGGAAGCAGAAGAAGAGGACCAAATCGGTGGGAAAAGGAGAAGATTTTGGGTCCATCCAATAAACGCTAAGAGGATGGAACTGGGGGAGCACAATCACCTGTTCCAAGATTTGCTAAGAGACGAGCAAAAATGTATAAAGTAATTATGTATAAATAAATGTATAAAAATTGTCGACCTCGGTCATTTTTGTCAGTGTTCTGCTTTTAAATACGAGGCTTAAGCAATGTGTGAAGCTCGAAAAACTTCCCCCTCGACATTCTAAAATACTTTATAAATTTTTGCTCGTCTGTTAGCAAATCTTGGAACAGGTTGTAAGCTCCCACTTGCGCGGGAAATAACTTTGCTGAGTTAGGGGTAGCTAAAATTAGAGAAGTTCGCAACTTAAAGTTAAGAAAGCAATTGAATTTATACTTAACTTTGGAGAATTTGGTAGCGGTCAGCGTAGGCAACTTCGAAGACTATGGTGAGCTGAAATTAAGCAACTTCCCTGAGGGGGTCCACCACGTTGCTTGGCAAGAAATGAGAAAATACTAACAAAAGAAGTTATTGTCAAGGCGTTGCTTGACACCATTCAAAAGAAAATCTATTTGGTGGATTTGCTGTGATTTCGTTGTTTGTTATTACTTGTTTTACTTGTTTTACAACTTTGTTGAGGGAACCAGGTGAAGCCAGTGAAAACTTCAAGAAATGCAATTTTAAATTATAATGAAACTTCGTGAAAACAATGGTACATGTAAGAAGTACAAAATGTAATAAGGTGAGTAGGTAAGTATATGAATGTAATGAGCAAGACGTTGTTTGAACTTCAAGAACAATAAGGTAAGTACAACTTGTAGTTTTAGTATCAAAATGCAATTTAGTTGCTCGACGGCAATCTCAAGGTAAGCATAGTTTGCAATATTCAGATATATATATATATATATATAATAGGTATAGGTTGTAAATGTGGTTGTTCAATATTAAACAATTTATGTTGTGTTTCAGGTTTGACACGGAAATCTAACAGCATTGCTTAACGGCAACGAGGCAAGAGTATGCTAAGGTTTTACAACAGATAAATCTAGAATTTTACTGTTAAAACCCCCTAAAGTTCATGTGTATTATTGGCCAATAATAGAAGGTTGTGCACAACACTTACGTTGCTCCGAGATAGCGTCAAGGCGTGGTCCGGGGTGATGCAGTGTTGTTCCATCTTCCAAGGGTATGGCCAATGTCAAAGCGAGGGTCGAGAGCAAGGGGTAGATCGAGGGCGGACACTTCTGAGTCTACTTTACTACTTTGAAAGACTTTGTTAAAAGAGCAGAGCAAGGCGTTGCTTGAGAGCTGAGCAATGAGCGCAATGAAGGGGGATGGGCTGCCAAATGGTACGGGACTTACGCGGATGAGAGCTGGACTGGAAGTCCTGGAAGGGGAGGCGACGCCAGGCTCCTTCGGTTTGTCCCCCCTCCAGCCGGAGGGTGGGAGACACTCGATTCCAGGCAGAGTGGGGATGGCCTACGTGACTTCCTTCATGTGTGGGCGAGGGGGGGTTGACCGCCCTGCCTACCTCACCCTTCCCCAATCATAATCTTATTCCAGGGATGCGGCTTATTAGCGGGTTCACCCCGTACCTGACAGCGGGAACAATACTTTTGTGAGCGAAGGCTCACAAGGTGATTGTGCTCCCCCAGGTCCATCCTCTTAGTGTTTATTGGATGGACCCAAAATCTTCTCCTTTTCCCACTGATTTGGTCCTCTTCTTCTGCTTCCAAAGCTGCAACTAAAACGAACATTTCATCGTCGTCCGATGAAAACATAATATCTATGCCCGACATTTTCCTGAGAAGGCACCTTCACTCGACGCGGAACTGGCAAAACGGCGGGTCGAAAAATTTTATCCGCTCCAGTGGACGGAGCTCAAGAATTTCGAGTCGCGCTGCGCTGTCGACCTAGTGGATGGCCAGCTTAAGAGGTTATGGGATCAAGCATCTATATACTCGGCTGAGATGTTCGTAATATACTATGTAGGTGTGTACTCGCTGTAATGCGTAAAAAATAGCACTGCCCATTCCACTGATAATGTTATCATATCAGCTCTCTCAGCGAACTAACAAAGTTGAAAAGACATGGTCATCCAATTAGTGCTCTAGCGAACTAAATAACTGAATGAGGAATTTCACCATGTCGGAATTTCCTATTTTTGACCCCAAAATCGGATTCAGCACCTCGAAAAACCCCCTACGGCAAACTTTCAGCCTGTACTTCCTAATTTATGAATAAACAAATCAGTGTAGAAAATATGATCGTTTAAAAACCGGGAGGATGACGTCATGCTGGAATAGTTCATTTACGGTCGCTTGAAGCGCTGAGATCGAGAAATCTATAGCCCCAGGTGCAACATTTCACAAAACCAGTAAAGTTCGAAATCGAAACATATTGTTAAGTAATGCATGCATTCCAGGGGACGTCCCATTGGATAAGTATTGGATCAGTTTAACCAGTTGGTAAGCAATAAAACTGTTTCACTCGATGTAATTTATTTATTACTTTAGGCAAGAAATACTGACCCCCCCCCCCCCACCATTATCCACCTTAACATTTCTAGCGGCATGCGAGCCTCGAATCTGAAGAGCATTTTAAAATCCATGATCTACGATGCCCAACATGCGAATTCGAGTTCAACCCCCCACCACAACCATTGGTGTCAGTCTGGCACCAAAGCGGAAATACGTCGTAACGTTGAATTTTCGTCTATTAGTTTTGGTAGGCAGTTCTTCGAAGTTCACACCTGTATTCAAGGTGAAACACAAAAAACCCACGAAATATGAGGTTTATGGTGTCCTGGCACCATGGTGGCACCACTATTACTTCCATGGCGGTACAGACAATAATTCATGAAAATCCGGAGGTATAATGAGAATTTTTCCTCAATTTCAAAGCTTGGGTACAATTAGTAAGCAGTAAAGGAACCGAAATATTGAAAAATCGGATATTTTGTGAATATTATCCCCCACTCACCCCCTCCCCTTGCGAATTTTGGTATTCTGGTAAAATTAAGTACAACTCGGAAGTTATTTGAGTCAAACAAAAAAAGAAACACGCAAATCGGTTGGAAATTGAGGCCTGGGCAGTGTTTACAAGATTATACCCGCAAACGCACTTTTTTTAAGCATTAACCCCCCCTTTCCCCCCTTAAAAAGCAAAATTCAAAATTCCGGCGCCGTAGTGCACAACTAGATAGTTTTCCGCGACGAACAAAAAAAGAACCATGAAAATCGGTTGAGAACTAAGGCCTGGGCAGACGACACAAGATTATGCCCAAAAACGCACGTTTTTCGAGCATTAACCCCCCCTTTCCCCCCTTCAAAGGCAAAATTCGAAATTCCGGCGCCGTAGTGCACAACTAGATAGTTTTCCGCGCCGAACAAAAAAAGAACCAGGAAAATCGGTTGAGAACTAAGGCCTGTGCAGACGACACAAGATTTTGTCACACACACACATACACACACACATACACACACACACAGACATACACCTATGGTTTTTTTCGCGGATTTGGATTCAGAATGGTCTAAAACGGATTACTGTGTGGTTATTTTTTTTCTGTTGAGTGTCACCCCAGATCGATCGCATAAGGACGCCCAAGTCTTACTGTGGGACGTCCTCAAAACTGAAGAAAAAAATAGAAAAAGAAAGATGGAGAAAACGAGGTTTCCCCTGTTTTTGTTCGATAACTTTCCTCTTAGATAACACGATTTCGTCGTTCCATCGGGCAACACTGGGAGGAGATGGCGATCCGAACAGCCCAATCAGCGAGCGTTCCCGCTGCACGTTGAAGAGGTCCGTTTTCCCGGTTATTTTTTGAAATCATAAATTTTGAATGTCTCCCAAATATAACAGGGGACGTATTTTCCGAAATCACCCCTATTTTCATCTATCTCACACCATTAACTATTCAGGAAAAATGCAAACAGAATTTGGTGAAATTCCTCATTCAGTGATATGGAAAAATTTGTTCACTTCTTTTCGATAAAAAGCAATATAAGTATGAAGTGCGAATGAAAATGCAGATCAGATATAACTAAACAAATATCAGATCAATAAATTAAACAAATGCAACAATCGATATAATATTGCCACCCTCAGATTTGAAACGACACTAAAACGGTGTAAATTGTTACAGAATGATTTATTATTTTACTGTTTACATGACTCGTCTACAAAGAACGCGGATTTTCCATTATTAGTATGCTCCTACTAGCAATCACTTCGTAATCCGAGAATTGTGAGTGCCTTCAATTCGAAATTTGATACTTGTTTGCTAAGGGCGCACAACTGAGTGCAACACAAAACGAAAAACAAACTAGTTACAACTAGACAAAGTAGGTTCCTACTTCTAGCACTTCAGAGGAGGAACCGTTAACTACATCGAGAAGGTAAAGAACTTCGAGATTAGAACAACGAAACGAACAACGATCGCATTTTACCAGCTAAAATTTGAAAGGCCAATTTGCGTTCAACTATGAGCCAATTATAAACCAACTATTACGTAAATTTCCGTCAGTGAACAGTCTTTTGCGAGTCAAACTCTTGTTTCTAATTTATTAAACGCCTAACTCTTCATGGGGAGCGAACGGTCTGTCCTAAAGAGCTCTGGATAGTCTCATTCGATTCTAAAAATTCAATTCAATTCAATTCAATTGGGAAAAACTACCTTCATATCGACGGTTTTCGAGCTTGAGCGTTTTGAACAACCCCTATGTTTTTGGTTTATTATTTTCAATAATGAACCTTTGAAATCGACCGAGAAAAAAAAATTTTAACACCCCCTCAAAATTTTATGGTCCGTCCGCCGTACGCGGCACTTTTGCCACTTAGCATTGACCGATTTTGATGAAATTTGGTATGTAGGCTCCATTTGGTGTCTAGTTGTGCCCCGAAGATTTTGGTTGATGTAGGTCAGTTCTAAGGGTTCAAAATTAAATTTTGAAATTTTGAAAACGCCCTAACTCAAAAAATTTTGATTTAAAAGTATTGTTTTTCCTTTAATTTAAGATTCTATGAAATTTTTAAAATTTTTTGAGACCACGCGGAGCTCTGTAGGACAAATTGTTCGCTCCCTACGAGAATTTGAAGTATGGACGTCCGATAAATCAGAAACCCGAGTGTGAATCGCAAAAGAGGCCTAATCCCCGTTTAAATTTTAGCTGACCGAAATGCGATCGATGTTTTTCTTCATGTTGGATGATTGATGGCTTTGCAGACGAGCGATCTATATAGAAAAATAATAAACCATTGTGTAATAATTTGCAGCGTTTTTTTTTTACGGGAGTGGGGAAACTTTTTAAGAGCGAAGGGGAAGTTCACCCCAACTGTGTTGGACTCCTCAGCATTGGGCCTACCAACTAAAATTCCACACGCTCTAAATCATAGAAAATCATGCTACTAATCAATCTACTCATCCAAGAAGAGAACGGATGTAGTCGAAATTCTCAGGATGAGGATATACATTTTTTAAAAATCATGCGCACCCCCCATTGTTACCTACTTGCCAAAAATCATACTCGAAACTGACGGGAGCTGCCGATTTTGCAGTACGGAAGAAGAAACATATTGTTTAGTAATGCATGCATTCCAGGGGACGTCCCATTGGATCAGTTTAACCAGGTGTTGAGTGATAAAACTGTTTCACTCTATGTAATTTATTTATTACTTTAGGCAAGAAATACTGACCCCCCCCCCCACCACCATTATCCACCTTAACATTTCTAGCGGCATGGGAGCCTCGAATCTGAAGAGCATTTTAAAATCCATGATCTACGATACCCAACATGGGAATTCGAGTTCACCCCCCCCCCCACCACCACCTCCCCAACGCCAACAATGGTGCCAGTCTTGCACCAAAGCGGAAATACGTCGTAACATTGAACTTTCATCTGTTAGTTTTGGTAGGCAGTCCGTCGAAGTTCACATCCGTATTCAAGGTGAAACACAAAAAAAAAAAAAAAAAAACACGAAATAAGCGGTTTATGGCATCATGGCACCATGTCCTGGCACCATGGTGGCACCACTATTAGTTCCATGGTGGAACAGAGAATAATTCATGAAAATCCGGAGGTATAATGAGAATTTTTCCTCAATTTCAAAGCTTGGGTACAATTAGTAAGCAGTAAAGGAACCGAAATATTGAAAAATCGGATATTTTGTGAATATTATCCCCCCACTCACCCCCTCCCCTTGCGAATTTTGGTACTCTGGTAAAATCATGTACAACTCGGAAGTTATTTGAGTCAAACAAAAAAAGAAACACGCAAATCGGTTGGAAATTGAGGCCTGGGCAGAGTTTACAAGATTATGCACGCAAACGCACGTTTTTTAAGCATCAACCCCCCCTTTCCCCCTCTTGAAAAGCAAAATCCAAAATTCCGGCGCCGTAGTGCACAACTAGATAGTATTCCGCGTCAAACGAAAAAAGAACCACGAAAATCGTTTGAGAACTAAGGCCTGGGCAGAGTACACAAGATTATGCCCAAAAACGTACGTTTTTCGAGCATTAACCCCCCCTTTCCTCCCCTTAAAAGGCAAAATTCGAAATTCCGGCGACGTAGTGCACAACTAGATAGTTTTCCGCGACGAACAAAAAAAGAACCATGAAAATCGGTTGAGAACTAAGGCTTGGGCAGAGTACACAAGATTTTGTTACACACACACACACCTATACACACACACATACACACACACCTACACACACACACAGACAGACATACACCTATGGTTTTTTTCGCGGATTTGGATTCAGAATGGTCTAAAACGGATTACTGTGTGGTTATTTTTTTTTCTGTTGAGTGTTGTCCTCCTTCACCCCAGATCGATCGCATAAGGACGCCCAAGTCTTACTGTGGGACGTCCTAAAAACTGGAACACATAACGCTAATGTGCTCTGCCATTCACTAGGAACGACAATAATTCATTTGTGTACTAACAAAGGATCTGCATCTGCCCTATTCGACGACGGCGAGTACAAACTCAAAGAAAGACACTGTGCACTGTGCAGTGCATGCAAGGCACTGTGCAGTGTATGCATTTATGTGCTCAATGAACTTAAATCCTTAAATTCAACATTCAATTGATCAAGTTATTTTGAAGTAATTATTGTAATGTGCCTGGTTGATTAATGATTGATAAAGGCCAACACCATAGTACAGAAAAAAGTGGTTTATCGCTATGATCCGTGGATTATCTCTGAATCGAAAGCCGTTACCACTTTGAAATAACGTTAACATCGGAAATGAAAATACCTTGGTAGACTCGGAAGCAATAATTATAAATAATAAATAAATAAATAAATAAAATAAATAATAAATCCTAATTTGGGGATTTAATTTAAATCCCATTTTCGAGGATGATCCATGCTGGTGAAACCGGTCCATATGTACAGTAAATTAAGTGAGTACCAACCTGTAGCTACCAGAAGACTTATAACGCCGCAACCGGTTAAAGCGAAGATGGCTCCCCTAACATTGTTTGGTCTTCTTTTAAAAAATGTTTTGAATGAGTCAATCAAATGGTCAGTCGTAAAGAGAGTGGTACTTTTTTCCTGAAAAAGAGGTGAGACTTCAGGCCAGTTCACATTTGTATTTTACATTTTAAAGGTTAATGGACAAATTTGATTCCGTGTCTGTCGCAGTCGGACTCACAACAGTAGGCCCTTCCTGGGTGAAACTGAAACTATTCGTCCGATTTTGAATGTTGAGTGATGTGCAAGTTGATATCAAGAAGTTATCTCTACACACGAACATATACACTGGACATTTTACAACAAAAAACAAACTCCTAAAGTCTCTTATTTCAAAGGAATACAGGGTAAGATCAAATAGATGAGATCAAATTCAGTTTCAAATTTATTCCATCTAAAATAATACGCCAGGGCGACATCAATAACTTGTTAGAACCTTTTCGTTTTTTTAGGACGTCCCACAGTAAGACTTGGGCGTCCTTATAAGATCGATCTGGGGTGAAGTTGGACAACACTCAACACGTATTACGCGTAGTAATAGTACGTAGTATTACGACGTAGTATTACGCGTCAAACGAAAAAAGAACCACGAAAATCGTTTGAGAACTAAGGCCTGGGCAGAGTACACAAGATTATGCCCAAAAACGCACGTTTTTCGAGCATTAACCCCCCCTTTCCCCCCCTTAAAAGGCAAAATTCGAAATTCCGGCGACGTAGTGCACAACTAGATAGTTTTCCGCGACGAACAAAAAAAGAACCAGGAAAATCGGTTGAGAACTAAGGCCTGGGCAGAGTACACAAGATTTTGTTACACACACACATACACACACACATACACACATACACACACACACACACAGACATACACCTATGGTTTTTTTCGCGGATTTGGATTCAGAATGGTCTAAAACGGATTACTGTGTGGTTATTTTTTTTTTCTGTTGAGTGTTGTCTTCCTTCACCCCAGATCGATCGCATAAGGACGCCCAAGTCTTACTGTGGGACGTCCTAAAAAACGTGCGTTTGCGGGCATAATCCTGTAAAATTTGCCCAGGCCTCAATTTCCAACCGATTAGTGAGTTTCTTTTTTTGTTTGACTCAAATAACTTCCGAGTTGTACATAATTTCACCCGAGTACCAAAATTCGCAAGGGGGGGGTGTAGTGGGGGGATAATATTCACAAAATATCCGATTTTTCAAAATTTCGGTTCCTTTACTGCTTACTAATTGTACCCAAGCTTTGAAATTGAGGAAAAATTCTCATTATACCTCCGGGTTTTCATGAATTATTCTCTGTAGCACCAAGGAAATAATAGTGGTGCCACCATGGTGCCAGGACACCATAAACCGCATATTTCGTGCTTTTTTTTTGTGTTTCACCTTGAATACGGATGTGAATCTCGACGGACCGCCTACTAAAACTAATAGATGAAAGTGCAATGTTACGACGTATTCCCCCTTTGGTGCCAGACTGGCACCATTGGTGGTGGTTGGGGGGGGGGGGGGGGGGGGGGTAACTCGAATTCGCATGTTGGGTATCGTAGATCATGGATTTTAAAATGCTCTTCAGATTCTAGGCTCCCATGCCGCTAGAAATGTTTTGGTAGATAATGGTGAGGGGGGGGGGTCACTATTTCTTGCCTAAAGTAATAAACCAAATTACATCGAGTGAAACAGTTTTATCGCTTACCAACTGGTTAACTGATCTAATGCTTATCCAATGGGACGTCCCCTGGAATGCATGCATTACTAAACAATATGTTTTAAAGTTAGAACCTTAGTTACGAGCCCTGACAATCTCCCCCCTACTGGGAAAGTACCACGGAGGTATTTGATTAAAAAAAGTCTGTCAAGTGGGTGTGGCACGTAGCTTCCTCGTATCCATAACCCGATTGTATAGATGCATAGTAGTTAATCTCAAATCATCAAAACAAGTTAATCTGTAATATCCCTGAAAATTTCGTTGAAATCGGATGGAAAATGTAGAAGTAATGGCTATCACAAGGAAATTCACGTTTGCGCATGCGCAATGGCTGCTATCAGTCCGAAGGTGGTGATTTTCATAGAGGACCATCTAAATACTAATCTGTAACATCCCTGAAAATTTAATTGAAATCGGATGGAAAATGTAGAAATTATGGCCGTTACAAGGAAATTCACGTTTGCGCATGCTCAGTCGTTTCTATCAGTTCGAGGATGATGATTTTCATCCGTCTACCCACCAACCCGCACGATCCCTGAAAATTTCATAGAACTCGGACAATAACTTCGTATAGTTATGCGCGTTACAAGGAATTCATTACAGACACACAGACAGACAGACACGGAACCAAAATTGTTCAGGAAGGTCTGAAACGTAAAACGCGAGTGGAAATTTTGATTTTGGAGAACTTTTTTTTATCCTTGAAAAGTGAAATACGCTTTATTTCGGAAGGAGCTGGAACTTTTCTTGTGCGGTAACTTACCCCCATCTATCTTACATCCTGTACCTACCGAAAGAAAGCTGAATAGTCTTTATAGTTATTATTGATTGAAAGCCAACTAGTAATGTAAAGTTGGCTTGGTTTTCACCTGATATAATACGATAAGAGATTTTCAGGAAAAAGCTCGTATGAATAATATATATCACGATGTAGTATTTGTGTGTTCATTATTAATGTTAAGTAGAACAACACCTTCCCATCTTGGCGGTTGTTTATTCAAAATTTGAATCAAACTAACCTTTTCAATTTGGATTGACTCCGGAAGAAAGAAGAGTACGTAAAGTAATGCTGTTGTAAGCAGGGCTGTAGTAGTCCCAAAAACTGCCGGGTAGCCCAAATTTTCGAGCCCCGGAGCCAATAAACTAGTGATTACTGTAGCCACAACCACAAACTCATTCAGGACTGCTAATCTGAAAAAGGAACAGTACAGGATAGTTGGTAAATATTGGTAATGCTGCAAGAAAAAACTCATAAGGGTATGTAAATAACCAATATTATTAATTTAATATTCAGCCAGGAATACAACTTAAGTGCACCCATAAAAAAACCTTTTTAACAAAAAAACTGACCGACCTCAAAACTGTTGATGGCAACCCACTAAAAAGGAGAAAATACTAATGACAACTTATTCAGATAGATTGGTAGGCAGGTACGCACTTAAGTCGTCGCCGTGCCCATCTGCAGACACAAACAAACAAACACCTTCCATCTGGTAAGTATTACAACATACGTCGATAGTGCAATACAAATCAGGAATAAGAGTAAGTATCATTGAGGTAATAAATAATATGTTCCAAAACTACGTCACTGCTGCCGTATGAAGGAGGATGGCAACATGTGTGAATCCCCATACGAAATGTAGGGATTCCTACAAACCATCTTTTGATTATATAATATCTAATTAATCTAATTATACCTAATCTATTGAACTAAATAATCTTTGATTAGATATCTAATTAATCTAATAATCCACAGACGTTGCTTGCAGACTTGCCATGATCATCATGTGGGTTTGTGATGATACATGATCTGGCATCACGACATGCGTCGATAGTGCAATACAAAACAGGAATATGAGTAGGTAAGTAAGTAAGTAAACAACATTCTCATCTTGAATTTTGATCCTGGTGTCGCGGACTTCTTCAGCTGTCTTCCTTATTGTCACTCTCTCATCCTCTTTCACCCGACAGCAGTGACGTACTACCTAACAGTTTTGGAACACATTTATTACCTCAATGATAGGTACGTGCTCTCATTCTGTTTTGTATTGCGCTATCGACGCATGTTGTAATACTAACCAGATGGAAGTGGAATATATTTGTATTTGTTTGTCTCTGCAAATGGGTACGGCGCGCCGTACTGTGAGTATGTTTAAAAAATCGAAAAAACCAACGTCTATTAGTATTGGAAAGGAGTGCAAGAACCTATCCCCAGATAGTCTTTGAGCACGTTTAAATAGGTTTCCTGACCTCACAAGCCTCCTACGGATCACCAGAGGGCAAGTTCCACGATCATTTATGTTAATAACTCATTTCACCCAAAACGCTAACGATGAACTACCTGCTCATTATGAGTTCGGATACCGTCATATCAACAAGTTGCTCTTCATGAAGAGTCACGGCATAAGTACCTATGTGCTTTATTCACGTTTTTTAAATAATTTTTGAAGTATGAATTTCCCCTAAGCACTCGGTAAAATCGTTACAATAATAATTCCCAATTTTTCTTCTCAAACCTTAACATTAAATAGTGAATTTCTCAAAAAGAGGAGAATTGAGGAATTAGAGCATTTTATGAATGTTTTCTGGCACTATCCCTTGACTCAATCCCGTTGGAATTTGCCGCGACTAGCCGCGACTTTTTTTTCCGTGAAATTTTCAATCCTTTTTAAAAAAAAGTTTTTTGAAAATTAAAGTCGCAGGAAAGTGTGGAGAAGAAAAAAAACCACATCCTCGCATTTTTCATATCAACAGAATATAACAGAAAGATTATGAAGTCATCAACCAGTATCTGATTAGGGATAACTTAATTGACACGACCACCATCCACAAAACTGATGCCTAATGCTGTACCAAGCACATCTATGGAACTGAGTTGTGGAAGCGCTCTCTCCAGCATCTGCAGCGCTAATGACAGTGACGATTTAGATTCATCAATCAGTGTAATGCACTTCTGAAGACATCTAATTATTACCAATGTTTCGGTACCTAAACTTTTGTAAAATTGGTGAAATGTTACTTTTGTTTTGAATTTAAAGTTCCAATATTTTTGGGTGATTTTCAAACTACGGGACAATTTGGAGTTGGAAATTTGAAAAATTTTTACCTACTCAATTTCCCCTAATTTTTTGAAACTATCTTCGGTAGTCTAAAATAAAGGTGTTCTAATGTGTGAGCATGCATGATAACCCTGAAGTTGCTCAAAATTTGATTTTATAAATTTCATAGGTCATGACAATGAGAGGTGACCCATGACAATGAGATTTGAGGGACATATCGATTGATTATGTTCCATGAATTGATCGATTTATAGATCAACTAGGGTGGTGTCATGTAGGCGTGATAGTACAAAAACAACTACAAAAAGGTTTTTTGAGAAAAATTGAACAGAAAATTTGTTATTAACAAAGGACATAAATTGTCCCGTAGTTTGAGAATCACCCTTTTAATAAACTCCTTCTAATATTGATTATTGTGCAATTTTCTTTCCTTAAAATATGAAGTAGTATGAATTCCATGATCAGAGCAACCTTCCCTAACAGAACTCTCCACAAATTGATTTGTGATCACTTGACCTATAAACTCACAGTACTGTGCGGCGGCGACTTCAATGCGTACCTACCTACCTATCAACCTGTCTGAATAAGTTGTCATTATTATTTCCTCCTTTTTAGTGGGATGCCATCATCAGTCATGCGGTCAGTCCGTTTTTTTAAAGGTTTCTATTTTACTATTGTTGTATTTAATATTTTTTTAATTTTTAGTGATTTAAAATTTATTTTTAAAATTAAGTTTTTAAATAAGTAATTATTATTTGTTTTAATTTTTAGACTTATATTTTTTTTTAACTTGTATTATTTTTTTATTTTTTAAAAATGTTACATAACTTTTACATAACATACCTACTAGTTTTGTTTAAAGTCGGTATTTATTTAGTTAAATCATTTACCTTTTATCCATTTTTTCACAGCACCTAGGTAGGTATAGGGTAAAAGCACCAATTGTTGACACTATTCCTAATGTTGACACTTCAATTTTAAAATGTAAAAATAAGCTATTGGGTCACTGTAGGTACTCGAAATTTGATAAGAATGTAGTTATTGATGTTGGCCGGCTCCACTAGTTTTAATATCCGATATAACTTGGCTGGCTGAAATTGAAGCTGATGATAGCTGTATCAGTAACTCCAGCGACGCCATCCTTCTGCCGCAAGTTAGTGAGGTAGGTCAACAAATTTAGTCTTTTGAAGTAAAATTTTGTGAGTAAAATTACCATTTCACATCGTCTGCTTCATGTATAACATAAGGAAGAATGTGTAAGCATTAAAACCCCAAATTTCAATAGGAAAACATGGTTAAATTCGGTGTCATCATTAGGGTCTCATGAAATAGTTTGTGTCCTAATGTTGACACCTATGTCAACATTAGGAGAAACTGTTGATTTGGTTGCTAAGGTGATACTTGGATTTGAATAATTGTGTAGTGTATCACGACTATCGACTTTTTCAATTTAACGTGGCGGAACCTTAAGTTGACACCGTCTGATCCCAATGTTGACATTCAGTTCCTAATGTTGACATCAACTTTTTTTTCTACTTACAAAGAAAACTATATTTTATCAAAAACACCAAAAGAAGACATGAAGCGCCAGAAAGAAGAAATGAAGAAGAAGAAGAAAGGAGAGCTGAAAGTTAAGAAGTCGCGACCGATCAAGAAAAGTAGAAGGAGCGTAGGTTCCTCGTTACGCTATCAGAGAGTTCAAGTGAATCAGAGGAGTGGGCCCCATCGATTGCCACCGAGGACGACATAGATGTATTTGAGATTTTTAGGGACATAGATGAAGACAGCGATGTTGCCCAGCAGAATACCGTAATTGGAGGAAGGGAAGAGGAATTGTCAAATGAAGTGGAGCCAGTGGAGGAATCGCTGAAAGAAGATGAGCCGATATCCTTACCAGCAGGGGACAGCAAACAAAGTGGACCTTCAAACAGTGAAGTCGACCAGGCAAAACTAAGTCCACAACGCTGTGTTACTGAGAAAACCACCACCGTGGAAGAAGTAGGACGTTGTGCCATGTCGAGGAAGAAGTAGGACGAATAAATGAAGGAGACATGGTTGTGGCTGTGTTGCCTAACAAAAAACGTGAGACGGAATGCGTTTGCCTGGTTGTCAACGTTGATTCTGAAGATGCTGCGGAAGTAACACCACTTCTTCCCTGCAACAGTCTGAGGATGTTTTTAAGCGTTCGTGCGACGGGAATCATCTCCTACCGGTCAATAACGTCAAATACAAACTGCCCAAGCCCAAATCTTATGGGGCCAATCCCGATAAATTTGTGTTCCCTGTTTCCGTTCTTGTAGCTCTTTAATTAAGTATGTTCTTGTTCCTAGGTAATTAGGTATCTTCTTGAAATATATTGTAACCTATTTCGAATCTCTCTTGTTCATTTACCTTGAGCAATAACTTCAGGAAAGCGATGGGTCAATATTTAAATTGGTGTCAACATTAGGAACTGCAGATGTCAACAAATGGAATTTTCGAAGACAAATGTGTCAACATTGGGGGCAAAAAACCATGTTCGAAAAAATTTGTTTATGATAATATAAAAAAATATTTTGGTAAGTCTAATACGTGCAAACTGTTCACAAGGAACTCATAATTCATAATAACTACTTGAAAATTTCATTTTCTTGAACCCTTTTGTGGAACGCAGAATTGAATGATTTTTCTTTCTAATAGTGTCAACAATTGGTGCTTTTACGCTATTGTTTTAAATGTTTTTTTGTGTATTTTTTAGTTACTAATGATTTTTCAAAATGCAGTTTTAGTGATTGCTTTTTGAGGTTTTTTCATGGTATAAGTAGGTAACATTTTTGTTTAATTTTCATATTTTATCTTAGTATCCAGTATCATTGATTACAGTTGTAGTTAGTGAGTCACAAAAAATGATTACTAAATTAATTAGTAAAACATTCATTCCAGGAATTGATTGATTGATTGAATTCTCATCGAATAATCATTAGGTCAACTTAAACCAGTTGGTTGACGATAAAACATGCACGATCTCTGAAAATTCATCAAAATCGGATGGAAAATGTAGAAGTTAAGGCTGATAGAAGGAAATTATCGTTTGGGCTTGCGCAGAGACTACTATTAGTCCAGGGATGATTATTTTCATAGGGGACCATCTACACAGCAATTCGCCTTAATTATAATTAAGAGTCAACTTTTCTTTTTGGATTCGGAATGACTAATTTCATTTTCTTTTTGAACTGAGTAACTTCGAGACTGGTGATTTTAAGTGAACAAAATATTGTAAGCAAAGCCTACCATTTAGTCTTTGCTTCAAATCGTGAGAATGTGAGGAAAATGTATTAATGTAGTGAACGACTGTGATGGATTAATGGATTCGACTATTAACTACTAGATAAGTGAGAATAGTTTATAATAACTATTTTTTCTAGTTGATATTTTTGTAAGTTAGAAGTTTTGTACCTACGTAATATGTTTTGTACTAAGTGTAATCATCACAATAATTGTGATAATTGTGATAATTATTATCACAATTTGGAGTTTTGACTTCCATATTGAAGTTATTAACAGTCAGATAGCATTGGAATATGTGTTATTCGTTCGACAAAAATGTGATTTATATTAAATAAAATATTTAACATTCAATGATTTCATTTACATCGTAATAATTTAGCTTAGTATTCTTTACTATACTTACTTTGTTGACACCTGTCACGCACTGAGATACCTTTCATAAATTATTTAAAAATATTTCCGATCAGTTAAAGACTGAAAAAAGTGCATGAATCCTAAGCTGAGAGGTGATAGAATATTAAGTGATAGAAAAACGGAGGCAGCAAAAAGATTTTCTGCCCAGTTCACCCTTTTTTCCAGTCTCCAAACCTGCCAATGCGATTATCTCAAAACTACGAATTTTGAGTTATGCCCTTGTAGTTCTCACCAGGCGATATTTTCGACACTTTTAATCAAAGCAAAATGAAATCTGATTAAGACGGGACCACCATGGATTCTGGTAGAACACATTTCAAAAAGAATCAGGCACATTGGAACCGAAATAAGAAATTGCAGCGTGTACAAACAATAAAAGAAGAAAAAAAAAAATCGTCATCCCATGACACACCGAATTGTATACCTCTTCCCTCGCACGCCTACGGCGCTTTGAAGTCGATCAAAAATGACGTTGTTCGTGCATGAAATACTGAAGTCAAATGAAGTCAAATGGCTGCACTGACACCGTCAGGTGGCAATGGTCGAGATGTCTTCTCAATGGATTAGTTTCAACCGACCTTGTAATATTATGTACCAGTCATCTGTATTACTTATTTTAACATAATAGATAAGGAAATCGTATGACGTATTATAAAATAGATTAGGTAGGAATATAAAAAGATAATTAAATAACTAACTTGTAGTCAAATGCCATTGATAACGCATTCGCATTCTCAAACAGTGATTTTGCTGATACAGGAGAGTGCGATACAGGTCGCACAAAAGTTTTCTTTTCCACTACCTTCCTTCAGGGTTCCAGAAATGACAAGATACAGTAATAATATTACCTACTTAATCCATTTTGGAGTAGAACTTTTTATCTACAGATGAAAGAATATAGGCACATTCTAATCTCGAAGCTCTATACCTTCTCGATGTAGTTAACGGTTCCTCGTCAGAAATGCGACCAGTAGGTAGGTACCTACTTTGTTTAGGAGTGCCAAGTTTGTTTTTGCGTTTTTACGTTAAACTTCTTTCTGTCTAACATGAAATTTCGTTTTAAATCGTTTACATACAAACATAACCACTGTTACTTCTCGAGGCCTACCTTATAACTCTATCTTTGGGAGAGGAAACATCGATCATGTAACAATAACAACCCAATATTGTTAAAATTGCTCCTCCGGACACTGACGAAGGAATCCCAGCTACCAGATACCAATATGGATTGATCGATTTTATCGTAGACATGTAAGCTGTAGCTCCCTGAGATAAAGTCATACCTGGTCAGAAAAACAAAACTTGCTGTAAACATAATTTGATGAACCATGTAGGGGAGTGGGGGGCACATTTGACAATGGCTGTTTGTCACACAAGATTTGAATTTTACCGCGATTTCGTGTTTTTGTATTGTGAAGAAGAAGAAGAAGAACCATTCCAGGTGAAAACCGTGCAGGTTACAAATCATCTAGTCAGCTCATGGCGGTTTGAGTGTTTAGACCCCTCAAAAGTAAGTTTTTTTTCATTTTGTTTTTCGTTGATTACCGAGTGGATTCAGTTTTTTTTCAAATGTAGCTCATCCAGTTTGTTAGTCGTATATGTCTCCATGCAAGTGTTTTCCTTGGATTCTTCAAAACAATTCATCGTTCGAGGTTGGCTTGGGTTTTACTGTAATGGCTACCCTCGGGGTAGTTTTGACAGTTTTGCTAGGGGAACATTTGAAATATATTTTGACATATATTTTTATATACCTATGAAGTTTGTCAATGCTATGTTGATGTAGGATTTTGAATACCTACTCGACCTGATGTTTTTCAATAAACATCTTTGTTTTGATCATTATTTTTTGTTACTTCAATTCCTACATCCATAAAACTTGGTGTTCCTTTGAGAAAGAAGAGTGGGTACTCATCTAATTGAAATTGTGTTGGTAGTGTTGATTGTTACAGGCTGCAGGGTCTATAGTTGTTCTGTCTGACTCAACATTATTGCCAGATAATGATTTGCCGGACGTTCCATAGTTTTTTGGTAAGATTAGTTTAGAATTATGGTACTTTCTGTGAACTGTCAAAAGTGCCCCTTTCTCATGCCAATTGTGCCCCACCGGTGGGGCACAATTGTCACTTCCTAAGCATTTTGAAAATTTACAAAAAAAAAAAAAAAATACTTGGCAAGCAGATTGAAAAAGGAACGAGATGTATGTGGGTAGCAAAAATACCGTAGTTAACGATAGAAGAAAGAAATTCAAGACCTCTCGTTCTTTCAACCTTGTAGGATGGAAAATGCGAAAAAGTCTCAAATGTGCCCCCCACTCCCCTAGGTTGTTAAAAATGCACTGAAGGTTCCGGGAATTATTTTTATAGGCATCTCTCTCAATAAATCCGAGGTTTGATGAGGATTATCATAGTTGGTATGGTTCAGGATTAGCACTGAATTTTCAAAAACTACCCAACAGAGACATCATCAACTTTTTCTTAATAGGGAATTTTACGGACCTTCTTCCTGTTACTATTCCTAATTCTAGAGTCAAAATATTCCAGAACTGGATGAATGAAAAAAAAATTAACTAAATACCGAATAATACATTCAAAAAGTGAATAAAAATCAATAGGATATTTTTCAAAGGATCGGAGGCCAGAGCACCCTTTTTGTCCGACTGTAAATGCTTCAGGTATAGATTATTCCAGTTATAGTTTATTTGAACTAACCTATAAGCGACACTATGATCGCAGGTTTCCGTCCATTGGTTTCTGACCAGGGGCTGATGAAAAGCGACATGATGCATCCTGGCAGAGTGTCGATTATGACGCGCCAGAGAGTGATGGTCGACGTTATTCGATGTACTTTCTCACTAGAGATCTCATCATTTTTGCAGGTCTCAACATCCAAGCCCAACTGTCCGCAGGCCTTTTCGATACACAAATCCGTGTATGGCGACCCTAAATGGTAATGGTTTAATTCGACTAAAAAAGGCAAGTTTTGAATATTGAAAATGTAAAGATAGTCGGTACCTACCTGATTTGATCTCTCAGAAAGTGATCTCAGGACCTTGTTAACAAAGCAATTACTGTATCAGCGACCGATACACACAAAAAACCATATATACCATATACATACATATATTATATACGTAAGGATTTTTACCCCAAGTTTTGACTTGATCTAGTACAGGGTGTCCAAGTAACTACGCTCCCCCCACTTATTTTCTTTAACTGTGTGAGAAAAAAAATCGTACAACCGCTATTCTTCATAATTTTTTGCGTAGAATTCAAAAATGACAAAATTGCGCAGCACGCAATTGCGCAATCGTGCGCAACCATGATCAACTTTGTTTTTAGGACGTCCCACAGTAAGACTTGGGCGTCCTTATGCGATCGATCTGGGGTGAAGTTGGACAACACTCAACAGAAAAAAAAAATAACCACACAGTAATCCGTTTTAGACCATTCTGAATCCAAATCCGCGAAAAAAACCATAGGTGTATGTCTGTGTGTGTGTGTGTGTGTGTGTGTGTGTATGTGTGTGTGTGTGTGTGTGTGTAACAAAATCTTGTGTACTCTGCACAGGCCTTAGTTCTCAACCGATTTTCCTGGTTCTTTTTTTGTTCGACGCGGAAAACTATCTAGTTGTGCACTACGTCGCCGGAATTTCGAATTTTGCCTTTTAAGGGGGGGAAAGGGGGGGTTAATGCTCAAAAAACGTGCGTTTTTGGGCATAATCTTGTGTACTCTGCACAGGCCTTAATTCTCAACCGATTTTCATGGTTCTTTTTTTCATCGACGCGGAAAACTATCTAGTTGTGCACTACGGCGCCGGAATTTTGAATTTTGCTTTTTAAGGGGGGAAAGGGGGGGTTAATGCTTAAAAAACGTGCGTTTGCGGGCGTAATCTTGTAAACTCTGCCCTGGCCTCAATTTCCAACCGATTTGCGTGTTTCTTTTTTTGTTTGACTCAAATAACTTCCGAGTTGTACATAATTTCACCCGAGTACCAAAATTCGCAAGGGGAGGGGGTGAGTGGGGGGATAATATTCACAAAATATCCGATTTTTCAATATTTCGGTTCCTTTACTGCTTACTAATTGTACCCAAGCTTTGAAATTGAGGAAAAATTCTCATTATACCTCCGGATTTTCATGAATTATTCTCTGTACGACCATGGAACTAATAGTGGTGCCACCATGGTGCCAGGACACCATAAACCGCATATTTCTGTTTTTTTTTTTTTTTTGTGTTTCACCTTGAATACGGATGTGAACTTCGACGGACCGCCTACTAAAACTAACAGATGAAAGTTCAATGTTACGACGTATTTCCGCTTTGGTGCCAGACTGGCACCATTATAGGAGGGGGGGGGGGTAACTCGAATTCGCATGTTGGGTATCGTAGATCATAGATTTTAAAATGCTCTTCAGATTCGAGGCTCCCATGCCGCTAGAAATGTTTTGGTAGATAATGGTGAGGGGGGGGGGGTCAGTATTTCTTGCCTAAAGTAATAAATAAATTACATCGAGTGAAACAGTTTTATCACTTAACAACTGGTTAAACTGATCCAATGCTTATCCAATGGGACGTCCCCTGGAATGCATGCATTACTAAACAATATGTTTTCAAATGAGAACCCCCATTTTTCATTGCAGATTCGAATTCTGCGTCAAATTTTATGAACATTTTACTTCGACAACTTTTTTTTTTTGGACGCGCACAACCCGCTCAGCGGGTGCGAGCGCTCAAAGATGCGCAACCCAGAGATTGCGCCATAGTTGAGATAAAGGTAGACCTCAAGTGTGGCACATTACTTATCAGTGTTTTTCCACGCTGAATCGCGTGGTGATGTCCCTTTCTTGATTTGATTTGATTTTACCTCATTTACAGCCAAAAAAGTCAATTTTTGAGGAGGAAATCATCGAATTTCCTTGGAATTTTTTCGGAGTATTGTTTTCTTCTCGAATTATTACTCCTTTGTGCAGGTAGACAATACAGTTTACATTAAGAGTTATTATTTATAAAGAGTTTATTCAAGAGTTCTTAATTTATTAAGAGTTTTATTAAGAGTTTATCGCTTAATTGTTTCAATCATTGTTCATCCAATCATGTTTTCATGTTTTCATCTCCCCCAGACTAATAGTAGTTGCTGCGCATGTGCAAACGTGAATTCCTTGTAACAGCCATAACTTCTACATTTTCCATCCGATTTCGACCAAATTTTTCAGGATCGTTTAGATTAGCGTGTAGATGGTCCCCTGTGAGGGTCGTGGAAGGTACTCAAAGATTGATATTTTGAGACTATCTACTATGCATCTTATCTATATAATCGGGTTATGGATACGAGGAAGCTATGTGCCACACCCACTTGGCAGACTTTTTTTTAAATTTAGAGGAGTACCTAATCCAAACGATGTTTAAAACAGCAGAGTAGCTACTGTAAATTGATTTCCAATTGGAACCACGGATCAAGAACAGCAAATATGATGATTGACCCAACAAACAATTCTCTGTCAATTGATTGGGATTGAGGTTCTTAGCAATGAAATTCCTTTTTCGCCGAGCTTTCGGTAAATTCATCACCTTCCTCAGGACTCAAAGGCACGCATCCTTTTACCAGGAATTTACCGAAAGCTCGGCGAAAAAGGAATTTTATCGCTAAGAACCTCATTCTCAATCAATTGACAGAGAATTTTTATCAAGATTTGGCACTCAAGACTTACGAACCCTAATTGGATCATGGTGTCACTACTGTTACCGAAAACATCTCAGGAACTCCACAGATGTCCTAATGTTTGTGTAATCGGAGTAACCAAAATTAAAAACGTCTGCCAAGTGGGTGTGGCACATAGCTTCCTCGTATCCATAACCCGATTATATAGATGATCCGATGCATAGTAGTTAATCTGAAAACATCAATCTCTAAGTACCTTTCACTACCCTCATAGGGTACCATCTACACGCTAATCTGGACACTCCTAGAAAATTTCATCAAATTGGGATGAAAAATGTAAGTGCGGTAGTGATTGGAATCAAAAAATTTCTGAGCAAGACTGGAAGTCGATCCTGGGACTCCTGGGTGTAAGTCCAGTACTTTGCTCACTGATCTACAAAGGGGTTGATTGAATGGCTTTGAGATCCTCACCTCAGACGCAACTGTTACGGCTGTTACAAGAATTTTACGATTGCGCATGCGCAGAGGCTACTGTAAATTTTAAGGCCTTGATTTTCATTGGGGACCATCTACAACCTAATCCGCGTAATCCCTGAAAATGTCATCGAAATCGGGTAGAAATTGTGGAAGTTATGGCTGATACAAGCAATTCACGTTCGCGCATGCGCATCGGCTACTATCAATCCGGGGGGGGGGGGTGATTATCATAGGGGACCATCTACACTCTAATTTGTAACATCCCTGAAAATTTCATTGAAATCGGATGGAAAATGTTGATGTTACGGCCGTTACAAGGAAATTAACGTTTGCGCATGCGCAGTGACTACTATCAGTCCGAAGGTGATGATATTCATAGGGGACCATCTAATCACTAATCTGTAACATCCCTGAAAATTTCATTGAAATCGAATGGAAAATGTGGAAGTTATGGCCGTTACAAGGAATTCACGTTTGCGCATGCGCAGTCGCTTCTATCAGTCCGAGGATGATGATTTTCATAGGGGACCGTCTACACACCAACCCGCACAATCCCTGAAAATTTCATCGAAATCGGACAATAACTTCGTATAGTTATGCGCGTTACAAGGAATTCATGACAGACGGACAGACAGACAGTCAGACACACAGACACGGAACCAAAATTGTTCAGAAAGGTCTAAAACGCAAAACGCGAGTGAAAATTTTGATTTTGGAGAACTTTTTTTTTCGTCCTTGAAAAGTGAAAACAAAGCTTCCGCTACCTTGGTGGACTCGGAAGCAATTGCTATTTTAAATTCAATGAACATTTTTTGGGGCTGATGGAAGTCTCAAAATAGAATTATGGCAAAAATTGCCAAAGAAATCAATGAAAACTTTTTTTCAAAATTGTTGTCATTTTTTGATTTTTAGAAACTTAGGAAATTGGTTCAAACTTTTAAATTGCTATTTGAATCTTGTTAATCTGGTGACACCTTGGAATTCCTTAGATGTTTTCGGCGACACTAGTGACACCATGGTCCAGTTAGGGTTAAAGGTCACTCCTTCCAGATCTAAAACTGGAGATAACATATAAATGGAGAACATGTAGTATCAAGACATGTCTCAGATTATCTACCAATCGCCTGAAAACTGTTGAGGGAAGTTGAGTGAGGCCAAGCACCAGACATTTTGACTTAGGAAAGTAATATATTAAGGTACAGAGCTTCTACAGTGAGTAGATGAAATTAGCTATAACAATGACAATATCTACTTACACCAACTGCCAATTAGTAGTTTATTTTCTTACCGAATAGAGAGATTACGCCAAACACTAAGGCCAAGGTGGGCTCCACCGTAAGCCGGTATCGTGACCAACATCCTGGATCCGACTTTTCCAACGTGGACATGGTCATGTCTCTGCTCCTTCCAGCTACCAAATTTTCAACTACTCAGTGACGATATTTGCATTCTCGAAAGAGACCCTCCAATCGGTTATTGTTTTAATAATGTCAAGATTAGATTCGCCGAGTTGTGATATTATTCACAATATCATCAATTCATTATCGTCCGTCACTTCACTTCGATGGAGTGGTCAACCGCACTTTGCGGCCTCGATCCCTCGGTGACAGCGTTCACCGTCTCTACCTTGATAGCGTAAACTTGAAAGACAGTATACAAAGATAGCTCACAGTCGAGTGATAGTTATGATAGTTATGTTGACATTGACAATTCTTAAATGTAAAACGACAGTGAAGTTCCGTCTCGCTTCCAAGCTTATCGAATGAGAATAAAACAGTGTTGGTGTTTTTCTATGCCGGAAGTGTTCCAATGTTTACATAGTACTTTACTTTCGTCAACTCAGTTGTTAGTGAGATTAATGGAATCAGCAGATCGGAGAGAACCGATTTTGGTTTATTATTTTCAATAATGAACCTTTGGAATCGACCAAGAAAAAAATTTTTAACACCCCCTCAAAAGTTGATGGTTTACGTTTCAAGGTACGTAGAATCCAAAAATCGAATGAAACGCTGCAAATTATTACACAATGGTTTATTATTTTTTATTTTTTTCAAAGCCACCAACCATCCAACATGAAGAAAAACATCGATCGCAATTCGGTCAGCTGAAATTTGAACGGAGATTAGGCCTCTTTTGCGATTCACACTCGTGTTTCGGTTCTTCTTCAAATTTCAAAATTGATTTTGGAACCCTTAGAAGTGACCTACATCAACCAAAATCTTCGGGGCACAACTAGACCCCAAATGGAGCCTACATACCAAATTTCATCAAAATCGGTCAATGCTAAGTGGCAAAAGTGCCGCGTACGGCGGACGGACGGCCAAATTTTTATTCGATTTTTGGATTCTACGTACCTTGAAACGTAAACCATCAAATTTTGAGGGGGTGTTAAAAAAATGTTTTCTTGGTCGATTCCAAAGGTTCATTATTGAAATAATAAACCAAAATTTGGCCGTCCGTCCGCCGTCCGCCGTGCGCCGTACGCGGCACTTTTGCCACTTAGCATTGACCGATTTTGATGAAATTTGGTATGTAGGCTCCATTTGGGGTCTAGTTGTGCCCCAAAGATTTTGGTTGATGTAGGTCACTTCTAAGGGTTAAACAATGAATTTTGAAATTTTGAAAACGCCCTAACTCGTAAAATTTTGATATTGAGGTATTTTTTTTCCTTCAATTTAAGATTTTATTGAATTTTTAGAATTTTTTGAGACCACCCGGAGCTCTGTAGGACAAACCGTTCGCTCACTACGAGAATTTGAAGTTTGGACGTACGATAAATCAGAAACACGAGTGTGAATCGCTAAAGAGGCCTAATCTCCGTTCAAATTTTAGTTTACCGAAATGCGATCGATGTTTTTCTTCATGTTGGATGGTTGGTGGCTTTGCAGACGAGTGATCTATATAGAAAAGTAATAAACCATTGTGTAATAATTTGCAGCGTTTTTTTCATGATTTCTGCCTACTTGGAACATGATGACTACAATATTATCACCGTTGACTGGGGCCAGGCAGCTCAGGAGCCCTGCTACCTACGCGCAGCGTACAACGTTGAACAAGTGGGACAATGCTCTGTCCAACTTATCCAATAAGGCTCATGTACGATTTTCATCCCGAAATTCTGTCAATAGAGAGAACCCACGTGATAGGTTTCAGTCTTGGAGCCCACGTGTCAGGAGCGATCGGGAAACGATTCAAGAACGAATTTAACACGTCTTTTCCTCGGATTACTGGTGAGTTCCTATAAAGTTTTCAGAGCCAATATGGAAACGGAAATATACAGTAATACATATGGAGGTGTACAAAATAACAGATAAAAAAAGAACAATGGCGACTTTGGTTGGTGACTAGTGAAAGAGGAGTTAAATCTCCAAGAAAGTGATCCCCGTAAAAGTCTCTAGAAAAACCGTATTTTTTGGACAGAAATTGACAAATTGTAAAGAATGAGGTAGAAAGACTTCATATTGTACAGCTTTTCTGGAATGGCCTAGAGCTCATCATTTGGGAAATCTAACGCTCTTTTCAAATTTGAATTTGCATGGATAAAGAAAATTAAGAACATTTTATTAAGGTTATGGAAAAAATTTTAAAGTGATAAAAGTGGCATTTTGAGCGGGTTAAAAAAAATGCTAAGAGGGAAAAGTTGTTGTAAATTAGTTGTCGAATCGATTCCTGAAGTATTTTTCATTCGACTTGGGACACCCTGTATACAGCGTGAATACTTTTAATGTGTCCAACCTTCAAGAGATCGATTCTAAATTTTTTTTTTAATTTTCAGATCTTATCCGTGTTTTTGACTTCAAATCACTAAAATGACCTTAACTACCTTAATTTACAGTGTAAATGTAAAAATAAAGGCACCACTGCCAAGAGCGTTACATTTTTACAACGAAATCAGATGGGAAATGTAAAAGTTATGGCTGCGAGAAGGAAATTTATGTTAGCGCATGCGCAGCGGCTCATCAGTCCGGGAGTGATGATTTTCATAGGGAATAATTTACATATCAATCCGCAAAATTCCAGAAAATTTCATCGAAATTGGACAATAACTTTGTGTTGTTATGCCCGTTACAAGGATTTCATGATAGACACACAGACACAAAACCAAAACTGTTCAGAAAGGTCTAAAAGGCAAAACGCAAGGGAAAATTTTTATTTTGGAGAACTTTCTTTCAACTTCGAAAAGCTAGAACATAGCTTTCGCTACCTTGGTAGACTCGGAAGCAAAATAGTGACAATGGCAGAGCTGTGATCTTTGCAGACTAGTGATCTATATAGAAAAATAATGAACCTTTATGAAATAATTTGCAGCGTTTTTTTATTCGTTCGTTTATTCGTTTTGTGTGAAACTTTCGGGTAAAACTTCCTCAGCTTTCAAACGGTATATCAAAAAAAAAAAAAAAAAAAATGTCATGCATTTTTTCAACAAAATAAGGTTCTACCGTCAAAAGACGGGGGTGGAGCGGCGGCCTCCTCCAGTAGCCGCCCGTCGTTGAAACATTCTTTTTGTTAGAACAAAATTCACGCGTTCAAACCCGAATTTGCACCCTAAATTCGATTGTAGAAATGTTCTTGATTATACAGTTGAAAAACTGGAATTTTGAGGAAGTTTTTCCCGTGGAGTGTCACTCAAAAACACTATGTAACAAGGGTTTAAAAGCGTATCGAAAAAAATAAAATAAAATGTAGAAAGTCATCGAAAATGTTACTATTTTTTTACTTATCAGATCTCCTCAGAATATTTTTGTTTATAATGAGGAAGTAATTTTTACATGTACACTGTAAATTAAGGTAGTTATGGTCATTTTAGTCACATATGGTCAGAAACACGAAAAAATCCTATAATTGAAAAAAAAACTTGGAAAAACAAGGGTTAAAAAAATTGCTAGGAGACATTTTTTATTGAAATTAGTTGTAAAACCGATCTCTTGAAGGTTGGTCACCTCAAGAGTATTCAAGGTTGGTCACCTCAAGAGTATTCACCCAGTACACATAAGTAGCCCCGAAAAGGTTAATCTTCCGAACGTTGAGTTATCGAACTTGTTAAAGATGAATTCAAGCTATCAGGCGTAATGTCGTATTGTCTACAATCATGATGAATAAAATCATACGTGTAAATATTTTGGGTACTCGGATGGCAAATCAACCAGTAATAAGTGGACTGCTCTCATTATTTTGACAGTGTCAATAATACGGTATCAATCATAATCTACCCAGTTAATACGAGACGTGAAATAAATAAAAAATGAAGTGGTTTCAGGAATTATTGTCTGATGGAATATTCCTTTTTTAGGACTTTTTAAAATATCTAACTTTAAAGTTAATCTAGCTTAATTTGTATAATGTTTCGTAAGTCCAAAAACAATCTAAATCTAAATTACCTACTTATTGTTTGTAGTGGCATCTCCAACTGGATTGTTAAAATTAAAAAAAAAATGTTGTCTATTATCATTGTTATGTAATTAACACTGCTTTCCTAAGGGTCGGTTTATCAGTCACCAAAGTTAACGGGGGTTTACGTATCCCCCTGTTAACTTTAACGGTGGTATAACTTATGGATACTATAAAGGTGCCGTTTATCAGTGCGAAATTTACACCCGGGTAACTATTAACTGGCTGGTAAAATTAACTGTCTGTTAGGCCGAATAATCGATTATGCATGGAAGAAATACTTCTTCCATGTAATAAAATCGAGCTTCCTCCACATAAAAAAATCGTTTTCGCAGTGTGTTTTGCATCAGAAAAAAGAATAAATTAGAAGAGGATGAAGCAATGTTCTTTGTTTTGGTGTTTTCTTTTCTAGATCTCGGTACTTATTTCCTTCTTGGTACGGCAGTAACTATTGTTCTTTGTTGAAAATTGTCTGTTAATGACAAGATCCCCGTCCACCGAGCCTTTATGTCAAGAATTTTCAAATTTGCAGACGAAATAGTTCGTACGTTAATAAAGAAGTAGGTAGGTACCCTTTTCTATTTCGAAAATTTTCGGCGTGTGACCCTCCTGGCGAATGAATTTTTACATGCGTGCAGTCCATAGCACCTACTGTGACGAGCCGTCACAGCAAGTCATGTCCACACTGCCACCGGCCATCCCGAAGCTGAGGTTGAGGAGAACGCTTCCATGCAGCGACGACAGCATGGAAGTAGAGGTCCAGACCGAACCACCAGGCGGCAGCACCAGACGGGCGAGCGCCGGGAAGTGACTGAGTGGGAGGGGATCCAGAGAGGGGGGCACGACTGGGAGCGACGCCATTACCAATTGTCAGTCGTGTCTTGATCGAGCCACTAACCACAACCCTTTTGTATTAGAGCCCACCCTGCGTTGAAGCCGTGTTCCGGGTCGAAGGAAACGGTGTACCGAGTCAGTTGAGAACATTGAGAAGTGAAAGTGATTTGCCAGTTGTAATTAGAGCCACCCGATTGAACATTCAGCAACAGCAGATTTGATCATTAGAGACTATTGGTGAACGATACGCCCTCCCGAAGTACTCTGGACAAAGAAGCTGGACAACCCTCGCAGCCCCAACGGACCTCCCAACGGATTCTCCCTTAAACAAAGATATACCGGTAACCTTAAAATCAATTGTAATTAGTTTATTCGTTCCTCCTAGGTTTTTGTTCCTATTTTTCTTGTCATTGTCTATAGGACCTTTTGCTTTCTTGAATCGAGTCGTGTTCCGGGTCACCACGTGGTCACGGACTTGGAGGTTATCCCCCTCAGGGCCCTCAGATTTATATTCATTACTTATTCTAATTGAAAGGGTATCTTAGTCCCTAAGTACGGATTATTCTTTATTACAACTTTATTGAACATTTACCTGAAAATTATACAAAGTTATATTTCGTTGCATAACTGTGGTTGTTATCACTCATACTCACCCGATCAATTTCCTGGTGCAAATTTGAAACAATAATTAGTAACTTACCTGAAAATACTTACCTGAAGAGGAGTAGTTGGAGTCGAAGTAGAGTCACCAAAGTACCTAAAGAGCTTAACTCACTTACCTTGGTCTTGCAGAATCTCGGAGAACCTGTAACAAAAAGATAAAGTTAAATCGATAATAATATTCAAATTATTACACAATAACGAAGAAGGTAATAGAGATATCTCAGAACATACTTACCAGAGTAATAGTGACGAGAGTAGACATCTTTCGGTAATCTCTAAGGAGATACCTATTCGACGCTACCAACGCCATCCAGTTCCGACTCATCCCAGCTACCTGTAGAAGTAACGGTAAGTGAAACCAAGTTCACCTAGTCATAAGCGCAGAGGCATTGTAGTGGTTAATTTTTCAAAAGCCAAACAAATTTCTCGGCCATTGCTGTGCGTAAAAATTCACCATTACACTACAGCTCCAGGAAACCTGGCTTTTTTGTTTTTTAAATAAAATTCCATCCGAGATTGAAATAATACCTACTTCCTTGGTTGCTGGTATTCTGATAAATTGGGCGGATAGCCTGGCAGTTCCCAGGGACACCTGCTTGACAATTTTACAGGCAGAGCTTTTACTGACGCCACTAAAGTCGCCGACAGACACCAACATGGTTTTTTATACTTTTATCCAATCAAAATCTCATCAAAAAATCGCAATCGTCCCACTTCTCCAAATGGTCAATCCGCGATCAGACTATGTTGCCGCCTTTCTTCCATCCGCCTTCTTCCCCACTGCAGGAATTCGACCAAAAACACACATCTTCGTCGCTGCTGTCTGAAAAAGAGCCCCACACATCCATTTTCGATTGTAGCATAATTGACTAACAATCAACAACGCAATTTGCAAAAACGAACGTTCTGGGAAACAAAAACACGAGAAGTGACTCTCTTTGAGGTTAAAAAGCCTTGCATAAATCGAGTTACCCCCCCCGTAACTTTTTATCCGGTCCTCGGACGACCAGTTAACTTTAAACTACGGATAACGGCTATCTGGGGACTGATAAACGCGAGCGATTGAGTTACCCGATGACCGTCGGATAAATCTGCTTTACCGGGTGGTAAAAAGTGACTGATAAACCGGCCCTAAGGGTGTTGTTTCCTGGTATTGTTGTAGCTGACATGATGTTTTAAATTCTCACCTTTTTTTCATTTTATCTGTTATAGTTCCCAAGTTCATTTCCCACCAACTATGGGGGCATCTCTAACTGATTTGTTGATTGACGCTGTGATGCTCACTCAGTAATACACCCTTTGAGCCCTGAGGAAGGCGATAAATTCACCGAAAATTTGGAATCGAATTCGTATGTTGGGTATCGTAGATCATGGATTTCAAAATGCTGTTCAAATTAGAAATGTAATGGTGACTATGGCGAGGGGGGTTCACTATTTCTAACTCAAAATACTAATCAAATTACGTACACTGAGTGAAACAGTTTTGTGCTGGAGGAAGGTAAATAAAAATCCATGTTTTATCGCTCACCAACTGATTTAAATTGACCGAATGCTTATCCAATGGGACGTCCCCTGGAATGCATGCATTACTCAACAATATGTTTATTTCTAATAGCTAATGCCACTCTTCAGATTCCAGTTGTGATCATATCCGAGCTGTGGAAATATTTGCTGAGTCGGGTGTCCCTTGCAACGTCCAGGCGGCCCAATTCATGATCGGATTTGTGGCTGAGGCTTGCACTAGGAATAGCTTCATTGCCTTCCACAGTCCTGTAATGCTTACTTACTACTTAATTTATTATGTAATTGAATATGCCAATGGTGAAAGGAACTAAGTGCAAAAACCCCACTTTTCAGGAAATGCAAAAAACTCCTCAGATTAACCAGAGCGCGTGATTTTGACCCAGTTTTTTTCATTTTGGTACGTCTATATAACTGATATTCAAATATCATTAAACTAGTGAAAAATTTTGAGATGGATAAACAAAAACTCGGCGCTTTGCGCCTCGGCGGGGGGCTCCGCCCCCCTGCACCCCCCGGTTTATTCCTTTTTCCATACTCTGTATGAAATCATAGGAACACAGAATGTGTTTTTGCGATGCTAGTCATCCGTTAAATAAAAAACAACAATAATAAATGTGGAGTCTTGGGCAATAATAAAATAAATAATTGTTAGACATTTAATTTGGTCTAAAACCCTATAAATGTGCGCATCCACAAAGCAGGATATCCCACGCACCTTAGGAGTAAAGCTTATACAAAACAAACCCCCATTCCTTCAAAAGAGAATAAGGAAATTTAAGTGGGGGAGTAGATATTAAATGTAGGCCAAAAGTGTCTGACAGAACTTTTGATCGTCTATTAAATGCCAAATATTTCCATTCTGCTATTATCGTTCAATGCAACGGATTTAAAATTACAAGCAGTGGCTTTTCAATTGATATGAACCTCCAGTTTATGCTGTATGAACAGATGACACCTCGTCCAAAAAGGAGAATCTCTCTTCCTTCTTTCAAGAGAAGAGCTCCATCTAACCAAGAAGATGAAAATGAAGAGTTATAATAAAAGCGATTTTATAATAAAAGTTATTATAAAAGGGATATCCTGCTTTGTGGATGCGCACATTTATAGGGTTTTAGACCAAATTAAATGTCTAACAATTATTTATTTTATTTTCAATCCACTCAGGCGCCTTCAGCATTCTCCTTTGACCCTGCCTCTCAAATTTCAGGTTCCTGCGTTCAACAGGAGAGGCAATGGCCTTGGAGCTCACTCAACTGATCGGTGACCACTCAGGCGCCTTCAGCATTCTCCATTGACCCGCCCACTAAAATTTCAGCTTCCTGCGTTCAACAGGAGAGAAAATGGCCTTGGAGCTCACTCAGCTGATCAGTGACCACTCAGGCGCCTTCAGCATTCTCCATTGACCCGCCCTCTCAAATTTCAGGTTCCTGCGTTCAACAGGAGAGGAAATGACCTTGGAGCACACTCAGCTGATCAGTGACCACTCAGGCGCCTTCAGCATTCTCCATTGACCCGCCCTCTCAAATTTCAGGTTCCTGGGTTCAACAGGAGAGGAAATGGCCTTGGAGCACACTCAGCTGATCAGTGATCACTCAGGCGCCTTCAGCATTCTCCATTGACCCGCCCTCTAAAATTTCAGCTTCCTGCGTTCAACAGGAGAGAAAATGGCCTTGGAGCTCACTCGGCTGATCAGTGACCACTCAGGCGCCTTCAGCATTCTCCTTTGACCCGCCCTCTCAAATTTTAGGTTCCTGCGTTCAACAGGAGAGGAAATGGCCTTGGAGCTCACTCAACTGATCAGTGACCACTCAGGCGCCTTCAGCATTCTCCTTTGACCCTGCCTCTCATATTTCAGGTTCCTGCGTTCAACTGGAGAGGAAATGGCCTTGGAGCTCACTCAACTGATCAGTGACCACTCAGGCGCCTTCAGCATTCTCCATTGACCCGCCCTCTAAAATTTCAGCTTCCTGCGTTCAACAGGAGAGAAAATGGCCTTGGAGCTCACTCAGCTGATCAGTGACCACTCAGGCGCCTTCAGCATTCTCCATTGACCCGCCTTCTCAAATTTCACTGCGGGAACATCATCTTGTTGATTGAATCCACATTGCTAGAAATATTGTTCTTTTGTATTGTATACTTGAAGAAAAATTACGATCGTAAAGACGTTGTTTTTGTTATAAAAACAAGGAATACGGCCGTAGACATAAAACCACCCGTGAGCGGAGGAAAAGAGTGAGAACGAGCGTGCGAGAGATCAGGTTGTTCCCGCGGCGTTTTCCGTTGAGATTCGGGCGGACCGTCGCGTGCCGGGTCCTCACTGTTCGGACGATCCGGGTCGATCTTCTCGTAGGTTCCAGAAAGTTCTAGACCAGACCGTGTCGGGACGACTCTCGAGCGGGTCACCAGGTTTCGGGTCAGTGATCCGCAACACCGGTTTCGAGTCAGCGGGTCGCGAACGTAAACACGTTCAAGAACCGTTGTTCCTGAGTCAAAGGAACGACTCGAAACGAACTGCGCCGAAACTCGGACAAGTACAAAAACTTGTTCCTGGATCGGAACAGCCCTGCTCCGGGTCGCGTATCGGTTCGGAACCACTGTTCCGGGTCGGTGAACGGTTACGAAACATTCGTTCTCACACGATTGTAGAACCTAGACCAACGACGAAACTGAACGGTTTCGTAAGAAATAAATCCCGATCTGTGACAAAGTGAACTATATTTTGTTTATATAGATACTACTGTGCGTACCATTTTTGTTTTTTTTTGAAATTATCTACCATGGCTGAAGGAGGAGACGCGGCAGCCATATCCTTCGAAATGATGGAGGCTGTTACCGCTGCCATGGCGCAGATGGGAAACTTCTTCGCCTCACAAAAGGGAGTCCCGAAACCCGAAGAGCAGGGTGCCGGACTTCCAAGATCATTATTCATGGAGGTGGACGTATGGAATCCCGACGAAGTTGGATGCATCTCGGCGCAGCAATTCTTTTCGGAGGTGGAGCAGGCTACCGTCACCCTAACGCAGGAGCAAAGGGTACAATTTCTAAGAGCGCGGCTAAAAGGGGGAGTCAAGAGGTTCCTATCGGAAGCCACAGGTGAAACACCCTACGACCACCTGAAAGCGCGCATCCTCCGATGGTACGGGAGGGAGAACCCCGAACAAGCCAATATCAAGTTATGGACAACCATGCGTCTAGTTGGAGAGCCCTTCCGGAAATATGCAGAGCGCCTGATGAAACTGGCGGCATGTGCGGTCGAAGCGGAGGAGAACCTTCCTCCGGAGCAGCGACCAGAATGGGTACGACAAAAGACCCTACGAGCCTTCGTCCGGGGGGTGGATAAGGAAGTCAGCCTGTTCCTCCGAGGAGGAACGATCGAGACCCTAGAAGAGGCGGTCGAAAAAGCCGAGGAGTGGGAGGAAATCGACCGAGAGGAACGGGAACCCGAACTCAGATGGGACGTGGCTGGGATCTTGAACCAAGAACCAAAGAAATGTTATGGATGTGGGGAGGTGGGGCATTTCGCTGCCAGATGCCCAAACCGAAGCAACTCCGGTGGAAACAGAGCGTCGCCGAGACACTCGGCGCAGGGAGGGGGATTACCAAGGAGATACCCCCTCTGGAAACCGAAGCCACCGAGACCCTGTTGCTTCTGTGGCAACGCGAACCACTTCCCAGCCGATTGCCCTCGCTTGGCTGTCAACTATGATTTTTGTGACTGGTGCGGCGCTGAGGATCATATTGAGGCTGACTGCGCCGACATGAAGAAGGTATTGGCAACCGCACCATACCGCGCAGCGGTCTCGGCGCCTGCGGCGGCAATTACTGCCCCGACAACCGACCCACCGGAAGAAGAAACAAGAGGAGACGAGCTGGTCGCGTTCCAGACAACGGTAACCTTCACAGACAGACCAATAATCTCCGTTCCAGTAAAATTGGCAAACATGGACTGCCGCATGGTACTGGATACCGGCGCCGCTGTATCGGCGCTGTCTGGACCCATCCCCGGAGTGAAACTCCAACCGACCAAAGCCGAATTATGGGGAGCGGACGGACAGCGGCTACCGCTCCGTGGAAAACAGAAAGCTTCAGTGGAAATTGGGCCACTGCGAACCGAGCACGAATTCCTCATCTTCGATAGACCAGACTCCGGCCTGAATTTGCTGGGATTAGACCTCCTCCGAAAATTTCCGATCAGTATCCGGACTGACACAGGGGCAATAGAGATGGATCACCCCGGAACTGGGGAACGCTTAATCGTCGGGGAAATGATCCGGGACCCCGACACCCTGAAGAGCCTGGAACGGCTGTCGACCGACTGGCGGGCGGAGGGGTCTGGAACAGAAGCGAACAGGGTCCGGCAAGTAGCGACGTGTGAACCGGAAGACGTTCCCTTGAAGACTCCGGGGACACCCAACGACGAACATCCTACCAGGCACAAGGAGTCCATCCGCACCAACAGCCAAGAGTATCGTCCGGCCAAGAAGTGGGAAGGAGCTGCAGGTCCTGACCAATTGCAACAACTGGAGCGCGGCCGAACGGCCAGTGTGGTGGGCCCCGAGCAAGCACAACCTCAAAAATGTCTGGAGGAGAACTGCGGTCCATCGGGCGGACCAACGGGGACTGAAGATGCCCCGCCGCTTTCTGGTGATGCCCATGTTGAGGCGGTGCCGACAGCGACCGGACAGCCATGCCCTGAGCCGGGTCCTGAGCAAGCGCAACCTCAAGAATGTCTGGAGGAGAATTACGGTCCGTCGGGCGGACCAACGGGGATTGAAGATGCCCCGCCGCTCCCTGGCGATGCCCCTGTTGAGACGGTGCCGCCAGCGACCAGACAACCATACCCTGAGCCGGATCCTGAACAAGCGCAACCTCGAGAATGCCTGGAGGAGAATTGCGGTCCATCGGGCGGACCAACAGGGACTGAAGAGGCCCCGCCGCTCCATGATGACACCGGACAGCCATGCCCTGCGGGTCGCATGCCGCGGAACCCTGAAGAGGAGCCGATCCACGAAGAGCCAACTGGCAAGGCTGCTAACGGCGGAGAAATGGGTGGTGCGACGGAAATCGGAGTCGATGGTGTCCCATGGATCGTTGTCTGCCGGTGGGCAGGAGCTTTGCGGTGGATCTGGCGGTCGCGAAGACGGAAAATCGGTCAGCGACGGCGCCGATTGTGGCCCTGGAGTGGGAGAAGGGCGTACGCAAGTCGGGCGGCGGTTCCGCCGGACAAAGGAAAAAGATGTTGGAAGGGACCATGGACCGGAAAAGGAAAGCCCACGGACTACAAAATGGACGACTCGTTGAGGGTGGCAACGCGTTACCACCGGAGCAGGCTGAAACCTGCGTTCCTTAATGACGTACGGGATAAGGCCACGACCCTTGATCCCGTGACCGAGGTGCGGACCGTTGCCACCGAAGGGGACCCGGAAGGAAGGATGGATGACGGGCCAAAGTGGATAGACCTGGACGATAGAGGAGCACTTGCGAATGCAGAACCGGGAACAACCGTGCGACCGATGGGAGATTCGGAACCAGGGGTGGCGAGTCAAGCCGAAGCTGACACCAGCGAACCCCAGGCCGCGATCCAGCCGGTCGAACCGGAACACACCCTACAACGAAGGCCATGACTGGACTACGTACAAGTGCATCGGGTCGACCTAGGTCTGGAGCTGTGAGATTAACCTGTAAATAGAATTTGAGTTTTAATTAATAATGTATACATAAATAAATAATAAATGTCAATGTTAATAAAGAAAATTGAAAATAGACTTACCTGGGAGAGTTTATCCGAGTACCTGTGATCCACGCTGGGAGAGGGGAGCCACGATGATGATTGGGCCATTTCGGACTGAGTAGGGGGACGGTTCGGGTTCAGACGGCGACCGCCAGACGATGAGTCATGAATCCGCACGGAACTTCCGGGTGGGCTGGGGAACAACCTGAGCGGAGAGGAAAGAGGGAGAGAGAGCGGAAATTTTGTCAGCAATTACATGGTGGTGACTACGGCCCTATTCTGTTTCAGGAGGAACGGTGTTAGGCTGCCATGGCTACGCCAGGGCCAGAGGAACAGCTAGGACAGGTAGGGGAGAGCGCCGAGGAACACCAACAGACAGTGGAAGTCATCTTCATCATAGGGGAAGCTGCTAAGTTGCTGAAGGGACGACCGCGACAGCTGGCTATCCTCACGGAATGTATGACGCAGCTGGCAAATTGCATTCGAATCCCTGTGGTGCAGCCGAATCCGGGCCCGCCAACAACAGATCGTAACGTGGCGATGCTAAAGTATCAACTACAGGCCTTGCAGCAGAGACTTAGCATGGAGGAGGACGAGGACGAGATGTGGGAACGGAGCGAATCTCGCCAGCTCAAAAGACCACCAACTGGAGCCACTACTGCGCCAGAAGTATCGGATGGAGAGTCAGGAATGGAATGCGGGATCAGTGGGAAGAACAAACAGGAGGCTGAGGAGGAGAAGTTGCCACCATTCTCACCGCTGACCCCGAGGAACCAAACAGCGACACAGGAGCCGGCGCAGAGGCTGATATTGAGTGACTGCCCGGTCTGCGGGAAAACTGATCCTGATGAAAACTGATCGAGTCATAACGGGCTTTCGTTGCCAGAGCTGCAAGACCTTTTGGAACCGCCTCGTGGCCAAGTGTCGGAAATTCCCCATGGGCCATCCCGACCACCCGTTACCATGCAAGCTGAAGGAGCATCGACAAGTTCGACCCGCGGATTGTGCAGGATGCCGCCGCTGGCGCTACGAACAAGCACTGATCGAATCACGACCAAGCCTGCCGTTGCCTTTACCGCCAGTGACCCCCGAGGGAAAGAAGAAAGCCGATGAGGGCATCGGCCTTCGGAGAAAGGAGGAGTGTGACGAGCCGTCACAGCAAGTCATGTCCACACTGCCACCGGCCATCCCGAAGCTGAGGTTGAGGAGAACGCTTCCATGCAGCGACGACAGCATGGAAGTAGAGGTCCAGACCGAACCACCAGGCGGCAGCACCAGACGGGCGAGCGCCGGGAAGTGACTGAGTGGGAGGGGATCCAGAGAGGGGGGCACGACTGGGAGCGACGCCATTACCAATTGTCAGTCGTGTCTTGATCGAGCCACTAACCACAACCCTTTTGTATTAGAGCCCACCCTGCGTTGAAGCCGTGTTCCGGGTCGAAGGAAACGGTGTACCGAGTCAGTTGAGAACATTGAGAAGTGAAAGTGATTTGCCAGTTGTAATTAGAGCCACCCGATTGAACATTCAGCAACAGCAGATTTGATCATTAGAGACTATTGGTGAACGATACGCCCTCCCGAAGTACTCTGGACAAAGAAGCTGGACAACCCTCGCAGCCCCAACGGACCTCCCAACGGATTCTCCCTTAAACAAAGATATACCGGTAACCTTAAAATCAATTGTAATTAGTTTATTCGTTCCTCCTAGGTTTTTGTTCCTATTTTTCTTGTCATTGTCTATAGGACCTTTTGCTTTCTTGAATCGAGTCGTGTTCCGGGTCACCACGTGGTCACGGACTTGGAGGTTATCCCCCTCAGGGCCCTCAGATTTATATTCATTACTTATTCTAATTGAAAGGGTATCTTAGTCCCTAAGTACGGATTATTCTTTATTACAACTTTATTGAACATTTACCTGAAAATTATACAAAGTTATATTTCGTTGCATAACTGTGGTTGTTATCACTCATACTCACCCGATCAATTTCCTGGTGCAAATTTGAAACAATAATTAGTAACTTACCTGAAAATACTTACCTGAAGAGGAGTAGTTGGAGTCGAAGTAGAGTCACCAAAGTACCTAAAGAGCTTAACTCACTTACCTTGGTCTTGCAGAATCTCGGAGAACCTGTAACAAAAAGATAAAGTTAAATCGATAATAATATTCAAATTATTACACAATAACGAAGAAGGTAATAGAGATATCTCAGAACATACTTACCAGAGTAATAGTGACGAGAGTAGACATCTTTCGGTAATCTCTAAGGAGATACCTATTCGACGCTACCAACGCCATCCAGTTCCGACTCATCCCAGCTACCTGTAGAAGTAACGGTAAGTGAAACCAAGTTCACCTAGTCATAAGCGCAGAGGCATTGTAGTGGTTAATTTTTCAAAAGCCAAACAAATTTCTCGGCCATTGCTGTGCGTAAAAATTCACCATTACACTACAGCTCCAGGAAACCTGGCTTTTTTGTTTTTTAAATAAAATTCCATCCGAGATTGAAATAATACCTACTTCCTTGGTTGCTGGTATTCTGATAAATTGGGCGGATAGCCTGGCAGTTCCCAGGGACACCTGCTTGACAATTTTACAGGCAGAGCTTTTACTGACGCCACTAAAGTCGCCGACAGACACCAACATGGTTTTTTATACTTTTATCCAATCAAAATCTCATCAAAAAATCGCAATCGTCCCACTTCTCCAAATGGTCAATCCGCGATCAGACTATGTTGCCGCCTTTCTTCCTTCCGCCTTCTTCCCCACTGCAGGAATTCGACCAAAAACACACATCTTCGTCGCTGCTGTCTGAAAAAGAGCCCCACACATCCATTTTCGATTGTAGCATAATTGACTAACAATCAACAACGCAATTTGCAAAAACGAACGTTCTGGGAAACAAAAACACGAGAAGTGACTCTCTTTGAGGTTAAAAAGCCTTGCATAAATCGAGTTACCCCCCCCGTAACTTTTTATCCGGTCCTCGGACGACCAGTTAACTTTAAACTACGGATAACGGCTATCTGGGGACTGATAAACGCGAGCGATTGAGTTACCCGATGACCGTCGGATAAATCTGCTTTACCGGGTGGTAAAAAGTGACTGATAAACCGGCCCTAAGGGTGTTGTTTCCTGGTATTGTTGTAGCTGACATGATGTTTTAAATTCTCACCTTTTTTTCATTTTATCTGTTATAGTTCCCAAGTTCATTTCCCACCAACTATGGGGGCATCTCTAACTGATTTGTTGATTGACGCTGTGATGCTCACTCAGTAATACACCCTTTGAGCCCTGAGGAAGGCGATAAATTCACCGAAAATTTGGAATCGAATTCGTATGTTGGGTATCGTAGATCATGGATTTCAAAGTGCTGTTCAAATTAGAAATGTAATGGTGACTATGGCGAGGGGGGTTCACTATTTCTAACTCAAAATACTAATCAAATTACGTACACTGAGTGAAACAGTTTTGTGCTGGAGGAAGGTAAATAAAAATCCATGTTTTATCGCTCACCAACTGATTTAAATTGACCGAATGCTTATCCAATGGGACGTCCCCTGGAATGCATGCATTACTCAACAATATGTTTATTTCTAATAGCTAATGCCACTCTTCAGATTCCAGTTGTGATCATATCCGAGCTGTGGAAATATTTGCTGAGTCGGGTGTCCCTTGCAACGTCCAGGCGGCCCAATTCATGATCGGATTTGTGGCTGAGGCTTGCACTAGGAATAGCTTCATTGCCTTCCACAGTCCTGTAATGCTTACTTACTACTTAATTTATTATGTAATTGAATATGCCAATGGTGAAAGGAACTAAGTGCAAAAACCCCACTTTTCAGGAAATGCAAAAAACTCCTCAGATTAACCAGAGCGCGTGATTTTGACCCAGTTTTTTTCATTTTGGTACGTCTATATAACTGATATTCAAATATCATTAAACTAGTGAAAAATTTTGAGATGGATAAACAAAAACTCGGCGCTTTGCGCCTCGGCGGGGGGCTCCGCCCCCCTGCACCCCCCGGTTTATTCCTTTTTCCATACTCTGTATGAAATCATAGGAACACAGAATGTGTTTTTGCGATGCTAGTCATCCGTTAAATAAAAAACAACAATAATAAATGTGGAGTCTTGGGCAATAATAAAATAAATAATTGTTAGACATTTAATTTGGTCTAAAACCCTATAAATGTGCGCATCCACAAAGCAGGATATCCCACGCACCTTAGGAGTAAAGCTTATACAAAACAAACCCCCATTCCTTCAAAAGAGAATAAAGAAAATGTAAGTGGGGGAGTAGATATTAAATGTAGGCCAAAAGTGTCTGACAGAACTTTTGATCGTCTATTAAATGCCAAATATTTCCATTCTGCTATTATCGTTCAATGCAACGGATTTAAAATTACAAGCAGTGGCTTTTCAATTGATATGAACCTCCAGTTTATGCTGTATGAACAGATGACACCTCGTCCAAAAAGGAGAATCTCTCTTCCTTCTTTCAAGAGAAGAGCTCCATCTAACCAAGAAGATGAAAATGAAGAGTTATAATAAAAGCGATTTTATAATAAAAGTTATTATAAAAGGGATATCCTGCTTTGTGGATGCGCACATTTATAGGGTTTTAGACCAAATTAAATGTCTAACAATTATTTATTTTATTTTCAATCCACTCAGGCGCCTTCAGCATTCTCCTTTGACCCTGCCTCTCAAATTTCAGGTTCCTGCGTTCAACAGGAGAGGCAATGGCCTTGGAGCTCACTCAACTGATCGGTGACCACTCAGGCGCCTTCAGCATTCTCCATTGACCCGCCCACTAAAATTTCAGCTTCCTGCGTTCAACAGGAGAGAAAATGGCCTTGGAGCTCACTCAGCTGATCAGTGACCACTCAGGCGCCTTCAGCATTCTCCATTGACCCGCCCTCTCAAATTTCAGGTTCCTGCGTTCAACAGGAGAGGAAATGACCTTGGAGCTCACTCAGCTGATCAGTGACCACTCAGGCGCCTTCAGCATTCTCCATTGACCCGCCCTCTCAAATTTCAGGTTCCTGGGTTCAACAGGAGAGGAAATGGCCTTGGAGCACACTCAGCTGATCAGTGATCACTCAGGCGCCTTCAGCATTCTCCATTGACCCGCCCTCTAAAATTTCAGCTTCCTGCGTTCAACAGGAGAGAAAATGGCCTTGGAGCTCACTCGGCTGATCAGTGACCACTCAGGCGCCTTCAGCATTCTCCTTTGACCCGCCCTCTCAAATTTTAGGTTCCTGCGTTCAACAGGAGAGGAAATGGCCTTGGAGCTCACTCAACTGATCAGTGACCACTCAGGCGCCTTCAGCATTCTCCTTTGACCCTGCCTCTCATATTTCAGGTTCCTGCGTTCAACTGGAGAGGAAATGGCCTTGGAGCTCACTCAACTGATCAGTGACCACTCAGGCGCCTTCAGCATTCTCCATTGACCCGCCCTCTAAAATTTCAGCTTCCTGCGTTCAACAGGAGAGAAAATGGCCTTGGAGCTCACTCAGCTGATCAGTGACCACTCAGGCGCCTTCAGCATTCTCCATTGACCCGCCTTCTCAAATTTCACTGCGGGAGTTCCATTTCCTTACCAACGGCTTGGTTGCACGTGAAAATCATTATAAAAGGCGCGTAACGGTTTTTTCTGTCGCTTTTTCGTGACGATTTTTTTTCGGTAGGTCATCGCAAAAACACATTCTGTGTTAAAAAAAAATATATTGTCAATTTCGGGAACTTAGTGCCTAAGTGCCATTTACTACAGGTCGACCTGTGCATGAAGAAAATAAAGACTGAATATGATGAAATATCTTTATATGAACGAATAACTTCATTGTATTGTATCATCTTGCATTTCTATGTTTAGCTTCATTGTTTTCAAATTTGGGACCCATTCCAAAAAAACTGAATCGCCCAGTCGAGAAACCGCAAACTTGCGACTGTAGGAGCACACAGGAACAAAACCTCAACGCAGGAGAACAGAGAAAACGCCTAGAAGTCACCATGAGTTTGTTGTTTATTGTTTATTGAAGAAAAATTAACTTAGATTAACGGACATGCCTGCGGAGACCCCAAGGTGAAGGGCACTTACTATCTACTTAGTTCCTTTTTCCACGACGCCCGGGTTGTGAGATGAATATCTAGCTTTGCAACTTGAGAACTTATTTCCTTTCAACCCCACATGATGAGTCTTGCCCAGGAAAACTCAAAACTGAAATAGAAAAAAATCTTCCACCCCTGGTATATTCAATTATTTCATTCGAATGTATCTATAAAGCAGTTAGGATTAAACCTACATAGGTATTCCTGAAGTACCACTACTAATTTGTGATCTTAACCATACCCACCCCCCTCCCACCAGAAGGGAAATAGTATCCCCGTTGTATAGTCTCCACTTTGAACATTATCCACTCTGTATAGTGTCCACCATAATAATGGAACCCCCATCTTCATGCATCTCGCACCAAGTATTCTTTTTCGTGGTCACGTTCTGCCGTTTGAACGTGGTTCAGACGTCTGCATCGTCTGATTTCCGGTTTCCCCAAGGAAACGAAACTGAAGACCACAGGGAAAGAAGGGGGAATGTGTGAATTTTTCCATTCAGATAAAACTTCCTCATTAGTTAAACTTTCATGTAACGATGCAACAAAAAGATAAATAAATTAATAAACATCCACAATTTGTAAATAGTTTTATTGAAAAAAAAATCCGCCCTTACTAAAAAAAAAAAAAATGGTAGAAGGGGGAGGGTGAAAGTAGTCTAATGGAGTACCTTCCTCTCTTTCTCTGTTTTTTTTTTCAAACCTTCCTCTTTCTTTTCCTGTTGTTATGAAAACTTTCCCTTTCTTTCCCAGTAATTTCAGATCCAACATGAGCTATTTCTCGCAGATCGTCCTACTTTTTTCTTATCTAAACATAGGTAAGTACAATAAGCAATATGCTCGCATAAATAATATTATAATATTCAAAAGCTGTTAACAACTCCACATTTTACGTACAAAAGGACTATTTCAATCAATATTCGAATCAGTCGTTGCTACAATCAGATCATACCAAAGTATTCATCGTTATACTTACGTCACGTACCTATTCGAATAGGTGTTAATTGACCTTTTGAACGGATAACACTTTGGACATTCCATTTCAGTACTAGCTCTTCCTGGCATAAATAAGTGTCACAGGTAAATTCAATTTAAGACTGTTATTTGTATTTTTCAAATAAGATTGGTTTAACCTTATCAAAAAAATTATTGGCCACCAACTTTCATCGTAGACAAGGGAAAATTTGTCCATTGGTTGGTTCCATCTGAAAACGCTGCAAATTATTACACAATGGTTTATTATTTTTTATTTTTCTATATAGATCACTCGTCTGCAAAGCCACCAACCATCCAACATGAAGAAAAACATCGATCGCATTTCGGTCAGCTTTAATTTGAACGGAGATTAGGCCTCTTTAGCGATTCACGCCTGTGTTTCTGATTTATCGTACGTCCAAACTTCAAATTCTCATAGTGAGCGAACGGTTTGTCCTACAGAGCTCCGGATGGTCTCAAAAAATTCTAAAAATTCTATAGAATCTTAAATTGAAGGAAAAACAATACCTTTATATCAAAATTTTTTGAGTTAGGGCGTTATCAAAATTTCAAAATTGATTTTGGAACCCTTAGAAGTGACCTACATCAACCAAAAGCTTCGGGGCACAACTAGACCCCGAATGGAGCCTACATACCAAATTTCATCAAAATCGGTCAATACTAAGTGGCAAAAGTGCCGCGTACGGCGGACGGACGGCCAAATTTATATTCGATTTTTGGATTCTACGTACCTTGAAACGTAAACCATCAAATTTTTAGGGGGTGTTAAAAAATTTTTTTTTCTTGGTCGATTCCAAAGGTTCATTATTGAAAATAACAAACCAAAATTGTACTGCACACCTATTTTTTTACGGCACCTAGTAGGGTAGTGTCACCGGTAAGTAACATACATCCTTAAGACCTCACATTCAGGTTAAATGGATTTTCTGACTTTGTGGTGTATTTCGAGTTTTTCAACTACTTTTTTCTCATTCAGCAATGTCTCTTCCAACGTTTGGCAGCTTCTGGATCCTCTAAATTGGTTAATTCTATGTTTAATCTCTGAATTAGGAAAAGAGATCCGACCCCCAGTTAAAGACAGAGCAAAAGGACAAGTAACAGAAAAAGATAAAACTCGATTTGGAATTGAAAAGTACATGAAAAAAGGAGTGAACAACGAAAAGAGTAAAGTTGAACATTAAAAAACACCACTGTCCTCATTTCAAAATTCTACAATGGAGAATGATGGACACGCACCTCCATAAGCTAGCCAGCTAGCTACAGTATTGAACTATATTTCGTGGTGCTGCCATAACTTTTAAAATACAAACTGATTAATGAAATTTACTTTGATGACACGAGAAGACTACACCGTACTCGTAGACCACAGCTACATCTGATTTATTCGCCGAAGAACTGTCTATTACTGGACCCTTGTCTGTTACTGGTTCCGTTACCTTAGAGGACGCATCTCAAACAATTTATCCATCAGAGTAAAAATTTAGGGAGAAGTCGATCGCAGCGGTCAGGCGTTTCCAAATATTATGAGGACCGAAATCGAGATTTGAGATGAAGGGAGAGCGGTACCTACTTTGAGAAAATGGGAACTACGACAAATGAATTTCGATCAAAATGCCAATGAAATTTTGAAAGATTTTTCTTCATGCGCTAGAACATAATATTATATACGTACGCGGCACTTTTGCCACTTAGCATTGACCGATTTTGATGAAATTTGGTATGTAGGCTCCATTTGGGGTCTAGTTGTGCCCCGAAGATTTTGGTTGATGTAGGTCACTTCTAAGGGTTCAAAAATGAATTTTGAAATGTTGAAAACGCAAAAAAAATTTGATATAAAGGTATTGTTTTTCCTTCAATTTAAGACTCTATAGAATTTTTAGAATTTTTTGAGACCACGCGGAGCTCTGTAGGACTAACCGTTCGCTCCCTACGAGAATTTAAGGGTTTTACGTACGATAAATCAGAAACACGAGTGTGAAACGCAAAAGAGGCTTAATCTCCGTTCAAATTTTAGCTGACCGAAATGTGATCGATGTTTTTCTTCATGTTGGATGGTTGGTGGCTTTGCAGACGAGTGATCTATATAGAAAAATAATAAACCTTTGTGTAATAATTTGCAGCGTTTTCAAGCATAGAAGTGACCTTCCTGCACTAGTTTCTAGCCCTCCAAGAGAGTTTTTTTCTTCGGAAATCCGAAAATCGATTATTTTGAAATATGACACTATTGCTTCAAATGAGCGATATGTTCTAAATCGACGACCACCAGTTCAGATATGAGCCGAGTAGGCCCGACTCAAGTAACTCTGCGCCATGACAGTCATTTCTCCACAGAATTTAAACCAGCTCGTTGAATCTGTTTTTCCTACTATACAATTTTCAGCTGTTCATGGAAATCGACCCGAATATCAGATATGTCGGCTTTATTGGGGTAAAGGTTCAAAAAACTTCTCTTTCACATAATTTTTGAAAAATTAATTTTCATCTTCAGTGCCAAATTTTGGCTTCATAGTCGAAAATAATGCAAAAACCAGGAACAAATATTTCTTTCAGTTTTCCTGGTTTTCTAATCTTTAACTATGGTTTGATGTTCAAACCTCAACTCATCTTCCGAGTAAGTTCCCCATAAAACTTAGCCATACTTTACATTCTTAATTTAGTCAAACTTTCAATGTCTGTTAAATGTGTATCGTATGTTATAGGCCCTGAAGATGAAAATATATTTTCCGAAAAAATGGTGAACGAGGAGAAGTTTCTGTTGGACCCTAATCCCAATAAATTCGACATAAAATTTTCCATTTAGATAAAATTGGGGATAACATTCTCCCCTCCAAATTCGGTGCTTATGTAAGTAGTCACACCGTACTTACGAATACTTACAACGTATCTATAAACAAACAATATACGTAATGTGTTTGTGGTTCCTTCTTCCTGGAAGAGATAGAACCCATAAAAACCACAGAATCGAGTTAAATTCGCCTTAACTGGGCATTTTTTTTCATCAATCCTCATGAGATTCTTTGATCCAACGGCTCGGGACTGCTGAAACAAAGTAGGTAGGTAGCAATAGTTACTATCGTGAGAAACTAAAAGTATATCATAAATATTAATGATAAAAATTATATAATTTTTTTTATAAGTACCTAGGTACTCTTTATTGTGACTGAAACACGATTTTTATATATCTCATTTAGCAATAGTTTAGTTTGCATAATACTCGTAATCCCAATCACAGTATGTTTTTGCTGAAACAATACCACTGGTTTTCACTGTTTGCACTAACACTAGTTGCACAGCACTATCAAATCCAGTGATTTGTTTCGTTAGAGGCGTCGAAGCTCTCCCTAGTTGTCTAGAATAGACAGCATTTCCAAGTTCTCATGTTTGTGGAGGCGAAGCTCGAGTTTCTTTGCTTATTCGACTAAGGTCTCATTGACGACTGTTTTTACTCGTAGATCTCGATGAATATCATTCCTCTTACACCAAGGCGCTTTAGGCTGTTCTCTGAACAAAGATGTAGTGACCTCACCCCTTTACACATCTTTGCTCTGAGGACAGTCTTCCTGGGGGCTATCAGAATGCTGCACTCGGGAAACTTTAAACTCCCCCTCCCCCCCATCACCGTAAAGGGAGCCACCTGGAAATACTGGATCAAGCCCACACCGATCCAATGGCTAAGTAAGTTCCTGACATTATGCCAGAGAGAATGAACTTTGACCTACCCTTTGGAGTGATCTTTAATGGTCGTGAATGCTGGAAAAGAGAATCAGGTTGCTTTCCTCAATATGAACCAGGTACACAGATGGGTCCGTGATGAATGGAAAAGCTGGCCTAAGAATCAAAGGCACAAACTTCAGCCTAGCTAAACCCCTAGAAACAACAGCGACCATTTATCAGGCTGAAACCCATGCCTTAGAAATATGCGCACAAGAGATCGCCCAAAAACGACTCAAAGGTTTGAGAATTTACATAAAGTCTGATAGCCAGGCAGCCCTAAAGGCCATTGCAGCCTACTCAATAACATCAAGGCTAACCTGGGATTGTCTGAAATCCCTGAAGGCTTCGGCTCGGGGCAACAGGTTGACTTTGCTCTGGGTCCCTGGCCATGAAGGAGTAGATGGCAATGAAGAAGCCGATCGACTCGCTAAGCAGGGATCGGATTCCCAATGTTTCGGTCCTGAACCCCTACTTAGTTAGTTACCAAGAGCTTCATTACTCAACAGGTCCAGAAATGGGAGGACAGAGAAAGAGCTGCTTACTGGCGCAACACTCCAAGGCAGAGGCAAGCCAAGCAACTGATCACCGTCTCTAAAAATAGAGCAAAAGCTCTACTGTCACTAAGGAGGAAAGACCTTCGCAGCATAGCAGGCCTCCTAACTGGCCATTGCCCCCTGAGATACCATCCCAACAAGATCAGGACAAGGACAAGGCCAGGACAGTTGAATGCCGACTCTGCTGCGAAGAAGTCGAGACAGCAGAACATATCCTCTGCGAGAGTAACAATAGATCAAACTTATGGTCTAAGTGACTAAGGGCTTTCCCCATCCCAAAAAAGGTGCTTTAACCGAAGAACTTTGATTTTGAAAAGTCTTTATTCGTTTAACGTTCGATTTCTTTCATAACTCCTGAGCTGTATCCCGTAATTCCAGATCGGGCGAATGATTTATGAGTAAATGAGCAGTTAGTTGTAGAGAGAGAAAATGTAGGCCCTCCCTCTGTTCCCATCGACCAGTACATTTTGCTTCCAACCCTACCAACGCAGCGAAAGCCTTGTTTTCACTTTTCATGGCTGGAAAAAAAAGTTCTCCAAAATCAAAACTTCCACCTGCGTTTTACGTTTTAGGGGATTTATTTTACAATTTTGGTCCCGTGTCTGTCTGTCTGTCTGTCATGAAATCTTTGTGATGACAAAACTATACGAAGTTATAGACCGCTTTTGATGAAATATTGTGGGGATTGTGCGGCCTGGCGTGTAGATGGTCCCTTATGAGGGTACTCAGAGATTGATGTTGTGAGATTAGCTACTATACATCGGATCATCTTTCTATACAATCGGGTTATGGATTCGAGGAAGCTATATGCAGCTATATATGAAGCTATTTGAACTTTATCTTCAATTTCTCCTTCTTTTTTTCAAATTGATTTTTCCAATATAGTTTGGAATCGAGTGTCACGTATATTTATGGTATTCTTCAAGAAGTACTTACCTGAGCAATTTTTTGCACCTGAACTTCCAGGAGTTAGACATTTTCATGCCACTGCGTTTATAAAAATATTTTTTATGATTTTAATCCGTTCAAGAAAGTTGTAAACAAACTATTCAATCCTATGTTCTATTCAATAAAATACAAAGTTTCCAACCTCAGTTTCTGATGATCTTCAGGCTCAAAAATCATTTGTTCTCGCAACCAAGACCCGTCCAAGCTACTTTTCTTTGACAATAACCACTATCGTAATGGTACTTTTATAGTAAATACGGACGAGCACTATTCGACAAGTCTACTCACTTTTCAGATCTAAATGCCACCTCAACGTCCTTCATTACAGTAACTTCCGTATCCCCTTTTTCTTGATCCATGTCCATTTTTCCTCCGTTATTTTTCATTCCATAGTTTAATCTGACTATTGCAATACTGTAAATTGAGAGAAAACACAAATAGACAATTGCTGATAACGCGAATCAATAATCATGTTGCTTAAGAAATATAACTCATAACATAGGAGTTGAGCACATTATAGCATACACCTTGATGTACAAAGGTTTACATAGCTTACATAACATGAGATGTGCAAAGCGTTGCATATGACATAAATTATAACATAGCAAGAGGGCCTACGTCCATTTTCCCCTACTTAATGAAAACGGAGTTGAGTGGAACGTTGTCTATTTCCACGAAAATAATGATTTACAAGTTGAATCGATTTCGACGGTTAGGTCATCATCAGTAACAAACAATAAATTGTGACAATAACAAGTTATTGTTTGTTACTGACTGACTTGATTCCTTTGTTTTTTTGCTTCCTCACTACCGAAGGTAGGGAAGCTTTGTATTCGTGAAAGAAGTGAAAAAAAAAAAAAAAAATGTCCTCCAAAATCAAAATTTCCACTTGCTTTTTGCGTTTTAGAGCTTCCCGAACAATTTTGGTTCCGTGTCTGTCTGTCTGTCGGTCTGTCTGTGGTCAATCCTTGTCCCGAGCAAAACTATACTAACCTGTGGTCCGATTTTGATGAAATTTTCAGGGATTGTGCGGGTTAGGTACTAGACGGTCCCCTATCAATTTCAGCACCTTCGGACCAATAGGAGCGAGTGCGCATGCGCAAACGTGAATTTCCAGGAACCTCGGTTTCTAATGAACCGATTTTGCTCAAATTTGGAGGTTAGTTAGGGACTAACTTCTAAGAGACACCCTATAAGTTTCAATCAAATTGGTCAAGCAATAGCCGCTGCGCATGCACGAACTTTAAATTTATTGTTACAACCAAAACTCTGCAACTCTTCAACCAATTTCGATTAAATTTTCAGGGATTGTGTGGGTTAGGTCCTAGACGGTGGACCGCTAAATATTATAGTTTTAGTATTGAATAATAATTTTAGTATTGAATAATAATAATCATTATCGTCATAACTTCGTAGTTTTATTTTATACCTACACCCTTTCGTTCTTTTATTTCAGTGGTTTATATACCACAACTATTTACAACACTATTATAAACATTAATACCTGCAACCCTATCCCGCATATTATCGCCAATATTTTGGTATTCAATAACTCTTTGAATCATAATTTTTTCGCCAACTGATTCTATACGTCCATGTTACAATGAGTGAGGAAGCTATACTGCCCACCCAACTTGGCAGACGTTTTTTAAATGTAATAATGTGATTGGGTTCGCCCGTACAAATGTAAATAAATAAATAAATAAATGACCTAACCGTCCAAATCGATTTAACTTGTAACTCATTATTTTCATGGATATAGACAACGTTCTACTCAACTCCGTTTTCATTAAAATGGTTTTCCACAATCTCATCGCGAGTGATTATATTCTTTCCCCTACTTCACTGAGGGCCCTTCACACCAATATTAAAATCCATACAACAATGAAGTGGGTCAAAAATAAAGATGATGAATGTACAAAGAGCATTTTCAATTTTTTCTGTAAAAATCGGATGATAACTGTGATGACAAATGAACAAACATAGACAAAATTTCCTGCGAATCTTTCAATTTTACTGTTGGTAATGAAAATTTGTTTTGCTCTGTTTGCATACTGTACTACTCGGTTAAAGGGAATGGGAGTCTAGATAATGTGGTACTTACATAGTCAATATAAGAACGATAGACTGTAGAAAGGCGGAGAGTAGGAAAATGGCGAACGGATCAATTCCCACCGTCGCGTTATAGAGATTTGCGTACAATACTGCTCCAATTTGGGGCATGAAGGCTTCAAGCGTGCTTCCAAACGCTAGGACCTTTGCTGAAAACGTGAGAATACAGCTTGAGTCGTCAAGACGATTGGTTCTCTTTGTAGCTCAGCAATATAAGTACTTGTTTAGAGTCAACTGGGCTGAACGAAGAGTACATGAGAATAAATAGGTAATGCTGAAATAAAAGCATCGTAAGATTCAAGTTATTGCACCTACATGCTTTTAAAACGATGTAAAAAGCAGGGCATATAAGTTCTGTAGCAACGACATGGTTGTAAATGGAAATCATTAAAACTAACTATTACGCTTTTTCGTGACCGATTTTGAGACCAATTTTATGACGTTTTTCGTAACGTTTTTGGTTTATTATTTTCAATAATGAACCTTTGGAATCGACCAAGAAAAAAAAAATTTCAACACCCCCTCAAAATTTGATGAAACTGATTTTGATGAAATTTGGTATGTGGGCTCCATTTGGGGTTTTGTTGTGCCTTGAAGATTTTGGTTGATGTAGGTCACTTCTAAGGGTTGAAAAATAAGGTTTGAAATTTTGGAAACACCCTAACTCAAAAAATTTGATATAAAGGTTTTTCGAACAATTTAAGATAGTATAGATTTTTTAGAATTTTTTGAGACCACGCAGAGCCCTGTAGGACAAACCGTTTGCTCGGAAACAAGAGTGTGAATCGCAAAAGAGGCCTAATGTCCGTTCAAATTTCAGCTGACCGAAATGCGGTCGATGTTTCCGAGTCTACCAAGGTAGCGGAAGCTTTGTTTTCACTTTTCAAGGACGAAAAAAAAGTTCTCCAAAATCAAAATTTCCACTCGCGTTTTGCGTTTTAGACCTTTCTGAACAATTTTGGTTCCGTGTCTGTCTGTCTGTCTGTCATGAATTCCTTGTAACGCGCATAACTATACGAAGTTATTGTCCGATTTCTATGAAATTTCTAGGGATTGTGCGGGTTGGTGTGTAGACGGTCCCCTATGAAAATCATCATCCCCGGACTGATAGAAGCGACTGCGCATGCGCAAACGTGAATTCCTTGTAACGGCCACAACTTCTACATTTTCCATTCGATTTCAATGAAATTTTCAAGGATGTTACACATTAGTATTTAAATGATCCCCTATGAAAATCATCACCTTCCGACTGATAGTAGCCACTGCGCATGCGCAAACGTGAATTCCTTGTAACGGCCATAACTTCCACATTTTCCATTCGATTTCAATGAAATTTTCAGGGATGTTACAGACTAGTATTTAGATGGTCCCCTATGAAAATCAAAACGTTCGGACTGATAGTAGCCACTGCGCATGCGTAAACGTGAATTTCCTTGTAACGGCCATAACTTCCACATTTTCCACACGAATTCAATGAAATTTTCAGGGATTATGTGGATTAGGTTGTAGATAGTCCCCTATGAAAATCATCATCCCCTAACTAATAGAAGCGACTGCGCATGCGCAAACGTAAAATCCTTCTAACAGCCGTAACTTCAACTGTCCCCCAGGGGTCGCGGGTTCGAATCCCAACCGAGGCTAAGTATTTTTTTGATCCAATCACATACATCTACTCACTTAATTTTTCATCCGAATTTAATGAAATTTTCTAGGATTGTCTAGATTAACGTGTAGATGGTCCCCTATGAGGGTAGTGGAAGGTACTTAGAGATTGGTGTTTTGAGATTAACTACTATGCATCTGATCATCTATATAATTGGGTTATGGATACGAGGAAGCTATGTGCCACACCCACTTGGCAGACGTTTTTTCTTCTTTATGTTGGGTGGTTGGTGGCTTTGCAGACGAGTGATATATGTAGAAAATAATAAACTTTTTAATTGTGTAATGATTTGCAGCGTTTTTTGGTTTATTATTTTCTTTTTGCGGCGTTTTCTTTTATGCGCCAAAGTAAAGACATAAAATGTTTTTTCAATTTTAAAAATTCCAAGATATTCTATAAAAATTGTCCCTAAATAAATTTATTGTTTTCCAACGAATGGTGATCGATTTTTCTGTGAATACGAATGACGAAGATAAAGTTCCGTATGATTATGGTTAAATGTTGAATACCATGCCAATAGAGAAAAAAAAGTTCTGTAGCTACGAGTTGGTTGTAAGTGGAAATTACTATAACTTTTTCCATACTCCTTATGAAATTATAAGTAATACAATTTTAAGTTAAGAAGCGCGTGTCTGCAACAAATTGGGACATTTCATTTCTTTACTTTCTCTACATTTTATGTTCTCTGTATTAGTTGTAAGTACTGTTAATGATCTAGCAGTAATCCGTTTTAGACGATTCTGAATCCAAATCCGCGAAAAACAACCATAGGTGTATGTCTGTGTGTGTATGTGTATGAGTGACAAAATCTTGTGTCGTCTGCCCAGCCCTTAGTTATCAACCGATTTTCGTGGTTCTTTTTTTGTTCGTCGCAGAAACCTATCTAGTTGTGCACTACGTCGCCGGCATTTCGAATTTTGCGTTTTAAGGGAGGGAAAGGGGGGGGGGGTTGTGCTCAAAAAACGAGCGTATTCGGGCATAATCTTGTAAACTTTGCCCAGGCCTCAATTCCCAACCAATTTGCGAGTTTCTTTTTTTGTTCGACTCAGAAATCTTCCAAATTGCTCATTATTTCTCTAGAGTACCAAAATTCGCAAGGGGAGGGGGTGAGTGGGGGTATAATATTCACAAAATATCCGATTTTCCAATATTTCGGTTCCTTTACAGCTTACTAATTGTGTGTATTTTTTGTGTTTCAACTTGAATACGGAAATGAACTTCGATGGAATGCCTACCAAAATAAATAGATGAAAGCTCAACTTTACGAAGTATTATCGCTTTGGTACCAGACTGGCACCATTAGTGGCGGTGGGGGGGGGGGGGACTCGAATTCGCATGTTGGGTATTGTAGATCATGGATTTCAAAATGCTCTTCGAAATGCCGCTAGAAATGTCGTGGTGGATAATGTTGAGGGGTGGTGGGGTGGGGGTCACTATTTCTTGCCTAAAATACTTGATAAATTACATCGGGTGAAAAAGTTTTTTTCGCTTACCAACTAGTATTAATTGACCTAATGCTTATCCAATGGGACGTCCCCTGAAATGCATGCATTACTAAACAATATGTTTCCTTTTATGTTTCAAAGTAAAGACATAAAATGTCAAAAACATGGTATCACTCAGAGAGGTAGGTAAACCAAGGTAGGTAAACCTAGATATCGAGATAAGCAATCATGACAGCGATGTTATCTGAAATATAAATTATATTAGAAGAAGCTATCTACTATTATGAATCATCCTCACGATAATAAATAAACAATAACAATTGAAAATAATCACAAGAGGCATCAGTTGAGTTTGTGGATATTTTTTCAACAATTACTTCCTGGTTATCAACACCCATAGAATTAGACCTTTAATTAAAACTAATAATCGTTCTTCGGGTTGTTGCAAGTAATTCGTTTTGATTTGTGGCCAATCGTGAATTCAGACTTCATTTTCTACCTATATCGTGAGGTGGCAGCAGTTTCGATATGAATCCTTTCATTAGCGGCCCCAAGGAACCAAAGAAGATACGTAGTTGAGATGTGATGTAGAACATCGTAGGAGTGGTTGCAAATGCTGTGAGCAAGCTGCTGAGTAGAAGTGAGATTTCAATAATCAAGATTGACGCAGCTTCCCCCAACTTCAAAATGTTCATTAGAATGTACACTCCACTGAGTGTACCGAGAGCTGCAACATAGAATACAACGTTCGTAACCAGTAATATTTATTATATTTATTCATATAGTTAAAATTCTAACACTCAAGAAGAAAATCTATCATTTGCAAGAGTAGATACACGAAATTTTTTCCACCGACCATCCAGCAGTTTGAGAGACGACGCTTTTTCTATGTTCACTGTACCTTCTTTGTGTAGAGTACCGTTTGTATGAATAAATAAATAAATGGCTGGCGGGAGGGAAAAACCAGGTAATAACAAAAAAATGTAAAAATTTAGTTGGAGATTATGTTGAAAAAATTGGTTGCCTGTAAAGTCGGTATACGGGCGAAAGTTTTATTACGTGACAACGAATTTGAGTGGTAAAATAATTTTAATGGCCTTGGAGCTCACTCAGCTGATCAGTGATCACTCAGGCGCCTTCAGCATTCTCCATTGACCCGCCCTCTCAAATTTCAGCTTCCTGCGTTCAACAGGAGAGAAAATGGCCTTGGAGCTCACTCAGCTGATCAGTGATCACTCAGGCGCCTTCAGCATTCTCCATTGACCCGCCCTCTCAAATTTCAGGTTCCTGCGTTCAACAGGAGAGAAAATGGCCTTGGAGCTCACTCAGCTGATCAGTGATCACTCAGGCGCGTTCAGCATTCTCCATTGACCCGCCCTCTCAAATTTCAGGTTCCTGCGTTCAACAGGAGAGGAAATGGCCTTGGAGCTCACTCAGCTGATCAGTGACCACTCAGGCACCTTCAGCATTCTCCATTGACCCTGCCTCTCAAATTTCAGCTTCCTGCGTTCAACAGGAGAGAAAATGGCCTTGGAGCTCACTCAGCTGATCAGCTCACTCACCAAGTATGCCTATCTCTCTCGCTCTGTCTCTCTCGCTCTTAGGCGGGCTAACTGTGCTCGAGTGGAAGGGACGCGTGCCTCTCACTCGCTCTCATTGTGAGCGCATAACGTGAGCGGAGCGTAACACAGTTTCTTGAAGTGTCACCCGGCAAACCAATTTATAAGACGTTGTCACGTCAAAATGGAATTTTACAGGAGAGCATTTTAAAGCTTCAAATTTTATTCCTAATACCAAATAATCTTCCTAACCGAATAATCACTAACGCTCCAGCCAATAGGAAGCATGTAGACTTACGCTGATACTCGCAAACGAAAGCTGACACAAAATTTAACGCCTGTCCAGGACTCGGTAGGTAGGCTTAGGTGGGTAGGAGATACAAATAGAAGCGCTTGCTAGCCCTTCAAGGGTCGAGCTGGGAGGTCGCCCGTGCGGCTGCTGATCTTGATTTTGTCAGGCAGCAGTTAGCATGGTGCGACCGAGCAACACCATCTGCTCCAAAACCCAATTCGTCTGCTGAGTTCGCTGCTGCGCTGCATGAGTCAGTAGATGGTAAGGAACTCCGACAGTGCTCCGAAAGCCCTGTCTCTTCCCAATGGGTAGATTGGGCTTCGGAGGGCATTGGGGCCCGCGACTACCGACACTTCCACGCCGTCCACATGGCAACTCTGCCAACTGCGGTACGGTGTTCGAGGGGTAGTCGTGGGACAACTCTACCCCTTTGCCGCGCCTGTCGGAGTGGAAATGAACATCTGTATCATGTAGTGCAGCAATGTCCTCGGACTCATGGGGGCCGCATTTTACGTCATGATGCGGTCGCCAAGCAGATAGCAGGTGCTTAGTCATCTAGCGGCTGGGATGTTGAGAGAGAGAGAGAGAGAGATTGTATCACATGCCAAGTGACCAGGGTAAGAAGCCCGACATCGTTGCCGTCAAGCCCGACCAGTCTTGCATTATCCTGGATGTCCAAGTTGTCAATGGCAGCTTGGACATGGAGCAGACTTGGCGGTCTAAGATAAGAAAGTATGATAGAAATGATTTACGGCAAGCGGTGTCGGAGCTAAAAGGAGTGGCACCCAACAACATCAGGGTGATGGCTGCAACCTTATCATGGCTCGGGGTGTGGTGCGGGAAAAGTGCCACGGAGTTGCGTGAGTTGGGCATCTCAGTAGGCTTACTCCGTGGTATCACCACCCGTGTCCTGCTCGGCTCATATTTGAACTGGTGGTCGTTTTATAGAGGCACTTCCCTTCATCCCTCTCTCCCACCCCCACCTTCCTCATCTTCCCTCATCCCTAGGGCCGGCGTCGGGTGAGTCCTGGGCGTCCTCCCCATTATTTTATTTATTTATTTATTTAATTTTTATGGCGTGCCCCCTCCGTAAAAAAAGACATTTTGTCTTTGAGGGGAGTTAAAAAAAAAAAAGAATAGAAGTGAACCCTTAATCCCTCAACTTGCGGTAGGGATAATCGGTAGGCTGTGAGTGCAATGTGCGTGCGCGTGATAGTAAGAATCAGGATCATTGGATGTTTACATCGATTCAATCAGTGACTTCAGCCAATCCATGAAGCCAATTCTTCTCCACCAGGCACCTCGCTCAGGACCTTTCTGGGAGGGTAGAAGCAGTACCTTAACAGCTAGCAAAGTGCACATATAAATTAACACGGAGCTCCATATTCAAGATTGTCCATATTGATTTGACTACGAGGAGAATCGTTCCCATTTTTCACGATTCTCACAGAGATAGGTACCGACATCACCTATTCTGTGCGCAATCCCGCTATCACGATTGACTGGGATTCCAACGATAATTTTGGATAAATTGGTGTGCCATCTCATTGCTGCACACATGCTTCGAGTCCACTGCCGCCTCCAACCTTCTGCCGTCGCCTCGTCGTCTCTACTTCCGCCGCCTCTCGTTATTGGACACTTCACTTGGACACCTACAAAACCTCAAAGAAGGTCAGACCGAAACTTTTGTAATAATTATCTTTCGCTACAACACCAAAATTTGTATCTTCACGCATTTGAAGGAGGTCCTCATAGGTAGACAATTTTTAATATCTTGTGCCACCATTCAATTCAAGTTCCTTGAATAAAATTATTAGTTCCATAACATATCTACTGTTTCTTCATTCTCACCTGAAATTTTGCAAGTTAGGGAATTGGTATATTGAAGATCGAATTCCAAGTCATAAATCTCAAGTATCAAAAAGGTGTAGTTTTACGAAATTTGTCATCGATCCCTATTCAACGCCTACAGTGAAGATATCTCGATTTTCACCAAAAAAGACTTGCCTGGTTTTCTCCCCCGCCAAATAATTAGCTATAATATTTTGAAAATAGTTCTACTGAACTATAAATTATTGTTTAAAGATAGAAATTTCACAGAATTTTCGAAATATCAGATCATTTTTTTCCCTTTATATTCGTGAAATTTGTGTCTTTAAACAATAATTTAAATAAATATTTATACATAGTATAAAGAAGTTGTCTCTATTTTAAAATTGATACAAATTAATTATGCATCAACTAATTATTGTGTGAGGTATTAGTAAGCTACCTTGAACTACGAGACCGACTGCGGTATAAGTTGAGTAATCTGATATTGTCCAGTTGAATTTTTTAATCGTTGCAAGGTATTTATTATCCGGTTCACCTGAAAATTAAATCACATAGGCGCATCAGTACCATTAATGAATTAGTCTGAGAAACTCGTGATAGGGTAAGTCCATGGAAGGATTGAAACTACATATCAGGTAGGAAATTAGGGTCAACCATGTAGTTCAAAACTTATTTAATTAGATTAGGATGTTGGTGAACAGTACAATGTACTGTCCATTTGACTGTATTTTCACCACTATACTCGATAGATACTCGTACCTATAACATAATTCATCAAAACTGTTATGGTGTAAATGCATAGATTCAGCCCGAACTTGATAAGCTCAAGTACCTAAGTCCTATTCCATCAAAAAAAAGAAAAATTGGTACATTTAGGGCCGGTTTCACCAACGCGGATTAACCCTTAGAGTGGCATGGTGTCATTAGTGACACCACAGATATTCCTCCACACCTCTACCTCATTTGGCACTTTCAGCGGGCAATATTTGTACCAGGCACTCTGTAGGATGTGTAGAAGTGAAAAAAGTGCAAAAAGAAGGAGATATAACCAACAAACCCTGAGAAACCTCCCTCGGAAGTCCGCCACCTCGAGGGGAAAAACCTGTTTTGCAACGTCTCACCATACCGGAAAGTTCAACGACGATTCCTGACAATATTTCCAATTTCATGAAAATCGTATCAGAAAATATTCATTGCTAACATCTAGGGAAGGAGTAAAATGCTTCAAAACAAATATTTTTCCATAAATAAGTGTGAAAATCACGAAAAAGTGGAGGTGCCTCCAGTGTAACCTTGCCCAATGCTCATCAATGTAGTTTCTTCATCATAATGTCGCCTGCCAGACCCATCTCTAAATGAAAACTCAGTAAAGGTATCATAGATGATACCCTGCCCTACGTCCTCCCTCCCTTGAGCTTCCATTTTTTCAATACTTTTAGTAGATTTTCGGAGCGCGTTGTCACAGTTCATCCAGGACTTATTACGACTTCCCTTCCACCACCATTCCAAGACAAACAGCATGTCATACAGTGATGAGACCTCCCAGATTCGGGAAGTAAGAGGATATGGAATACTTAAAAATGGATAGTGGTCTGAAGCTCGTTTTGAGAAGAACATATTTTTTTTAAGAGAACAGAACTTTTGGAATCAACAACAACCGCATGGTAACATTTTTAACAGCCAGTTGATAATCATAACTTGAGGAGTTTGAATTTAGAACAATTAAAATATCCAATAGGAATGAAGCATCCATATACTCGGCTGAATGTACGCCCTGGATTTCGTAGAAAATATGCCCATTACTGTTGATAATGTTATCATATCTGACTCTCTAAGCGTTGAACAAAAAAGTTGGGAACAAAGTTGAAGAAATATGGACAGGGACATCCAATTAGTGCTTTACATCAACAGGAAAACAATGACAGAAAAAATGGAAAAATGTGTTTACTTCGTTTTGGTCAAAAGCAATGTTCGTACGTGGGAACGAAAATGCAGATCAGATAGTCAAAAGATCTGTTACTGAAACGAATGCAATAATCGATAAAATATTCCGTCCCTCAGATTTCAAACGACACCTAAAATTCCTGTAAATTATTTCACAATAGTTTATTATTTTATTGTATACATGACACATCTCCATTGAATTTCTATTAGTAGTTTTTCTCGTACCTACTTGCAATAACATCGCTACCTGGGAGATGTGGAGAAATTTGATTCTTGGTTGCTAAGGGCGCACAACAACGTAGGTACAACACGAAACTCAACTTAACGAAACAAACAACGATCGCATTTTATCACCCGAAATTTGAAAGGGTATTAGAGAAATTTCAGTCAGTGAACAGTCTTTTGGGATTCACATTCTTGTCACTGATTTATTCTAAGTCCAACCCTTAGGTCCTAATAGGTTTGCCAGAGCTCTGGGTGGTCTCCCCTATAATTTTCAACCCCTTAGAAGTGACTGACATTAACCAAAAGCTTGGCGGCACAGCTAAACCCCAAAGGGGAGTATCATTTTTTTTTTAATTTTTAATCGAAAGTAGACCACATCTTGAGAATTTTGACACCAGCCGTTCTCTTTTTGAATGAGAAGACCTTTTTCTATGATTTTTCAAAGTTTCGAATATTTATGACGTCACGCGCCCCTCCTGCCTGGGACCCCCACGCCCACTGTGACGTCATAAACATTCGAAACTTTGAAAAATCATAGAAAAAGGTCTTCTCACGCTAGAGGGTCGCGGTTGGTATCAAAATTCTCAGAATGGGGTCTAGTTTAGATTAAAATAACAATAAACAGTTTTTCCGACCCATGCGCACACCTCAATGGATCCCATAAACCAAATTTCATCAAAATCGGAAAATTTTGAATTCGTTTTTCGGGTTCTACGTACTTTGAAATTTAAATTAGTTATGGTAGAAATTTTCTTTCCTTGCTCGATTCGAAAGGTTCATTATTGAAAATAATAAACCAAAACTGTTGCTAATACTGCAGTACGCGAAGCAATACGACGTCGTTTTCATGTTTCCGGAACCATCTTTATAGCCTAGGTTCTATATTATTGGTAAATCGAAACATTTTTTCAAATGTATCATAAGAGTTTGTTTTGGAACGGCGGACAAAAAATCTTGCTTGCGAAATCGGAGCTGCCAATTTTGCAGTATGGAAGAAAAAACACTAGAACACAATGTAATGCTCATGTGCTCCACTCCTCCTCCATTCACAAGGAACGACAACCACTCATCTGAGTACTAACAAAGGAACTACATCAGCGCTCGATCGACTACAAGATGGTACAAAATCAAAGAAAGACCTTGCACTGTGCAGTTTATGCATTTATGTGGTCATAAATCCAGAAAATTTAACATTCTATTGATCACATTAGTTTTCTTTATTAATGGTTAATAAATGTGTTGACCTTTATTACACCATAGTACAGAAAAAGTGGTTTAACTCTCTGATCCGTGGATTATCTTTGAATTCGAAAGATGTTGCCACATTGAAAACACGTACCTTCGGTTAATCCGCGGATGAAAATGTTTTCGCAAAACAGTCAAAATCTGCGGATTCAATTTTAATCCTGGTTCCGAGAATGATCCACGTTGGTGAAACCGGCCCATATGTATAGTAAATTAATACCAACCTGTAGCTGCCAGAAGGCTTATAACGCCGACACCGGTTAAAGCGAAGATGGCTCCCCTAACATTGTTTGGTCTTTTTTTTAAAAACGTTTTGAACGAGTCAACCAGATGATCAGTCGTGAAGAGAGTGGCACTTTTTTCCTAAAAAAGAGTTAAGAGTTCAAGTCAGTTCACTCTTGTATTTTACATTTTGAAGGTTTCTGGACGAAGTTGATTCCGTTGATTCTTGATGCCAATTTGATGCCAATTTGAACATCACTCAACATTCAAAACATTTTTCAAAACAGTTTCATTTTTCGATTAGTGTTGTGAGTCCGACTGCGACAGTCGGACTCACAACACTAGGCGAAAAATGAAACTGTTTTGAAAAATGTTTTGAATGTTGAGTGATGTTCAAATTGGCATCAAGAAGTTATCTCCACACACACACACACTAAAACATAAACACTGGAAATTCTACTAAAAAAAACTCCTAAAGTAGGTTTTCACCTGATATAATAAGATGAACGAATTTTCAGCCACAAAGCTAATGTAATAATAAGTACAATACCTATGTGTATAGTATGTATCATGATTCATGATGTAGAGTTTTTATTTGTTCCTTATCAATGTTGAGTACAACCTACCCATCTTAGCGGATATTTATTCAAAATTCGGATCAAACTAACTTTTTCGATTTGAATTGACTCTGGAAGAAAGAAGAGGGCGTGAAGTAATGCTGTTGCCAGCAATGCTGTAGAAGTCCCAAAAACTGCCGGGTAGCCCAAATTTTCGAGCCCCGGAGCCAATAAACTAGTTATTACTGCAGCCACAGCCACAAACTCATTCAGGACTGCTAATCTGAAATAGGAACAGTACATGTTCTTCGATTGGTAATGGTGCACGAAAAAACCCATGAGGGTATGTAAATAACCAATATCATCCACATAAATCATTACCTTCCTACGCACATATGAACTATAAATACAATTCAAGTGCATCCATAAAAATGACGCTGTTCGTCGATGAATTATAGTCAAACGATTGTGTCAGGTGAGGTGAGTTAGGAAACGCTGGGTAAATTGGAAATAATTTCAAAAGTTATACTTTACGTAGAAGAGCTTGGTTGTTTGACGTTGTACTGGTCGAGATGTCTTCTCAATGGATCAGTTTCAACCGAGCAAATAATATCAAGTACTACCCTATCTAATACTCATCATGTATTACATCTTTTAATATAGTATATAAGGAAATCGAATGCCATATTATAAAATAGATTATGAATATTTATAACACGGGTTTTTGGTAAGGAACTAAGGAAAATATTATTAAATCACTAACATGTAGTCAAATGCCATTGATTAGACATTCGCTGTAATACCTTCTCGAACAGTGTTCGCTGAAGCAGGAGAGTGCAAAGCGATAGGTAGAAGAAAGGTATTCTTTTGTACTACATAATACGGTTCCTTCACGGTTCGAAATATTACGTAATACAGTAATAATATTACCTACCTAATACATTTTGGAACGGAACTAGTGTTGTTTCGATACTCCCATATACTCGATACTTGGTATCGAATGAGTATCGAAGTCTTGGTACTGATATCGATACGAGATCGAAACGTAAGTACTCGATACCTCGAGTATCATTCGATACTTCCTAGGTGGTATTTTTTCCATACAAAAATAAATAGAATGATAATACTCGTATTTGTCAATGAAGTGGTCCCAAGTTGGGGCTCCCAACCTAATACCGAGTACATACTCGACCAAATGCCTTTGATCATTCAAGTAACTAGGTAACTTTTAAGCTTTCTACACATTGTTTTTGGCTCTGACAGCACTGAAACGGGTTGGTACTCAAGGAAAAGAAAATTTTTATATTTTTATTGTTATATACTCGTAGAAGAGTAATAATTTTTTAAGCGATAAAATGATAATGATAGCACAATATACAGCATGGTATCGATTGGATATCACCGATTGATATCGATGTTGACATTTTTTAATCATCCTTTTTATTTGTATTCCTTTTATTCATTCTTTTTGTAATCATCCCGTTTATTCCATTTTTATAAACTTTCTTGATGGTCCAAGAGTAAATTAGCAGGCAGGTTGCCCATCGAAGGTAGTTTGTTACCTATACTGTTTCGATACCTCATTATGTTTACTGATATTAGTGAAATATCGATCCCTCGGTATTCGATGCAAATATCGGAAGTATCGGAAGCTAGGTATCGATACCAGTAAATATCGCAAGTATCGAAACAACACTAAAATTTAGTGACTAAATGGAACCACACACTGTCTACAGATCGAAGAATATGGGCATATTGTAATCTCGAAGCTCCATACCTTCTCGACATAGTTAACTCCAGGTACCTCGTCAGAAATGCGACAAGTAGGTACCTACTTTCATGTTTGTTTTGCGTTTTTTATTCTGTCTAACTTGAAATTTCGTTTTAAATCGTATATACCAATATAAACACTAAAAATTCTCTTGCCTACCTTATAATCCTATCTTTGGGGGAGGAAACATCGATCATGTAACAATAACAACCCAATATTGTTAAAATTGCTCCTCCGGACAATGACGAAGGAATCCCAGCTATGAGATACCAATATGGATTGATCGATTTTATCGTAGACATGCAAGCTATAGCTCCCTGAGATAAAGTCATACCTGGTCAGAGAAGAAAAACATGCTGTAAACACAATGTGATGAACAATAAAAACTATCCAACAGAGTCAATATTACCTACTATTCCTAATCATAGAGTTGAAATATTTCACAATTGGATGAAAGATACTTAAAAAAGCAGCCAAATACCGAATAACACATTTTAAACGTGTATAAAAAATCAATAGAACATTTTTCAAAGTATCAAAGGGTGGAACACCCTACTTGTAAATGCTTCAGATATAGATTAGATTATTCGAGATTCAGTTTATTTAAACTAACCTATGAGCGACACTATGATCGCAGGTTTCCGTCCATTGGTTTCTGACCAGGGGCTGATGAATAATGACATGATGCATCCTGGCAGAGTGTCGATTATGATGCGCCAGAGAGTGATGGTCGACGTTGTGCGATGTACTTTCTCACTGGAGATTTCATCGTTTTTGCAGGTATCAACGTCCAAGCCCAACTGTCCGCAGGCCTTTTCGATACACAAATCCGTGAATGGCGACCCTGAATGGTAATGATTAAATTTGATTGAAAGAAGGTGACTTTTTGAATATTGAACTTCACGTCACAGCAAGTATCAGCGACCGATACACACAAAAAACCCCATATTATGTACGTATGGAAATGTTATTCCAAACTATGACTTGAGCTAGGTAGTAATGTAAAATTCGTGTAAAGGTATTTGCAATAATAAATGAAAGGCTGAGTTGATTGCCCAACATTTTTGGCCGACTCTGAAGGGTCAAATATTTTAAAAATATTGGACTTTTTTTGAGAAACAACATTGTTTTTACTTTTTGGGGGTGAAAACCGAGGTATAATTTCTACTGTTTCCATCTGAATTTTTGTAGAAAATTATGCATGAAGCACATGTTCAGGACATTGTTTCTTTAATTTTAGAATAGACCTATTTTAAGCGATGTTTAAAACAGCGTAGTGACTACTTTACATTAATTTCCGAAAGGAACCACTGATAATAGTATCAAGGTTGGCACTCACGACTTAAAGGTCACCCTTCAGTAGAGTAAAACTGTACATTTATAAATATAAAAGGGGCGGGGCTTAGGACTTAAAATATCGCCTGTGCAATCTGAATTATTAATGAGTTGGTAGGAAAAAAATCGTGAATTTGCAGGCTCTCTCCAATGGGTTCTCAAGAGTAAAACTGTACATTTATAAACATAAAAGGGGGCGGAGCTTAGGATTTAAAATATCGCCTGTGCAATCCGAATTATTAATGAGTTAGTAGGAAAAAAATCTGTGATTAGCAGCCGCCCCTATGGGTTTTGAGCAGTTCACTGACCTCATAAGGTCCCCTACATTATTTACTACGTTTGTTCCTATATTTTTTACCATGTTTGTTCCTTATGCCTCATCAGTGTCCAATCTCAACAGCTTCGTTTTCAGCGTCACCAGCTTATAAATGGTAAGTACCAGCTCTTATAATCTAACCTAAAATTACACATGCGAAGGCAGGAACCGGGTAGGTACAATGAATGACAAGTAAATTTTTTAAATTTGTTTATTTAAACATTAAAGCCATACAGAATCTCGTTGACATCTTTTTGCAGAAGCGACATAAGCTGATCCTTTAACATTCTGTACATGTGGACAATCTTCATACTTGCGTGCGTGTTCAACCCATGGATCGTCTTGCATCTCCCAATCTTCAAAATTCCCATTCTGGCAAAATCTGGCTTTTCCTGGTCCTCCATCAGGGTTGCCAGTTCTTGCTCTAACTGGATGATGGCCTGGAGGGACCGGCGTACCACCACCTGAAAAGAATTACTTAGTGAGAATAAATGAATGCAATAAATGATAATACCGAGTCATTTTTACCAAAGTTATTTTTGTCTAGAATTAGAGCTGAGGGAGGTGTATTTTCAATCAAATGTAAATAATTTTATTATAATTGCAGTCAAACATGCTCTGTAGGTACTTACATGACTTGGCTTAGTGTCACTGGCATCGTCACTGCTGCTCACTACAGTCTCTTGTTGGGCAGGTGTGGTGCTCAAGGTGGTGGGGGATCCCTCGATATTGATTGAGGTCACTTCCCCGTGAAGGGTAGCCAAGACTACATCGTTCTCGTCCATCACCTACAAAGAAAATAAAGTTTACATTCAGTTATTTTAACAAGTTTTTTGTGTTTCAGCCTCACTTCTTTGAACAGCAAAAAGGTCCAGGACGAAACAAAGAGACGTCCAATGAAAAATGTTGAGCTCGGAGTAGTTCATAAAATTTTGAACATCCTGTTCTACAACCACAAGCGGTATGGCCAGTCCATACTAATCACTGCAGTGGACCAGCGTCGAGACGATGTCTTTTGTACATTCCTCCCAAAAAGATATGCCATCGAACTGACGCCTGGGGATTTTGATGATTTCAACGCCGAATCCACACCACTATATTTTGTAGTAGTGAAAAGAACTCATGTAACTAGTCATTTAAAATTTGGAAATACAGAGGGGGGGTTGATGCCCTAACAATCATGTAACGACAACCTTTTGTATATCAATAATTAATAAATAGTTTTCATATCATTTGCCCATTGTTGACGCCACCCTGATTCACTTGCCTTACTGCAAATACTTGATATCTAAAATCGCCCTGAATGAGTCAAAATAGGCAACCCTCATGGGCGAGAAGTTTTGCGGTTGCCGATCGTGGTTAGCTAGGGGTACACTCGACTTACCCAGCTCAATCCTAAAACTGAATTAATGTTTGATTTCTTAAAATTTCAGATGGTCATAATTTCAAAAGTAGTCGGCCGAGTTTGATGAAACTTTCAGGGATTGTTCGGGTTGGGGTGTTCATGAGCCCCATTGAAGTTCATCAGCCTCTGATCTATGGAATCCTCAGTGCATGCACACACGTACAAATCAAACAAACAGGCTTAATTTCGTTAGTATACATCGGAATTTGATGAAACTTTGAGTGAATGCTCGTGTTGGGATGCAGATGACGCCCTACGAGTTTCATCCCTCTAGGATTGTTGGTATCTCCCGCACAGGTACAAACGTAAGATACCTAAAATCGCCCTGACTAAGCCAAATTACAGTAGTCAACACCAAAAGTTTCAGTTATCTGAGAATTGGATTGGAATTGGATTGAGATTTCAAAGCATCGAACTTTCTAAAATGATCCTCAAATTCATTTGAATCAACCACATGATGAGTTGTAATTTCATATTGGGTACTTACAGTGAATGTGAAGTCCATCTTGAGGGTTGGTTGGTGGTCTGTCAGTTTTCTGGTAGGTATTCAATGCAACTTGTGAAGTCCTTTTATACGATGCATTTGACTGGAGAAGGGTCACATATCTTCGAATCAACATTCGACCGAACATTTTGGCACCCGTACTTGAATTGGCCACGGGGGCCACGGGTCCCTTCAAGATCAGTGAACCGCAGGCACTGACCTTGGCGCGGGGCACGAATCCTGCCGATGGCATAACCAATAGACAGTCGGCCTACAAATCGTTGATTGACACTCTTCCTTTCTCAATACCTCATTTATAATTCTGATGGTACAGTCGACATTTAAGCTTTTATGACCCATGTTTATACATATTGAATGTCACTCTTTTTCTTTTCCTGCTCAAAACCCATTGGGTCAGGGCTACAAATCGTTAATTTACACGTTTTTTCCCCCCCTAACTCAATAATAATTCTGATGGTACAGGCGATATTTTAACTCCTAAGCTCCGCCCCTTTTGTATTTAGGATAGATTATAAGAGCTGGTACTTACCATTTATAAGCTGGTGATGCTGAAAACGAAGCTGTTGAGATTGGACACTGATGAGGCATAAGGAACAAACATGGTAAAAAATATAGGAACAAACGTAGTAAATAATGTAGGGGACCTTATGAGGTCAGTGAACTGCTCAAAACCCATAGGGGCGGCTACTAATCACAGATTTTTTTCCTACTAACTCATTAATAATTCGGATTGCACAGGCGATATTTAAATCCTAAGCTCCGCCCCCTTTTATATTTATAAATGTACAGTTTTACTCTTGAGAACCCATTGGAGAGAGCCTGCAAATTCACGATTTTTTTCCTACCAACTCATTAATAATTCAGATTGCACAGGCGATATTTTAAGTCCTAAGCCCCGCCCCTTTTATATTTATAAATGTACAGTTTTACTTTACTCCCTTCCCATACCTAAAACAGGAAATAGAAACTGTAGATAATAGATAAATGTAGATTATAGTATCAAGACATGCCTCACATTAACCATCATTATTCACTTAGGACTGTGTTGTTTTACGGAGTAGAGCGTCTACAGTTAGTTGATATGATTAGTTATTACATTAGTAGTCTATTTTCTTACCGAATAGAGAGACTGTGCTATACACTAAAGCCAAGGTGGGCTCTACCGTAAGCCGGTATCGTGACCAACATCCCGCATCCGACTTTTCCGAGGTGGACATGGTTATGTCTCTGCTCCTACCAACTACGAATTTTTCAAAAACTCGATATTTACATTCTTGAAAGAGTGAACTCGAACCCTTCCAATCGATTGTTGTTTTAAATTAGTTCAAGATTAGATTCGCCGAGTTGTCGGCATATTAATTCATTATGGTACGTCACTCTACTTCGATGGGGTGGTCAACCGCGCTTTGCTCATTTCCTCGGTGACAGCGTTCACCGTCTCTACCTTGATAGCGTAAACTTGAAAGACAGTACAAAGATAGCTACGCCGTCGAGCGTTAGCTAGTTATGTTGACATTGACATTTTTTGTTATATGTAAAACGACTGTGAAGTTCCATCGCGCTTCCAAGCTCTTCGAATTAATAAGACTAAAACAGTGTTGTTTTTTGGTTTATTATTTTCAATAATGAACCTTTGGAATCGACCAAGAAAAAAAAATTTTAACACCCCCTTAAAATTTGATGGTTTACGTTTCAAGGTCCGTAGAATCCAAAAATCGAATACAAATTTGGCCGTCCGTCCGCCGTACGCCGTACGCGGCACTTTTGCCACTTAGCATTGACAGATTTTGATGAAATTTGGTATGTAGGCTCCATTTGGGGTCTAGTTGTGCCCCGAAGCTTTTGGTTGATGTAAGTCACTTCTAAGGGTTCCAAAATCAATTTTGAAATTTTGAAAACGCCCTAACTCAAAAAATTTCGATATAAAGGTATTGTTTTTCCTTCAATTTTGGATTCTATAGAATTTTTAGAATTTTTTGAGACCACCCGGAGCTCTGTAGGACAAACCGTCCGCTCCCTACAAAAATTTAAGGGTTTATATTGAAATATATATATATATAAATCAAAACACGAGTGTGAATCGCAAAAGAGGCCTAATCTCCGTTCAAATTAGGGCTGACCGAAATGCGATCGATAGTTGGTGATTTTTTTTTAAAATTTTTTTTGATTTTTTTTTGATTTTGCTTCCGAGTCTACCAAGGTAGCGGAAGCTTTGTTTTCACTTTTCAAGGTCGGAAAAAAAAGTTCTCCAAAATCAAAATTTTCACTCGCGTTTTGCGTTTTAGACCTTTCTGAACAATTTTGGTTCAGTGTCTGTGTGTCTGTGTGTCTGTGTGTCTGTGTGTCTGTGTGTCTGTCTGTCTGTCTGTCTGTCATGAATTCCTTGTAACGCGCATAACTATACGAAGTTATTGTCCGATTTCGATGAAATTTTCAGCGATTGTGCGGGTTGGTGTGTAGACGGTCCCCTATGAAAATCATCATCCCCGGACTGATAGAAGCGACTGCGCATGCGCAAACGTGAATTCCTTGTAACGGCCATAAATTCTACATTTTTCATTCGATTTCGATGAAATTTGCAGGGATTGTGTGAGTTGGTGTGTAGACGGTCCCCTATGAAAATCACCGACCTCGGACTGATAGTAGCCACTGCGCATGCGCAAACGTGAATTCCTTGTAACGGCCATAACTTCTACATTTTCCATCCGATTTCAATGAAATTTTCAGGGATGTTACAGATTATTATTTAGATGGTCCCCTATGAAAATCACCACCTTCGGACTGATAGTAGCCACTGCGCATGCGCAAACGTGAATTCCTTGTAACGGCCATAACTTCTACATTTTCCATCCAATTTCAATGAAATTTTCAGGGATGTTACAGATTAGTATTTAGATGGTCCCCTATGAAAATCATCACCTTCGGACTGATAGTAGCCACTGCGCATGCGCAAACGTGAATTCCTTGTAACGGCCATAACTTCTACATTTTCAATCCGATTTCAATGAAATTTTCAGGGATGTTACAGATTATTATTTAGATGGTCCCCTATGAAAATCACCACCTTCGGACTGATAGTAGCCACTGCGCATGCGCAAACGTGAATTACTTGTAACGGCAATAACTTCTACATTTTCCATCCGATTTCAATGAAATTTTCAGGGATGTTACAGATTAACTTGTTTTGATGTTTTGAGATTAACTACTATGCATCGGATCGTCTATACAATCGGGTTATGGATACGAGGAAGCTATGTGCCACACCCACTTGGCAGACGTTTTTTTTTCATATTGGATGGTTGGTGATTTAGTAGACTAGTGATCTATATAGAAAAACGTCTGCCAAGTTGGGTGGGCAGTATAGCTTCCTCACTCATTGTAACATGGACGTAAAGAATCAGTTGGCGAAAACTCGGCGCTGCGCGCCTCGGCGGGGGCTTCGCCCCCTGCACCCCCGGATGATTTCCGCTTAGAGCCTAATGGCTAAAATGTGACATACCTTGAAAAGGTTTTTGCTCCCTCTCCCTCTTTATCTTTCTTCCACTGTAATATTTAAGCTCACTCAGCTGATCAGTGACCACTCAGGCACCTTCAGCATTCTCCATTGACCCTGCCTCTCAAATTTCAGCTTCCTGCGTTCAACAGGAGAGAAAATGGCCTTGGAGCTCACTCAGCTGATCAGTGATCACTCAGGCGCCTTCAGCATTCTCCATTGACCCGCCCTCTCAAATTTCAGGTTCCTGCGTTCAACAGGAGAGGAAATGGCCTTGGAGCTCACTCAGCTGATCAGTGACCACTCAGGCACCTTCAGCATTCTCCATTGACCCTGCCTCTCAAATTTCAGCTTTCTGCGTTCAACAGGAGAGAAAATGGCCTTGGAGCTCACTCAGCTGATCAGTGATCACTCAGGCGCCTTCAGCATTCTCCATTGCATGCGCAGCGGCTATTGCTTGACCAATTTGATTGAAACTTATAGGGTGTCTCTTAGAAGTTAGTCCCTAACTAACCTTCAAATTTGAGCAAAATCGGTTCATTAGAAACCGAGAAACCGAGGTTCCAGGAAATTCACGTTTGCGCATGCGCACTCGCTCCTATTGGTCCGAAGGTGCTGAAATTTATAGGGGACCGTCTAGGACCTAACCTGCACAATCCCTGAAAATTTCATCAAAATCGGACCACAGGTTAGTATAGTTTTGCCCGGGACAAGGATTGACCACAGACAGACCGACAGACCGACAGACCGACAGACAGACAGACAGACAGACACGGAACCAAAATTGTTCGGGAAGCTCTAAAACGCAAAAAGCAAGTGGAAATTTTGATTTTGGAGGACATTTTTTTTTTTTCACTTCTTTCACGAATACAAAGCTTCCCTACCTTCGGTAGTGAGGAAGCAAAATAATAAACCATTGTGTAATAATTTGCAGCATTTTCGATTGTGGAAATGTTCCAACGTTTACATGGTCCTTTACTTTCCTCAACCCAATTGTAAGTGAGATTAATGAAATCGGCGGAAACCCAATTTTTTCAAGAACCATTAGGTAAGTGATTGATCGACAAGTAATCACCTTCCTTCAGGTTTCATGTAAATGTCTATGAAATAGTATGTGTGTGGCAGGAACCTTGTCAGGCTGCGGAGAGTGGTGCGGGGAAAGTGCTACTGAGTTACGGTATCTCGGCGGGAGTGCTCCGTGGTATCACCACCCGCGTCCTCCAGAGGTCGTATCTTGATAATTTTAGGCCATGATAGAGACGTTTTTGGTTTATTATTTGCATCAATTAACCTAGAACCTTCGAAGTAAGAAAGAAAAACACTGCCTAGTTGGAGTGGCACATAGCTTCTTCGTATCCATATCCCGATTGTTTGGACGATCCGATGTATAAGTAGACGGTGACATTAGAAACCATCCAGAGTTTTAGCCTCACAGCCCTTGAAAATTCCATTGAAATCAAATAAGAACTGTAGAACTTTTGCTTACAAGGATTTTAAGTTTGTGTATGGCTGTTACTAGGGTTTTATTTTGCTTCCTCACTACCGAAGGTAGGGAAGCTTTGTATTCGTGAAAGAAGTGAAAAAAAAAATGTCCTCCAAAATCAAAATTTCCACTTGCTTTTTGCGTTTTAGAGCTTCCCGAACAATTTTGGTTCCGTGTCTGTCTGTCTGTCTGTCTGTCGGTCTGACTGTCTGTCGGTCTGTCTGTCGGTCTGTCTGTCTGTCGGTCTGTCTGTGGTCAATCCTTGTCCCGGGCAAAACTATACTAACCTGTGGTCCGATTTTGATGAAATTTCCAGGGATTGTGCGGGTTAGGTCCTAGACGGTCCCCTATCAATTTCAGCACCTTCGGACCTATAGGAGCGAGTGCGCATGCGCAAACGTGAATTTCCTGGAACCTCAGTTTCTAATGAACCGATTTTGCTCAAATTTGGAGGTGAGTTAGGGACTAACTTCTAAGAGACACCCTATAAGTTTCAATCAAATCGGTCAAGCAATAGCCGCTGCGCATGCGCGAACTTTAAATTTATTGTTACAACCAAAACTCCGCAACTATTCAACCAATTTCGATGAAATTTTTACAACACTATTATAAACATTAATACCTGCAACCCTATCCCGCATATTATCGCCAATATTTTGGTATTCAATAACTCTTTGAATCATAATTTTTTCGCCAACTGATTCTATACGTCCATGTTACAATGAGTGAGGAAGCTATACTGCCCACCCAACTTGGCAGACGTTTTTTCGCATGCGCAGACTCTTCTACCAATCCTGAGTGATGATTTTCAAAGAGGAAGATCTACATGCTAACCATCACAATCCCTGAAAATTTCATCGAAATCGGACTATAACTACGTGCAGTTTTGCTTGACACAAGGATTTGCGGACACAAATTTCACGACTGCTTTCAGACACAAAACCAAAACTGTTCAAGGAGGTTTAAAACGTGAAACGCTAAAATGGAAATTTTGATTTTGGAGAACATTTTTCTAACCCTGAAAAGTGAAAACAATGCTTCCGCTAGAAGTTAGAAAAAAACTGGAGTTGACAAATTTCTAAGTTTGAGGTAGAAGGGCTATGTTAGCGTACGTTTTTCTGAACTGGTCAAGAGCTCATCTTACGATAATTTGACGCTCTTTCCAACGATGTAATCACATTTTAATTTTCATGAAAAATTACATTATGACGATAGACGATCAGCAGTTTCAATACCCCCATGTCCTTCATGTCCGGGAATCCAGAACAGGATGACCTGATTGTTCTAGGCCATTATCAGATTAATAATAAGTATTAAGATTTAAGGGGGTGTCAGTCGGTCGCCGTTCATTCCTCCTTCCGGGTCAGTATTTCGTGAAATTTAAGGGGCAAAAACGTAGAAAGTTATACCTAAATTTGAAATTCTAGAGGATTTTAGAAATTCATTAGTGCACGGCCCTAGGGAATTGAAAACGCTGCAAATCATTGCTCAAAGGTTTATTATTTTCTGTATAGATCACCCTTCTGTATAGATCACTGGTTCTCCATCAATAGCACCTACCACCATCTGTATTCTCCCTTGACCTTCCCTCTCAAATTTCAGCTTCCTGCGTTCAATAGGATTGAAAATGGCTTCGGAGCTCACTCAGCTGATCAGTGATCAGAAGATTGAAGAAGATCTCCTCGAATGCTGGAGACGCCTGGAAGAGCACTTCCATTCAATAGGATTGAAATTGGCTTTCGAGCTCACTCAGCTGATCAGTGATGTGAGGAGTGAAGAAGATATCCTCGAATGCTGGAGACGCCTGGAAGAGCACCTCCATTCAATAGGATTGAAAATGGCTTTGGAGCTCACTCAGCTGATCAGTGATGTGAGGAGTGAAGAAGATATCCTCGAATGCTGGAGACGCCTGGAAGAGAACTTCCATTCAATAGGATTGAAAATGGCTTTGGAGCGCACTCAGCTGATCAGTGATCTGATCAGTGAGCAATGATTTGCAGCGTTTTTTACCTACAAACATTGTTTTACCTACCAATTTTGTTTTACCTACCAACTATTGGTAGGTACTACCTACCACACTATAATGGCTTCACACCTTCACAATCAAGTTTATTAGAAAGAACTAAACGCTTCACACTCGATTCGAAAAACGCTGCAAATCATTGCTCAAAGGTTTATTATTTTCTGTATAGATCACCCTTCTGTATAGATCACTGGTTCTCCATCAATAGCACCTACCACCATCTGTATTCTCCCTTGACCTTCCCTCTCAAATTTCAGCTTCCTGCGTTCAATAGGATTGAAAATGACTTCGGAGCTCACTCAGCTGATCAGTGATCTGAAGAGTGAAGAAGATCTCCTCGAATGCTGAAGACGTCTGGAAGAGCACTTCCATTCAATAGGATTGAAAATGGCTTCGGAGCTCACTCAGCTGATCAGTGATCTGAGGAGTGAAGAAGATCTCCTCGAATGCTGGAGACGCCTGAAAGAGCACTTCCATTCAATAGGATTGAAAATGGCTTTGGAGCTCACTCAGCTGATCAGTGATCTGAGGAGTGAAGAAGATTTCCTCGAATGCTGGAGACGCCTGGAAGAGCACTTCCATTCAATAGGATTGAAAATGGTTCCGGAGCTCACTCAGCTGATCAGTGATCAGAAGAGTGAAGAAGCCTTTGAGCAGCGTTTTTTACCCACCAACATTTTTTTTACCTACCAACCTTTTTTTTACCTACCAGCTAGGTACTACCTACCACACCATACTGCTTCACACCTTCACAATCAAGTTTATTAGAAAGAACTAAACGCTTCACACTCGATTGGAAAAATAGAAAGCTTCATATGGAAATTTGATTACTGGTTACGCAGAGGCAAAACTGTATACAAATCGAAGAAATGAACAGCGATCGCATTTCAGTCAGATGAAATTTGAACGGAGATTAGACACCCTTTTGCGATTCACACTCGTGTTTCTGTTTTATCGAAGAAAAGCCCTTAAGTACTCGTAGGGACCGAACGGTTTGTCCTACAGAGCTCCGGGTGGTCTCAAAAATTTTTAAAAATTCAATACTATTTAAAATTGGTGAAAAAACGATACCTTTATTTCGAGAGTTTTCGAGCTAGGGCACTCTTGAAAATTTCAACCCTTAATTTTCACCCCTTAGAAGAGACCTACATCAACCAAAAGCTTCGCGGCACAACTAGACCCCAAATGGAGCCCATATACTAAATTTGAACCAAATCGGTCCAGTGTTGCTAAGAAAAGTGCCGCGTACGGCGTACGGCGGACGGACGGAAATTTTTTTATTCGATTTTCGTATTCTACGTACCTTGAAACGTAAAACATCAAATTTTGAGGGGGGGTTAAAATTTTTTTTTCTTGCTCGATTCCAAAGGCTTATTATTGAAAATAATAAACCAAAATAGAAAGCTTGATATGGAAATTTGATTACTGGTTACGCAGAAGGCAAAACTGTATACAAATCGAAGAAATGAACAGCGATCGCATTTTAGTCAGATAAAATTTGAACGGCGATTAGACCTCTTTTGCGATTCACACTCATGATTCTGTTTTATCGAAGGAAAACCTTCAAATACTCGTAGGGACCGAACGGTTTGTCCTACAGAGCTCCGGGTGGTCTCAAAAAATTTCAAAAATTCTGTACTATTTAAAATTGGTGAAAAAACGATACCTTTATTTCGAGAGTTTTCGAGCTAGGGCACTCTTGAAAATTTCAACCCTTAATTTTCACCCCTTAGAAGTGACCTACATCAACCAAAAGCTTCGCGGCACAACTAGACCCCAAATGGAGCTCATATACCAAATTTGAACCAAATCGGTCCAGTGTTGCTAAGAAAAGTGCCGCGTACGGCGTACGGCGGACGGACGGAAATTTTTTTATTCGATTTTCGTATTCTACGTACCTTGAAACGTAAAACATCAAATTTTGAGGGGGGGTTAAAATTTTTTTTTCTTGCTCGATTCCAAAGGCTTATTATTGAAAATAATAAACCAAAACTGAAATATTACCGCTGGAATTATCAAAATCGAACAATAATGGGGAATTTGCCTCAAATTTTTTAAATTTTTTTTTTCGAAAGAGGATTCATTGATATGGAAAAAAACCGTAGTGTGCTGCTCGAAAAAGCATCCAAAAAATTTAGAGAATTTAAGGAAGATGAAAATGTTAAATGTAGCGGCAATCTGTTTATGGGGCAGCCACGTTGAAACGTCACGAAATCTTGAACCAATCAGGATTCCGTTGCTCCATGAGACCCCTTCTCACTGGGGTTATCCGCGGGAAAGGTTATGTGAACAAAGAATCAACCGTTGATTATCAACGTGAGTTCGTGCATTAGTCCTGATTTGTCTTTATTTCAAGTGAAAAATCGTTATGGTAAAGAAGAAAATACAGTATTGGAAAACCCATTTATTCAGTAGTTTTTCCCGTTTTTCTCAGGCAATTATTGTTCAATTTTGATGATTCCGGTGGCAATATTTTAGTTTTTCAATTCCCTAGGGCCGTGTACTAATGAATTTCTAAAATCCTTTAAAATTCCTAATTTAGGTACAACTTTGTTAGCTTTGCCCCTTCAATTTCGCGAAATATTGACCCGGAACGAGGAACGAACGGCGACCGACTGAGACCCTCTTTAAATGACATGAAAAATAGGGAATTATGACTATTCTAGTGCCGCAAGGTTGAAAAGACGAAAACAATTCAAAGTGAAATAACATGTTTCTAAGTTTGGCCACTATTCAACTGAATACAGTTGAGCAAAGGATACAGAGCTTTTACAGTGAGTTGATGTAATTAAGTATTACAAAATTGCAGTACCGACCCACTTTAAAAAAAATTTAAGATAGGAGGACTGAGACTAATTTCTTTCCCATTTGTTAATCATGTTCTGTAAGCCACTTTTGGTGGTTCCAGGATCGGTTCCGGCCCATTAGCAGGGTCTTTGATCATCTTTTGGCAAGACGATCAGCAATTTCATTACCCCCATGTCTTTCATGTCCAGGAATCCAGAGCAGGATGACCGGATTGCTCCACTATCAGATTAATAATACGTAATCAGATTTTTAAAATTACATGAAAAAAACGCTGCAAATCATTGCCCAATGGTTTATTATTTTCCGTATAGATCACCCTTCTGTATAGATCCCTCCATACCAACCGTAAGTGCTTACAACCTACTAGGCAGTTTTTGAAAATTTCAACCGTTCATTTTCATTTGGTTGGTGGTTGGGGTTGAAATTTTCAAAAATGCCCTAGTAGGTAGTAGGTACCTATGGTTGGTAGGGAGGGATCTATACAGAAGGGTGATCTATACAGAAAATACTAAACCTTTGGGCAATGATTTGCAGCATTTTTACCTATTTTTTTACCTATCAACTTTTTTGGCTCACTATTTTCAATAATAAGCCTTTGGAATCGAACAAGAAAAAAAATTTTAACGCCCCTCAAAATTTGATGTTTTACGTTTCAAGGTACGTAGAATCCGAAAATCCAATAAAAAATTTTCCGTCCGTCCGCCGTACTTTTCTTAGCAACACTGGACCGATTTGGTTCAAATTTGGTATATGGGCTCCATTTGGGGTCTAGTTGTGCCGCGAAGCTTTTGGTTGGTGTCAGTCATTTCTAATGGGTGAAAATTGAGGGTTAACATTTTCAAGAGTGCCCTAGCTCGAAAACTCTCGAAATAAAGGTATCATTTTTTTACCGATTTTAAATAGTATTGAATTTAAAAAAAATTGAGACCACCCGGAGCTCTGCAGGATAAGCCGTTCGCTCCCTACGAGTACTTAAGGGTTTTCCTTCGATAAAACAGAATCACGAGTGTGAATCACAGAAGAGGTCTAATCTCCGTTCATTTCTTCGATTTGTATTCGGTTTTGCTTTCTGAGCAACCAGTAATCAAATTTCCATTTGAAGCTGTCTACTTTTCGAATCGAGTGTGAAGCGTTTAGTTCTTTCCAATAAACTTGATTGTGAAGTGTGAAGGCATTATGGTAAGGTAGGTAGTAGGTACCTACCAAAAAAATTTGGTATGATAGAAATGATTTACGGCAAGCGGTGTCGGAGCTAAAAGGAGTGGCACCCAACAACATCAGGGTGATGGCTGCAACCTTATCTTGGCGCGGGGTGTGGTGCGGGAAAAGTGCCACGGAGTTGCGTGAGTTGGGCATCTCAGTAGGCGTACTCCGTGGTATCACCACCCGTGTCTTGCTCGGCTCATATTTGAACTGGTGGTCGTTTTATAGAGGCACTTCCCTTCATCCCTCTCTCCCACCCCCACCTTCCTCATCTTCCCTCATCCCTAGGGCCGGCGTCGGGTGAGTCCTGGGCGTCCTCCCCATTATTTTATTTATTTATTTATTTTATTTTTATGGCGTGCCCCCTCCGTCAAAAAAGACATTTTGTCTTTGAGGGGAGTTCTATAAAAAAAAAAAAAAAAAAAAAAAAAAAAAAAAAAATAAAACGCTGCAAATCATTGCCAAAGGTTTATCACCCTTCTGTATAGATCCCTCCCTACCAACCGTAGGTTCCTACTACGTACTAGGGTATTTTTGAAAATTTCAACCCTTCATTTCCATTTGGTTGGTGGTTGGGGTTGAAATTTTTAAAAATGCCCTAGTAGGTAGTAGGTATTTACGGTTGGTAGGGAGGGATCTATATAGAAAGGTGATCTATACAGAAAATAATAAATCTTTGGGCAATGATTTGCAGCGTTTTCACTTTGAAATTATTCGTGTTTTTAACCTTACGGCACTAAAATAGCCTATTGGTTTATTATTTTCAATAAAAAGCCTTTGGAATCGAGCAAGAAAAAAAAATTAATAATAATAATAAACCAAAAAGACATGACTATAAGGTTAACAAAACTGAATACTATTTTAGGGAAGTTGAGTGAGGCCAAGCACCAGATATTTTGACTTAGGAAAGTAATATATTAAGGTACAGAGCTTCTACAGTGAGTAGAAGTAATAATAACGATTACAGTTCCTAATTACACCAACTGCCAATTAGTAGTTTATTTTCTTACCGGTTAGAGAGATTACGCTAAACGCTAGGGCCATGATGGGCTCTACCGTAAGCCGGTATCGTGACCAACATCCTGGATCCGACTTTTCCGACGTGGACATGGTCATGTCTCTGCTCCTTCCAACTACGAAATTTTCAACTACTCAGTGGCGATATTTGCATTCTCGAAAGAGTAAACTCGAACCCCTCCAATCGGTTATTGTTTTAAAATGTTTCAAGATTAGATTCGCCGAGTTGTTGTGATATTAATTCATTATCGTACGACACTCTACTTCGATGGAGTGGTCAACCGCACTTTGCGGCCTCATTCTCTAGGTGACAGCCGTCTCTATTACTGGAAGACAGTAAAAAGATAGTTACACCATCTCGCTTCCAAGCTTATCGAATTAGAAGTAGTAATATTGGTCTAATGTGATGCTAGAAATAATGCAATTTTTAACTGGTACTTTAACTGGTTTACTCCACTCAAATCAATTGTTTGCGCATGCGAACTCGAAATCGGATGGAAAATGTAGAAAGTATAGCTCTTACATGGAATTCACGTTTACGCATGCGCAGTGGCTATTATCAGTTCCTTGGCAATGCTTTTCATAGGGGACCATCTATATGCCAATTTGCATGATCTCTGAGAATTTCCTTGAGATCGGATGGAAAACGTGGAAATGATGGCTACTACAAGGAAATTATCGTTTGCACATACGCAGCGGCAATGATGATCAGTCCGGGGGCAGTGATTTTCATAGGGGACCATCTACACGCCAACTCGTACAATCTCTGAAAATTTCATCGAAATCGGACTGTGAATCACTGTTTAGCCCGCTGCAACATGTTTTGGATGACGAGAAGGCTATGTGATAGACCCACTTGGTAGTCTACCGGAATTTGGTGGTTATCGGAACCCCCTCATAAAGCATCTAATTTTTGTGAAGCTTAGAATCGGACCTTTAATTTGAATGTACACAAACGGTCCGTCAATCAATCAGTCGGAAAACTCGTCTTTCAGTTAATTTTAAAATCTTAAATTTGAAATGTTGAAGTTAATTTCAGAATTAAGTTTAATATCATTTTTTTAAATTAAATTTTTGCTTCACAATCAAGTTTATCTTGAAGAAATATGCGTTTCACTCTAAATAGGGAGGATGGTCCCCAATGAATGAGAGGGTGGTCCCCTAAAAATTTGTTGAGGGGCGGCAGGCGTCCAAGAATATGCCGGAGGGGACGGGCGGGTTGGCGGTGATGGGTCGGGCGGGGGGAGAGTATGCGGAGCAATCTTCCCGAAGTCAACAAAAACCACGTTTTTTGAACTATTTTTACAAATTTTTGACACATTTAACAAAGCAAAATGAAATCCAATTGAAACGGGACCACTATGGATACTCGTAGAACACATTTCAAAAAGAATCAGGCAGATTGGTGCCCGAATAAGAAGATGCTAGTAGTACAAACATACAAAAAAAAAAAAAAAAAAAAAAAAATCGTCGTCCCATGACACACCGAACTGTATACCTCCTTCCTTCGTCGCGGCTCCGCACAGTACTGTGAGTATGTGTAAAAAAATCGAAAAAACGAACTTCTATTAGTATTGGAAGGGAGTGCAAGAACCTATCCCCAGATAGTCTTTGAGCACGTTTAAATAGGTTTCCTGGCCTCACAAGCCTCTTACGGATCACCAGAGGGCAAGTTCCGCGATCATTCAAGTTAATAACTCATTTCACCCAAAACACTAACGATGAACTACCTGCTCATTATGAGTGCGGATACCGTCATATCAACAAGTTGGGTCTTATTGCTCTTCATGACAAGTCACGGCATAAGTATGTGCTTTGTTCACGTTTATTAATAATTTTTGAAGTATGAATTTCCCCTAAGCACTCGGTAAAATCGTTACAATAATAATTCCCAATTTTTCTTCTCAAACCTTAACATTAATTAGTGAATTTCTCAAAAAGAGGAGAAATGAGGAATTAGAACATTTCGCACATCCGGAGTAAGACTGGTATAAGTCAAAAAACCCAACTGATGGGAAATCGCATTTAAAGATTTTCGACTTCTTTGTTGTTCTATAACAGTCATCTGAACGAATTTTTTTAATATCTCAAGGGTCTACGGCACTCATATACTATTTAACTATCATGTGCTATACCAAAATTGCTTCGTTACCTCTTCATTTGCGACCAGCATGCTTAAATTGATCAAATTCCTATGATGTACCACTATTACCCCAAGAAATAGTGGAACATCTCAAAATAAACCAGAGTTGTAATTCTAAAAGTGGAACCAATACATGACTTTTCGGATCAAAAGTGGTACATCTCATATTATACCAACGTTACAACATGCAGACCAAAGAGAAATTCCATTTTGTTTTGGAGAAATACTGGTGCATCTCAAAATAAACCAGTATTGCAAATTTAAAACTAGATCAACCACTCTAATTATTGTTGGATCAAAAGCGGTACATCTGATATATACCAGTATTACACATACCTTGAGTTCATCACACTTCGGCGGCTGGCGCATAACTGAAGTGATCCAGTCTTGCTCCGACGCCATGGTAGAAGAATGGCTCAGAACCATACTGGTTTATCTGCTCTCTAGCGGCCAACAACTAAGTTATCGTTAAACCCGTTCTACCCCCGTGTAGAGCTCGACGAGAGCTATCTGGTGGAATATATAACTCAAAACCGCCAATTTCGGACTTATACCAGTCTTACTCCGGATGTGCGATTTGATGAATGTTTTCTGGCACTATCCCTTGACTCAATCCCGTTGGAATTTGCCGCGACTAGCCGCGACTTTTTTTTCAATGAAATTTTCAATCCTAATAGAAAGCTTTTTGAAAAATTACAGTCGCAGGAAAGTGTGGAGAGGAAAAAAAACCACATCCTCGCATTTTTCATATCAACAGAATAGAACAGAAAAGATTATGAAGTCATCAACCAGTATCTGATTAGGGATAACTTAATTGACACGACCACCATCCACAAAACTGATGCCTAATGCTGTACCAAGCACATCTGAGTCGTGGAAGCGCTCTCTCCAGCATCAGCAGCGCTAATGACAGTGACGATTTAGATTCACCAATCAGTGTAATGCACTTCTAAAGACATCTAATTATTACCTAAAATTTTGTAAAATTGGTGAAATGTTACTTTTGACATTTTCATGTCTTTGCTTTGGCACATAAACTGAAAAATCGTCACGAAAACTTGCTCACACGATACCAATAAATAAACGTCTGCCAAGTGGGTGTGGCACATAGCTTCCTCGTATCCATAACCCGATTGTATAGATGATCCGATGCATAGTAGTTAATCCCAAAACATCAAAACAAGTTAATCTGTAACATCCCTGAAAATTTCATTGAAATCGGATAGAAAATGTAGAAATTATGGCCGTTACAAGGAAATTCACGTTTGCGCATGCGCAGTCGTTACTATCAGTCCGAAGGTGGTGATTTTCATAGGGGACCATCTACAACATAATCCGCATAATCCCTGAAAATTTCATCGAAATCGGGTAGAAAAAGTGGAAGTTATAGCCGTTACAAGGAAATTCACGTTTGCGCATGCGCAGTGGCTACTATCAGTCCGAAGGTGATGATTTTCATAGGAGACCGTCTACACACCAACCTGGACAATCCCTGAAAATTTCATTGAAATCGGACTATAACTTCGTATAGTTATGCGCGTTACAAGGAATTCATGACAGACACACAGACAGACAGACAGACAGACACACAGACACACAGACACTGAACCAAAATTGTTCAGAAAGGTCTAAAACGCAAAACGCGAGTGAAAATTTTGATTTTGGAGAACTTTTTTTTTTCGACCTTGAAAAGTGAAAACAAAGCTTCCGCTACCTTGGTAGACTCGGAAGCAAAATAGACTCACTGTGTTGCGTAGAGAACAATCAACTGTTTTGCTTCCGAGTCTACCAAGGTAGCGGAAGCTTTGTTTTCACTTTTCAAGGACGAAAGAAAAAAGTTCTCCAAAATCAAAATTTCCACTCGCGTTTTGCGTTTTAGACCTTTCTGAACAATTTTGGTTCTGTGTCTGTGTGTCTGTGTGTCTGTCTGTCTGTGTGTCTGTCCGTCTGTCTGAATACCTTGTAACGGCCATAACTTCCACATTTTCAATCCGATTTCAATGAAATTTTCAGGGATGTTAGAGAGTAGTGTTTAGATGGTCCCCTATGAAAATCACTACCTTCGGACTGATAGTAGCCATTGCGCATGCGCAAACGTGAATTTCCTTGTAACGGCCTTAATTTCTACATTTTCCATCGGATTTCAATGAAATTTTCAGGGATGTTACAGAGTAGTGTTTAGATGGTCCCCTATGAAAATCACAGAGAATTGTTTTTCATAGAGGGATTCATTCATAGAGGGATGGTCTCCTGTGAGAATCTCAAATCCTATTAATTGCAGGTCATCGGTAGCTCAGAGGATAAAGTCTCGATTAGAGCTCCTAAGGTCGCGGGTTCGAAATCCAGCCGTGGCTATGTATTTTTTTGATCCAATCACACACCTACTCACCTAATTTTTCATCCGAATTTGATGAAATTTTCTAGGATTGTCCAGATTAGCGTGTAGATGGTCCCCTATGAGGGTAGTGAAAGGTGCTTAGAGATTGGTGTTTTGAGATTAACTACTATGCATCGGATCATCTATACAATCGGTTTATGGATACGAGGAAGCTATGTGCCACACCCACTTGGCATTTTTCATTTTGATGCTTGGTTACATGAACTAACAACCTTACTTCACTACCTTGTTGTGTAGCAATAAGAAAACACACATGAAAATGTCCCAATGTGTTGCAGACTCGTGCAATTTTCTTTCCTTGAAATATGAAGTAGTATGAAATCCATGATCAGAGCAAACTTCCCTAACAGAACTCTCCACAAATTTATTTTCGATCACTTGACCTATAAACCCACAGTACTGTGCTCCGCCGCGATTGAAGTCGGTCAAAAATAGTTCGAATAGCTGTCTTGTTTAACGTCAACTGAGTTATAACCTATTAACCATATTGCATAAGGATATAAAATTGATTATTGATGTAATTCTATAGAAGTATTAAAAGATTGAATCAAGACATCGGAAACTATACACGTCAGATATTTATGATCGTGAAGGTAAGACAAGTCTTTCATTAGGTCGTTCAATAGTTTTGTTTGATTAATGAGGTAATGTGACGAATTAAAAATCACTGCAGGTCCTTCAAAAGTGCTGACACATAAAATACTTTTATGGCTATTATTGGAAAGTAAAAAATAATGAGATGAACGAATAGGAGAATATTTTAATGACCGTAGAGGTTCTCAAATTTTGATTTACTAATTGGATTATACGAGTTATGGGGCAGTCTTAGTCATGAATTGACCAGCCGTTCACAACATTTTACAAAGGTACCTACTTACAAAGTAGGTATGGTATTTTTACTAGAATATGTATTTGAGTAAGTTGATGATACTTTGAATTATTTGAACTAGAAATTTGAGTCTGCACCTCATGAATAATTTCAGTAATTAATATTGAAATTATAATCGCGGTTTTGGTACGGCGAGATCCATCTGATCCATTAGTCCAAAACCTTTCAATCAATCGGTCCAATCCGAGTGCCTGCTATTATTGGATGTCGTTTCCTCCAAACTCATTGAACCAGTTTCCTCCTGATGGGAATGTTAAAATCGGTTGAAATCTTTGAATTTATATTTACCATTAATAATATAATGGTTTATATTAAAGTTATTTTCTAGTTACTACAGATTTTTCCAGCTCGTGGCCAATGAAACCACCTTCTTCTTTTTCTAACTACAAAACTAATTATTTTCTATTCAAATCAATTGTGGGCAATTCAATTACTTTGAGAATGTAATTAGAAATAAAATGAATTGTGAAGTGTAATTGAATGAATATTTACCTATAATTACACTGCCAAATAGTTGGTAGGTATGATTGAACTAACAGCTCATAGAACATTTTATCTCTCAACGTTTTAACGGAGGGCCCTATTTTCCATCGTGGGCTAATCTTAACTTTCTATGAGTTAGTTTCCGTTTCTTTTCATGAGTGCACACCAACTTCCGTTCATGTCCCTGATTTCCAGTCATGGGCTAGACCCCCATTTCCTTCAAAATCAACAAAAAACTGGCCACTTCCTTTCGAGACTATACGCCAACTTACCTATAAGCCGGTTGACTCATAACGGACAGGTCGACCCCGAAAAAGGTATTTGGGGTACCCATTACCTACTCGTAAGTTGGAATCCATCCCATAAAGGGAAGGGGTGTCTGGCTGCTGATGATGCGGTTAGTGTTAGCTTAGGACGGTTTTGATTTGGAGTATCAGTATGTCTACCATGTTTCCAATGTGGATAATGAGTGCCTATCCGGGTTATAGACCCTGATGAAATCAATAGTAGTGATTTTTTTCCTCCTTTTGAACTTTTTTCCCGATATTCGACCAGTCTGTTGATCAATGCATCCTATTAGCGAATTTTCAAGGGAAATGAAGCTATTGCTATGTCCTCAACATTTTCACAATGGAATTTTTCGACAAATTTTTCACTGAACTCCGTTTTGGAACATTCTGAAACGATCCCTGAAGTTTTTCCAAAAATCATATGTATGACGCCGTTGGTGAAATATTCTCGTCTAAGTTGTGACTTTTCTTTAATGTTTACTTCCCTATTTCTGTACTTTCTGTTAGTTTTAAAATTATTAACGTATTATATATTTTGTTCGTGGAGACAAGTAGAACGTGAATATGGACTCCTGACATCTTCAGAACATAGCCCGTGCAATGTTAGCATACAGCCTTATCAGCGAATTTTCAATGAAAATTAAGCAATTGCTAGGGCCTCAAAATTTGTAGAATGGACTTTCACTGAAATCCGTTTTGGAACATCATGAAACAAACAATCCCTGAAGAGTAAAAAAAAATTCTTTGAACATTCGGTCATTAATTTATGGTGCATGAATGGACTTTTTCAATTGTTAAATAGCTATGCCAATAATTAAGTCATGATTTATAAATAATGCCCATACCGACAATGACATACTAAATTATAGTAATCTATAATAATTTATTCTTTCAGTTTCCGATTTTGGATCGAACTATGGATTGACTATTTTGGGGCAGACCTAAAGACTGGCTATCTCAACAAAATTGCAGAACTATTTTTTATAGGTAATACTTTTGGTTTATTATTTTCAATAATAAGCCTTTGGAATCGAGCAAGAAAAAAAAATTTTAACCCCCCCTCAAAATTTGATGTTTTACGTTTCAAGGTACGTAGAATACGAAAATCGAATAAAAAAATTTAGCAACACTGGACCGATTTGGTTCAAATTTGGTATATGGGCTCCATTTGGGGTCTAGTTGTGCCGCGAAGCTTTTGGGTGATGTGGGTCACTTCTAAGGGGTGAAAAATAAGGGTTGAAATTTTCAAGAATGCCCTAGCTCGAAAACTCTCGAAATAAAGGTATCGTTTTTTCACCAATTTTAAATAGTATTGAATTTTTAAAAATTTTTGAGACCACCCGGAGCTCTGTAGGACAAACCGTTCGGTCCCTACGAGTACTTGAAGGTTTTCCTTCGATAAAACAGAATCATGAGTGTGAATCGCAAAAGAGGTCTAATCTCCATTCAAATTTTATCGGACTAAAATGCGATCGCTGTTCATTTCTTTGATTTGTATACAGTTTTGCCTTCTGCGTAACCAGTAATCAAATTTCCATATGAAGCTTTCTATTTTTCCAATCGAGTGTGAAGCGTTTAGTTCTTTCTAATAAACTTGATTGTGAAGGTGTGAAGCCAGTATGGTGTGGTAGGTAGTACCTAGCTGGTAGGTAAAAAAAGTTGGTAGGTAAAAAAATGTTGGTGGGTAAAAAACGCTGCAAATCATTGCTCAAAGTCTTCTTCACTCTTCAGATCACTGATCAGCTGAGTGAGCTCCAAAGCCATTTTTACTCCTATTGAATGGAAGTGCTCTTCCAGGTGTCTCCAGCATTCGAGGAGATCTTCTTCACTCTTCAGATCACTGATCAGCTGAGTGAGCTCCGAAGCCATTTTCAATCCTATTGAACGCAGGAAGCTGAAATGTGAGAGGGAAGGTCAAGGGAGAATACAGATGGTAGATGCTATAGATGGAGAACCAGTGATCTATACAGAAGGGTGATCTATACAGAAAATAATAAACCTTTGAGCAATGATTTGCAGCGTTTTTAACTTTTTAATTTATTGAATAGATATTGTTCGAAGGTAGATACAAGAATAATAAATTGCTCATTCAGTGTTTTCTCCTGATTATAATAAACTCGCTCTTGTTTGTATTACGGAATCGTATTAGTGACTTTATCAAATTGAGGGACAAGTGTTTTTCGTGGTTGAAAAGCTCATTCGTCACCAGTGAAAAAAAGGTTCAGGTATTCGTTGCCTTGAACTAGTCTGGCGCAGAGCGAGTCCAATACAATGGGACGGAGATTGTGATATGTCACTTGATAGGGCCCAATGAAACAAAGCCTGTTTGAAAGAATTAAATGTTTCTTTACAAATGCGATACCTTCCTCAGTACCTACTTAACTAATTTCAGTCGAATTGGATTACTCATTGCGGCAACCAGCGAATTGTACGCGTTTGGGGCGGGATGCTGACCGCCAGGATTGTCGGTAAAGTTCCAAAATATTTTTTAGAAACAGAGCGAATTCTTAACATTTATGTGGGTTTCATTAAACCATTGAAAATCAAAAAATTATAATTTAATATGGTTTTGTCTTTGGATGGTTGGAGTGAATTGCGGTGTAGATTCTTATCGAATCCAGAGCTTCCAATTCGCGCTACCGTGTTTTCAATCCCACAGAATCCGGCAGACCGTTTATCGATCCCTAGCGGGATCCCGCATTGAGTATATTTTTGCCTAAATTTTCTTCTACGATGATTTTCCTAGAATGCCTCAAAGTAGAATATCTAGATTGATAAGAACACCAACTTTATCTTGATGTTGATTCAGGTAACTCACTATCCAATTAACAAGTGGGTACGCAATTTACATAGAAATTGTTAAAAAAAAATGTTGGTGTTAGCACCCCAAAGTTGAACACCAGAGGCTGTTAGCAGCAAGATGCTGAAAGTTGGAAGGAGCTGGAGTCTTTTGGAGATTACACATTCAAGAAAGACAGTGTTAGAACGGGAGAGAGAGAAGGAAGCATCTGGTCCTTCCCCACAACCAGAACTGATGAACCCCCCTAGGACTCCCTGCAGTAACGTGTTACAACAGCGTGGGAGAAAAGGAGGTGTTTTGGTGTACTCTTTCCAATAATGAACCTTTGGAATCGACCAAGAAAAAAACGTTTACCCTCTCAAAATTTGTTGGTTTACGTTTCAAGGAACGTAGAATCCGAAAATCGAATTTAAACAAATTTTCCTTCCATGCACCGTACGCCGTACTTTCCTTTCCTTAGTTAACATGGACCGATTTTGATGAAATTTGGTATAAGTATGATCTCCATTTGGGCTTTAGTTGTGCCCCGAAGCTTTTGCTTGATGTAGGTCACTTCTAAGGGTTTGAAATAAGGGTTGAAATGTTGAAAACGCCCTAACTCAAAAAATTTGTATGAAGGTATTGTTTTTCCACCAATTTGAGATAGTATAGAATTTTTTGAGACCACGCGGAGCCCTGTAGGACAAACCGTTCGTTCCCTGCGAGAATTTAAGGGGTGGACTTATGATAAATCAGAAACACGAGTTTGAATCGTAAAAGAGGGCTAATCTCCGTTCAAATGCTAGCTGACCGAAATGCGATCGATGTTTTTCTTCAAGTTGTTAGGAGGTAACAATGGCAAAGCCGTGTTCTTTGCAGACGAGTGATCTATAATATAGATATATTATATAAAAATAATACTATATTATAGAAAAATAATAAACCTTTGTGTAATAATTTGCAGCGTTTTTCTCTATAAGGAGAACATTTTTTTATCGCTGAAAAGTGAAAACAATGCTCCCGTTACCTTGGTAGACTCGGAAGCAATTCTGTGAGTGTATTCAACGATGATAATTTTTTTTTGGAGATAAGAAATACATCTTTCATTTTTTCCTATCAGTAGTCTAATGAGAATCCCGAACAAATAAGAGAATTTGTAGCTTTCGTCTCGTAACACCGGAATGATAGACCTCAACATTCATTGAAAACAGCAAAAAAGAATGCAAAGTTGGATGGGCAACTTACCTATAGATAGTTGAAGTTACCTTACATTGAAAGACATGAACTTATCTTATATACGAGTAGAAATACCTAATTGGTGTAAGAATGATTATGATTTAGCAGAATTTTGTATTGGGATAAATTCCCAATAAATGTTGAGTCGTTCGCAATGCTAATGATTTTGCTTCCGAGTCTATCAAGGTAGCGGAAGCTTTGTTTTCACTTTTCAAGGACGAAAAAAAAAAGTTCTCCAAAATAAAAATTTTCACTCGCGTTTTGCGTTTTAGACCTTTCTGAACAATTTTGGTTCAGTGTCTGTGTGTCTGTGTGTCTGTCTGTCTGTCTGTCTGTGTGTCTGTCATGATTTCCTTGTAACGCGCATAACTATACGAAGTTATGGTCCGATTTCTATGAAATTTTCAGGGATTGTGCGGGTTGGTGTGTAGACGGTCCCCTATGGAAATCATCATCCTCGGACTGATAGAAGCGACTGCGCATGCGCAAACGTGAATTCCTTGTAACGGCCATAACTTCTACATTTTCCGTCCGATTTCAATGAAATTTTCAGGGATTATGCGGGTTGGTGTGTAGACGGTCCCCTATGGAAATCATCATCCTCGGACTGATAGAAGCGACTGCGCATGCGTAAACGTGAATTCCTTGTAAAGGCCATAACTTCTACATTTTCCGTCCGATTTCAATGAAATTTTCAGGGATTGTGCGGGTTGGCGTGTAGACGGTCCCGTATGAAATTCATTATCCCCGAACTGATAGAAGCGACTGCGCATGCGCAAACGTGAATTCCTTGAAACGGCCATAACTTCCACATTTTCTACCCGATTTCGATGAAATTTTCAGGGATTACGCTGATTAGGTTGTAGATGGTCTCCAATGAAAATCAAGGCCTTAAAATTTATAGAAGCCTCTTAGCATGCGCATACGTAAAATCCTTGTAACAGCCATACCATTTACATTTTTCATCCGAATTTGATAAAATTTTTTAGGATTGTCCAGATTAGCGTGTAGATGGTCCCCTATGAGGGTAGTGAAAGGTACTTAGAGATTGGTGTTTTGAGATTAACTACTATGCATCGGATCATCTATACTGCCGTCCAAAGGAAGAACGTCCTAAGTCCATTCTTTCACTTTTTGAGATAGGTACATGATCTTGTAGAGCTCGATCAGACGCATCTTTTGAGCTAGGTTAGAACGTCGTAAGTCGATGGGAAAGTAGAGAAAAATCACTTTGTCCTAAGTCCATTTCCCGAGTTTTGCTAGTCATCCCAGGCTAAAATGTCCTAAGTAAGGCGTACTAGGCTAAAATGTCCTTAGAGGAAAAAAATTCATGGACATAGGACAGTCTAGTTTAGTAGAAGTGGACCATAGGACGCTAAAGCTTTGTACGAATCATTTAGTTCTGTGACCTGGACTTGCTTAAACAGTCCTAGTTTTGAAGAAAAACAGTACCTACCTACGTTGTTCACTCGATGATGTCAGTTTAGAGACAGTTAGTAGCACTGCTTCAGTCACTCTCAGCGGTAACAAACGTTTTCTGATCTCTGTGTAGCATTCGATTGAGACTGAACAGATAGACTTTAAATAAAACGAAGAACTGTGATTTTCTAGTTGTCTACAGTCAAAACAAGAGTTTATTCCTAATATCCAATGAATATACGAGAATGAAAATACTCGTATATTCCAATGAAATATACTCGTATTATACTGCATTTCAATTGTGTAAATAATGAAACTTTTTGAAAATAAAAATTTGGTTTTGGAGCTAATACTGATTTTGCTTCCGAGTCTACCAAGGTAGCGGAAGCTTTGTTTTCACTTTTCAAGGATGAAAAAAAAAAAAAGTTCTCCAAAATCAAAATTTTCACTCGCGTTTTGCGTTTTAGAACTTTCTGAACAATTTTGGTTCCGTGTCTGTGTGTCTGTCTGTCTGTCATGCATTCCTTGTAACGCGCATAACTATACGAAGTTATTGTCCGATTTCGATGAAATTTTCAGGGATTGTGCGGGTTGGTGTGTAGACGGTCCCCTATGAAAATCATCATCCCCGGACTGATAGAAGCGACTGCGCATGCGCAAACGTGAATTCCTTGTAGCGGCCACAACTTCTACATTTTTCATCCGATTTCAATGAAATTTTCAGGGATGTTACAGATTAGTATTTAAATGGTCCCCTATGAAAATCACCACCTCCGGACTGATAGTAGCCATTGCGCGTGCACAAACGTGAATTCCTTGTAGCGGCCATAACGTCCACATTTTCAACCCGATTTCAATGAAATTTTCAGGGATGTTACAGATTAGTATTTAGATGGTCCCCTATGAAAATCACCACCTCCGGACGGATAGTAGCCATTGCGCATGCGCAAACGTGAATTCCTTGTAGCGGCCATAACTTCTACATTTTCCATCCGATTTCAATGAAATTTTCAGTGATGTTACAGATTAGTATTTAGATGGTCCCCTATGAAAATCATCATCCCCGGACTGATAAAAGCGACTGCGCATTTTTTTGATCTAATCACATACACCTACTCACTTAATTTTTCATCCGAAGTTGATGAAATTCTCTAGGATTGTCCAGATTAGCGTGTAGATGGTCCCCTATGAGGGTAGTGGAAGGTACTTAGAGATTGGTGTTTTGAGATTAACTACTACCTTTCCATCGGATCATCTATACAATCGGGTTATGGATACGAGGAAGCTATGTGCCACACCCACTTGTTTTATGTTTATTTCAATAACCCATTATCATTATATTAAAAATTATCACTCAAAATGTTTATCTCAGGAACCCAAAACTCAAAAATGTTTATTTCAGAAAGCCATTATCATTATAAAAAAATTATCACTCAAAATACCACGGACTTAGGACATTTTAGCCTTGCTTCAAGCAGAGTCAAGCTGTCCTAAGTCCTAGGTTGCTAGGCTAAAGAGTCCTATGTCCTTCCATTGGGCATAAATGACCCAATAATTACCCTAATCATATTATTTCTGTGCTTGTCAATGGAGTACAAAATAAAGGAACAAATTTGTGAGTGCTTCGTGAAAAAAAAATTTTTTCATTTGCAACGAGACGAATGGCGCAGGCAACTTCACAAAACCTCGTTTTTCTCGAAATGCAAAAAATGGACTTAGGACGTTCTTCCTTTGGACGGCAGTATATAATCGGGTTATGGATACGAGGAAGCTATGTGCCACACCCACTTGGCAGACGTTTTTATTTGTTTACGTGTACCGCGGCTCCGACTGATCGGATCAGATGATGATATCAACTTGCATTTATGTAGGGCACAGCCCAAACTTCCCTTCAGTTTTGATCAAAATCAAGTTATCAGACAGTGAGAAATTTTTGATTTTAAAATCTCGTTGAGCATGTGCACTGTGCACTAGTTGCTATCTGTGCGATTTTAACGAAGCTCATAACTAAAGACTAATATTGAGTCATTGACGATGTGAACCAATTTGGACCATGATTTAGACCCGGGACGAGGATTGTTCTCAGACCGGTAGTCTGACCCAGAACCAACGCAAAACATTTTTGGCTCCTGAATTCGTATCATCGTAGAAACTGAGTGTTTTGTTTGCATCTTTTCTAAATGATAATACACATTAAACTACTTTTGAAGTTAAGATAGCCTATCAATCGCAAGATTATCGGATTAAAAGTTCGTTGACGTGACAAATAATTCATTTATCTCAGAAGAATCTGAAATAAGAATAAAGATAGTGCTGATTAGGGCAATTACGAGCAGTGTTTTTCTACATTCCATTTTATTATTACGTTGTAATCCATTATTTTGGTATATTATTGAGCCCTCGTAAAACACCGTCATGGAATGAATTTTGAGTGCAACCAAGAGAGGTTACAACGATCAGGTTACTCTAGGAAACCAGAGTAATCAGAGTAAAAATTATTTTAGTAGGATATTTCATACCTGGTTATTATATACATTGAATGATTAATATAATTCCAGGGCGTGTCATCGAAATAGGACGAAAAATTTGGAAAATATCCTTGTTACAAGGATCTCAAATACGCATGCGTAGTAGCTATTGATGATCTTAACTCCAAGAAACTTATAAGATATAGACTCCAACCTTAGTAATCCTTGAACTTTTCAGTGAAATTAGATGGAAACTGTCGAAATTATGATACGGCGAAGAAGTACGTGCGTGTGAAGGTCATTTAGAAGGCCATATAGACCTCAAATCACACAATCCCTGAGAATGTCAATAAAATCCAATAGAAACTTCCGTGCTACAAGCTGCAGTGCTGGGCTGAGCTTTTACAATGATTTGTGAACAACAGACAGGAAGACGTGAAATCAAAATTTTTCTATACCGAAACGTGAATGAATGAGTTTTTTTTAATGAATGAGTTTTTTTTATTGTAGCAGCCACATGGTGGTAATACAATAGTAGAATAACAAAAATAAAATAGAAGATTTGACGTGAAAAAAATTGGTTGCCTGTAAAGTCGGTATACGGGCGAAAGTTTTGTTACGTGACAACGACTTTGAGTGGTAAAATAATTTTAATGTTAATATTCATTCGTATAGTAGGAAGAAGGATAAAATAATAGTAACAATTTAAAACATTTATTTATACAAAGAATTATATTTAAAACATGAATTTATACAAATAATCTCGCACTGAATTTCATATTAACACAATTTTATTTTTACCTTTACACATACATACGTATTTATATACAAATATACATACAATAACTTGCAATACATTTGCGTACAATGATTAATTTGAAATTTAACAAAATTTGTGTATGTTAAATTCATTTTTTTATTTTAAATTTTTGCATAAATTGAACTTTGTTGAAACATTTATTAATATAAATAACAAATTCAAGAATTCACAAAATTGGTTTATGTTAAATCAATCAGTTGAATTTAAATTTTGAATTTTTAATTTCACATAATAATGTGAAAACGATCAAATAGGAACAAATAATTAAAATAAACAAAGAGTTTATTTTAAAGCCACCTGTAATTCAATAATAAGAGAACTGTGCTCTTCATAATATTGAAAGTCTTATTATTGAATTACAGGTGGCTTTAAAATAAACTCTTTGTTTATTTTAATTATTTGTTCCTATTTGATCGTTTTCACATTATTATGTGAAATTAAAAATTCAAAATTTAAACAAATTATTATTGGTTGAGAAACGAAATAAACGTCATTTATTTCATCATGTTATATTATCAGTCTGAAATTATTTACCTTTGCTGTTTGAATTGTTGCGATGGACGAAACTACCTTCACATTATCACTACACAATCGTTTTACAATTAACTGGCAACGTGTAAAATTGTATGCAGGGGCCTAAATAGAAGCGCAAGACATGAACCGGTGTGTATGCCTATCTCTCTCGCTCTGTCTCTCTCGCTCTTAGGCGGAAGAGAGAAAGAGCGAGAGAAGTGGAAGGGACGCATGCCTCTCACTCGCTCTCATTGTGAGCGCATAACGTGAGCGGAGCGTAACGCAGTTTCTTGAAGTGTCACCCGGCAAACCAATTTATAAGACGTTGTCACGTCAAAAACTTCAGAAATGCTTGCATACGAGTCTGCAACACACTGGGACATTTTCATGTCAACCACTACACAACAAGGTAGTGAAGTAAGGTTGTTAGTTCAACCCAAGCATCAAAGTTTTCGTGACCATTTTTTTCAGTTCATGTGCCAAAGCAAAATGTAAGGTTGTTGATTGTTCTCTACGCAACACAGTGAGTCTATTTTATTTATTGGTCGCGTGAGCAAGATTTGCTTAGTTTTCGTGACGATTTTTCAGTTCATGTGCCAAAGCAAAGACATGAAAATGTCAAAACAACTAATACAACAACGTGCGAGCAGGAATAGGTAGGCAGGTACATTTAGTGGGACGTTGAGTGCACTAAGTACGATAAAACTAACTTATAAATGACTTCAAAAAACAATGAACACATGAAACACCAGACATAATTAACACTCAACAAATAACATTAAAACTAAGAATGCACCTACATACTCTAATCCTAATATCACACTATAGTTTCACTATCACAGACAATATCACGGCAACTTAAAGTAGAATACTAAATTAATGAAATAAATACGCGCACTAAAACCGCAGTGTGCAAGCTTCCTCAATAGCAAGTCATGCGGGACCAAGTCAAAAGCTTTGGACAAATCGTAAAGGCGGATGGCTGTATGGTCCTCAATATAATGAAATGCGAGTAGACATTTTCATTTTGATGGTCTGTATTTATTTCTCAAAAATGATAACAATTCTTCCGTAACCTTCTTTGTAGACCCGCAAGCAAATTTGAGTGTCGTAACCACCTAATTGTATTGTGATTCAATGATTATCATGCATTTTAGTACTCTTTACTTATTTTTCAAGAGGCATTTTCTTTGGTTTCTCTGCACTAGCCTTGATGAAAGAGTATTATCTATGTGGAACTACATCCTCGATGAGAATTTGTAATTAATTAATATGGTACCAACTCTACAAGTCACTAAACTTGAGTTTGATTATTACAATTTAATTTTTTTCTACAAATCTTACATGTTTTATTCTATTGTTTTGGGTATTAATATAGTAAATTTTTGTTTTAGGGTTAGCAATTGTCATAAAGCTTGTTATACCTCATGAAATACCCGTACTTGGAGACATCGGTGAATTTTACAACTGTTTCTTCTTGGAAAAAAAGTGCCCAAGCGAAAACATCTCATTTTGGTTATATAACAGGTTGGTACCTATTTATCAAAAGTAGTCTTAACAATAATTGGACCATGGTGTCACTGGTGTCACCGAAAACATTTCGGGAATTCCACAGATGTCACAAGGTGTCACCAGATTAACTAGGTATATTTAAATAGCAGTTTAAAAATTAATGGATGAAGCTGAATTTAGTGAACCATGTTTTGTAAGTTATTAAAAATCAAAAAATGATGTTGAGACAAGAATTTTGAAAATTTATTTCATTGTTTTCCTTGGACATTTTTTGTCATAACTCTATTTTGAGACATTCAATAGCTCACAAAAAATTCTGCTGTCCATTAAATTTAAAATCTCCTTTTAATTTTGGTTACTCCGGTGACTCTTAGGGACATCTGTGGAGTTCCAGAGATGGTTTTCGTGATACTAGTGATACCACAGTCCAATTAGGGTTAATATGGCGTTACAGTGCATCCACAAAGGAATGAACTCCTCACAAAATTGCCATGTTGTTTAAGGTATATGTTTAAGGTTGACACAAATGACTTCGATTACTAAAATACTCATATTATTAATTTATTAATATTATTATTTAATTAAATGGTTTTTTGGTTAATTATTTTCAATAATGAACCTTTGGGATCGACCAAGAAAAAAAAATTATCCTCCCCCCTCCTCTCTAAAAATTTGTTCATTTTACGTTTCAAGGTAGGTACGTAAAATCCAAAAATTGAATAACAATACCAAATTTCAGATTTTGATTAAATTTGGTATATGGGCTCCATTTGGGGTCTTAGTTGTGCCCCGAAGCTTTTGTTTGATGTCAGTCACTTCCAAGGGTTGAAAAATGAGGGCTAAAATTTTGAAAACTCACAAGCTCAAACAATTTTGATGTAAAGGTTTTTTAATCAAATAAAAATAATATTGAATTTTTAGGATACAATGAGACCAACTGACCAGCTCTGTAGGACCAACCGTTCACTCTCTACAACAACTTAAGGGTTGGACTTATGATAAATCAGAAACACGAGTGTAATCGCAAAAGAGGCCTCCGTCCAAATTGTAGCTGACCAAAATGCAATTGCTGTTCGTTTCTTCGAATTGTACTCAGTTTTGCGTCCTCAGCTACCAGTAATCAAATTTCCTAATGAAGGATCCCACAACTCTTCATTACTTCGAACTGAGTATTAAGCGTTTTTTTTTCTTCCAAATAAACTTGGAGTAGGTAGGTTTGTAATAGGTAGATAGTATCTATGGTTGGTTGGTGGTAAAAATCGCAAAGCCATGTTCTTTGCTGACGAGTGATCTGTAAGGAAATAATAAACCTTTGTGTAATAATTTGCAACGTTATACATATACATATTATGTATAAAATAATGTGTAGTGACTCGGTTCCTCGTAGCCACGTAGTTAATCCTTATAGAATTATAGTAGAATATAGAATATAGAATTATAGTAGATTCATGTGGACACTGCATGTTTTCAGGGCAACCCAACATCATCCGTATTTGCTGAGACCGGGATCTGAATCTAATCTGAGGCACGCTCCACTCTCGGAAAATGGAACCCTCTTGGTTTTAGTTCATGGATACACTGGACACCGAGACTATTCTCCAAACAGCGAGCTAAGACCAGGTATGATCGAAAACCAAACAAAAGTAGGTGATGTACGTGTTGTGGGTGATATCTTACGTATCTTAGTTCAAGTTGTGTACTTCGTAAAATGAAGCCCGATATGTAGGTATTATAGAGATTATGCTAGCTCAAAAGGTTTACTTTTTCATAATTTCAGCCTACTTGGAACATGATGACTACAACATTATCACCGTTGACTGGGGCCAGGCAGCTCAGGAGCCCTGCTACCTACACGCAGCGTACAACGTTGAACAAGTGGGACAATGCTCTGTCGAACTTATAAGGCTCATGTACGATTTTCATCCCGAAATTCTGTCAATAGAGAGAACCCACGTGATAGGTTTCAGTCTTGGAGCCCACGTAGCAGGAGCGATCGGGAAACGATTCAAGAGCGAATTTAACACGTCTTTTCCTCGGATTACTGGTGAGTTCCTATAAAGTTTTCAGAGCCAATATGGAAATATACAGTAGTACATATGGAGGTGTACTAAATAACAGATAATAAAAGAACAACGGCGACTTTGGTAGGTGACTGGTGCAAGAGGAGTCGAATCCCCAAGAAAGTGATTCCCGTAAACGTCTCTGGAAAAAACCGTATTTTTTAGAAAGTGAAAATCACCAAAATTTTAGAAAAAACAGAAATTGACAAATTTTCAAGAATGAGGAAGTAACTCTTCATACTGTACAGCTTTTCTGGAATGTTCAAGAGCTCAACATTTGGGAAATTTAGCGCTCTTTCCAAATTTGAATTTGCATGGAAAAAGTAAATTAAGATGATTTCATCAAGGTTATCGAAAAAACTTCAAAGTGATAAAAGTGGCATTTTGAGCGGGTTAAAAAAGTGCTAAGAGGGAAAAGTTGTAAATTAGTAGTCGAATCGATTCCTGAAGTATTTTTCATATGACTAGGTACACTCTTTATACAGCGTGAATACTTCTAAGCTGTCCAACCTTCAAGAGATCGATTCTAAAACTAGTCGTAATTTCCAACAAAAAATGTCCCCAAGAAATTTTTTTCTTTAATTTTCAGATTTTATCAATGTTTTTGACTTCAAATCACTAAAATGACCGTAACTATCTTAAATTACAGTGTAAATGTGAAAATAAAGGCACCGCTGGTAAGAGCGTTACATTTTAACAACGAAATCAGATGGAAAATGTAGAAGTTATGGATGTTACAAGGAATTTATGTTAGCGCACGCGCAGTGGCTACGATCAGTCCGGGAGTGATGATTTTCATAGGGAATCATTTACATCCCAATCCGCACAATTCCAGAAAATTTAATCGAAATTGGACAATAACAACGTATAGTTATGCCCGTTACAAGGATCATGACAGACACGAAACCAAAACTGTTCAGAAAGGTCTAAAAGGCAAAATGAAAGGGAAAATTTTGATTTTGGAGAACTTTATTTTCAACTTCAAAAAGTGAAAACATAGATTCCGCTACCTTGGTAGACTCGGAATAATTTACAGCGTTTTTTATTCGTTTTTAAGCCCTCATTACTTAGTGTTTTTGAGTGACACTTACTGGAAAAACTTGCTCAAAATTCAGCTTTCAAACGGTATATAAAAAAAATGCTATGTATTTTTTCAACGAAACAAGGTTCCAACATCAAAAGACGGGGGTGGAGCGGCGGCCCCCTCCTGTAGCCGCCCGTCGTTAAAACGCTCTTTTTGGTGAACAAAATTCACGTTTTCCCGCGTTCAAACCCGAATTTCTACCCTAAATTCGGTTGTAGAAATTTTCTTGATATTACTGTTGAAAAGCTGAAATTCTGAGGAAGTTTTTCCCGTGGAATGTGTGGGTTTAAAAGCGTATCGAAAAAAATAAAATTTTAAAACCATCAAAAAATTTTCTGATCTTTTTTTTTGATCTCTTGAAGTTTGGACACCCAGTACACATAAGTAGCAGCGAAAAGGTTAATCTTCGGAACGTTGAGTTATCGAACTTGTTAAAGATGAATTCAAGCTATCAGGCGTAATGTCGTATTGTTTACAATCATGATGAATAAAAGCATACGTGTAAATATTTTGAGTACTCGGATGGCAAATAACCAGTAATAAGTGGACTGCTCTCATTATTTTGACAGTGTAAATAATACGGTATCAATCATAATCTACCCAATTAATACGAGACGTGAAATAAATGAAAAATGAAGTGGTTTCAGGAATTATTGTCTGATGCAATATTCCTTTTTTTTAATGGAAAGTAGGTACGAAAATTTTGAATGACGTAAATCGGGATTTCACAGGTTTTGAATCTGCATTTTGGATGTCTTCATTTAGTGGTGCTTCCTAAAACATTTGTAATCACAATGGAGATGTTGAGGTGCAAAATCACACTATTGAGGTTCGTCGCAATGAAAAACGGTGGAACGGGCACTTCTTCATAATATTTCGTGCTCGTAAGTAGGTGGGTACTTAGGTACTGTTTTACACAGGGTGTCCCGTGTTAAGGACCGGAAAACTTTGAGAGTTTACAACTGATTTAAGCAAGAAAATGTCTCTATGCAATTTTGTTTTAACCCCTTGTTTTTCCAAGTTATTTATTCCAACTTGAAGATTTTTTTGTTTTTCGAACTTATTACACTAAAATTACCGTAACTACCTTAATTAACCGTAAAAATGAAAAACGTCTGCCAGGTGGGTGTGGCACATAGCTTCCTCGTAATCATAACCCGATGGTATGGAATATCCGATGCTTTGTAATTAATCGCAAAACATCAATCTCTAAATACCTTGCACTACCCTCATAGGGGACGATTTATACGCCAATCTGAACAATCCTGATGAATTTCGTCAAAATCGGATTGAAAATGTAGAAGTTATGGATGTTACAAGGAATTGACGTTTGCGCATACGCAGCGGCTACCATCATTCTGGGGACAATGATTTTCATAGGGGATCATCTAAAACCTAATCCGTACAATTCCTGAAAATTTAATCGAAATCGGACAATAACTTCGTACAGTTATGCAGGTTCCAAATATTTCATAACAGACAGACAGACAGACAGACGGAAACAAAATCGTTCAGGAAGGTTTAAAACGTAAAATGCAAGTGGAAATTTCCTTATTACCTTTATATCAAAAATTTTTGAGTTAGGGCGTTTTCAAAATTTCAAAATTCATTTTTGAACCTTTAGAAGTGACCTACATCAACCAAAATCTTTGGGGCTCAACTAGACCCCAAATGGAGCCTACATACCAAATTTCATCAAAATCAGTCGATGCTAAGTGGCAAAAGTGCCGCGTACGGCCGACGGCGGACGGACGGCCAAATTTTTATTCGATTTTTGGATTCTACGTACCTTGAAACGTAAACCGTCAAATTTTGAGGGGATGTTAAAAAAATTTTGTTCTTGGTCGATTCTAAAGGTTCATTATTGAAAATAATAAACAAAAATGAACCCTACTTATCGATAAGAAAGTAAGGTATCGATTCTTTCCTTCCGATACTGTGCCGATACAGTTTTGCCTTCTGCGTAACCAGTAATCAAATATCCATATGAAGCTTTCTATTTTTCCAATCGAGTGTGAAGCGTTTAGTTCTTTCTAATAAACTTGATTGTGAAGGTGTGAAGCCAGTATGGTGTGGTAGGTAGTACCTAGCTGGTAGGTAAAAAAACGCTGCAAATCATTGCTCAAAGGTTTATTATTTTCTGTATAGATCACCCTTCTGTATAGATCACTGGTTCTCCATCAATAGCACCTACCACCATCTGTATTCTCCCTTGACCTTCCCTCTCAAATTTCAGCTTCCTGCGATCAACAGGAGAGGAAATGGCCTTGGAGCTCACTCAGCTGATCAGTGACCACTCAGGCACCTTCAACATTCTCCATTGACCCGCCCTCTAAAATTTCAGGTTCCTGCGTTCAACAGGAGAGGAAATGGCCTTGGAGCTCACTCAGCTGATCAGTGACCACTCAGGCACCTCCAGCATTCTCCATTGACCCGCCCTCTAAAATTTCAGCTTCCTGCGTTCAACAGGAGAGAAAATGGCCTTGGAGCTCACTCAGCTGATCAGTGACCACTCATGCGCCTTCAGCATTCTCCATTGACCCGCCCTCTCAAATTTCAGGTTCCTGCGTTCAACAGGAGAGGATATGGCTTTGGAGCTCACTCAGCTGATCAGTGACCACTCATGCGCCTTCAGCATTCTCCATTGACCCGCCCTCTCAAATTTCAGGTTCCTGCGTTCAACAGGAGAGGAAATGGCCTTGGAGCTAACTCAGCTGATCAGTGACCACTCAGGCGCCTTCAGCATTCTCAATTGACCCGCCCTCTCAAATTTCAGGTTCCTGCGTTCAACAGGAGAGGAAATGGCCTTGGAGCTCACTCAGCTGATCAGTGACCACTCAGGCTCCTTCAGCATTCTCAATTGACCCGCCCTCTCAAATTTCAGGTTCCTGCGTTGAACAGGAGAGGAAATGGCCTTGGAGCTCACTCAGCTGATCAGTGACCACTCAGGCGCCTTCAGTATTCTCCATTGACTTTTGATTATGGAAATTTGATTACTGGTTGGTTACGCAGAAGGCAAAACTGTATACAAATCGAAGAAATGAACAGCGATCGCATTTTAATCAGAAAAAATTTCAACGGAGATTAGACCTCTTTTGCGGTTCACACTCATGATTCTGTTTTATCGAAGGAAAAGCTTCAAGTACTCGTAGGGACCGAACGGTTTGCCCTACAGAGCTCCGGGTGGTCTCAAAAATTTTTAAAAATTCAGTACTATTTAAAATTAGTGAAAAAACGATACCTTTATTTCGAGAGTTTTCGAGCTAGGGCACTCTTGAAAATTTCAACCCTTAATTTTCACCCCTTAGAAGTGACCTACATCAACCAAAAGCTTCGGCGCACAACTAGACCCCAAATGGAGCCCATATACCAAATTTCATCGAAATCGGTCCATGGTAACTAAGAAAAGTGCCGCGTACGGCGTACGGCGTACGGCGTACGGCGGACGGACGGAAATTTTTTTATTCGATTTTCGTATTCTACGTACCTTGAAACGTAAAACATCAAATTTTGAGGGGGGGTTAAAATTTTTTCTTTCTTGCTCGATTCCAAAGGCTTATTATTGAAAATAATAAACCAAAAAGGTGGTAGGTAAAAAAAATGTTGGTGGGTAAAAAACGCTGCAAATCATTGCTCAAAAGCTTCTTCATTCTTCAGATCACTGATCAGCTGAGTGAGCTCCGAAGCCATTTTCAATCCTATTGAATGAAAGTGCTCTTCCAGGCGTCTCCAGCATTCGAGGAGATCTTCTTCACTCCTCAGATCACTGATCAGCTGAGTGAGCTCCGAAGCCATTTTCAATCCTATTGAATGGAAGTGCTCTTCCAGGCGTCTCCAGCATTCGAGGAGATCTTCTTCACTCCTCAGATCACTGATCAGCTGAGTGAGCTCCGAAGCCATTTTCAATCCTATTGAATGAAAGTGCTCTTCCAGGCGTCTCCAGCATTCGAGGAGATCTTCTTCACTCATCAGATCACTGATCAGCTGAGTGAGCTCCAAAGCCATTTTCAATCCTATTGAATGGAAGTGCTCTTCCAGGCGTCTCCAGCATTCGAGGAGATCTTCTTCACTCCTCAGATCACTGATCAGCTGAGTGAGCTCCGAAGTCATTTTCAATCCTATTGAACGCAGGAAGCTGAAATTTGAGAGGGAAGATCAAGGGAGAATACAGATGGTGGTAGGTGCTATTGATGGAGAACCAGTGATCTATACAGAAGGGTGATCTATACAGAAAATAATAAACCTTTGAGCAATGATTTGCAGCGTTTTCAAAATGTGTAGAGTAAGCTCTCCCATCCCTAAACCTCACCCCTTACTACAGTGCCGTATTAAAGATAGAGCTTATTGAGTAGGTCTTGTTCATTAGTATGAATGACCAAAAAAATTGATTTAATTTTGAAACTCTCCAATTTTGTGGAAATGAATAGTTCAAGTCTGAGGTACCTATGCGTTTAGAGGAACAATGAAACAAAACCACCGCCAGAAGCCACGTTTTGGTTTATTATTTTCAATAATGAACCTTTGGAATCTGCCAAGAAAAAACATTTTTTAACACCCCCTCAAAATTTGATGGTTTACGTTCCAAGGTACGTAAAATCCAAAAATCGAATAAAAATTTGGCCGTCCGTCCGCCGTCCGACGTACGCCGCACTTTTGCCACTTAGCATTGACCGATTTTGATGAAATTTGGTATGTAAGCTCCATTTGGTGTCTAGTTGTGCCCCGAAGATTTTGGTTAATGTAGGTCACTTCTAAGGGTTCCAAAATGAATTTTGAAATTTTGAAAACGCCCTAACTCAAAAAATTTTGATATAAAGGTATTTTTTTCCTTCAATTTAGGATTCTATAGAATTTTTAGAATTTTTTGAGACCACCCGGAGCTCTGTAGGACAAACCGTTCGCTCACAACGAGAATTTAAAGTTTGGACGTACGATAAATCAGAAACACGAGTGTGAATCGCAAAAGAGGCCTAATCTCCGTTCAAATTAAAGCTGATCGAAATGCGATCGATGTTTTTCTTCATGTTGGATGGTTGGTGGCTTTGCAGACGAGTGATCTATATAGAAAAATAAAAAATAATGAACCATTGTGTAATAATTTGCAGCGTTTTTATTATTTTGTTGAAGCCACATTATAGGCAACATGTAAAATTTAAGATTTAGTTCATACTGCACCTGAGGTGTTGAATAGTTATTCAATGTATTAATATAACTATCGAAACTATTAGGTTTGGATCCTGCTCTTCCTCTCTTCGACAGTTTACTCACTCACTCGGAGTACTTTCTGGACAAGAACGACGCGGATTTCGTCGACGTTATCCATACGAACGCTGGAAGGAAGGGACGTCTGTACCAAGTGGGACACGCCGATTTCTACATTAACAACGCTGGGATACAACCGGGCTGCATCTCAAGTGAGTGTTTTGCATCACCGTGATTACCACTAATTCCCACATAATTAGTGTCACAATGGCTCTCAAGACTCGATAGTTAAGCTCACATTCGATTCAATGCTTTCCTCTCCTAGACATGTATAGGTTGAGTTGTTTATGGTTGTTGTTGTTCTTTACTGTTTATTGTTGTAATTACATGCAAATTAAATATTAAGTTATACTGTTATCTTGAGTGAGTTCATAAGCGAATACTAGTAGGGAGAGTTGTCTGCCAATTTTTATTGTTAGGTACCTACTTTACGAGTTTCAAGTTTAGCTGTGTTTTCAACGTATTTGTCTCATTTTTCATTGTTGCCGATGATGTAGAGGCGATGTATATCACGAAGAAAACACTTTTGAGACTCCTCTGATAATCCAAAAAAAAAGTAATTAGCAGAGGAGCCTCAACCAAAAAAAAATTCTCGGTAAAACATATTGTTTAGTAGTAATGCATGCATTCCAGGGGACGTCTCATTGGACAAGCAATAGGTCAATTAATACCTACCAGTTGGTAAGCAAAAAACTATTCACTGGATTTAATTTATTGTATATTTTATACAAGAAATAGTGATCTCTCCCCCTGTTGTAATATTGAAAATATTATTTACATTTATTTTATAATTATAAATAAAAATAAATTAATGGTGCTATGCTAGTAGTTATTAACAATAATAATAATAAATATACGTTGGCACTATAATATATTTATAAGGCATTAAAATAATTTATAAGGCGTTGTCTTTTCCACTGATGCCGTGGGCGATCAAGTGGCTCTCTCTCTCTCGTCTGTGCTCTCGATGAATAAATGTCTTGTCCGTGAGTTCCGTCTAATTAATTAATAATTTAAGTGACACCCTTAAACAAAACATGGTGTCAGGTGTTATTTAAAGTGCCGTCGTTCTTTCCGTCTCGCCAAGTCAAGTCGCGAAGTGCAGAAAATCCCGCGTTTGGATAGTGTATGCCGCAAAAATCAGCCGTGACGCGAACCGTGACTCCGCCATTAGCGTCTCCCATGACCTAACTGAAGAGGGAATGGCCATCAACATACGCCCAAATATTGGCCCGCTCGAAATTGATGGGTGTAGTTCCACGAATCTGTCGGTCAAATGGAGGAATTGGGTAAAGCAGTTCAGACTATACATAGTTGCTGCTGGTCTTGAAGATGAAGCGGAAAAACGCAAAGTGGCTTTGCTCCTCTCATTGATTGGCCCTCAGGGAATGAATGTTTTTGAATCATTCAATGAGGATGAAGCGAAAGTGACTCTAAAGGACTTAATAGCCAAATTTGAAGGACATTTTAACCCGAAGAAAAATGTCACGGTCGAAAGGCATAACCTTTTCACCCGCCATCAAAAACCGGGTGAGTCCATTGACGAATTCGTCACATCTCTCAAAAACCTTGCGTCAACCTGTGAGCTATCAACCCTACGAGATTCCTTAATAAAGGACATCCTGATATTGGGTTTGTCGAAAGAAAATCAAAAAATGAAAGAGAGACTACTCCAAGAAGACGACCTCAAGCTTGATAGAGCCATTCAAATATGTCGCAGCCTAGAAATTTCAAGGATTCAGGTGTCAGAAACGGAAAGGTCAAATGAAAGTCAAGCAGTCAACAAAGTGTCAGGATATTCCAATCACAAGCCGACCGAATCGAAAGGCGACGATGTCAATAATTCACGATCCAAGTTCCGGGGAAGGTCCAATAAACAAGTGCAGCATCCAACCAGTCGACGCACATCATCTAATGTACCGTATAGAAGCGCCAGTACCCCGCGAAGTGATGCTCGGAGCAATACGCAGTGCAGTCGGTGCGGTCAGATACATCGTTACAAGTGTCCTGCAATGGGTCAGAAGTGCCTAAAGTGTGGTATGTTCAACCACTACTCGAAGATGTGTAAGTTCAAAGCAGTCAATTCAGTCGAGGCAGAACCAGAAAGGTATGCTTTAAACAATGATAATCAGTATTTTGTATGTCAAGTCAGTACGTCAGTAGCACAAAATGTTTGGAACATCGACGTCAAATTTGGTGATAAAATTGTTCAATGTCAGTTAGATACCGGCGCTCAACTTAACTGTATGAGCAAAAAGGTCTTTGATAGTCTAAATTTTGATGAAAAAGTGTTGAAACCGTCATACACCAGAATCATAACATATTGTGGTAATCAGATACCTAATGCTGGTTACTGTGTTCTAAATTGTCTGATAAGCAATAGGCTCTGTCGTATTCCGTTCAATATAGTTGATAATAACTGTTCAACTATTCTTGGTCTTAGAACATGTCAACAGTTGAATTTGATAAAACGTGTTCAACTGGTGAATTCATCACCGATTCAAATTGTCAATGAATTCAAAGATTGTTTTGATGGTCTAGGATGTCTTCCAAAACCCTGTTCACTCACTGTGAAACCAAACGTAAAACCTATAATCGACCCACCTAGAAAATTGCCATTCAAACTGTATCCCAGAGTTAAGGCAGAGTTAGAGCGTATGGAAGCCGATGGTGTGATTTCAAAAGTCACAAAACCAAGTGATTGGGTCAGTTCCATGGTCGTAACCGAAAAAAAGTCCGGTGCTTTACGTGTCTGTATTGATCCGCGTAATCTCAATAAGGCACTAATGAGATCTCCCTACCAACTACCTACTTTAGAATACATAAGGTCGAAATTAAATGGTGCAACCGTCTTTTCAACGCTAGATGCAAACTCTGGATTCTGGATTGTACCAGTCGATAATGCCAGCTCGGATTATCTAGTTTTCAATACCCCTTGGGGAAGAAGAAAGTTTTTGAGACTTCCGTTTGGGATCTCAGTCGCATCCGAAATTTTCCATGAGAAAATGATGGAGATTTTTGGTGATCTTCCGGGTATCTGTGTATTTTTAGACGATTTGTTGGTGTTTGCGGACAGTCAGCGGACTCATGACGAACGTCTTAGGTCTGTTTTTGAAAGAGCCCGAGAATTTAATGTAAAATTTAATCGATCAAAGTGTAAATTTAGTCTGGGTCAAATCAGTTATCTGGGACATATTTTCTCAAAAGACGGTGTCAGTCCCGACGCAAATAGGATTAGGGCAATCTGTGAAATGGCAGCTCCCGCCGATAAAAAAGAAATGCAACGATTCTTAGGGATGATTAATTATTTGGGTAGTTTCATTCCAAATGTCGGCGAGGAAACGGCCATACTTAGGCAGCTTATTAAAAAAGACAGTCAATGGGAATGGCAAACTGAACATCAAATGGCTTTCGAAAAACTTAAAAAACTAATAACAACAACTCCCGTTTTGGCACACTTTGATGTAAACAAACCAACAGTCTTATCAGTCGACGCTAGCAAGTCGGCTGTCGGAGCATGTTTACTCCAGGAAAACAAACCTATAGCCTTTGCGTCCAAAACATTAAATAATTGTCAACGTAATTACGCACAAATCGAAAAAGAGTTGTATGCCACTGTTTTTGCTACTACTCGTTTTAGGCAGTACATATATGGTCAAAAAGTAACCATAGAAACCGATCACTCCCCATTAGTAACCCTGATAAAAAAGCCTTTAGGTAGTGTTCCCCCAAGATTGCAACGCATGTTTTTGCAAATACAACCCTATGATTTGAATATGGTATATAAGCCAGGAAGATACCTATATGTTGCTGATACATTGTCTCGTGCAGCTCTACCTGAAACGGATGATTTGCTTGATGAGCAAATAACCGTTCATATAAATTTAATAACAGAATCTGTTCCTGTCTCTAACACTACGCTTACTGATATAAAAAATGCAACAGAAATTGACGAAACTTCGTTAATTGTCAAAGATTATTGTCAAAATGGCTGGCCATCTAACAAAAATTTGGTCAATAATTTAGCTAAGCAGTATTGGTCTTATCAAGCAGAATTATATGTAAGCAAAGGTATCATTTATAAAAATACTAGTATTGTAGTACCCGTCTGTCTCAGGAAAAGTATTTTGAGCAAAATTCACACCAGTCACATGGGTGTGGAACGCTGTAAAGCTCTAGTTAGAGGTGTTTTATTTTGGCCGAACATGGCGTCTGAAATTAAAAATTTCATCGAAAATTGCTCATCTTGTATTAAGTTTAGTCCTCATCAACGCGATGAACCATTGCAATGTCATGATATGCCATCTTTACCCTGGCAGAGGGTAGGAGCGGATTTTTTCGATTTTGATGATAGAAAGTACATGGTAGTTATGGACTACTATTCTAAATTTATTGAAATTGTCAACCTTACGTCCACAAATGCAACCGTTGTAATCAATAGTCTAAAATCCATTTTCTCTCGTCATGGTATTCCCGAATTTCTCGTCACTGATACAGGTCCCCCATGGGATTCAAGAGCATTTGATGAATTTAAAAAAGCTTGGTCTTTCACCCACTTAAAATCAAGTCCCTATCACGCTAGAAGTAATGGTCAATCAGAAAGTGGTGTCAAAATATGTAAAAATATACTCCGTAAATGTAAAGATGCAGGAAGTGATCCGCATTTAGCTCTTCTTCACTACACCAATACACCTAAGAGTGATATTGAATCTCCTGCAAAACTATTGATGTCTCGTCGTCTAAGATGTACGATACCAATTGTTCATAATTTGCTTGTTCCTAAAACAGTTAATTTTCGAAGGCAGAAACAGTATTTCGCCGCAAGACAAGCAAAGTCAAAAATGTATTTTGATAGAAAAACTCGTCCTTTATCAAATTTGAGAATTGGGCAGAATATCTTTTACAAAAAAACGCCAAAACATAACTGGGAGCCAGCAAAAGTTATAAGTTTTTCTGGTCCTCGAACCTATATTGTTCAGAGCAAAAATGGAGAATATAGACGAAATAGAAAGTTCTTACTGGATAAACCAAGTGTTCATTTCGAATCAGCACAAAATCATGAAACCACGAGATCCTCAAGTCCAGTGGATAATAATTACTCAAATATTCAGCCACAATCGTCAATTATCCTGTCTCCTCAATTTGCTACAAAAACTGGTGCAATAGATTCAAACAATTCTGTTGTAACCAGGAGTGGAAGAGTAGTGAAGGCTCCTATTCGTTTAAAATTCTAGTAACAATGTTGTTTCTGATTATTATGGAAGTCAAACATGTGTTTGTGTTTATTTTTACATACACAATGTTTTGTGTAGGTATGTATTAAAATTGTTGAGTAAATTGTGTAAAAAAAAATTATATATATATGCATAATCTAAAAAAGGAGCATGTTGTAATATTGAAAATATTATTTACATTTATTTTATAATTATAAATAAAAATAAATTAATGGTGCTATGCTAGTAGTTATTAACAATAATAATAATAAATATACGTTGGCACTATAATATATTTATAAGGCATTAAAATAATTTATAAGGCGTTGTCTTTTCCACTGATGCCGTGGGCGATCAAGTGGCTCTCTCTCTCTCGTCTGTGCTCTCGATGAATAAATGTCTTGTCCGTGAGTTCCGTCTAATTAATTAATAATTTAAGTGACACCCTTAAACAAAACACCCCCCACCTCTCATTCTTATTCACCATAACATTTCGAATTTGAAGAGCATTTATTTATTTATTAATCATATTTGATTTAATAATAAAAGGTCAAATCAAACAAAACAAAACTTACCAAGTTTTTAGGACGTCACACAGCAAGACTTGGGCGTCCTTATGCGATCAATTTGGGGTAAAGTTGGACAACACTCGACAGAAAAAAAACACACGGTAATCCGTTTTAGACAATCATGAATCCTGAATCCAAATCCGAGAAAAAAAAACATAGGTGTATGTCTGTGTGGGACAAAATCTCATGTACTCTGCCCAGTCCTTAGTTTTCAACCGGTTTTCGTAGTTCTTTTTGGTTTATTATTTTCAATAATAAACCTTTGGAATCGACCAAGAAAAAAACATTTTCAAGACCCCCTCAAAATTTGATGGTTTACGTTTCAAGGTACGTAGAATCCAAAAATCGAATAAAAATTTGGCCGTTCGTCCGCCGTACGCGGCACTTTTGCCACTTAGCATTGACCTATTTTGATGAAATTTGGTATGTAGGCTCCATTTGGGGTCTAATTGTGTCCTGAATATTTTGGTTGATGTAGGTCACTTCTAAGGGTTCAAAAATGAATTCTGAAATTTTGAAAACGCCCTAACTTCTAAAATTTTGATATAAAGGTATTGTTTTTCCTTCAATTCAAGATTCTATAGAATTTTTAGAATTTTTTGAGACCACCCGGAGCTCTGTAGGACAAACCGTTCGCTCAATACGAGAATTTAAGGTTTGGACGTACGATAATTCAGAAACACGAGTGTGAATCGCAAAAGAGGCCTAATCTCCGTTCAAATTTTAGCTGACCGAAATACGATCGATGTTTTTCTTCATGTTGGATGGTTGGTGGCTTTGCAGATGAGTGATCTATACAGGGTGTAACGGTTAAGGTTACCCGGTTAGGTTAACAGGGTGGTTTGATTACTTGCGATGTGGGGAGGAGGATGGACATTAAAAACATATTTTTGACCTTATTGTCAACGGTAGTAACGTTTAACTTGGCCGTTCTAGTAATAAATAATTTGGCATACAAATTAACAGAAATTAAGACAATTTTCGAAAAGTGAATTGGTCAAGATATCAGTGACTGCTTTTTCGATAAGTCTTGTGTCATCATTTGACTCAGTGAGACAAAGTAAGAAAAGATGGCCGCCTAACTCATTTTAGGGTATAAATGCTGATTTTCGCGAAACGTGGATTTTTACTGGAAGATCCACGGTTTTTGGAACGAGGATTTTACACCATTAGTCCACTATAAACAATTTTATGACCATACCGTTGAAAAGCTGAGATTTTGGGTCAACTTTTGGGATTACAGAGAGAACTTAACCGGCAGTTTCAGTTAGTGTTGAAAAAACGAAAAATTTTCGAGATTTTACTATTCGTGCTCATTTTTCAACATTTTAGCCTTCTTTAAAAAGTTTTATTCAACACTAGAGAGTTAGAAAATTTAACGTTCTTTCCAACCGTATGATTACATTTGAATTTTTACTGAAAAACAAAGGAGTTATGGCTGTTTTAATGGCGTAAGGTCGAAAATACGAAAAAAATCTTAAAAATGGAGAAAGTCCGATATTAAGGGGGTTAAGAAAAAAAGTCATGAGACAAAAAAAGTCACTAATTCGTTGTAGAATCGAACCCTGGCCGGTTGTACGACCTTAAACATTACACCCTGCATAGAAAAATAATAAACCATTGTGTAATAATTTGCAGCGTTTTTTTTTTCTTCATTTTATCTGTAATACTTCCCAATTTCATTTCCCACCAACTATGGTGGCATCTCTAACTGGTTTGTTGATTGACGCTGTGATGCTCACTCAGTAACACACCCTTTGAGCCCTGAGGAAGGCGATGAATTCATCGGATATTTGGAATCGAATTCGCATGTTGGGTATCGTAGATCATGGATTTCAAAGTGCTGTTCAAATTAGAGGCTCGCATGCCGCTAGAAATGTTATGGCGGCTATGGCGAGGGGGGGGGGGTACATTATTTCTAACTCAAAATGCGAAATGTATTTTAACGACCATGTTGCTGGTTTTCTGCGTTGAGTAACAGCAACTCGATTTTTAACTGTTCTTTATTAACTGATTCTTGATGTTCAACCAATCTCCTTGATTTTTTTTTCGAGTAATTTTTTTTTTTCTAACTCAAAATACTATCCAAATTTCGTACATGAGTTACACAGTTTTGTGCAGAATGAAGGTAAATAAAAATGCATGTTTTATCGCTCACCAACTGATTTAAATTGACCTAATGCTTATCCAATAGGACGTCCCCTGGAATGCATGCTTTGCTCAACAATATGTTTATTTCTGATAGCTAATGTCACTCTCCAGATTCCAGTTGTGATCATGTCCGAGCTGTGGAAATATTTGCGGAGTCAGTGTCCAGCGAAGCGGGGTTCTGGGGTGTCCCTTGCAGCGTCCAGGCGGCCCAATTCATGATCGGATTTGTGGCTGAGGCTTGCACTCTTGGACCAGAAAGAGAGCTGAAGAACGACACTTCGCTCGTGTTGATGGGCGAGTACGTAGATGAAAGGTGAGGTTTACTCCGTTCAAATAGAACAAAAATATAAAGCATAAAGAAAAAAATAACATTTTCTGCTCAACATTTGGTTTCAGCACAAATGGCACGTTCTTGGTGAGAACCCAAAATAAACCACCCTACGCTAAAGGCAGATTATTCTACTGAAATAAGAAATTCAACGGAACACGATCTGACAAGGACACTATTCCTGGTGTGGTGAGAGTCACCGGAATCCGATCTCGCTGACCGTACGTTGGTGTCCGGGATGCCTTTATGAAACACCTGTAAAAAATTTCATCTCACAACGTTATGGAAATGTGAACATTATATCTTTTCAGCCGGTCTAATAATTTTCAGATAGAGACGGATATGCAAATATTGTATGTAATACGTACATAATTCTACATAACATGTAGAAAACAGTATATTGCAAACTAATTAATCTATAGTACTTATAGACTAGATTAATTAATTATCTAGAAGTAATATTTAATCTAGAATTAATCTAGAAGTATATTAGGTTAGACATGGTTGCCAATATAATCATAGAGTGGGATCTGAAAAAGATTGGAAGCTTCAAAACCAGTTCAATTCTTGCATAGGTTGATAGCTCTTTGGGGAATAGCTCCGTTGCCTTCCACAGGCCTACAAAGCTTACTTACTACTTAATTTATTGTGTAATTGAATATGCCAATGGTGAAAGGAACTAAGTGCAAAAACCCCACTTTTCAGAGGATGCAAAAAACTCTTTAGATTAACAAGAGCGCGTGATTTTAACCCAGTTTTTTTTGCTTCCGAGTCTACCAAGGTAGCGGAAGCTTTGTTTTCACTTTTCAAGGACGAAAAAAAAAGTTCTCCAAAATCAAATTTTTCACTCGCGTTTTGCGTTTTAGACCTTTCTGAACAATTTTGGTTCCGTGTCTGTCTGTCTGTCTGTCATGAATTCCTTGTAACGCGCATAACTATACGAAGTTATTGTCCGATTTCTATGAAATTTTCAGGGATTTTGCGGGTTGGTGTGCAGACGGTCCCCTATGGAAATCATCATCCTCCGACTGATGGAAGCGACTGCGCATGCGCAAACGTGAATTCCTTGTAACGGCCATAACTTCCACATTTTTTACCCGATTTCGATGAAATTTTCAGTGATTATGCAGATTAGGTTGAAGATGGTCCCCTATGAAAATTATCACCCAGCACTGATAGTAGCCGCTGCGCATGCGCAAACGTGAATTCCTCGTAACAGCCATAATTTCCACAATTTCTACCCGATTTCGATGACATTTTTAGGGATTACGCGGATTAGGTTGTAGATGGTCCCCAATGAAAATCAAGGCCTTAAAATTAACAGAAGCTTCTGGGCATGCGTTCACGTAAAATCCTTGTAAGTAACAGCCATTTACATTTTCCATCCGAATTTGATAAAATTTTCTAGGATTGACCAGATTAGCGTGTAGATGGTCCCCTATGAGGGTAGTGAAAGGTACTTAGAGATTGGTGTTTTCAGATTAACTACTATGCATCGGATCATCTATATAATCGGGTTATGGATACGAGGAAGCTATGTGCCACACCCACTTGTTTTTCCTTTTTGGTGCGCCTATATAACTGATAGAGCCGAAAACTGCACTGCCGAAAAATTTTGAGGGAGTCAAACAAACAATTGTCAATTATGGGAACTTAGTGCCATTTACCGCTGGATGACTTGGGCGTGGAGAAAATAAAGACTGAATGTGATGAAATATCTTTATACGAACGAATAACACAATGTATTGAATTATCATTTTGAATTTCTGTGTTAAGCTTCATTCATTTTAAATTTGGGATCCATCCCAAAAAAACTGAATTGCTCAGTTGAGAAACCGCGAATCAGGGATGTAGGAGCACACTGGAAGAAAACTTCAACGCAGGAGAACACAAAATGTCTAGTCAACATAGGTTTGTTGTTTATAGAAGAATAATTAACTTTGATTAACGAACATGCCTGGTGAGACCCGAAATTTAGTGGTGAAGGGCACTCACTAACTACATACTTAGTTCCCTATACAACTGGCATATTCAATTACACATAGGAACATGTCTATAAAGTGGCTAAGATTCAACCTAATTTCTATAGCACCACTACTAATTTGGGATCTTAACTATACCCCCCCCCCCTGCCTGTTGGGAAATAGTATCCCCGTTGTATAGTTTCAACTTTGTACATCATCCACTCTGTATAGTGTCCACCGTAATAATGGAACCTTCATCTTTATGCATCTCGCACCAAGTATTCTTTTTCATGGTCACGTTCAGCCGTTCGTGCCCCCTCTCTCTCCCACGGGTACGAATTGAAAAGTTTCTGTCACTTTATAGTGTGATTTCCAGTTTCCACGAGGAAAAGAAACTCTCACAAAACAACCAGGTACCTAATAGTATACAATATGTATGTAACATTGTGTTAAAAATTGTTCCTGTATAGCAATGAATGTGTATTCAGAAAATTAGAACTGTGTCAGAATTTTCCGATCTTTATCAATATAAAATTCAATGAGGGGTGCCTGAATTTCTTTTTACATTTTTAATCGAAAATAGACCTCATCCTGAGAATTTCCACACTAGTAGTTCTCTTTTGGGATGAGTAGACCTTTTTATATGATTTTTCAAAGTTTCGAATGTTTATGACGTCACGCCTGGGCGGGAACCCCAAGCCCACTGTGACGTCATAAACATTCGAAACTTTGAAAAATCATAGAAAAAGGTCTTTTCACGCTAGGAGGTCGCGGTTGGTTTCAAAATTCTCTGAATGTGGTCTAGTTTGGATGAAAAATAACAATAAACAGTTTTTCCGACTCATGCGCACACCTCATTAACGAATTGACTTTGATTTGACAATTTTGAATTTGACAATGATTGTGTAAGGCAAGAATACATTTCCTAGGCTGGTATGTGTACTACAGAAGATTTGGCCAAGAACATGGGGCAATACACATTTAAAAAAAAGAATTATGGGAATTCTACTTTTGGGATGAGCCGGAATGAGTAAAAAATTTCGAATAATTAATACTTTTGGTGGTAAAACTACACAAATTGAATAGGTAATTTATTGTACGTCTATGTTGATTATCACTTTGTTGAAAAATTTTACCTTTTAATAATTTTTCCTGCACCTGTTATTGAAGGCACAAGCACTAAATTATCCAACTATAGTAGCAACGGGCGTAGATACGTGCTCCTGGAGACTCGACAACAAAATGTTGCACTGTATTGTTATTTAATTTTAATATTCACAAATACCTTATTAAAAACACTACAAATTTCTAAAAACTGAGTTTATTTCATATACTTTTTTGAAGTTATTTTGACAATAAATTGACCTGGAGGGCTGACGTTTCCGCTGGTTCTTCTTCATGTAAATACTCATACGTTGACACAAAGTCCCGAATTTATTATAGCAAAGGGAAACAATCACAGTGATACACTCCTACGTAAAAAAAACTTTTTTTCCAACAAAAAAAAAATTTGTTGGTGAATGTTTCAAGGGACGTATAATAATCCGAAAATCGAATAATAATTTTTCCTTCCGTCTGGCGTACGCGGCACTTTCCTTAGTTCCCATGGAACGATTTTGATGAAATTTGGTTTATGGGCTCCATTTGGGGTCTAGTTGTGCCCCGAAGCTTTCGGTTGATGTCGTCACTTCTAAGGGTTGTAAAATAAGGGTTGCAATTTTGAAAACGCCTTAGATTTTGATGTCATTCGGCTAGTCTTTTGGTTGATGTCAGTCACTTCTATGGGTTGAAAAATAAGGGCTCAAATTTTCAAAACGCCCTAGCTCTAAAACTTTCAATATGAAGGTATTGTTTTTTCATCAATTTAAAATAGTATTGAATTTTTGGAATCGAATGAGACCACCCGGAGCTCTGCAGGACAAACCGTCCACTACCTACGAGAAGTTGAGGGTTGGACTTATGGTAAATCAGAAACACGAGTGTGAATCGCAAGAGGCATGATCTCCGTTAAATTTTTAGCTGTCCAAAATACGATCGCTGTTCGTTTCTTCGACTTGTACTCAGTTTCTGGTCCTTAGCAACCAGTAGTCAAATTTCCTCATGAAGGCACCCACAACTCCCTGTTTCTTCAAAGTGAGTGTGAAGCGTTTATTTCTTTCAAATAAACTTGATTGTGAAGTAGATATGTGGTAGGTAGGGACTAGGTTGGTAGTATCTATGGCAGGTGGTGACAAAGGCAAAGCCATGTTCTTCGCAGACAAGTGATCTATAAAGAAAAATAATAAATCTTTATGTAATAATTTGCAGCGTTTTTGTTCAAACGTCCGAATGGTCAACACCATCTCTTGTTAAAATTTGGTTTTCTGTAGTTTTGCAACACTTTCCTTCTCACCTTTCGGGTAGATTGAGGATAGAAAGAAAGAACACAATCATACAAATAAAGTCACAATGCTGTAGCCAAATTGTCTTCCTTCAGCAGATTTTGAACAATTTTCTAACTCAAGACGATTGATTCACAAAGAAAATGCTCGAAAAATTGTGAAGAGATTTATAATTTTGGGTCCATTTTAAAAGCTTTTTATTCGAAAAGTACTCTCAGCTGCTGAGGTCAAAAATTTGACCATTTTTTTGTCTTGCGATATTGTGAAAGTTGTGTTTTAGTACTGTCATATTTCATGATTAGATCTGTAGGTAGTGGTCTGCCATAGATCTCTTTCCTTAGAGATGTACCTCCCAACTTATGAAGCCGGTCAAAAAACAAAGAGCGCGGAGAAGTAGGTTTAAGGAATGAGAATGAACTTGAAATCCCGGAAGGCGAACTGTCTTTCTCCTTGGAGCAAACGACCCTGTCTCATTTATATTATTAAACAGTCAGAAAGACAATGATGATGGTTGACAGAGCGGGAAGTAGGCAGGGTGGCGTTCAACGATAATGTCTGACATCCCGCGAACCCTGACACGGTAGGGAACACGCTAACTTTCCCTGCTAGTTGGAGATGAGAGAAATGGCTTGTCACGATAAGCAAAACTACCTGCATTCTTGACCAATTTTAACAAAGAGCAAAATTCATTTAACATTTTTGTTGGTAAACCTACTAGGTTCTAATTTCAAAGACCTTTTATAGTTTTATAACATATCGATACCTTAAAGCACAAAGGCGCTGAGTGAACAAAGAAAAGGTTCAATAATAGAAACAAACTTTCAAAGTCAATCAATTTAACCCTGGAATGGAATCGTCACCCGATATGTGCTTAATGGAAACGTCAGGTGTAATTTTTACACCAGTCAGAAAACATCAATATTCAACCTATTCGTCAGCTCTCTGCATTGATTCAAACTTTTTTCATTGAAGTATAGTTCTCTACTACATTTGTGGCCGTTCTCGAGACAATTATTGCCTCTATACTACTAAAATGAGGGGATTCTGAGCCAATTCTCTTTGCTTTCTCTATTTTCCTTCGATTTCTATTCGTTTTCCTGGGCTCAATATCCAAGTTCAATACTTCTGCTGATTTCAATAGCAAAAGGGGTACTGCCAGGTGCTACTACCAGTCCAATAAATAGTTTTTCAACAATGAACACATTTTTATTTTCAAGCTCGTATTACAAAATATAACTCAACAGTTTTCCTCTCAGTCTTTCAAGGTATTTGACGGACTAGAAAAAGCAACCTCCAACAATGAAAATCACTTCAAAGGAACAGGAAAGCAAATTGCTTGGTATTGGTTGACTCGGAAGCAATAGAAGATTTTGTGAAACAAAAATGATGTTATTTTGACACCATGAATGGGGCAGGGAATGGAAACGTGGTGTGAAAATTACACCGTTCTACCTACTTTATTGGAAACGTTGTAAAAATTACACCATGAGTTCAGTTTACAGGCCTGTGAGAGCCAACAGCGACAAACTCGGTGGCAGAGGGCATGCGCGACTGAAGAGGGACACCCTAGGGATAGCATAGGTGGGGTGGTGCCTTCCCGCCCTTTTTGCTAGTGGGGTGGGCGACTGTTTCAAGGCCACAGGTGTGAAATTTACGTGACGATTCCATTCCAGGGTTAATAGGGTGATCAAGTTAAATTATATCTAGAGTAAAATTCGATATAAAATAAAATGTTTCTCGGTAACTTGTAACCTACCTATCTGGTGCTAAGTAGGTACCTACCTATTGGAAAAACGTGGTAAAACCACAAAAAGGAAGGATAGTTAAAATAGCCAAACAGGTTGTTCCTAAAGAAGCTCCTCCTACTTCTATGACTGAGTTACAATATTATACAAAATCGAAATAGGTTGACTGACCAGGACGATGTTTCTCACGGTCAACAAAATGGCGCTCTGAGGGGGGACTCGTATCGTTCGGTAGTCTTGAAGAAACTCCGATTACTTCGGAAATGGACACTCATCAGAAAACTTCGGGAACGAAACGATGAGAGCGGCGATAGCAGCGAGAGCGATGCAATGGAAGAGACAGAGCCAATTGTAAGAAGCGTAGTGAAGATGGTGACAGCTCTCCAGGAACCGAAGACCAGGGTACCCAGAACAGACTTTCCAGTGAAATGGAAAAGATTTCGGAGGATTCAGAGACCTTCGAAGAGGTATAGAAAAATCATGGCGCTTGGCTGACAAAGACGAGACGAGACGAGAAGACGGACTGATGCTCTGGAGATTGGGGAATCAGAATAGCAGGCTCGGATTCGATTGGCGACTATTTCTGTCCCTCAAGGACGACGACGAAGACGATAAGAAAGGTAGCAAGGACAGGAACAACAAACACAAACAGAAGAATACAAGATGAACTGCAGATCCTTCTTGATTGGCCCTAACAGGAGCTATGTCCAAAAACGGAGTTATGAGAAACACGCAAAAGAAATTATCACCAATTCACAATTCAATAAATAATGGCTTATTTCACTAAACATTTTAATTTCTTTAATAAATTTTCAAGCTATAATCGTTAAGAAAGTCAATAACAATTCTGTTGAATTTGAGTTTTTCTCTAATTAAAAAAAAAAAGAAAAATGTGGAAGATGGATGGACATAGCGCCTTTGTGCTTTAAGGTGTCGATATTGCATCCCATGTGCGAATCTGAGAGACAGTAATATAGGAGTGTGTTTCGTAGAATTACCTGAGTTTTGGACATTGAAACTTTCTACCTCAAGTTTTCCACAGCCGTGCATGTGTAGTGAGAGATGGGGTTTGGCGCATTTACGTTTGAGGTTGCTCGATGGATGTCAGAAAATTATCTGACAGCAACGGCATCATCGATTTTAGGTACATGATCTTTACATGGAAGAGCCTTCTTGAAACTAACGAATTAGTCTACGAACCTCTGCTTCTTCTACTTCTCCCTTCAATCCTTCAAGTAGTGGGTTGACACTTATTATTATACTTATGCAATAATGAGGAATTTCACCATGTCGGAATTTCATATTTTTGACCCCAAAATCGGATTCAGCACCTCGAAAAACCCCCTTAGGCAAACTTTCAGCCCGAACTTCCTTATTTACGAATAAACAAAACAGTGCAGAAAATACGAATGTTTAAAAAAACCGGGAAAATGACGTCATCCTGGAATAGTTCATTTATGGCCGCTTGAAGCGCTGAGATTGAGAAATCTATAGTCCCCAGATGCAAAATTTCACGAAACAGTAAAGTTCGAAATCGAAAAACTGAAGAAAAAAATAGAAAAAGCAAGATGGGGAAAATTAGGTTTCCCCTGTTTTTGTTTGATAACTTTTCTCTTAGAAAACACGATTTCGTCGTCCCAATGGGCAACACTGGGAGGAGACGGCGATCCGAACAGCCAATCAGCGAGCGTTCCCGCTTCACGTCCGTTTTCCCGGTTAGTTTTGAAATCAAAAATTTTGATTGTCTCCCAAAAATAACAGGAGACTTATTTTCCGAAATCAGCCCGATTTTCATCTATCCCACACCATTAACTATTCAGGAAAAATGCAAAGAGAATTCGGTGAAATTCCTCATTGTATCAAACAGGCGTCCTTGCATTATGGAGGAGTGATTGGTTTTTGTTCTTCGTAGAATTAGTATAATGGAGAAGAAAAAGAAGATGAACGAGAAGAAAGTTCAATGTAGGGATGAGCATCGTTTGGAAATTATCGATAGTCACCATCGAAGTCAACCATCGATTGTTGAAAACCATCGGCACTAAACTATCGATGGTTTTTCGATATTATCAACTATCGATACTTCTCAACCCGATATCGAAATATCATACCTCATCTAAATTATTTGAATGTTTGATGATTTGTCCCAACACAGCTCAGTCGACGGTTGAACAGAACAGATTGCCTTCCTACTTTCTTAACGAATAGGAACGCCAACCAAACACCTGAAGGTACCATGCATCCATAATATTCACCTGTTCATATACAGGATGTCTCTAGTTCTACGCCAAAAAATTCGACGACAAATATTCTACAACTAATTTACAAAAAAAAATGAGTCCTATTTTTTACCATTAAAAACCCAAGATTTTTTGTTATTCCTTCCTTCCTTCCTTGATATGAAGAGTAAAACCAAATATGAGTAAGTAAACCTTATGAGGGAGGGTTAAATTTCCCATCTTTTCAGCCTGTAACAGTAATTTTGCTTCCGGTCTACCAAGTTACCGAGAGCATTGTTTTCACTTTTCAAGGTTGAAAACAAAAGTTCTCCAAAATCTAAATTTCCATTAGCATTTTACGTTTCAGACCTTCCTGAACAATTTTGGTTCTGTGTCTGTCATCTGTGTGTCTGCCATGAAATCCTTGCCAAAGCCATAACTCCTACAATTCTCGTCCTATTTCACTGAAATTTTCAGGAATTATGTAAATTGGCGTGTAAATGGCCCCCATGAAAATCATTGCCTCCAGACTGATAGTAGCCACTACGCATGCGAAAACGTGTATTTCCTTGTTACAGCGATAACTTCTGTATTTCCCATCTGATTTCGATGACATTTTCAGGAATTATGTGAGTTGGGGTGGAGATGGTCCCCTATGAATATATTTTGTGAGCATGCGCTAACGTGAAATCCTTGCAACAGCCATAACTTCTACAGTTTCCAACAATATTCAGAGATTGTGCGGGTTGACGTGTGGAGTCCCCTGAGAGGGTAGAGCAAGAGAGAGTGCACTTGGAGATTGATTAGTTTGAAATTGATATAGTTTTGAGATTAACTACTATGCGTCGGATCATCTATATAATCGGGTTATGGATACTAGGAAGCTATCTGCCACACCCACTTGGCAGACTTTTTGAACGGAACTGTCTGTTTTTCAAACGATCATTAGTCCCCATAACTCTGAGGATAAGTTACAGCATGTAAGCCTTCATAACATGCGTGAAACCTTCAGCTTTTCAACGGTATATTCAAGTTGTTTTTTTTCTTTCAAAAACTGTTTTAAGAAAATTTAGTTTTTATGCAAAAATTACGTGCTTTTAGGCACATGTTATGGTTTTTTTTTCGAAAAAAAAGTCCTCCATGACAACGAATTTGAAGGCGCATTTACATTACTTTTCACGCTGAACGAATCCCAACATACCCAGACCTCTCTAGAAACTGAATCGATAAATACCGAAGTATTATTATTATTATTATTATTATAAATAACTTGGACGATGCCCCTGTATCAGACGATGGGACTATGGTTCCTGATGGACGGGTCGCTGGCCCACAGAGGTCGCGCATAACAGAGCGAATGAATACCAACTTTGAGGACCGGTAAATAACAATGATTCCTGACCAGCATTGGATGTTTAGGTTTCCTATGAGATGATGAACCAATAAGATGATTAATGTTTCGATAAAAGCTTGATTCGGAGAATTCGGTCGACTCAATGTCCTCGCATACCTTGAATTTCAAATTAAACGCAGAAGTAGAAAGGGTGTGAGATCAGGATTGCGAGGTGGCCACCACACTGGTCCATTTTGGAAGACCCTAAAAATGTGAACCACAAATGCATCAGTTCAACCAACAAGATAAAAGATAGAATACGGTATGGCTGTTAATTTATTTTCGGATCATTTTGTCGAATCTAGCATTTGCAGGATCCAGAAGAAAAACCGAAAGTCACTTTTTTTCACAAATCGAGTTTTTTGTATCGTTGAACTCAGAAAATGATGCTCTTCATTCTCTCTTCATTTTAGTAACTAGAAAAAGAAGAACCGAAGAAGTCTTCGCGCCCAGGAGAAGAAACGACGATGTCACTGTTCCTTGACTGAACCCCGAACAGGGCAAGGGGTGGTCCACAAAATTGGTCCTGGTGGGCCTCTGTGGATCACAACATTTCTCATCAGTTCCGTATTGTTTCCCTCAACAAGAGGTCTCCAGAGTGTCTTCTAGATTCAAGGAATAATTCCATTGTGTTTTTTTTAATTAATAAATAACTAGTATTACGTTAATTAGTGGTTCTGACAGTATTAAAGAGCAGTGTACTAGAAGGTAAGCATCGTTTGATTATACAATACAGATTAATACAGAGATATTACAGCGCGGTATAATAAAGATTGACATTCGTGGTTACATTTTTCAGATCTCCTATCAGTCTCATCAGCCAAGTATCGTGACATAATGAGCCTTCTCGAATTTTGTGGTCCAGCTGCGGTGAAATTTTTCTCAAAACTCTCATCAATCTCTCACTTCCAAAAAAAAAAAATCCTACATTTGTTTGTAAATCCTTAAAAAATTAAATCGATACCTAATGAGTGGGAATGGTTTTCTTTTGATTCAGAAGGTGAAAACAGTTCACAAGGCCTTTTAGAAAAAGAACTAGGTACCTCTAACCATGTCCTTCCTAATTTAAAATTTCTTCTACCTTGTTTTTTGTTTGTTTTACCAGTATACAATTGAATTGACATCATCGGTTCTTCCCCGGTTTTTTGGGGGGTTTGCTCAATTTTTTAATTGAATTGAATTGAATTGAATTTTTTAACTAGTGAGTAGTATAATAATAGCTTTGGTGGGTGTTAATACTCTGGAATATATTCAAGTCTTGTACCTACTTCTTTGCGATTAAATAATTGCGTGCAACTTTTACGAAAACCAAAAGGTGAATGTATTTTCAACATCTGAAATAAATTAATAACACGTAACAACAAATCGAGGGTCAAGCTGCAACACCACGGAACGTCATTTTTGGCCAAAATGAGTATTTTATATCGTTCGATGCGTATTCTTGCGGCGGATCCGGTAAAAATATCAGTTAGATCGATTTCTCAATAGGTAGCGTGAAATTCAAGAAAACGTCAAACTAACGGACTGGCATCGTCGCCAAGACACGATGCAACACCACCGACCGTCATTGTTTCCACCATGTTTTCCATACAAAGCGACGACTGCGACGAGTTTGACGTGTCTTCCCGTTTTCAAGTAAGTTTTTGAAAGTATTTATTATTATAAATCCGTTTCCTTTTGATATTTCCGTCTTCTCATTGCTACAAAGAATGCGATGAAATGTTTTTTCTATACATTATGACTTTTCCAGGCCTCAAGTTCGAAGCTTTAGCAAACAGTTCCGCTCAAGTTGACAGTCGGTTGAATTGCATCACCACTTCACGTTCAGTAAGTTGTGTTGCATCTCGTATTCTCGTGTTGAAATAATGTAGTTCATTCATTAGTTGTTGAACTAATAATAATTTAGTGAGAGATTCCACCATGAGCCCATTGTTGATGATCAACCCTCATGATGGACCTACTCTCAAGAATCTCTTCGCTCCACCACATAATTTTGGATAGTGGTTCAGAACCATCTTAATTTAATATTAGGTAGGTACCTATTGATGTGTCAATAGCTCGTTGCCCTACTGGTTTTAAGGGTTGAATTTAGTAGTCAAATTATTGTACGGCATTACGCGAAAAAAGTGGAATAAGCGACGATTTTTCGAAATTGATTTTTTGGTAGGTACCGTTGGTTAGGCAATCAAAACATCTACCAACCAGGCTCGATTTTGGCGCCCTCTTCATTTTTCGCTCTTCAGTTATTAAGGAATGGAATATCCGCCAAATGCCGTATCGACATCGATCTTATTGATTTTCGCAATGTTGGAACAAGCGACGTCAAATAGCCGAAGATGCGCAAACAGTGGAACAAGAAACATCCTCCAAAATCAAAATTTCCACATACGTTTTACGGTTTAGACCTTCGTGTAAAATGTTGGTGAAGTTTTCAGGGTTTGTGCGGGTTGTCGTGCAGATGGTATTCTACGAAAATCTTCACCCTCGGATTGATGATATCTCTGTCGAGATTTCAAGTCGATTAGGTACTAAAAAATAAACCTAGTAGCACCATGGGGACCTGAAATCGTTTTTTGCTTGTCCTGAAAAAATGTAAAAGATAGAATGCTTTGTTAGTGAAATAATGATGTCTTTTCCAGGCCTCAAGTTTGAAGTTTGAGCAAACATTTCAGCTCAAGTTGCCCTAGTCAAGTCCGTTGAATTGCATCACCATCCACACTTAGTAAGTTGTGTTGCATTTCGTATTCTCAAGTTGAAATGATGTAGTTTATTCATTAGTTAAATAAATAATAATTTAGTGAGAGATTCTTGAGAGTTGATCATAAACCCTCATGATGGACACCTCCGTCAAGGATCTCTCCCCTCCACCCCAAAATCGTTGATTGTGATTGAGAAACATCCCAATTTTATATTAGGTGTTGATGTATAGCTGGTTGCCCAACTTTCTTTAAGGGTTGAAGTTAGTGGGCACCAGTCAACCTATTTAACAAAAAACTGCTTTGCTACCTAGCAAGGTACTATCCTACTATTTGCAGGGAATTGATGTATCCTTTTTCTTCCTTTTTCACAGATCCCTACATCAGTTAACATGAAGAACGACGACCCAGACTACATAGTATCCTCGTGGCTCAAATGAGGGGAACAAAAATATAACAAAAAAAAGAAAACCTGAGTTTTTGATGAGAGATGAGACATTCATAAGACTGATTTCTTGTCACTAATATCTTTTCTTGATTACTTTGCTGCATTTTTCTTTGCATATTATAGTTTAACCCTCGAGCAGTCGCGTGTGCGGCTATTTGGCCGCATTTTTGAAAAAAATAGGCTGGTTTTTCTATATTTATACTATACCGCGCAATAGCCGATGTGTACCTTCAAGTTGCTGTTCAAGAAGCTAGACTGCGCTAGGCTCGGACTTCAAGAAGCGCGTAGGGTACCTCAGTTCAGTACCTAAGTTGAAGTCGTCCATCAACCGGCCACGTTCCTAATATTTTCTTTTGTGAAAAGTGTTGTGGTATGTGCACCATTTTCTAGTAAAGAACAAGTCATTTTTGTTTATAATGCATCTGAAATACGAGAGAAAATCAAGAGGCAAATATTGGCAGGAAATATTGGCTGTTTCATACAATATGTACCTTAGGTATGAAGAAGAACTTTCTAAATTTTGATGTTATTCTAGTTGACTTTGTGGAATTTGTTGAGTAATAAATTTATCGTTTAATTGAAAATTGGTTTCTTATGTGCACCCTGCGTATCATTTAAATAAAGAATATATGCGTATACGCATTACACAACTGAAATTCGACTAAGTTACGAAGTGCGGCCAGTTTGCCGCCACGCGCTCAGTTATGTGTTTTTAAAACACGCGACTGCTCGAGGGTTAAAAAAACATATTGTGATACTCTTAGTAACAATGTTTGTGATATTTTTTAGATAACAAAGTTTGTGATATTAGATAACAATAAATTTAATGTGATATTTCTTAGATAACAATGTTTGTGATATTAGATAACAATACATTTATCGTGATATTTCTTAGATAACAACGTTTGTGATTTACGCTGTGATTTTTTCCTTGACGAAAAACCCACTTTTATGAAACGTGTTCTGCCCATTTTTGCGTACTTACCCTATTCTAATTCCCGAAGGACACTTTTGTATTCATACATTCATGATTATAATGATTTTATTTTGAGCAATAATTTGTTTTGTAAATGAAAGCCCGTTTTGTTCTCATTTTTGGTGAAAATATCATCCTAAAATCATTAGCTGTATCAATATCGTCGATATCAATAGTGCCGACCCAGCCAAACTGTGTAAACTGGTGAATATCCATGAAAAAGAAGGATACAATTGAAATGGATTGGATTCATGAGTTGAAAAATCCAGCGGGAAAGGAAGGCGCAACACAACTTACTGTCAAGCATTGACAAAACAACACCACTTAGCGTCATGATTTTCTTTAAAAACATTTATTTTGGCTTAAAACTGTTTTTTTTTCGATGAAATACGTATTTGTGAACATAAGGAACTAGCTGGAGGAGAAAAAACATAAATATTGTGGATTTAAAACATTGAAAACCAGTCTTTTGGCTCTCCTGAAAAGTTGGCAAAATGACGTTCCGTGGTGTTGCAGCTTGACCCTCGAAATATAACATGATCAATGGAGTATCCACCACAAACTACTCCCTCTTCAGTAAAGAAGTTGATCCGCAAAACGAACAGGTAAGCGGACTTGTCTTCCACATCTAGTCATTTTCTGTCGTGCTATCCAAGGCTCATAGGTTGTTGTTGCACGTTCGAGAGGTGGCTGTAGTTCTTGGGATTCTTCTTGTGTTACTCGTGTAGCTGCAGGTTGACTCTCATTCTGAATCATAATTTGGAATGATCGCCTTCGTTCTTCTGCTTCTTGGCAGATAAATGCTGGCTTTAATCGATGGAGTGAAACTGGCATTCCTTTTCCATCGGTTCTCACAGTAAACGTCGTCGTTCCTCGTATGATTACTGGATAAGGGCCTTGGTAGGGAGGCTTCAGCGTTGAATCTTTCCGTTCACTTCGAATAAAAATATGAGTGCATTTTTCCAACTCTGGGTGGACAAAAATTGCTGGTTGAACATGTCTCGCAGTGGGCTCTTATTTTGTTCATCATTTCTTGCAATTGCGTTAAGTAGTGCTGAGTGGACCTAATTGTTGTTGGACGATCTTCTATAAAATCATTCGGTAATCTCAACGTACAACCATAAACCAACTCAGCAGCACTACAACCGAGGTCCTCTTTTACTGCAGTTCTGATGCCTAGCATAATCAACGGAAGCAGCTCAACCCAATTTTCTATTCCGTAACATCGAATTGCGTGTTCATATCACGTCGGGGTCACCAGCTTTTGGTGGGTGTTAATACTCTGGAATATATTCAAGTCTTGTACCTACTTCTTTGCGATAAAATAATTGCGTGCAACTTTTACGAAAACCAAAAGGTGAATGTATTTTCAACATCTGAAATAAATTAATAACACGTAACAACAAATATAACATGATCAATGGAGTATCCACCACAATAGCGTTAACATTCTATGGAACACTTCAGTAGATGTTTTAGTGCATAATAGGACATAATATGTCCTATTGATAATAATAATGTTGAAATATTATTTCAATTTTTTATTTGCGTCTAGCCAAACACAATTGAGTTCCAAACTTTCAAAATGAGTTTTCTCAGTTTCAAGAAAAAGTGACTTAGTCGGTTTTCCCCTGGATCCTTCATTTATTGAAATATTCATCACCATATTGGTGATGTAATCGCAAATACGATCGACAGATAAACTCTGAATTTCGTTATCGACAAATGATTTTGCCTACTAAGGGTACCTACCCCACAAGGGAACAATATCATGCCAACCAGCATCGGCCATGGTGACCCATTTGGATTCAACAAACGAAGCTCTTGTAGAAGACACCTGTATGGGGCTAATGTACCGTCGCTGTTAAACAACCGCGACGTACCATTATCAACAGTCCAACCTTTGGGCATTGAAATCCAATGATAGGATTTAATGGATGCGGTGGCGTAAGGTAACACTTCTTCCCTACCCGCCTCATACGTACGAGAGAGCACTCGGTGTCCTTGCTACGACCTACTCTGCCGAACATCAAGGACCTCTTCGAAATCGGAAACACCCGAGGATCCCGAGCCATCGACAAAGGAATGTGTCAAGTCCTTTCCAAATCACAGGTTCAGTACTGAATTATACCCACTCAGCGCTTTTATGGCAAAATGCAGGTAGGTAATACAATCAAAACAGCTTTGTACGTCGCGGTTGTTGGGGGGAAATGTCAAGGGTTCTAGGAGATCAAGGTAAACCTAATCGTCAATCCAGGAAATCAATTGTTTGTCTTGTCAAGAATGATCGCTTATGCAAAAAAAATTAGGTGCCTATTAGGCGGATAAATGCAAATATGTCTTCACACTTACTTGCGTCGAGTTGTGAACGGTTCATTATCTCCCATTCCTTTTCCTACCGACTTTTTTGCTGTTGAGAAATTTGCCAAAAAAGTTCATATCTCAGGCGAATCTCTTATGCAAGCTTTGCAAAGTACCCTGCAGGATGCGGGCCTAATCTGCGACCCTCCAAGATAGAATTAAACGAGATTATTTAATAAGCATTATAAATAAGAATGCTGAAACTTAGAATCTCAACTTACATTCTCATCTACTTTTCAGCTAAATGTTTTTTTCCATTCCACGTATTTGGGAAGTTTACGTTCATGATTTTGCTTCCGAGTCTACCAAGGTAGCGGAAGCTTTGTTTTCACTTTTCAAGGACGAAAAAAAAAAGTTCTCCAAAATCAAAATTTCCACTCGCGTTTTGCGTTTTAGACCTTTCTGAACAATTTTGGTTCCGTGTCTGTGTGTCTGTCTGTCTGTCTGTCTGTGTGTCTGTCCGTCTGTCATGAATTCCTTGTAACGCGCATAACTATACGAAGTTATTGTCCGATTTCTATGAAATTTTCAGGGATTGTGCGGGTTGGTGTGTAGACGGTCCCCTATGAAAATCATCATCCCCGGACTGATACAAGCTACTGCGCATGCGGAAACGTGAATTCCTTGTAACGGCCATAACTTCTACATTTTCCATCCGATTTCAATGAAATTTTCAGGGATGTTACAGACTAGTATTTACATGGTCCCCTATGAAAATCACTACCTTCGGACTGATAGCAGCCACTGCGCATGCGCAAACGTGAATTTCCTTGTAACGGCCATAACTTCCACGTTTTCCACCCGATTTCGATGAAATTCTCAGGGATTATGTGGATTAGGTTGTAGATAGTCCCCTATGAAAATCATCATCTCCGGACAGATAGAAGCGACTGCGCATGCGCAAACGTGAATTACTTGTAACAGCCGTAACTTCAACTGTCCCCCAGGGGTCGCGGGTTCGAATCCCAGCCGAGGCTAAGTATTTTTTTTATCCAATCACATACATCTACTCACTTAATTTTTGATCCGAATTTGATGAAATTTCCTAGGATTGTCCAGATTAGCGTGTAGATGGTCCCTATGAGGGTAGTGAAAGGTACTTAGAGATTGGTGTTTTGAGATTAACTACTATGCATCGGATCATCTATATAATCGGGTAATGGATACGAGGAAGCTATTTGCCACACCCACTTGGCAGACGTTTTTTTTTTAGTGTTTCTAATTGATAACCCTCATACAGATACTTATTTGTCTCACTTTTGATGTTACCGTAACGGCGGGTGACTTGGAACATTGCTGGAGACGACATTGGAACGACTGCTTTAACGTTCCTTATCACTGGGACTCTGTGGTTGCTGTGGTAAACTTCTGATAAGTTTGTACAATTTAAAAAAATAATTTATGCGTTGGTATATAAAAAAAGTTAATTTCAAACCACAAATGCTAAGGCCTGTCCTGTCATGGGAGTTTGAGCTTTTGCAGCGGGTACTCATACTTGTTGGCTACTGATAGCTTGCATCCTCTCCTATCCAAGACAATTAGTTGAGTTTTCGTGGTTTTTAAGGAAAATTTTGTCATTTTGAGGGTGACTTGGAACTTCCTCGTATCCATAATCCGATTGTATAGATGATCCGATGCATAGTTGTTGATCTCAAAACATTAATCTCTAAATGTCTTGCACTACCCTCTTAGGGGACTCCACAGGTCAACAGGCAGAATCTCTGAATATTGTTGGAATATGTAGAAGTTATTGCTGTATCAAGGTAATATACTTTTGCGCATACGCAGTGGCTACAATCAGGAAACCATCTACACGCCAACCCGCACAATCCCTGAAAATTTCATCAAAATCGGATGAGAAATGTAGAAGTTATGGCTGTGGTAAGTATTTCACGTTTGCGCATGCGCAGCGGCTACTATCAGTTCAAGTGTAATGATTTTCATAGGGAACCATCTACACGCCAACCCGCACGATCCCTGACAATTTCATCGAAATCGGATGAGAATTGTAGAAGTTATGACTGTGGCAAGGATTTCATGACAGACACACAGACAGACACGGAACCAAATTGGTTCAGGAAGGTCTGAAACGCAAAACGCGAGTGGAAATTTTGATTTTGGAGAACTTTTTTTTCAATTTTGTAAAGTGAAAATAAAGCTTCCGCTACCTTGGTAGACTCGGAAGCAAAATGAGTGCCGACTTGAAAATAAATCTGTTGCTTAAGAAGTTGAAACCTCTTTTCGAGGGACGAGCGCAATTCTGCTTCGCTGAAGACTTGATTTCCATGTGATTCTTTCAATTTTTCCCTGTTCCTTGCAGTTATTTTTCCTTATTTACGTTATCAAGACTGAATAGGTAAGAAAATGAAAACAATTTTTTTTTCTCGATTCCTGGACTCTTCTAGCATTTAAAAAAAGTTGAACCCCGTTCCAAGTCTTTAGAGAGCTCAGAATACTTGTAACAAGGGAGTTTTACCGAAGTTTTCCAAGTCACTCAAAAACGCAAATGACTTGGAACAGGATTTAAAAAAAAAAATAATATATAAATAATAAATAAAAAGTTGAAAGTTTTTAAAAACAATCTTTTTACGGTATTGCGCTCTCTAGGCAGCCGTCTACCTTTTACGACCATTGCCGTATTTATGAACGCATTATTATGGCCTTTGGAGTCTCTGAAAGTTGTAAATAGTTCCAAGTCACCCGCCGTTACGGTACATGAACTGCCAATAATTTTGCCAAGAGCTCGACTGAATCTAGCTGCATAATAGCCATGTGATCTGAACGGGTGCATAATTTTGAAGGTTAATCAGTTGCAAATCTGTCTGCCATTTCATTACCGTCGATGACCAAGTGACGAGGGGATTACGATTACTAACCCCCCCCCCCCTCCCTCCCATCCACGGTGCCGGCCACTCCAGTTGTTCCATAGCTTCACTAGGGAGTGTCGGCCAAAGATGTTTACCGGGGTGTAGCGAATGACCGGGTTTCGTTGTACTTGTGTCGTAATGTGTCTAATAGTCGCAATCTGACAGTATCGGCGCCTATGATGATGATAGGTTTGAAATACAACACCAACAGTTTCCCAAATTTGAAAACTAATAATTTAAACGTACTTTCACTTCGCGGAAGTTGATACATAGCCCCCTCCCCTAATTAGCAAAATAATTCGTCGCTTAACACGTTTACTGCCAGTGAGACCCACAGTGGGTCTCAGACGTTAATAACACTTAAGGGGGATTTTAGAGCTCTGACTAGAGGTGTTTCGGTCAGGAGTGAACGTATTGAAAGACCTTATCATCAAAACGACCTTGTCTGAACTGAACGGGTTGTCAAAATGCTCACGGTCATTCGTTCGTCAACCCACCAATCGAATTTTCCGGGAAAATTCCGAGAACAACGGCAGAAGGCCAACAAAACAAATTAATTGCCCGCAACATGGATGTATAATGTATTTGTATATACGCATGTTTGTACATGGATCATGAATGTATGAAAATGACATGGAAGTATCAACAGAAAGAAGTAGATTGAGCGAGTAAGTATGTGAACGGGAGAACGGATTCAAAAGACCTGGTCTCTGTAATGAGTGACCGTTTGGGATTCGAATCCGCCAAATGACCTTGTCTTACCCAACTCTAGCTCTAACTAATTAGTGTAAACCTCCTCTATGATGTGTCAACATTATATTGACTCGGCCTGGCATAACAATTTTCAAGTTTCATGTGGTACAAATACCATTTTCATTGTGATAGGCGATTTTCGGGATTCTTCCATTTCTGGCCTCTCATTTTTGTTATCAAGAATGATAGGTACCATTTATATTCGGGATTCTTCCACTACTTTTTGGTTTATTATTTTCAATAATAAACCTTTGGAATCGACCAAGAAAATTTTTTTTAACACCCCCTCAAAATTTGTTGGTTTCGAATACTTACAACAATACTTCCGAGTCTACCAAGGTAGCGGAAGCTTTGTTTTCACTTTTCATGGTTGAATTAAAAAGTTCTAAAAAATCAAAATTTCCACTCGCGTTTTACGTTTCAGACCTCCCTGAACAATTTTGGTTCCGTGTCTGTCTGTCTGTGTGTCTGTCATGAAATCCTTGCCACAGCCATAACTTCTACATTTCTCATCCGATTTCGATGAAATTTTCAGGAATTGCGTAAATTGGCGTTTATTTGGAAGAAATAAACATTTCACACTCAGCTCGGAGAAACAGAGAGTTGAGGTTGCCCTAATTATTAGGAAATTTGATTACTGGTTGCTAAGGACGCAACACTGAGTACAACTCGAAGAAACGAACAACGATCGCATTTTGGTCAGCTAAAATTTGAACGGAGATTAGGCTTTGTTGCGATTCACACTCGTGTTTCTTATTAATCGAAAGTCCGACCCTTAAGTTTTCATAGGGAGCGAAATATTGTCCTACAGAGCTCCTGGTGGTCTCAAAAAATTCTAAAAATTCAATACTATTCAAAATGGGTGAATAAAGATACCCTTATTTTGATAGTTTTCGAGCTAGGGCACTATTAAAAATTTTAACCCTTAATTTTCACCCTTCAGAAGTGACTGACATAAAAAAAAAGCTTTGGGGCACAACTCGACCCAAAATGGAGCCCATATACCAAATTTCATCAAAATCGGACCATGGGAACTTAGGAAAGTGCCGCGTACATCAAATCTTGAGGGGGGTTAAAGGCTCTGGCACACAGAACGCGATCTGTCGCGGCGGGCAGCGATCACTGACCGCCGCGATCCGGCGATATGGTTGTAAGATGCAACATTGCATCATCCCTGTCACACACAGCGCGATCTGTCAAAGCGATCCAGTCTTGATCGCGGCGACAGGCGATACACTTGTACAAAACTACAAAATTATATAGCGATCCGGCGATCCAGTTTCAAGATGGGGGATGAAATAACCGAGAAATTTTGGAAACAGTTGAACGTCCGAGGCGAAACGAAAAAGCGATCGTCTGGTGACTGTCGCCTGTAGCCAGATACCTGAAAAGATTGATAAAATTATAATTAAGGTAATGCGTCAGACGCATTACCTTAACCGTATAAAATAAGAAATAATAAACATGAAAGAAATGGTTGACGATTTTCAAATCTTGAGTATTCAGCAACATCCATTCATCCGCTTTTTTATTTTAGTTCTATTATTTTAGTTAAATTTTTTTGTACACCACTTATTTCTGAACCATTATTTATGTATACGTAAATGTATACGTAGACGGTGGTATTCACCAAGTTCTTCTCTCCTTTGATTTATTGGGTGCACCCAAAATCGTCTTCTTGTGCTGGTACTCTGTACTAACGCGAAAAGAAGCAAGAGTTCCTCTTCGTCAGAACTACTCATATTCTTCTAGAGAACCATACGAACTTGTTGATAATGTACAATACTGGATCGCTCACACAGATATCGCTTTGCATGTGGCGTAGCTGCATCACCGATCGCCAAGGAGATCACGGGATCGCTGCCCGCCGCGACAGATCGCGTTCTGTGTGCCAGAGCCTTAAACTTTTTTGTTCTTTGTCGATTCCAAAGGTTCATTATTGAAATTAATAAACCAAAACACTTCAAAGCAACAATTCGAAGCCGATTTTGCTGGATGATAGTGACATTTTTTCCTGTTTCTCGGGACGATTCTGACTCTTCATCTTGAAAAAATAACTTTTCCACTCAGTTTATAAAATAAATTACGTTCCACTGAAGCAAAGTTGTTTCCGTCTTTTTCAAACCCCAAATGCCGAAAATTTGCTGAGACCCATTATGTGCTTCACCTAAAGTTGTCCTTATTTTCATTAGGATTGCTAAAACATGGCAGTTTTGACGATGAAACACCATTTTGAGCAATCCTGAACAATAATATGTGCAAAGAAAATGTTGGCTTGGAGGCAAGTTTTGAGATTTCAGGCCTGGCAGTCAACGTGCTAAGATGCAACACAGCCTATACTAACCAAATTTCCTCAATTTTCAGGTACCACAAACAGATTCATTTTGTAACTGCATAATTATGTATAATTAAGAAAATGCGCCAATGAAAAAACGTCTGCCAAGTGGGTGTGGCACATAGCTTCCTCTTATCCATAACCCGATTATATAGAGGATCCGATGCATAGTAGTTAATCTCAAAACATAAGAACATCAAAACAAGATAATCTGTAACATCCTTGAAAATTTCATTGAAATCGGATGGAAAATGTAGAAATTATGGCTGTCACAAGGAAATTAACGTTTGCGCATGCGCAGTGGCTACTATCAGTCCAAAGGTGGTGATTTTCATAGGGGAACATCTACAACCCAATCCGCATAATCCTTGAAAATTTCATCGAAATCGGGTAGAAAATGTGGAAGTTAAGGCCGTTACAAGGAAATTCACGTTTGCGCATGCGCAGCGGCTACTATCAGTCCGGGGATGATGATTTTCATAGGGGACCATCTAAATACTAATTTGTAACATCCCTGAAAATTTCATCAAAATCGGATGGAAAATGTAGAAGTTATGGCCGTCACAAGGAATTCACGTTTGCGCATGCGCAGTCGCTTCTATCAGTTCGGGGATGATGATTTTCATAGGGGACCGTCTACACACCAACCCGCACAATCCCTGAAAAGTTCATAGAAATCGGACAATAACTTCGTATAGTTATACGCGTTACAAGGAATTCATGACAGACACACAGACACGGAACCAAAATTGTTCAGAAAGGTCTAAAACGCAAAACGCGAGTGAAAATTTTGATTTTGGAGAACTATTTTTCTTCGTCCTTGAAAAGTGAAAACAAAGCTTCCGCTACCTTGGTAGACTTGGAAGCAAAATATATACTGTGAGCTCCCGCTCTCTGGGCCAACTACCCAGTGAAACGGGGCATGGCACCTCTAGCCCCCTTCGGCCAGTCTCGTAGGTGACGTCAGAGATCAGGTGGACAGGAACAACAACAGACGCTGAACGCCACCCCGCGCATCCCTCCCCCCTCGGCTGGGAGGGACCCAACGGTCTCTCCCCCACTCTACCAGCCGTCCCCACCAACACCACCAGGCGGGGCGGAGGGGGGAGGATCCACCTGAGCTCCAAGCCAACAGAGGATACGTCATTCCCCGTCCAAGAGCGCTCTAAACCAGTTGACAGAGAGTCCGCCCCATCACTGGTGAATCTTCCTCCCGTATCCCCCCCCCCCCCTCAGTCGCCACAATCGTCAAGACCCTCTGGACAGCGATCGCCACGACCATCTTCACATTGCCACACCACCTTGAGGATACCTTCGGGCCCGAACCGTGAGTGTTGTAACAATATACATAAATTGATTGGCCAATAATTTATGACAAGTTGTGTAGAAGTGAGAGAGACAAAGAACATTGCAGTTAGTAGAAACATTCTGAACATTTATAATCTATCGCCACACGAACTTAACCTAGAACATTTTGACTCAAACTTATGTACTAAATTCTTACCTGAACTATTGGATCTGAAAACGGCTTTGATAACTGATAAACGATTGGATTACTCTTTTGTATTGTTAAAAAGGATAAAACTATTTGTTTTCATAAACATTTGTGATCAGCCTTCAGCTCTAACCGCCACACCTCGTGGGAAGTCATTTGCTTGTTCCTATTGCTTAATACCTACCTGCTAGTTGTATCTCTGTAGTATTTCTTCGAGTATACCTGGTTTCAGTAGGAACAAGAGGAAAGTGCATCACCACACCTCAAATTGGTTATTAGGTCCCTTCAGGACAATAGTAAGCCCCTCAGGCAAGGACACACCTGTGTACCTCTTGATACCCTTTTCGCCCTTCAGGCTTTCAACTTTTCAAACGACGATCGCCACGAAGTCGCCGATGTCGCCACGCTAGTCGCCACAGGTAATTACATTTCGCTACCATTATAAATTTAAAGTGTGTTTCGATATTTTGTTTTCAGCTAATTAAAATTCAATTCAAGCCCCCCGAACTTGTGTGCAAAAGTTTGGTGCTTGTGTTCGCTGGTTTTCACCAACGAACACGACCCCCAAACGCCCTTAACCACTTGTTGGCTTAAGTAAATTCAGCTGCCATCAAGCTTGGGGCCGAAAGGCTTACAATACAATATTCAGAGATTGTGTGGGTTGACGTATAGATGGTCCCCTATGAGGGTAGTTCAAGAGAGAGTCCCTTAGAGATTGATGTTTTGGGATAAGCTACTATGCATCGGATCATCTTTAGTCTATACATTCGGGTTATGGATACGAGGAAGCTATGTGCCACACACATTAGGCAGACTTTAAAAAAAAATTTATTATGGAAGGTGCAGGAACATTCCCCGTCCTGGAACTAGCCTTCACCCAGCGTTCTGATCTTGAGAGACACAAGTTTTGACGGATTTGATCAGTTATTTCATTACCTAATCGTGAGACGCGTAAGTGGTGGTTCATATTAGTAATCCTCCCTTAAGTAGGCGTTTTTTTGCTCTCTTCGAACTCTCATTTGTCCATCTTCAGCCCAATCAATCGGGCCGATCGATCTTCAACAGCTCTCCAATGGAAAACTCGTTGATTTATAGGCTAACAGTCGACGTGGTAAGTGGTCTTATAACGGATGTTAGTCATGTTCAAGTGCCCTTCTATTCCAAATACTAGGAAATCCGCCGGCTGAAGGATTTAGCTAGAAATATGAGAGCTACTGAGCCCACTTTGTTTTCGTTTAGTTTCAAAATGTAATATTAAAATATTAATAAATAAGTGTAAAAATAAATTTTCCATTAGAATATTTCATTAAAAAAATATATAGCTCGTAACACTTCGGGAATTCGGTCACAATCATCACACACTTTTTGCACATGGACATCAACTACATAAGGTGTATGTTTTTTAATAAATTTTTCTTGACCGCCGATTAGCTCTCTTTGTACAATTTTGTGAACAAATGGCAATAAGAGGGTACTTACACCATTTTTGAACGTTCAAAACGTCGAAAACACTTGTTTATGAAAGACACCATTCGAAATGATTGTCTCTCAACACTCCGCATGAAAAAGGCGCCGAGCAATAAAAAGGTGTGTTGTACATTGTTGTACCCAATCATTGTCTGCATTTCTTTATTCTGGTACCAATCTGTCTGGTTCTTTTTGAAATTTGTTCTACCAGTATCCGTGGTGGTCCCGTTTCAAACAGATTTCATTTTACTTTGTTAAAAGTATCGAAAATTTGTGAAAGAAGTTGAAAAACGTGGTTCCCGTTTTCGAGAATATTGGTCCGCATTCACTCTTATTGCCATATGACATCCGACTGAGCCGATGACGGACTAATTTTGTGTAGTCAAATTGAAGGTCCGATTGTAAGCTTTAAAATGATATCGCACCCTTGCGACGAAAGGGTCATAACTCAAAAAATGCGTTTTTTCTTTTTTACATGAATGGGTTTAAAAAAAGCTCTATAGACTCAAAAAAACAGTTCTATTTATAGGGACTCCAGTAGACGGTAGGATGCAGTTAAATCGGTTTCGAAGATCAACCCCCTCCCTGCCCCTATTCCACTAAAGGGTTGCATTTTCAGTTGTTGCCCGGACGTTGTCCCTAAAGCCGGTTTCTTTCCGCGGCCAAGTGGTATAAGTAAAAATGTGACTGTTTCGATGATCGACGGGTTTTCTAACGTGCGTGTTTTTTCAAGTTGTGACTGCATCTGTGATCGACGGCCGTATAATTCCCTTGCTCAAGTCAAATTAGAACAGTTTTCGTGAACTAATATAAAATGGACCCAAACAGTCGTGGTGGGAGAATATTAAAACTACTCATCTCCAACCCAGTTTCTCCCGGAATTCCGCTACTTTCCCGGTCGGAGTCGAGTGCCTAGGAGTTATTAGTAGCCCAAAATCAAATTTCCACTCGGAAACCCGTCGGAAACAAGTCCGAATCGAATGAACATGAATTAGCTTTACAACACGATTCTGTGAACCTCAGCCATGAATTCTCCACAGAACAGGTGGATATTCCAATTCTTAAGCTTTTTGAGCCATCTGAGTGAATTGAGCCATTTATTGATGGCTCAAAACATAAAGAAATTTGCGAGATCGTAGAAACCGTGGAGGTCTCATCTGGTCGAGGTGCTAACGGAAGTGAAGCCAGGTCCAACCCAACAGATTCGGACTCAATTTTTGCTTATTCTCTCATTGAGCAAGCGGATTTCCTACTTCAGGAGATTGTTGAGCAACCCTTTCATCACATTGACTCAAGTAAGATAGGTACTCGAGGCAGTGACCTCTGTGAATCCCTTGAAGATTATGGTAACTCAGATGAGACTCTGAATGATTTTGGCCCTCTTACAGGTAAAAAGTAATGTTTCCTACTCTGAAAAAGTTAATTCCATGAAACCCACACTCTTGCATTTCTTGAGGACTGTTCCAAGTACCTCTAAGGATACCTCTTGCAGCAGTGAGGAAGACCAAGGCAATTGTAAGGACCCTGACTACAACGAATGCCAAAAAAACGACAGTGATTCTGGACTAAGCTCACATTCATTGGGGTACTCACCATTGCCTCCCTCTCCATGCCTGGATGAACATCATGCTGATGAAAATGAAGAAGAAACGCGGCAGGTGAAAGGGAAATAAGGCACAACAACCTACTACATCAAGTATGTTTTCTCCGAGATTATTATTTTTCCCTTTTTGGTGTTTACGGACTTAATTTTTGAGGTCGGTCCACTTTTTAGGACGTCCCACAGTAAGACTTGGGCGTCCTTATGCGATCGATCTGGGGTGAAGTTGGACAACACTCAACAGAAAAAAAAATAACCACACAGTAATCCGTTTTAGACCATTCTGAATCCAAATCCGCGAAAAAAACCATAGGTGTATGTCTGTGTGTGTGTGTGTGTGTGTGTGTGTATGTGTGTGTTTATAGGTGTATGTGTGTGTGTATGTGTGTGTGTAACAAAATCTTGTGTACTCTGCACAGGCCTTAGTTCTCAACCGATTTTCCTGGTTCTTTTTTTGTTCGTCGCGGAAAACTATCTAGTTGTGCACTACGTCGCCGGAATTTCGAATTTTGCTTTTTAAGGGGAGGAAAGGGGGGGTTAATGCTCGAAAAACGTGCGTTTTTGTGCATAATCTTGTGTACTCTGCCCAGGCCTTAGTTCTCAAATGATTTTTCTGGTTCTTTTTTCGTTTGACGCGGAATACTATCTAGTTGTGCACTACGGCGCCGGAATTTTGGATTTTGCTTTTTAAGAGGGGGAAAGGGGGGGTTAATGCTTAAAAAACGTGCGTTTGCGTGCATAATCTTGTAAACTCTGCCCAGGCCTCAATTTCCAACTGATTTGCGTGTTTCTTTTTTTGTTTGACTCAAATAACTTCCGAGTTGTACATGATTTTACCAGAGTACCAAAATTCGCAAGGGGAGGGGGTGAGTGGGGGGATAATATCCACAAAATATCCGATTTTTCAATATTTCGGTTCCTCTACTGCTTACTAATTGTACCCAAGCTTTGAAATTGAGGAAAAATTCTCATTATACCTCCGGATTTTCATGAATTATTCTCTGTACCACCATGGAACTAATATTGGTGCCAACATTGTGCCAGGACATGGTGCCATGATGCCATAAACCGCTTATTTCCTGTTTTTTTTTTTTTTTTGTGTTTCACCTTGAATACGGATGTGAACTTCGACGGACTGCCTACCAAAACTAACAGATGAAAGTTCAATGTTACGACGTATTTCCGCTTTGGTGCCAGACTGGCACCATTGGTGGGGGGGGGGGGATGAACTCGAATTCGCATGTTGGGTATCGTAGATCATGGATTTTAAAATGCTCTTCAGATTCGAGGCTCCCATGCCGCTAGAAATGTTAAGGTGGATAATGGTTGGGGGGGGGGGGTCAGTATTTCTTGCCTAAAGTAATAAAATAAATTACATCGTGTGAAACAGTTTTATCACTTGACAACTGGTTAAACTGATCCAATGCTTATTCAATGGGACGTCCCCTGGAATGCATGCATTACTAAACAATATGTTTTGTTAATTCATCCGAACGGTTTTGGAATTTATGAGAAATACAATCTGTTTCAAATTGCGTACGAAAGAAGGTGTAATACTATGTTGCATTGTTAAGTTCGTAGTAAGAGTGAAAAAACATGAGTGCTATTTCGTATACAGTATCTAGCAGTTGGCTCTCACAACCTTGTTTCATAAAGATTGGCCGAGAAAGAAGGGCGAACAATGAAATTTATAAAACATGCAATTTGGTACTTGTTCAAATTTTTTGGAACCGGAATACTCAGGAGACTTGCCTGTCAAAATCTGCTGAGTAAAAATATTCTTGGACCAACAGGGAGGGACAGGGTGAAGTTAAGAGACTTTTCGAGCTCTGCGACAAGTAGTTGATTCATATTAAACTTTCATATATTATGACAACTGGTAAATACTTTTGGCAAAGAAAAAAAAAGATGTCAAGTATGGTAATTCACAGCAGTTGTTGCTTATTATTTTAGGAAATATCTCTAAAAGATCGGCATTGTTCAGAGACTTTAGATACCTGCTTTTTCCACCTCCCTATCTCTTATTTGCTAGTGACACGCTCGGGAGGCGCAAGTCGTCATTCAGGGGGACTCCTCCCCTCACTGGTAACAGTGAACCCCCCTCCCCCCTACCACTTGTGAGTTCCTCTGGAGGGATGTTCTGTTACTGGTCATTCTGTCACTGTTATAGTCAATCAACTCGAGAAAAATTGGTGTCAATTATTCGGTTTAGTGGAATTGGTGGTGTGAAAAATTACTGTGCTGTACTTAAACAGTGATATGAATTTGTCGTTTGTAACTGCTGTAGTTTTTATTGAACGACCTCATTTTATTGATGACATGAGTGGAAAAAACGCTGCAAATTAATACACAACGGTTTGTTATTTTTCTATATAGATCACTCGTCTGCAAAGAACATGGCTTTGCCATTGTTACCACCAACCAACATCAAGAAAAACATCGATCGCAAGTAGATATAAAAATAATAAATTAACAGCCGATGTGATGGGATCAAAAGATTTCTCGACGAAAGTACGATTCGAACCTGGATCGCTAGAATAGGAATCTGTTGTGTATCCCTTGAGCCAGCGAGTCCCGTTTATTTTGTGTGGTAGTTTAAGGTTGTTCCATCGCTTGGGAGAGAATTGAAGAGAGATTCTCCCTTACATTTTTTTTTCTTGGTCGATTCCAAAGGTTCATTATTGAAAATAATAAACTAAAAGTAATGTATAGATCAGTCGGTAAGTTGTCCTCAACCAACGTTTTCAAGTTGCTGATCTCGAGTTGCTGAAGTTTCAAGAGTTGCTGATCTTGAATTTCATTTCCCCCTCCCCCTTCATTCGCACTAAACAACGCAGCATTATCGTCCCTGCGTCATAAATAGGATCACTTCATCAAATTGCAATGATACATATAGAAAATTTGCCCACTTTCTGACTCCCAATGCACGTTATGCCTGAGAGGCGTAACACTAGCAATGACCTTATAGAAATTCACACTAACAAATAAGGGCACTTAGTAGTAAGTGTTATTGGTAAGCTGCTAGTTTTGATCCTCTCAAACGTTGATAAAGACATGATTCATTGGCATTCATAGGCTCAATGCCGACCAACTTCTATGAATTCTCTCTAATCAACCTCTTGAATCAGCAAGCCGTTGACTCAATAAAATGTTACGTAACGTCGCAGGTACCTACTTAGCGATAGCAGTGAATGACAACGAAAAACTCACGCCTGCACGTGTCACGGTCCATAAGTTACCTTACATTCATTTTTCAGGGACCTACGTAACTCTCTGAGGTTCCAAACATGCCTCGACAGACTATTCAGGTTCTTATTCCATTAGTATGAAGGAAATAACACCTCAATTATTGATGTGATCTTAGCGAACGTACTCCAACTGTTAAAACGCAGCAAATAATTACTAAACGGTTTATTATCTTTCTGTAGAGGTCACACGTCTGCTAATGATCGCATCTGATTAGCTGAAATTGTCCTCACTTACGTCAGTGAACGTTCATAAGCGATTCACTCTCGTGTTTCTGATTCATCATTCGTCCAACCTACGGAGAAAGGAGACTACACTCCCCTGCAATGGACCGGTGGTAGGTATGGGAAAGGGGGGAGGGGATGAGGGCCCTTTCGGACAGGCTAAGGAATATTAACACGTCGGTCTGATAATCTGATAAATTTCACAATAACTGTCCATTTAACAACAGTTGGTCGGCTGGGAGGTTTTGGTTTTTAAAATTGAACACAATCCTAAATTTATGAAAAAACTAGGTAATGGAATATTAACTATTAAGGTAATTATTCTAACTAAGCGATTATACCGGTTAGTTCTACAAAACTCAGAGGTGGTGTCGAAAAATTATTTAAAATTTTGGAAATTCACATTTTTTCCCCTTTCTTCCTGTATATGTAATGAAGATCTTAAAATGGCACAATTTGAACTGACACCTTTTTTGATCGTTTGCTGAGGGCAGCTTCCTTCCCCGTAGCTAGTTGAACGCAGTCGTTCAGGGTTGCAACGGAGGTTTATTTATTTATTTATTATTCGTTGTACAATAGTTACATATCAATATAATATTTGATATATTATTCTTCTACAAAAACAACTCTTTTGCAGGGAAAGAGACTACAAGTCTGTAATACCCTGCAAGAGTAGTGCCAAACTAAACAATTTCAGGTTGAAAGATGAAAAAACATAAAAATTAAAATGAGAGAAATACGAAACCTATTCCAACTTGTAGACCAAATCATTGTAAACCTTATTCATATTTACAACTACACAACTTCAGTTCAATATTTTCCAATTATCATAAATAACATTATCTATAAGCGCTTAGCATTATGTTTTCTGCAGCTTCTCTTCCTAATCTAAGTATCCATTCAACGATTTTTTTCTTGAAAGATGTTCGATTGTGCAACAGTGGTGTTTTGAGGGAGGAATCCAGAGCTCGATGAACAATAAAAATAATATAACTGGGACTTCTGGTAGTGAGAGAGAGTGCGGGTCTAGGGGCAGCCACATTTCCCAATGATGTAAATCGGGTATCATACTCATGATGCTGGTTTATTTGAACCATGGATGGGGTTTTATGATACTGAATGAGAAGCGATTTCAAAAACAATTGTCTTGGACTGAAAACCTTAAACTCATCGAACAGTTTTTCACTGGAATATAACCCCCTCCTCATAATAATCTTTATAATACACCTCTGTAAGACGTCAATTTTCTCTAAGTGACTTGAAAAGGTGCCACCCCATGCCACAATACCATACTGTATTGTTGATTGTACTAAGGTCATGTATAGTAGTCGGATCTCGTCACGGTTAAAAAACCCTTGCAGCATGATAAAAAACAAATAGAATTTGGCGCAACTTTTTACAAACAGCAGTAATATGGTTTGTCCATACTAAACCTTTCTTTCTAAGATGTTTCTTCTAACATCCTGGCTTGCACAGCTCCTTTTGGATAATTATTTACAATAATGAACCATTAGAATCGAGCAAAAAAAAAAAAAAAAGATTTTAACCCCGCACCCCCTCAAAATTTGATGTTTTACGATTCAAGGTACGTAGAATCCGATAACCTCTGCTCCCTGTCACAACGCAACAGGGTTTCCCTGGAGTGGGTGGCGGGGCATAGTGGGGTAATGGGAAACGAGAATGCTGATGCGCTGGCCAGAAAAGGCTCACTGACTCCGTTCATTGGTCCGGAGCCGGCCGTCGGCATTCCCAAATCCTCCTTCAGGGCGACCATAAATCGGTGGGTCACAAACCAAACCACAAGAAGATGGTCAAACCTAGGAGGACATGCTCTAAGTAAGCGCATGGTGGCCAAACCTAACCCCAGCGCCTCTGAGGAGCTGCTGCGGCTAAGCCGCAGGGAAGTCAGGCTAGTGGTTGGTCTGGTAACAGGCTTCACCCCACTCCGATTCCACCTTAATCGCATAGGGGTGACGCAAGATACAACCCTATGCAGGCTATGCGGTGAGGCTGAAGAAAAGGCCTCCCACATGATTTTTGATTGCCAAGCTCTATCAACCCGCAGGTTCCAACTCTTTGGGTCACCCACACCCATGGAGGCATTCCCCTGCACTAATCTAGCCAAACCACTACTGGCCCTTACTAAAGGGCTGGGACTGTTTGACTAGACAATAGAATCTGCGGAGAAGCACAATAAGCCACCAGGCTTCAGTGCTTTTGGGCTCCCCTCACCCTGATCCGCAGATTCAGGTACAATCTACAATCTACGTAGAATCCGAAAATCAAATAACAAATCTTCACAGCAAATTTTCTAAGCAATCTGGATCGATTTGGTTCAAATTTGGTATATGGGCTCCATTTGGGGTCTAGTTGTGCCACGGAACTTCGTAGGACAAACCGTTCGCTTCCTATAAGAACTATAAGACGGTCGGATTTATGATAAATCAGAATTGCGAGTGTGAATCACCAAAAAGGTCTAATCTCCGTTGAATTTTTAGTTAACCAAAATACGATCGCTGTTCGTTTTGGTTTATTATTTTCAATAATAAGCCTTTGGAATCGAGCAAGAAAAAAAAATTTTAACCCCCCCCCCCCCTCAAAATTCGATGTTTTACGTTTCAAGGTACGTAGAATACGAAAATCGAATAAAAAAATTTCCGTCCGTCCGCCGTACGCCGTACGAGGCACTTTTCTTAGCAACACTGGACCGATTTGGTTCAAATTTGGTATATGGGCTCCATTTGGGGTCTAGTTGTGCCGCGAAGCTTTTGGTTCATGTAGGTCACTCCTAAGGGGTGAAAATTAAGGGTTGCAATTTTCAAGAGTGCCCTAGCTCGAAAACTCTCGAAATAAAGGTATCGTTTTTTCACCAATTTTAAATAGTATTGAATTTTAAAAAATTTTTGAGACCACCCGGAGCTTTGTAGGACAAACCGTTCGGTCCCTACGAGTACTTGAAGGTTTTCCTTCGATAAAACAGAATCATGAGTGTGAATCGCAAAAGAGGTCTAATCTCCACTCAAATTTTATCGGACTATAATGCGATCGCTGTTCATTTCTTCGATTTGTATACAGTTTTGCCATTTGCGTAACCAGTAATCAAATTTCCATAATATGGAATTATGGAACTTCATATTTCCATAATATGGAACTTCATATTATGAAGCTTTCTATTTTTCGAATCGAGTGTGAAGCGTTTAGTTCTTTCTAATAAACTTGATTGTGAAGGTGTGAAGCCAATATGGTGTGGTAGGTAGTACCTACCTGGTAGGTAAAAAAAATGTTGGTGGGTAAAAAACGCTGCAAATCATTGCTCAAAGGCTTCTTCACTCTTCAGATCACTGATCAGCTGAGTGAGCTCCGAAGCCATTTTCAATCCTATTGAATGGAAGTGCTCTTCTAGGCGTCTCCAGCATTCGAGGAAATCTTCTTCACTCCTCAGATCAGTGATCAGCTGAGTGAGCTCCGAAGTCATTTTCAATCCTATTCAACGCAGGAAACTGAAATTTGAGAGGGAAGGTCAAGATAGAATACAGATGGTGGTAGGTGCTATTGATGGAGAACCAGTGATCTATACAGAAGGGTGATCTATACAGAAAATAATAAACCTTTGAGCAATGATTTGCAGCGTTTCTTCGAGTTGTATTCAGGTTTGCTTCCTTAGCAACCAGTAATCAAATTTCCATATGAAGCTCCCAATATTTCGGATAGAGTGTGAAGCGTTTAGTTCTTTCTAATAAACTTGATTGTGAAGGTGTGAAGGCAGTATGGTGTGGAAGGTAGTTGATTTTAAAACATCAATTTCTAAATACTTACCTTGCACTACCCTCATAGGGGAATCTACACGTCAAGCGGCACAATCTCTGAATATTGTTGGAAAATGTAGAAGTTATGGATGTAACAAGGAAATATACTTTTGCGCATGCGCAGTGGCTACAATCAGTCGGGGGTTGATGATTTTCATAGGAGACCATCTACAAGCCAACCATCACAATCCCTGAACATTTCATCTAAATCAAATGAAAGTGTAGAAGTTATGCCTGTGGCATGGATTTCATGACAGACAGACAGACACGGAACCAAAATTGTTCAGGAAAGTCTGAAACGTAAAACGCGAGTGGAAATGTTGATTTTGGAGAACTTTTTTTTTCAATCTTGAAAAGTGAAAACAAAGCTTCCGCTACCTTGGTAGACTCGGAAGCAATAGTGACAATGGCAAAGCAGTCATCTTTGCAGAAGAGTGATCTATACAGAAAAATAATGAACCTTTGTGTAATAATTTGCATCGTTTTGATGTTGCAAACGAAGAAATCCCTCTATTTAGTTGAGATTTCTGCTCCATATTTGCAATCGGCATCTATTTGGCTCGGGCTTGCTCTTGGCGTTTCCTCTCTCCGAAAAGCTCTTACTCCTTGCGCAAAAGATTCCGGGGCGAAAAATAATTTTTTTACGTTTGTATTACTATAAGCATCGTTTGCTGATTCGAGTCAATCGGAATATCAGATAAAAACAAGAGTGGGGGGATAGAATGATACCTTGATCAACGCACAGTGCCATTAGGATAAGACAGTAAGTATTACATACGAATTTTCATGATTTCAGATTCTGTGCAGAGTGACTACATGAGCCCCTGAGAAGCCAAGTGGCATAAGTCTAGCGCTTCGAGAATAACCCAAGAGACATCACAAGATCGAAGGGCAACATAAATTAGGGAGTTTTTTTTAGTAAGCTGGACGCAAAAAAGGCTTTATCTCAAAAACAGATTTTCATTACTTAAGCCACCTGAATTTTCAGGGGCTCATATGAGCAAATTTCAGGAATGATAGGTACCTCACCTGTGGGGCAGCATTTCCATTAATGTGAGTGAAAGGGTCCACCTCATCTGTAGGGCATAACTCACACAATTCCCGAAAATTGCATTTAAATCGGACTGTCTGTAGTATTATGTAGTTAGCTTGTTTCAAGGATTTATCAGGTACAAAACCAAAATAATTTTTCAGGAAAACCTAAAATGCGAAATACGAGTGGAAACATTGATTTTGGAAGACATGATTCTTCCCATTTCTCAAACCAAAATCAGCATTTTTTTTTTCAGGGATCGAGAAAAGGTGGATCTCTGAATTTCTTCTTCTGACCTTTACTTCCTGGTTCTACCGGTTGATTAGTATTCATTCTCAGGCGTGCCGGACACAATGACCTCAGAACGCCGATCCGAGGGGGTCAGTGCTCCAAAGAGGAAGGTATGTGACTTGTCACCGAACTGTTAGTCATTATTATAAAATCGTGAAATGTAAAATTTAGAAACTACATAATATATGACGAGTTTTCTTTCAAACAGGCTTTTATCCAATTTTGTACACTTTCTTTTTTTTCGCGGATTCTGAATCTTTGGGATGAGGTCTATCACCTCACGAGTTGAATTCCTTCCGTAATGGTTTGTATCCCGCGTTAAAAGCTTGCAAAAATGAAGAAAAACATCGATCACATTTCGGTCAGCTAAAATTTGAACGGAGATTAGGCCTCTTTGCGATTCACACTCGTGTTTCTGATTTATCCCAAGTCCAACCCTTAAATTTCGTTGGAGAGCGAACGGTTTGTCCTACTGTAACAGGGCTCCGCGTGGTCTCTAAAAATTCTAAAAATTCAATACTATCTTAAATTGATGGAAAAACAATATCTTTATACCTAAATTTTTTGAGTTGGGCGTTTTAAATTTCAAACTTTATTTTTCAACCCTTAGAAGTGACCTACATCAACCAAAATGTTCGGGGCACAACTAGACCCCAAATGGAGCCTACATACCAAATTTCATCAAAATCGGTCAATGTTAAGTGTGGAAAGTGCGGAAGGACGGACATTTTTTTATTCGATTTTCGGATTCTACGTACCTTGAAACGTAAACCAACAAATTTTGAGGGGGGGTTGAAAAAAAATGTCTTAATAATGGGTAAAAAAATAAAATAAAATGAAAGTGAGACTTTCCTTCACACAATTAAAAGCTCGCTTGTTTTCAAAGTGGCTCATACCTATCTATCGTTTTTCATCAAATGGGCTTATATCAAATTAAGAAGAAATGGACGTATTTCTCTCAAAAAGTATGGCAAAATTTCGAAATTCGGTCCAACAATCAAAAGTTTTATGAACAAACTTTTTGGAAAATTTGGGAATCCTAGACAATTTACTTCGCCATTAAATTAGTTTTTCTCTATTTCCGACAAACATTCCAAGTGGATATAAGCCCGTTTGAAAAAAAACTCCTCATATTTTCCCCTCAAAAATACCTAAATTTGAAAAACGTCTGTCTAGTTGGATGAGCAGTATAATTGAATTTGTAGGAGCAAAAATAATTTATTCGACTATTATACAGCAGTAGACTCCACTGATGAATTCCCAATATGAATTATAATACATTTTTCAATAATATTTTTCAAAAGGTGAATCAGTGCTATGTTATTAGTTCTTTCTTTACCTTTTCAAATTTTCTTCCAGTGTGAAGCATCTTCTAGACGCTAGCAAATCGTGTACACGTTCTTGCGTAAATTTCCTTTCATAATTCGTTATAGAATCATTCTTATAATATTAATGTCGCTTATTTCTTTGTTAGCTCTGTGAAAATAAAGAAACTCATCTCTTATCATTGTTGATATAAGTATTCTAAAAAATATAATGACTTTTCTGAATTAAAACGATCCAAAGATTACACAAAGGTTCACTATTTTGCTTCCGAGTCTACCAAGATAGCAGAAGATTTTTATTTCACTTTTCAAGGTTGAAAAAAAAGTTCTCCAAAATCAAAAATTTTCACTCGCATTTTGCGTTTTAGACCTTTTTTTTTAACAATTTTGGTTTCGTGTATGTCATGAAATCCTTGTAAAGGTCATAACTATACTAAGTTATTGTCAGATTACGATGAAATTTCAATGGTTGTGTGGGTTGTTGTGTAGTCAGTCCCCTATGAAAATCATCATCCCCGGACTGATAGACGCGACTGCGCATGCGCAAACTTGAATTCCTAGTCACAGCCATAACTTCTACATTTTCCATCCGATTTCGTTGTAATTTTCAGGGGTTATGCGGATTGAGATGTAAATGGTCCAGTATGGAAGTCATTGCTCCCGAACTGATAGAAGTTACTACGCTTGCGCATACACTTGTTTCCGTATAATTCACTTGCCTGCAAAAATCACTGCTTTGCAATTGCCATATCTACGCTTTTACTTTATTTTCGCTTCACAATCAACTTTATTTCGAAGAAATAAACGCTTCATACTCAATTCGTTGTTGGTGCCTTCATTAAGAAATTTGATTACTGGTTGCTAAGAATGCAGAACTGAGTAAATCTCGAAGAAACGATCAACAATCGCACTTTGGTCAGCTAAAATTTGAACGGAGATTGGGCCTCTTTTGCGATTCACACTCGTGTTTCTGATTTATCGTAAGTTCAACCCTTATGTTCTCATAGGGAGCGAACGGGTTGTCGTACGGAGCTCTGGGTGGTCTCATTCGGTTCTAAAAATGCGGTACTATTTTAAATTGATGAAAATAATGTCGTGTACTCAACTAGGGCCTTTTTGAACATTTTAGCCCTTATTTTTCTACCCTTAGAAGTGACTGACATCAACTAAAAGCTTCGGGAGACAACTAGACACCAAATGGAGCCCATATACCAAATTTAATCAAAATTGGACCATGGCAACGTGCCGCGTACAGCGGACGGCAACATTTTTAGTTGATTTTCGGATTCTTCGTACCTAGTATTGCGATTCAGCTTTCAACATTCCATGAAGTTCGTTTCTTACTCTCATTCAACTCACTTGCCTTCGTTTTTGGGTTATCCCAATCATCCCTTTGACGCACGAGTGTTGTTATTGCACGACTTCATGAGTCCAATAGAACTTCATGGCACACAAACTAGATGGCTCATTAAACCACGAATTTTCTGTATCTACCACCTTCTTTGCTCTCATGTAACTCCCGAGCACCGTAATTTTTCGCCTTCTCAGCGAACCGTGTCATTCCGATTTTCAACCCAAATGGTGTGAACGAGAAAATTCGTCATAGCAAATTATACTACTTGCTATAACTAAACGGAGAATAATGAAGTGTCAAAATTATCTCTGCCAAGCCCGACGGCTTCGTTAGGTTTTTTCTTAATGCACCCTTCATGGCTCTGAAGGAAGGCACCTCGTAGGTATTGACGACTTCACATTAATCCCACTACAAATATTTTGGCTATCTGTCAAACAGCTAAATGCATGGATGAAGAGGCAAATCGCATTTGCACAACTCGAAAAAAGTTGAAATAGTTAACAAAATTTTTTTTACAAGAATGCAGTTTTTTATGGGAGAAAATTTTCATTGATTTTCTTGCTAAGAGAACTAAGTGAGAGAAAATAAAATAAAAATAAATAAAGTAAAAACGCTGCAAATTATTACACAACGGTTTATTATTTTTCTATACAGATCACTCGTCTGCAAAGAACACGGCTTTGCCATTCTTACCTCCAACCATCATGAAGAAAAACATTGATCGCATTTCGGTCTGCTAAAATTTGAACGAAGATTAGGCCTCTTTTGAGATTCACACTCGTGTTTCTGATTAATCGTAAGTCCAACCCTTAATTTCTCGTACTCGTAGGGAGCGAACGGTTTGTTAGAGGTGTGTCGGTACAGCTGTACCGGGACTGTGGAACCGAGAATCAACTTGGAACGGTTCCACGCAGTGACAAAAACTCGACCCTTACCGGTCCAGTTCCACGGACCGATAAGATATCTTGAAATAGCTCTGGACCGAGAAGGGATCATTTGGACTGGTAAGGATGAAACTGGACCGATAAGATATCATAGAGAATGGCTCTGGACTGGGAAGGGTTTTGGACCGGTAAGTATGAATCTTGTTCTCAATTACGAGTATGTTCCATAATACCTGTTGTACCTGGAAGCGCCCTTACTACTTCCATGGACTGAGAATATAATAGTATCATGGAATGGCTCTTGAGCGGGAAGTGATTTTCTGGACTGGTTAGCTTGGAAGTTGTCTCCAGTATTATTAATTTATTATTGTCATGTTAAGTTCTTAAACTGCAACGTCATTATTCTTTCATTGAATTGTTAGGTCACTATCATTTATAATAAATTGTTTCTTTTGTAACACTGGTTCAAATTCCTTCCTTTTAAAGAATTTTCAAGGAAAATGATGCTATTGTATTGCAAGTTGAGATCATAAGCATGGAAGAAGCACGATAGGGATTTGACCGCCTGTACCAGTAATGGAACTGTACCGGTAATTTGGAACGGTTACATCTTTGTCACTGTAACCGTTGGAACCGTTCCAGGGAAATACCTGGACCGACACACCCCTACGGTTTGTTCTACAGAGCTCCACGTGGTCTCTAAAAATTGTAAAAATTGAATACTATCTTAAATTGATGGAAAAACGTTACCTTCATATCAAAATTGTTTGAGCTAGGGCGTTTTCAAAATTTCTAACTTTATTTTCCAACCCTTAGAAGTGACCTACATCAACCAAAATCTTCGGGGCACAACCCAAAATTTGCTCCATTTAATGGAGCCTGTATACCAAATTTTCATCAAAATCGGTCAATGCTAACTGAGGAAAGTGCCGCGTACGGCGTTCGGCGTACGGCAGACTGACGGCCAAATTTTTATCCGATTTTCGGATTCTTTGTACCTTGAAATGTAAACCAACAATTTGAGGGGGGGTTAAAAAAAATTTTGTTGGTCGATTCCATAGATTTACTATTGAAAATAATAAACAAACAGAAGAAAATCATTCAGAAAAAAATTAAAATATCGCAATTGGCACATAATTTTAAACATTTTTAGCAATTTGTAAAAATCTAAAAATATGGGTAAAATCTTGAAATTTTTCTCAGTGGAAGTTTAGTGATGTCACGCTAATTGGGTGATGAAGATTGCAGGAGGCTAGTGTTATAAGTCACTCTGAAAGCTCTGCAAATAGATGCAAATTTTCACAAAATTGTTGATCATTGTCGAAAATTACCGATTTTGATGGATGAAAATAATCTCAAATTTGTAAACTACTTTGGCATTTGGCTGTTGGGACATGCAGGTGTATCATTATTGGGTGTCTCCACTCCTGTCATCTGCGGCTTCGGAGTCCTTGAGCAACTTTGAAATCCCTCAAGGCCCGTTTTTCCCTCGTTCGACCCTCAGAGAGCATTCGCGCCCTCCACTTCTTCCAAAGTCAGAGAGGATGAGGACATCCACCCTCTGCCCGCTTGAAGATCCCAGTTGGAGGGGGCTGAAGACTTTCACACTCAGACAGACACAAAACAGTCAGTATCGTAACACACGGGCACGGTGGGTCTGCCGCCTTCGAGTGCTTTCTCGTTCTTCCTCGACGTCCTTTCCTTTTCGTTCGTGGATACTCGACAACAATCGGTAAGACGCCTTTACTTCCTGGTCACTTAGGACTTACCTATCTCAGAGCTCTATCGCCCCAGTTATCAAGTTGCTGTAGGAAGTACACGGGTGTTTACTCGAAACTAGACAACTTGTTGTCTCATTTTATTTCTGCTTTCGTTGAACAATATTAAAGGGCTTTTAAAAATATAAAATCTTCTGTTAAGTTGGCGAGCAGTAAAGCTCACAAACAACAGGAAGACGGACTAACAGAACTCGTAAATTGATCCCTGATATGGAAAAATCATTTTCACGGTTTCGTTGACAACTTTCTGGATTGTCAAACATCAACTCGATTCAGAATTTTTTATAACCAATTGTGTTTGTGATGGTTTTTTTCTCTTCTCAGATAGTTGAGATATTTAGTAAGAAATCAATTCTTCTTAATCAATTATCAATCAAGATCAATTACTCTCCGTCACGATATTGATACGATGGCGATGAAATTCATTGGGAACGGTTCATGGCGCTGATAGCACTAACCCTGAAAATGACATTAAAATTGGGCAACGAACGCTAAAATTCATATTTAAAAAGCCAATTATTCGATTATTAATTGGAGGTATTCGTTGGTGAATGGTTAAACTGCTGTAACCGTACCAAATTCCATAGTCTTACTATGTTCAGGGAAGTTTGCTGCAAAATTTGCTTTACCTTGTACACGTGCCGCTGGATGAGGGAGTATCAAAGTTCAGTTCTCTGCGATGGGCAAAAAATAAGTAGGATTTTTGTCTTTTACACAGCTGATCCGACTCCGACCGCTCTCGGTGGCTTCCATTGGTCCCCAAGTGGACTGGTTGTGTAGAAAATTTCAGTGCTCTAGTATGTGTAGGAGAAAAGTGAGCGTTACCGCTTCGACATCAGATCTGGGTCCCTCCAAATCATTTCCAGTGGGCCCCGAGGAACTGTGTACTGTACTTATAGGATGAATAGGAGAGGACTTCCCTCTCTCATTCGCATTACTGATTTAACATCCTCCCGCTCATTTACAATGGTCATTGAACGCCCTCCGTTCCTACCTGTAGTTATTGCACGATAATGCACAAAATCATGACGTTGCATCAAACGTCATGAAATTCTAAGTATGTAGCAACACACATACCGCAATTATGATGCAGATATCCCGAGAATCATTTATACTGTCGTCAAGCAGAAACTATGAGCATCAAGCATACAACCATAAAGTCTTAATCAATGACCTGAGATCCTGATCAATGAAAAATAACCATGAATACAGTCATGAAGTAGAGATCCTGAGCACCAAGCATATCGATACCTTAAAGCACAGAGGCGCTAAATCCATCCACCTTCCACATTTTTTATTTTATTTTTTTTTTTAATTTCAGAAAAATTCAATTTTAACAAAACAATCATTGAGTTTTCTTGACGATAATAGCTTGGAAATGTATTGAGGAAATTGAAGTGTTTAGTGTAATAAGCCATTATTTTGGGAATTGTGCATTGGTGATAAGTTCTTTTGCGTTTTTCACAGAACTCCGTTTTTGGACATAGCACCTTTGTGCTTTAAGGTATCAATATGATCATGAAGTAGAGATCATGAACAATAAATACAATGAAGAAGCGTCTTGCATAAAGTAGAGATCCTGAGCACCAAAACTTAAAGTGGGGATCCTGAAAGACTAAAATGGATGGTGAAGATACTGTAAAATGAGGAAGAGATTTGCATAAAATCTTGAATTAGTGATCCGCGCATCAATAGTAGGTAAACATGAACGCTGCAAATTATTACACAACGGTATATTTTTATTATTCAGATTTATCAGAAGAAAACAGATTCTTCCGGTAGGAGGTGAGGGGGGGGGGGTTCTCTTGGGCTTGCTCACAGGGATACTAATACGTGGGTATTAGTATTCTGATGAATTTCATAAATTGCTTATTATCAATAGTTGATCTTATACATGATTTCATTAGTTTCTAAAAATGTTACTCTACTTTCAATTGTTGAAAAACAACACCTTAATATCAAAAGTTTTCGAGCTAGGACGTTTTAAAAATATTTTCCCCCTCTTTTTACAAATTACACGTGGCTGACAAAAACCAAAAGCTTCGGGGCACAACTAGTCCCCGAATGGAGCCAGATTACCATATTTTATCAAAATCGATCCATGGGAACAGGGCAGGCTGAGTGTGGTAGACGGACAGAATATTTTTGTTTGAATTGGTTTATTATTTTGAATAATGAACCTTTGAAATACCCCATGGAAGAATATTGACCCCCCCCCCCCTCAAAATTTTTTGGTTTACGTTTTAAGGTACCTACGTAGAATTCTAAAATCGAATTAAAATTTTTCCGTCCGTCCACCGGTACTTTTCTTAGTTTCCATCGGTCGATTTTGATGAAATTTGGTGTATGCGCTCCATTTGGAGTCTAGTTATGCCCCAAAGCTTTTGGTTGGATTAGAATTGAATTTTTATAATCGAATGAGACCAATCAGAGCGTTGTAGGTCTAACAAAAATCTGCACAGAAAAATAATAAATCTTTGTGTAATAATTTGCAGCTTTTGGGTTATACATTTCTTGATACGCAAACCATCAAATTTCGAGAGGGTTTTGAATGTACCTATTTCTTGCTCGATTCCAAAGGTCTATAATTGAAGATAATAGAACAAAAAGTAGTTGTAAACTGAAAGTAGTAAGATAAGCATCAATCGTGCTTACAATCATGAGTTAGAGATCAGTAAAAAGTGTAAAGTAAAGTAAACAACCATTTCAGGTTGGATTTTCGTCCGACTGCCCTTCCTGGCGTCGCGGACGTCATCAGCTGTCTTCCTAAGGGAAGATCAGAATTTGTTCTGATGATTTCGCTCATGGCTTCCCATTGCCTCACCACCCAGGGTTGGGACGAGGGGGAACTGCGATCGACTTACCCGAAAATATGCCGCCGAGGTGAGCCTCGAACTCACGGCCCCTGCAACCGGTCCGAGTCTCGTCTCCCCAGACACATGCCGTAGCTCGCTCGGTCACAGCTTACTCCCTAAGAGTTAGATATCATAAAAAATTCGAAAGCATCATCTTACAACGAACATGAAGTGGAGATCCCTAACAATTGGGAAGCATGTTGAGTACATTCGTGAAGTAGAGATCCCGTACAATGAGGAAGCTTTTTGCTTACAATCACGAAGTAGTGATTCTGAGTATTAAGAACCATGCTTACATTCATTAGTTGGAGATCCTAAATAACGAAAAAGTCAATCGTAATCAAGTGGAAGTAGAGGTCGTGTACAATTAAAAAGCATCATGCTTACAATCATTACGTGGAGATCCTGAGCATCGTGATCTGGGGGTTCCCTATGTGTTCACTTCCTTATCTCATACGTAGACTGATTGTTCCAAGTTGTGCGAATGAAATGCTCAAGCCCAGTCACCTGGAGAAAGTAGGTAGCCATATACACAGGCATCTGCCTTCAACAAGAAACTGAGCAATCATGCAGAATAACTTCCTATTCAAGTTAACTCGTATTACGTAAGAGCTGCAGCAAAACACAAAGTTGTATTTCTTTGAGCGGCAAATCTGGTCTTGTGTCCCAGACCAGTCAAAAGGACTGTGATGTCATCACATCGTTATGGCAACGGCGGACGCGACCTTCCGCAAAACGACGGCTTTCATCCGATCTTGGAATTACCGCAGCCCGCAGAACCGGACTCAAGGTGGCTCGGTCCCTCTTAGTGTTTTTCATCACTCAAAGAATCGGTATTTTTGAATCAGTGAGACAGCCGATCAGTCAGCACCGCACTCCTAACCTACTTTGAAAAAGATCGGTACTCTATTCGTAGGTACTAATGGTATTTCTTCTTGGTGTTCACGTTCGGACTTTCCTAATAAATTCGGCACGTCTTTGTATTCCTTGTTTTTTCCTCAATTTCATCCCAGCTGAAAACAAATTCCTACTAACAGCTATTTGGGCATTCGAGAACATAATTGGTGATTTGGATGACAAGGAAGCCGCCGCAAATGTGTTGAGCTGTTTTTGCGTCTACTGAACTAATAAATTGATTGAATTCAAGTATCCAAGGTACGTCAACTTAGTAGACGGATTTCTTCGAAAACCCATTAATCAGTGGCGTCTCCTCCAGGCAAACATGGCAAAAATTGTTTGCCCTACTAAAAATATGCAAAATGAACAAATTAATTTTTGTTGAGATTCTTCTATATTTCCATTTTTTGGAAGTAATATTTAGCCAATTTTGGAATTTCCAAAATAAAATTCAGGGACTTTTTCATGATTTATCTATTTATTTATCTAATTTCCTTGGTTATAACCAAGGAAGTTAGACGAAATATGAGTATGGAATAAGTACGTATTTTACTTAGAATACTCGCTCGCAACACATCTGAGAGTAGTAGAGATCGGTAACTACAATGGATTGTGGATGCTATGTGAACTAGCCGGTGATGCAAGGCAAGCAGTTCAAAAAAAAAGAATTTTTCGGGTCTGTTTTGGATGAGAAAATACGATCGGTGGGTAGGCGGGGGGGAGGGGGGGGGTCAGAGCTGGGTCTAGTATTCCTATACCCTCACTATAACAACGTAAGCGAAGGCAAACAATCGACTAGCTGTTTCTTGTCCTTGAAAGTATAGAAAATTGGAATTGGAAAATGAGCCATGAATACTACGCTTCCTTAGCAACCAGTAATCAAGTTTAATGAAGGAATTCTTTATTTCTTTGAATGGAGTGTCAAGTGTTTGTTTCATCTAAATAAGCTCGGTTATGGAGCGAAAACATGGTTGGTAGATAGTGACAATATTAAAGCAGTCTTCTTGCTGGCGCTTGATCTATACAGAAAAATAATAAACCTTTGTGTAATAATTTGCTGCGTTTTTCGTTATTGTTTATTCCTTATAGACTGGTCAAGGTGTTTGCCTGACGAATATTCTCACCTGACGCCACTGCCATTAATACCTATTTTTATGATGTATGATGAAGAATGTAGGTATGATGAAGAACTGCACGATAAAACTGCCACAAATTGTTTCGAATTATTCCGACTTACCGTGAATCCTTGACGTTAAGGTCAATGTGGAGGTTAAGCCGATTTAAGAATTCAAGGTAAATAATCTTATTTGGTCTCAACTCTACCGTGTTAAGTTGGTATTCAGCACAAGAACCTGAATTGTGCACTTCCTGAGGTGTTTGAACAACTGAGACAATCTGCCAAGTTTTTTCGTGACAGTATAAAAGAGTGTGCCAAGTTGAGTAGGTAGTCAGTGTAACTCCTTCACATAGACCAAATTGGCTATATAGAATTAGGTAGATTGTGTAAAACTGAGTTTTCAATATTATGAAGTAGTTATCTCTCAAAAATCACATGATATTATAGTACATAGTCTCCACGTTTATTCATGTTGAGAGTTTCCTGAATTGAAAAATAAACTAAATCAACTGATAAATGTTTGCATGTATTGTGGCTCCTACAGATCGGATTGTGATCGTAAATGTTACATTTTTTCGTCAGGACAAATCGTCATCAAAATAAACTCGATTGCGAAGCGAAAATATTGTTCGTAGGTAGTGACAATGGCAAAGCTGTGCTCTTTGCTGGCGCTTGATCTATACAGACAAATCATAAACCTTTGTGTAATAAATTGCTGCGTTTTTCATTATTGTTTACTCCTCTCAGACTGGCCAAGCTGTTTGCCGGACGAATATTCTCACCTGACGCCCCCCCAAAGTAGTTGAAATTGTGTAGACCCACATTTCGGTCAACTGCTGCACGATCACAAAGCTTTCCTATCTTATTTAGTAAGTATGCAAAAAGCCGCCCAAGAGAGTGTGGCACATAGCTTCCTCGTATCCATAGTAGCTAATCTCAAAACAAATCTTCAGTTACCTTGCACTTACCTCATACGGGACCATCTACAAGCAAAATCCGCGGATCTGCCGCACAATATCCGAAAAAATAATCGATTTTGGGTGAAAAATGTAGGAGTTATGATTGTTGCAAGGTTTTTAACTTTATCGCATGCGCAATCCGGGGGATATTTTCATAGGATACTATTTACACGCTAAACCGCACAATCCCCGATAATTTCATCGAAATCAGACCACAACTTCGGATAGTTCTGCCCATTACAATGCGGGTTTTGCATTTTTGAGGTGGTAGGACGTCATGTAATCGGCATTGTAGATAGATTTAGGCAGTTGGTTAGATTATTAGTAGAAAAGCAGGCAGAGAAAGACTAAATAGCAATAGGAGAAGAAGTACTATATGTTTTCATTCAAATATTCTACTCATTTTTTTTAATTTACAATATCTCTCTTGGTTCAACAGCCTTTCAAAAGCTGTCTTAAGCCTTCTCACCGCGGCATGGTGGAGATATATCGAGAAGGGAAAGATAATTTTTGAACTTAACAACAATGTTATGACTGGAATAGCTGTAATTGATTGAGTGTAGGTATTGGGGTAACACAATTGTTTGGAAGTTATTATATTCACAGAGATTAGATTATTGATGTTGCTTCACATCCGGTAAATAGGTAGAAATGTGTATAAAGACCTCTCCTCACCTAGGTTGATGACAAATATGGGAAAGGAGAGGGGGGGTTGCCGTAATGCCGGTAATCATCTAACCATTTGCCTAAATCTAACTACAATGCCGATTACATGACGTCCTACCACCTCAGAAATGCAAAACCCGCATTGCTGGCTTCAAGGTCAAATTGGCTCCGGGAATGGTGGGCCAGAATCCCCTTTTGTTCTCTACTGCTATGTTTTCACTTTTCAAGGTTGAAAAAAAAAAGTTCTCCAAAATTGAAATTTCCACTCGCGTTTTACGTTTCAGACCTTCCTGAACAATTTTGGTTCCGTGTCTGTCTGTGTGTCTAACATCAAATCCTTGTAACCGGCATAACTATACGAAGTTATTGGCCGCTTTCGATGAAATTTTCAGGAATAGTGCGGGTTGGCGTGTAGACGGTCTCCTATGAAAATCATCAACCCCGAACTGACTGTAGCCGCTGCGCATGCGCAAACGTGAATTCCTTGTAACAACCATAACTTCCACATTTTGCATCCGAATTTGATGAAATTTTCTAGGATTGTTCAGATTGGCGTGTAGATGGTCCCCTATGAGGGTAGTGAAAGGTATTTAGAAATTGATATCTAGAGATTAACTACTACGCATCGCATCATCTATACAATCGGGTTATGGATACGAGGAAGGTATGTGCCACACCCACTTGACAGAATTTTTTTATTACCTACCTGGAAAAGTGAATAAATTGCATCCGCTATCAAAGGTAGACTCGAAAGCAATACAAGCAAAAGTTGTTAGTCATTCATTGAAAAACGTGGAGAATATTGACCCAATTTTGTATTTGAAGAAAATAGCTTTCTGCCTATTGCAATAGTACTTTTCCATTCACCATTTAGGTAGGTCGATCAAGTACGAATTGTAGCACCCCTAAAAGTGTCTGAGCTGCTGATTATAAAATCAGTTTCACAACTTATTAAAGAATAAATGTCAATTACTAAGTATTATGTGATTTAATGAACCTTGTTTCCTGCTTACTTCTTAATTTTAAATTGATGCTTGCCTCTTCCAGTTAGGATGGTTCCTCTTTGCGTGCTTCTTCCTTGCACAATGAAATGCTCAAGAGAAAATGATCTTCTTATTCTATAAAATTAATTTTCTGGTGTAATACGAAGCTATTTCGAACAGCGAAGGACCCAAGGACACTTCGAGAAACCTTAACTGAAGGCACTATCTTAAAAATAAGGAGCTTAGGGTAAAAATAAACCAATCATAAACCTGAAGGATAAGAAAAGTGCGGAAAGTGGCGGTTAACTTCGCGAAGGCTGCATTGTGTAAGATTCGATAAGGCATCACAAGGCTTATGTCAGCGCTCCGCGGCATCCGCAAGTAGGCGACCTTGGCCCAGACACGAGATGGATCTTTTCCGGCTTTTCTCTTCATTGGAGTAAAAGTGCAGCTTCTTAACAGTGAGGGATCCTTTCCGCACATTTGCGAGATTCGGGTGATCGAAAAACAAGATTCATTATATCCTGAATAAAGTACCCAGGTACTCGTCAATCTGCGAATTGATTATTCTCACACGTAGGATGTGTATGATCCATAAGTCACGTTTTGTGAGGGAGAGTCCAGCATTTTGACTGTGGTGTCTTGCCGTTTTCAAAACTTCCTGCGGTTCGCCAATGCCCTTTATTCACTGTTATGATTCTCATCACTATTTTTTAATAACTCATGTACATTTCATTACAATAAAGCCCGGGTATCAGGAACCAGCTAGCACACGAGAATCGGGCATTGCCCTCCTAGGAATACCTCTTTCCCTCCCTACTAGACAGGGAGAGGAGGGGTACGCTTATAAACCCTCGGTCATCAGCCAGGGGCTGTTCACACTATCCTCCTCCCTCTCGGTGCTAACTGGCTGTTGTCTCGAACTAAACTCAAATAAGCCTTTTCCTCTTCACTACCTCCCTTGGCCAGTACGTCAGATCCGTCTCGAAGAAAAGGCACCACTTTTAAATCATCATAAATTCACAAATTGGTCCTACTGAATTCCAAAAACCAGGTAAATCCAAAAGACCTTTTACGAGCCTAAAAACTCGTAACATTCTCCAAAATACCGTTTGGCCAAAAATGGATATTTCAATCGTTATCTCGTAATTCTCGAATCTTAAACTCCAATGAAATAACTTGCCATTAAATAATAATTAAATAATGAATAAAAGTGAAATAATTCGCCGGAATAATCTCGAGCATTCAGAGAGAATAATTCTTCCGAATTTAGTTTTGATTGAAAGACTCATACAAAGAATTTCCTAATGATTGAGACTCATTATACAATATCCCTACTTCGTTTCTAAATCCAAAATTTACACTCAATTACGGTGAGTTTGTCCCGGGAAAAACGACGAAATCATTGTGGTTTGAATATTAGCTACATGTGGTAGTTAGATCATAAATAAAGTTTTGAGGACAATATACAGGGTGTCACTCTTTCGGGCGCACCACCGGCCAGGGTTCGATTCTACAACTAATTTGCGACTTTTTTCGTCTCTTATTTCTCTATCTCCCTAGTGCTAAATGAAACTTTTTAAAGAAGACTCAGTTGAAAAATGAGCCCGAATAGTAAACTCTCGAAAATCTCGGAAATGTACAGTTTTGTCCAAACGTTTGTAAGCCTAGCTGAAACTACCGGTTAATTTCCAACTGTAACCCCAAAAGTTGACCCAAAAACTCAGCTTTCCTACGGTATGGTCTGAATTGTTTCCAATATTTTTATTAGTGGAGAAAACCGCGCTTGAATACGAAAAAACGTGATTTTGGTTTATTATTTTCAATAATGAACCTTTGGAATCGACCAAGAAAAAAACGTCTGCCAAGTTGGGTGGGCAGTATAGCTTCCTCACTCATTGTAACATGAACGTATAGAATCAGTTGGCGAAAAAATTAGGTATGATTCAAAGAGTTATTGAATACCAAAATATCGGCGATAATATGCGGGATAGGGTTGCAGGTATTAATGTTTATAATATTTTTATAATTTTTATAAGGTAGGTATTATAGTTTATAATATTTTGTATTTTCAACGTAGAATTTTATTAAGCGGTCCACCGTCTAGGACCTAAACCACACAATCCCTGAAAATTTCATCGAAATTGGTTGAATAGTTGCGGAGTTTTGGTTGTAACAATAAATTTAAAGTTCGCGCATGCGCAGCGGCTATTGCTTGACCAATTTGATTGAAACTTATAGGGTGTCTCTTAGAAGTTAGTCCCTAACTAACCTCCAAATTTGAGCAAAATCGGTTCATTAGAAACCGAGAAACCGAGGTTCCAGGAAATTCACGTTTGCGCATGCGCACTCGCTCCTATTGGTCCGAAGGTGCTGAAATTTATAGGGGACCGTCTAGTACCTAACCCGCACAATCCCTGAAAATTTCATCAAAATCGGACCACAGGTTAGTATAGTTTTGCCCGGGACAAGGATTGACCACAGACAGACCGACAGACAGACAGACACGGAACCAAAATTGTTCGGGAAGCTCTAAAACGCAAAAAGCAAGTGGAAATTTTGATTTTGGAGGACATTTTTTTTCACTTCTTTCACGAATACAAAGCTTCCCTACCTTCGGTAGTGAGGAAGCAAAAATTTTAACCCCCTCAAAATTTGTTGGTTTACGTTTCAAGGTACGTAGAATCAGAAAATCAAATAAAAAATTTTTAGTCCGTCCGCCCTACGCCGTCCGCTTTAGTACGTAATCCATTTTAGACCATTCTGAATCCAAATCCCCGGAAAAAACCATAGGTGTATGTCTGTGTGTGTGTGTGTGTGAGACAAAATCTTGTGTTGTCTGCCCAGGCCTTAGTTTTCAACCTATTTTCGTGGTTCTTCTTTTCGACGCAGAAAACTATGTAGTTGTGCACTACGTCGCCGTAATTTTGAATTTTGCCTTTTAAGGGGGGGAAAGGGGGGGGGGTTAGTGCTTAAAAAACGTGCGTTTGCGGGCATAATCTTGTAAACTCTGCCCAAGCCTCAATTTCCAATGATTTGCGTGTTTCTTTTTTTGTTCGACTCGAAAATCTTCCAAATTGCTCATTATTCCACCAGAGTATCAAAATTAGCTTGGGGAGGGGGCGACTGGGGGGGATAATATTCATAAAATATCCGATTTTTCAATATTTCGGTTCTTTGCAGCTTACTAATTTTACCCAAGCTTTAAAATTGAGGAAAAATTCTCATTATTCCTCTGGATTTTCATGATTTATTCTCTGTGCCACCATGGAGCTAATAGTGGTGCCATCATGGTGCCAGGACACCATAAACCTCATATTTCGTGGGTTTTTTGTGTTTCACCTTGAATACAGGTGTGAACTTCGAAGAACTGCCTACCAAAACTAATAGACGAAAGTTCAACGTTACGACGTATTTCCGCTTTGGTGCCAGACTGACACCAATGGTTGTGGTGGGGGGTTGAACTCGAATTCGCATGTTGGGTATCGTAGATCATGGATTTTAAAATGCTCTTCAGATTCGAGGCTCCCATGCCGCTAGAAATGTTATGGCTGATAAGGGTGATGGGGATGGTGGGGGGGTAGACTACTATTTCTTGCCTAAAGTACTAAATAAATTACATCGAGTGAAACAGTTTTATCGCTTACCAACTGGTTTACATTGATCTACCGCTTGTCCAATGGGACGTCCCCTGGAATGCATGCATTACTAAACAACATGTTTTATTTTTCAAAAAAAGCCTTCGTCTATGAGCTTAGAAAGATGAACAAATAACAATAAAAATAAATAAAAAAATTGAATTCGGACGAGTAGGTACATAACGAGAAAAGTGCTCGAAAACAGGTGAAACTTGAGCGAAGTACCTAAATGATAATTTATGGTTTTTTGAACATTATTTTGTTCATCAAGATCTTAACTGTCGACTTAACCTATTGACCAATATCCATTTTCTACTAAGATTTAATCAACACAGAGGTGTTTGGAAAAAACGCTGTTTTTCGGGCTGACTCCGATAAACAAACGGAGTCAGTTTGTGGTAAAATGTTTAGGGGAATATACCAATTGCGTCGAATGGCAATAGATTTTCCACAACATGTACGACTGCAGCTGGTTCAATCTTTGTTACTGCCAAATTTGGATTACAGTATACTCGCATTTTGCGACCTTAATGCAGAACAGGTAAATAGAATTCAAAAAACTCAAAACGCTGCTATCAGATTCATCTTTAGGCTATCGCTGGACATGCATGTAACACCGTACTACAAGAAGTTAGGTATGTTGAAATTTAATGACAGAAAAAAGTAGCAATGGCAACAATGATTTTCAAAATTCTAAAATTCAAAACTCCTTCTTATTTATATGAAAAGTTGAAATTCGTTGACCATATACACGAAAAAAGCACACGGCATGCAAGCAAAACGCTCCTTTGTCCAATGCATAGAACAACGATTTACGAGAGATCCTTCCTTGTTCAAGGAGTTAGAATGTATAATATGCACATTGACAAATTCGACACCACAATGTCCGTAAGTGGTTTCAAGACTAACCTTAAAAAGGAGTTTTTGGAAACTTATGAATAAATAGTATAGTAGTATTAATAAGCAGTATACTAGTTGTAAATTCATATAGATGAATGTAATGTATCCGAAATTGTGGACATTATTCAAAGTACTTGTAACCATCATTTATTGAGAAGACACACTTTATTCAAAAATATTTAATAGACTTTTAATTTTAATATATAACAACAATGTAATTGTAATTAAGTACCTAGCGAGGAGGTGTAAATAATTTTTGCCAGGGACGGAGTAAGAGAGGCCCTATCCATCCCTGGTTATGTAAATAAAACGCTTAATCAATCAATCAATCCGACTGGGCGAGACTTTGCCTTGACTTCTTAAGAAGTCATCCGGACTGAATGGGTGTTCCTATGGGTGAGATCTCACGTGGGAATTGCCCGTAACGAATTCGCTGATAAGTTAGCAAAGAGTGGTGCAACAATAGGACTAAAAATCGAAATCCTATTACCGTACTGTGACCTAAACGGATATCTCAAGAGAGAGCAGCGTAGACGTTGGCAACGATACCACAACTCGTACCCATCCACAGACAAACAGAGACATCTTCCCCAATGTCTCAGAGTCACCATGGTTCTTAAAGATGGGGGAAAAGGATAAGACCTTCTTATCCGACGTTGGCACGGTTAAGAAGTGGCCAAGGGCTGTGTAAAAACTATCTTTTGAGAATAGGTCAAACTAGCGATAACGCGTGTGAAGTTTGTGTAGAAATGGAAGACTTGGAACATAATATTAATTTGTTCAAAATTCAATTTGGAAAGAAAAGAAACTTTCAACAACGTTACTACATTAGTAATCATCCTTTTAATTTATCAGTTTTGTTATCGAAGGAATATGAAGAAGTTTACTGTACCATTTTAAAATTTTCGTTGATACACAGTGTAAAATTTAATCAATTTATTTTGTATGTAATTGGCTGTAAGGTTTAACACTGATGCCAAATAAAATTAAAAAAAAAAGTTTCCAGCCTTCTGGACGAAGGTACTTATAGACAATGTGAGGGAAGGGGCTGCAGACAGGCAAAGTGCAGTATAGGATGGATAAGTGGGCTGTTTGGTTGATGTGGTACCTACCAATTGGGAAGTCTTCCCAATTCTTCGATAAATACTATCGGATAATCACTGTTCTTAGTTTTGTCAGCAGAAATTGAAAGTTCTCAATTTGATTTGGAAAATTCTCAATCTGAGTTGGAAAACCTATATTATTTTCCTCAAACATTTATTTGTGATCTAACTACCACAATTCGCTTATAGTTATGGGGAAGTTTTAGGCTGGTCCAAAAACTGCCGCTGGCCGCATGGTTTTAGTCTGATCATGATCAGTAGAAGCCAGACGGAAGATATCATGTTTCACATTGATTCACATTGATGAAATAATCAGTATGTCTCAATAATATTAGATTCAATCATCTGATGATCATTTTACAATACAAATTTTCTATACGTTCATGTATATGTTTACTGTACTTCCCGCCCTACTTGACCCCGCAGATCCATTAGGTGTTTACGAAACGTGTTCACTCACACAACGACACAGATGAAGACTAATTTAACTATGGAGGACCAGAGCTTATGATGTCTCGTATACACAGCCTATAATCTTACCTGGCACTTTGTCATCGTTTTGTAAAAACCCCAAAAGCCGAAATTAGCGGTGCCGGTCAAACGTGATTGAGTAACCAATAGACCGATGTAAACACAGGCGAAAATGAATTAGACATAAATATAGCAAGGAATACTTTTTACCTAATTGACGACGATCACGAGCCATTATCGATTGATTTAGTGTAAACGAATGTAGACAAACGATCCAAATAACTGTGCAAAGAACTGGTCTTGTACGAAACTCGTTGAAAATTTCGTGCACGGTAGCTGGGTGGAAACGAGGCGCTGAACAGTATCTTGAGAAACCTCATTAATATTCCGGAATTGCACAATGTGCTCTCGTTCTAAAATTAGTTTCCTTGAACTTGTGTGGACGGTGGATTTGAGGAGTTAAAGGCCGTGTTCAACAGCTGTTGTGTTGACCCAAGATTCATAAATTATGAATGGGGTTTTTCTTCGGGCCTTTCTCTCTTAGGAGATCTTCCTCTAGTTTTTAAAATTCATGCACTTGCATGAATCAACATCATCTTATTTTGCTTCCGAGTCTACTAAGGTAGTGGAAGCTGTTTTTATTTTTCAAGATTGAAAAAAAAGTTCTCCAAAATCAAAATTTCCACTCGCGTTTTACGTTTCAGACCTTCCTGAACAAAGTTGTTTCCGTGTCTGTCTGTCTGTGTGTTTGTCATGAAATCCTTGCCACACCCATATCTTCTACAATTCTCGTCCGATTTCGATAAAAGTTTCAGAAATTGTGCAAGTTGGCGTGTAAAAAATTATATCCATTATGAAAATCATTCCCCCGACTGATTGAAAACGTGAATTCCTCGAAACAGTCATAACTTCTACAGTTTCCAACAATATTCAGAGATTGTGCGAGTTGACGTGTAGATGGTCCCCTATGAGGGTAGTTCAAGAGAGAGTGCATTTAGAGATTAGCTACTAATCATCGGATCATCTATACTGTAAAATAAGTGGTACTCTAATCAACAAGTGTGTGATTTTTTTGCTTGTTTTATCCCAAATTCACAACAAGAACTGAAAACAAACTCGACAACGAAATTTCGATCTGTCAACAAAAACTCAACAACCAACATGTGGAGTTGTCCCAGTCAACCCCACATTATCCCCCTCTTCCTCTTCTTTTGGCCGAACATTGGCTAGGGCTAGCCGATTGGCATGGAGGCGTCTTGTTCTCCCTGCAAGTTTCACGTCGAACAACACGTCATTGTGTCTCTTGACCACGACCCATGACCCAGTCCATGTCGGCTGAAGTTTAGGGCAAAGGCCCCGTTTTCGTTTGGGATCAAATACCCATACCCAATCTCCCTTGTTGAAGGGTGGAGAACGGGCTTTCCGATCGAATGTTTCCTTTTGGGTCCTCATCTTCAATTTAGCTTCGTTCTGTGCTAATCTCCTCATTTCCTCAAGGTCGGCTTTCAGATTTAGGGCGTACGTTGTGTTAAGTGGTGTTGGTTCAGCTGGTGGTCTCACCAAAACCTCCGGGAGCCTCATATCTCGTCCATAGATCAACTGTGCTGGGGCAAAGGCGGTTGTCTGATGGGGTGTTGCGCGGTATGCCATCAAGAACAGGGGAATCTTTGCATCTCAGTCTTTCTGGTGGCTGCTGACAAACATAGCCAAGTTTTTATTGAGCCTTCGATTCAGTCGTTCAACTAGTCCAGCCGACTGAGGATGTAGAGCTGTGGTTCTGGTACGATGGAATCCTATAGGCAATGAGACATCTTTGAGCAATTTTGCTTCAAAGTTTCTTCCCTGATCCGTATGGATTTCTGCTGGGACACCGATCCGGCTAAATACCTGTTCAACCAGAACTGTTGCCACTGTTTCGGCTTCTTGATTTGGAACCGGTATAGCCTCTGGCCATTTGGAGAAATAGTCACAAGCGACCACCACATACTTGTTATGCCGCGTTGTTATTGGATATGGTCCAAGTATGTCGATGCCTATCCTCTTAAACGGCGCTCTTACCATCATTTGTTTCAAAGGTGCCGGTTTTACCTGACCAGGCCCTTCGAATCGTTAACAAGTAGTACATGTCTTACACCAGGCTCGTACGTCAGTAGTCCTAATGATTACCTAGTAATTGGGTAATCAATACGAGAAAACCACGTGCCACACTCACTTGGCTATTTTTTTTTTTTTTTTTGCTTCCTCACTACCGAAGGTAGGGAAGCTTTGTATTCGTGAAAGAAGTGAAAATAAAAAATGTCCTCCAAAATCAAAATTTCCACTTGCTTTTTGCGTTTTAGAGCTTCCCGAACAATTTTGGTTCTGTGTCTGTCTGTCTGTCGGTCTGTCTGTGGTCAATCCTTGTCCCGGGCAAAACTATACTAACCTGTGGTCCGATTTTGATGAAATTTTCAGGGATTGTGCGGGTTAGGTCCTAGACGGTCCCCTATCAATTTCAGCACCTTCGGACCAATAGGAGCGAGTGCGCATGCGCAAACGTGAATTTCCTGGAACCTCGGTTTCTCGGTTTCTAATGAACCGATTTTGCTCAAATTTGGAGGTTAGTTAGGGACTAACTTCTAAGAGACACCCTATAAGTTTCAATCAAATTGGTCAAGCAATAGCCGCTGCGCATGTTCGAACTTTAAATTTATTGTTACAACCAAAACTCCGCAACTATTCAACCAATTTCGATGAAATTTTCAGGGATTGTGTGGTTTAGGTCCTAGACGGTGGACTGCTAATATTTTTGAATTCAATAACTCTTTGAATCATAATTTTTTCGCCAACTGATTCTATACGTGAATGAGGAAGTTGAGTGAGGAAGCCATACTGCCCACCCAACTTGGCAGACGTTTTTCTTATTGTGAGAGAAAATTGTGAAAAGTAAATAAGTTGGACAAGGACTCCAGTAGGTGTCGAAACGTAAAGGATTTGCCAAAAGTTCAAATTGGTATGTCAAAAGTCTGCCAAAAATTCAAATTGGTTTATTCCAAAGTGATTTTTATAAATATCTATCATTCATTCATAATAAGGACTTATAATTGGTTTTGATTCAATTCGAGGGTTTATTCTCTGGAGCTCCAGTCCAATGGAAATAACAAATTTTCCCTTTTAGCTTAATTTTTGTAGATATTCATCGAACCAAATAGGGAGACTCGTCCAAAAATAATGGCTAATAGGATCGGATTACTTACACCTCTGGATTATATTCTGAAGATTTCTAGTAGTATATGTGAATCTACTGTATTAAAATTTATCTTGCACACAACTATTATATTTCACAATGATCGATCCGTCATCAGAAATTTGTACATGTATTGCACTAATAAATTATATGATCTATTAGCTGGAGGAGCAGAGTTGATTAAACGTTGCGATAAATATTTATTGAAATGGATTTACAAATAGCAGTGAAATGTACCTGCGCCCAAATTACGATATTACGGCCTGGTTAATCCGACTATTGTTCAGATTCCACATATCGAGTGGCGGAAAACCTGAGGAATGTTGTCTGAGTACGCATAGTAAATGATTGAGATGGATTGGTAATTTATATATTGAGAGACCTCTCGAATGGTAAGCCGATATGACAAGATCCGGAGGTCTGTTTGTCAGTACACGATGATTTTCATTTCTACCTTTTTCATTAAGAGTCTTGGACAAATTGAATTAGTTTGTGTTTCTTGAGGTCACAAGATCCATGTAAAAGTCATAAAACTGCCGTAAGATCTGCAGTAGTCCGATGGTTCGGATTGAGGTAGAAAAACGATTATGCCATTATCGCACATTTCAAAAGCAATTACGGCTGAAAATACAGGCCATCACTTTCACGAACGATTCATTTCTGATCACACATTTTCGGATTTCTCCGCCTCTTTCTGCGTAATTGGTCAAAACAGTTGTTACATTCCCAAATTAATTTATGTACATAATTAGCCTCTACTCAGCTTACTTACTTTGTTGAACCATTCTCTTCTCCATTGTTTCAGATGTTGGGAAGGTCTTCAAATGTCACCGCATGATGTTCATTCATCTTGTGAGACACCATCTAATAATTTTCTTCGTTCTGTACGCAGGTAATAATCTCACTATTAGGAACCTAATAAATTGTCCACCAAATAGAGCTATTTGAACTTAGAACACATTGTGAACAGGTTCGTTTGAAGAAGCCTGAACGGTTCGGAGGAGCCAGGTGCCTCTATCACCTCCCCTTTTCAGTTCCGGTTAAATTCCGGTTAATAATGTAAAACTACCAAAATGTGAATATTCAGATCACCCTGTTTCCAAAAACTACCCAAACGAATTTTTATGTGGAGGATTATTTTCAGCATACCTAACATAGGTACCTACTATATTTATGTTAGGGTGGGAGATTTGATTCTCTCATCGCCCTGAATCAAAAGAGTACTCATATGACTATATTGGAACAATTTTCATTTTTAAACTTTTTTCAATTCAACTTATTACATTATAAATTAGAATTTTTGTTGTTTAAGGAGGGGGTAACAAATAAACCCAATACTTACATCTACTCCCCTCTCTCGCTCGTTTCCGAAGAGTGTCCATTTGCCTTAATTGGTAAATTTTAACGGTAATTATCGCTCGGAAAATGAATCGAAATAACGTTAAGTTTATATTATCCATTTATCCATGTCGCTTCAGTTAGCAACCGGTTGATGAGTTAGCGACTGGTGCGTTTAGCGGATTGGAATTGGGCCCCTGAACTGGTTCGGGACCTCCGAACAGACCAGAGATAAGTGATGAAATTGATATTCGGGGATGCATTCCTTCCTCGTGTGGTTTCGGTACCTCTTTGGACTCCGCAAATGATAAGATGTTTAATAATTGCAATAAAAACTTATTGTTGATTGATTATTCTTAGTTGTAATTTTAATAGCATAGTTTCACGGAACCTTTTCTGTATTTTTCTCTTTTCTGTAAACCATGAACACTCGATTTTGAAATGCATTCCTCCCTCATGGGGGTCCAACAACTTCTGAATGTACGACATTAATTCATAACAAGTTCCTTCATTATGATGACAGAAAATCGGTTGGCAGTTTTTTATTGTCATTGTTTATTCTTGGTGACTATTTTTTGAGATAAAAACATTTTGAGCAGGTTCTTATATATTCGATGACAATATTTTAGGTACCTAGTAACAAAGAGAATCTCTGGCTCCCACATTCCTTGTTCGTGAGGTTTCGATACCTTTCTAATGACTGCTTATTTCCTCAATCTAAGACCACACTCATCTAGAGCATTTAAGAGCTTTTTTCACTCTCGCCAGTACTCGGAAATCTATATAAAATCATGTCTCACTCGGCTCGGAGGTGTATTCCTTCTCGCAGAGTTTGAACATCTTTCAAATGATTGTTTGTTAACTTGTAGTTGACATAACAAGTTTCATCAATCGGGCTTTCAATGTTGCTAATGTTCCCGGAACTGTAGGTGGTTTGCTCGACACGTTCAAATGATTAGCTGAAGAGCAAATAATTATGAAAAGGTAAATCGAAATTATCCATTTAAGAATCCCCAATCAGTATTAATTGTAATAATGAGGGAAAACGAAATGATGTAGGGGATCACAATTAACATTTCAGTGAATGGTATAAATACCAGTAACGAGAATAGTGGTGTTATTCAGTTAATAATCGCTAACGACAGATTAATGACGGCTGATACTTATTCATCAAGATTTTCTTTCGTTGAAGGAGATATTAAATATTCTACGAGAAAGTTTTGAACAAGCATGAGGGGCATAAGGCGAGTCAAATTCAGAGCCATTTTAAAACTCTTTTGTTTTTCATTGTCCCTTCTTTATATCATCAAGATTTTCCAGAAAATTGCAACAATTGACCTTCAAGAAGGTAAGTGATCACTGCAGTCGACTGCATCAGGGGCATTAGGAGTAAACTTGAACTGAATGTTTCCAAATATCCAAAACTATTATTGAGTTTCTAGATTTCCACTTTTAGAAGAAAGCAAAAAGGTCATTTCAAGAATGATTCCGCTCTTATAAAGAAATAATTGAGTCGTCAGACAAGGCTACTTCTGTGGACCGTTGCAATGAATATCGAATAATCTAGTCAAGTGACAATATACCTTAGTTGTGTGTCGTCGAATGTGTTTACAATGTTATTTCATTCGTGAAATGAGTGTTTAACTTTATCAAAAGATCCAAATATGAAATCAGAAGTTGTGAAAACAAAATTACAATGCGATTTGGCCTGCAGATATACAACTTTTGTTCTTACACGAAAACCCATTGTCAATTCACTATCATTATTATCATGATTATTTTGGAGTCTTGTTTTTTTTTGTAGTGTCTTTAATTTCTAAAATGGTACATGTTTCGACACTTCTGTGGAATTTTCTTCAGCGCTAAACAAGGGGATTAATATTTGTGTAAGTAAAACTAGTTATAATCAAAATTAAATTTAAAAAATCTCATTGATAGGTATATTTGTACAGTGGTTTGACTGCTTCACTATCAAACTAAGAACCAAAGAGTATAAAAATTGGAATGCACCCAAACATAACAGACATAAAGTAGGAAATAAGTTTGTAGAATGTAACTAATAACTAGTACTAGATTAACAACTGAATAAGAATCTCCTATTGACAAAATTATTGACGTAAAAATAAAGCTGTATAATTATATAGCTTTTTCAGATTGAATTAAACACTTTTCAAAATGAACTTAACACTTTTCAAAGTGAAATAAACAATTTACAATATGAATTAAACATTTTACACAATGAAATAAACAATTTACAAAATGAAATAAACAATTTACAAAATTAATTAAATACTTTCTTACACGAGTTTCAAAAGCTTGTAAACAATCATTTGAACGAGTTGACGAGTTCACAGAGAAGGTATTTCCATCTCGTTATTATTAGATACGTGAAAGGCACACTCAGAAGAGATTATCATCAGAGTATAATGTATGCACGGTCTTTCCCATATTCTCCCCAACTGGTCAACTCGTTCAAATTATTGTTTACAAGCTTTTGAAACTCATATAAGAAAGTGTTTAGTTAATTTTGTAAATTTTCTATTTCATTTTGTAAATTTTATATTTCATTTTGTAAAATGTTTAATTCATATTGTAAATTGTTTATTTCATTTTGAAAAGTGTTGAGTTCATTTTGATAAGTGTTGACTTCATTTTGAAAACTGTTTAATTCAATCTGAAAAAGCTATATGTACATATATTTTTTAATGTACCTAATTTTGATTATAACTAGTTTTTCTTACACAAATGTTAATTCCCTTGTTTAAAGCTGAAGAAGACTCCACTGAAGGATCAAAACATGCACCACTTTAGAAATTAAAGAAACTACCAAAGAAAAACACTCTAAAATAATCACCCAAACCATGGAAACGGTCCCTCCGTACCAATCATCATCATTAATATCATGTTACTTGTGATAAAAGGAAGTTGTGAAAACAAAATTACAAGGCGATTCAGCCTGCAGATACAACTTTTGTACTTATACGAAAACCCATTATCAATTCACTATCATTATTATCATGTTACTTGTGATAACAGGAAATGAAGGCGTGAAAGGGCAGGCTCACAACGAATCGCAAGTGAAGAACATCAACGATCTATACGTGACCACGTCGTGCATTGAACCGCCATTCGTGTGTCCTCACAAAAGAATTCAATTCTATTTGTACACAAAGTAAGCAACCTTACATTACTCTCGTCTCTTTTGTAGTTTTTACTTTTTGTTCGTGTTATTCCCTGATTGTATGAATGCGGATTTCTATGTGAGTGTGAGGAAAACCTCCGTAACGACCTCAAGCAAGACATGCGAAGAATGTGCGTCAACAAGATCCGTTGACGATGGTAATCATTTTGTTTTTCCAAGTAACTAGGTAACTACTATCAAGTTGGGATTTCCTTTCCTTTGTCTCGAGAACATTGAAAATTAGTAACGGCAACTAATTTACCGAATGTGACGAGATTCAGCCGGATATGAAGAGAGAGTCCGTAATTGAGCTGATTTGTGATAACGGAATTCCAATAAATGAAGTATTTTTTTCATGGAAGAAACATTCTTAAATCTCAAGATATTCAGGTGTTGCGTGTGTGTACTCACATATTCTGTGTACTATTCTTCAAAACATTAATCATTTCGAGTTCAAAAGCTGAGTAGAAGTGAATAGAAGTTTAAGGAACAGAAAGATTACATTTTTTCAAAATTCGTGATGAGTGAAATAACGACTTGCGCAGTGAAAAGTGTACAATTCTTTGAACTGGATCCACTGAAAGAAGCACATTCTGCCTACATTGCTTAATTTCAATTCATCCGCCTTTCAGGAATAAATGCTAGGGTGCATTCAGTTTTTTTTTATCGCTCGTGATTGTTATTTTTCGGTTTTGCCGTCCTCTTCTTCTTCATTTTTCAGATACACTCAGAAAAACCCGGAAATCTTGGACACCAAGGATCCCGAATCTCTCTACAACAGTCATTTCAATCCTAATCATGAAACTAAAGTGCTTATCCATGGATTCCAGGGTGGACGGAACTTTTCTCCCAGCACGGATCTTCGTGATGGTGAGCCAGTTTTGTAATAACGCCCTTGTTCAAGAACACACTATGTCTACCGTCATCATGCCTGGATGGTTATTGTTTGAATGGATGTTGATGTTGGGGAATATAATGTGATGTGATTACGAATGATATAGCTTGTCCAATACAACTACCTAATTACTTTTAATGAGTTACTTGATACTGAATGGAAAGCCCTTCCTCTAAGAATAGAACATGGCGCAGTTGTAGTTTATTGTAAGTGATCATTTTCGTGATTTGCGTGGTAGTTATCGTAATTTTGTAGTCGGTTGTTATCACCATGTCTAACACACCAGAACCGGCCGCAACTACCCCTGGAACCTTCAATTCACAGGTAAAACTTCCCGATTCATTCTCTTTCAAACCATGTGACTGGGAATCCTGGAAAAAACGATTCTCTAGGTTTCGAAAAATCAGTAATCTTGATAAGGCCAGTGATGAGAAACAGCTCGATGTTCTAATTTATGCTATGGGAGACAAAGCCGAGGAAATTCTTGATTCCTTTGGTCTCAAACCTGAAGAGTTGACATATGACACTGTAGTATCGAAATTCGAATCTCACTTCCTCCCTAAAAGAAACATAATATATGAAAGGGCGAGATTTTTACGCAGAAAACAAGGTAGTAGCGAGACTGCAGAAAACTTCATTACTGATCTCTACACCTTAGCCCGCACCTGCAAGTGGGAAAATCTCGAAGACGAAATGCTACTTATGGGAATAATTATTGGTATGCGAGACCAGACTTTGAGCGATAAGCTTCAACTTGAGCCCCTTTTAACCTTGGAGACTGCCATCACTTCCCTTCGCAATTCTGAGGAACTGGAGCGCCAAAAGCGGGAACTTGGTATCTCTAATGTTGATGAAGTGAAAAATTCTAAAAATGCGTTCAAACCGCGGACCTATGATAATAATCCCTCCAAGACTAATCAGCAAAAATCGAAATGCACATGGTGTGGGATCTCACCTTCCCATCGTAGGGGTCTATGCCCAGCCAAAAACGCGACATGTAATTCTTGCGGGAAAAATGGACACTATGCTAACTGTTGTAAATCTCATAGGGTCCAGGAGATAGAGGAATCTCCCATAGAGCAACGTGATTCGTCCGTATCAGATGACTATTTTGTTGGATACATTGACCAAAATAAGATTCTAGAAATTACTAATGATCCTTGGAGCTTAAACTTGACTCTAAACAAGAATGACAAAGTAACATTCAAAATTGACACAGGTGCTGACGTTAGTGTCTTACCAGCATCAATAAAACTGAGTGAAAAACTGAAGCTCAAACCAACTGCTCGAAAACTGAAAAGTGCTAATGGATCACCTCTTTCCATTCTGGGAACAGTCGATGTGAAACTGTCTTACAAGGACCGCTTCTGCTATGAAACCCTTTTTGTTTCGGATAAATGCACAGTTCCACTCTTAGGAAAGCCTGCAATCGAGAAGTTGGGAATCGTTTCCATTATCAGAGAACTTTCTTTGAAAGATACAGAGGCTAATTCGTGGCAGAAGAGATTCCCAATGCTTTTCAGTGGCCTTGGCAGGATGAAAGGTACCTACCACATTGAACTGAAAGAAGGTGCTAAGCCCTATGCAATCACAACTCCACGTCGTGTCCCATTCCCACTTTGGAATAAAACAAAGACAGAGATCGACAAAATGGTGGAACTAGGAGTGATCACTCCTGTCGATCATGCCACTCAATGGTGCGCACCAATGGTAGTAGTTCCTAAGAAGAACACTGATCAGGTCCGTATATGTGTTGACCTCTCAATTCTCAATGAGAGTGTCTGTCGTCAGATACACCCCATTCCAGGAACTGATCATACCATATCGCACATTAGTGGAGCCAAGGTGTTTTCGAAATTGGATGCCAACCATGGATTTTGGCAAATTGCATTAGCCAAGGAAAGTCAAGACTTTACCACATTTCTGACACCATGGGGCAGATTCAAGTTTCAAGTCCTCCCATTTGGGGTCTCCAGCGCTCCAGAATACTTTCAGAAAAGAATCCAAGAAGCTTTGGACAATCAGAGAAACACCAAAGCCCATATTGATGATATACTGGTTTGGGGTAAAGACCAACAAGAACACGATGCAGTTCTTAATGAAGTTCTTCTCAAGCTTCAGTCAGCAGGGATCACTCTCAACCCACAAAAGTCCGTATTTTCACAAAAATCCGTGAAATTTCTCGGACACGAACTATCCGAAGAGGGCATCAAATTGGATCAAGATAAGGTGAGGGCTGTCACCGAAATGAAGCCACCCACAGACCTGAAAGGAGTCCAACGATACTTGGGTATGATAAACTTTGTGGGAAAGTATATTCCCAATCGTTCCGAAATTCTAAAACCCATTCATGACCTTCTGAGTCCTAAACATAGTTGGATGTGGGGGGAACCGCAACAAAAGGCTTTCGATACCATAAAGAAACTATTAATTTCAGCCCCTCAATTAGCCTTTTACAATCCTGATCTACCAACTATGATATCTGCAGATTCATCAACTCATGGACTCGGAGGATTATTGCTGTAAAAACAGGATAATGGGAGATATTCTCCAATATTTTACATTTCACGTTCATTGACAAGTGCAGAGAGAAATTACTCAAATATTGAGCGTGAGGCACTTTCTATTGTCTGGTCTTGTGACAAATTGAAAGAATACATTCTTGGAAAAGAAATTTTGATCGAAACCGATCATAAACCACTATTGAAGATCTTGAAATCAAAGAATCTAGATGAACTGACTCCTAGACTTCAAAGGCTACGACTCCGTATGATGCGGTATTCCTATACCCTCACATATACGCCTGGCAAACATCTAATTGCTGCAGACTGTCTTTCTCGTAACCCTTTACAGGAAACAGAGGATTATGACCTTGAAGAAGAAATTTCAGTCTTTGTTCAGGAAATTGTTCATTCTATTCAAACCACTGACCAAAACGTAAAAAAGATTTCTCAATTCCAACTCTCCGACCCAGCGTGCTCAGATCTCCGTAGATTCATAATGGAAGGTTGGCCAGATAAGTCCCAAGTTCCTTGGAATGTATCTCAATTTTACCCCATTAAGGATGAGCTGTCATTGCATGAAAACATAATTCTACGTGGTTCTAGATTGTTAATTCCAGCCGCCCTGCAAGAAGAAATGCTCCAAAGAATTCATGTAGGCCACATGGGTGTCACCAAATGTAGACTTCGAGCCAGCTACAGCATGTGGTGGCCAGGATTGACTACTGACATAGCAAGGATGGTGGAAAAATGTCCTCAATGTATCCAACTTCGAACCAACAGAAGCGAACCACTCATTCCTGCCCAGTTTCCAACTAGACCATGGGATACAGTGGCTCTTGACCTTTTCAAACTTGAAGGTAAATGGTTTGCAGTAATCATGGATTGCTACTCACGATATTTTGAAATTTTTTCGTTAGCAAACTTGACTTCTGGCGAGGTGATAGAAAAATGTAAATCGGCGTTCAGCCGTCATGGTATCCCTCAAGAACTGAAAACCGACAGTGGCACTCAATTCAGCACTGTAAAAGATTCGGAGTTCCAAAAGTTTACTCAAGACTATAACTTCAAGCTTACAACTAGCAGTGCTCAATTTCATCAGAGCAATGGAGCGGCCGAAGCTGCAGTAAAGATAGCGAAATGTATATTAAAAAAAATAAAGAAGATCCTTACCTCGCCCTACTGGCATACAGGAACACTCCAATTAGAAATGGATTTAGTCCTGCTCAACTGCTGTTCGGAAGGAGACTACGAGACAACTTACCTGTCATTCCTAGCCTTCTCCATGAAAAACCCGACCTTTCGTCTTTACCAGAGAAAGAAAATAACTACAGGAGCAAGTATAAAGCCAATTTCGACAGGAGACATGGCGTACAAGAGTTGTCACAACTCAAACCAGGAGATAATGTCTGGATCACAGACCTCAAAAGACCAGGGACGATTGTAAAATTAGCTGATGAGCCGAGATCATACATTATTAAAACAGGCCTTAGCACAATAAGGAGGAATAGGATTCACATAGTTCCAAACTACCCTTCTCAAGTTTGCAACACTCCTGCTCAGTCTCATGCTCCTGTGCTGCATCGTATGCCTACGATCAGCGAGCCTCCCTCGGATGCTCATGAACCCTCAGTCATCAGCACTCCAGCAACTCAAACATCCCCTGTTGGGAATAACAAAGGCTTGAATTCTTCCAACTCCCCACAACAGTTTGAGCCTTCACAGAATGGTGCTGGACCTGGGCCACTTGCAACTCCAGGATGGATAGTAACCAGATCTGGGAGGATTGTCCGTGCTCCGAAGAGACTCGACCTTTGAGAGGGGAGATGTTCAAGAACACACTATGTCTACCGTCATCATGCCTGGATGGTTATTGTTTGAATGGATGTTGATGTTGGGGAATATAATGTGATGTGATTACGAATGATATAGCTTGTCCAATACAACTACCTAATTACTTTTAATGAGTTACTTGATACTGAATGGAAGAATAGAACAGCCCCTTCCTCTAAGAATAGAACAGCCCTTTTTAAAGGACACTAAGTGTCCTTTAACGCACAAGTCTTGTGCGTTCGATCCAGAAATCCGTCGTCACGTCACTGGATTCGTGAAGAATCGAAGGAAATCAATATGTTTAGATAAAAATTTCTGATAGGCATTCCATACTTCTTGACGTAATACAAGGTAATTCTATTCTGTAATGTTTCCACTTTTATAACGTGTTGAGAATGAATATCGTTGCAAATTTCAGCGTACTTCACGAGAGGGGACTACAACGTCATCGTAGTGGACTACTCCACATTAGTGAGGCTACCATGCCTGAGTCAGATGCAATGGAGCCCCGGGTTCTGCGCACAATGCATCGCTCAGATGGTGTATTACTTGTCGCAGCATCCGAGGGGAGTTCAGCCAGAGAAGCTCCATTTGATGGGCTACTCGATCGGGGCTCACATAGCTGGATTAACGGCCAACTACATTGACGGCGCTAAATTGGGAAGAATCACCGGTAACATTTGAATTTCTTTTATTGAACGCTATATAATATATCGAAGGTTGTGTAGGCCATGGAAAGAATTCTGATAAAAGCAAGGTAGGAGAAAGACAGTCTTTGAGGGGGATGGGTAACGCAAGGCCTGAAATCTGCTCACTCAGGCACCCATGAGAAAGATCCCAATGAGGTACCTGCAGGTCATAGAGAGAGGAGTAGATACTTTACCTAGTATTCTACTTCTATCTCTATACAGCTGATGTTTAATGATCGCTGACTGGCTACTATAGCTTTAAATTTGTTTGTTTCTGACCATCGATCAAACATTGGTCAGAAATACGATCTTGAAACACCTAGAAAGGTAGAATTATGACTTTAGTATGGAGAAAGAGCACAAAACTACTCGCAAGCTCGACAGAAATTGCTTTATTTTCTAGCAAGCCACCTAGCTACAGAACAGAATAATAAAATGCATTCCCTCCCCTTCTTTTCCATCGCCTCTCAGCTGTCATTAGCCCTCGACGCATACTATGGAAGTATTCTTCATTCCTACTTCCATGCTGCCAGCTTGCTGTTCTTTGTTGATAAAGCAATCTCCTTCCTACATCTCTGTGTTATTGAAGGGCTGACTTTTGAACCTTGTTATTATGTGAATGTTGACTATTAATAAGAGATTTTTGTGACGTTGGATGAATGATGTAAGTGTAGATTTTAACTTAACTAAGTACCTAACTCTGATAATGTGATACTGGCTTGGGCGGCTTTGGCCTCGTCCGGGGGTGGTCTCCTTGGTGGATGGTCGCCGGTCTGGAGCTGGCCGGTTGCCTCGGATAGAGGTGCTGATTTGCTTTGTGATACGGGACACCACCATGGTGGGCGGGCCCGGGCGGCGCTGGGGCTGCCCCCGGCCCGGCTCCGCTTGTAAGCGAAACGAGCTACCTCTTACCTCTTACGTTTTGAATAAAGACATTATTATTATTGATGGGGTGTGCGCATGGATCGGAATTGTTTATTGTTATTTTCAATCTAAACTAGACGTCATTCTGAGCATTTTGACACCAACCGCGACCTTCTAGCGTGAAAAGACCTTTTTCTATGATTTTTAAAAGTTTTGAATGTTTATGACGTCACAGTAGGCTGTGGTCCCACCCAGGCGGGACGTCATAAACATTCGAAACTTTGAAAAATCGTAGAAAAAGATCTACTCATCCAAAAAGAAAACGGCTGGTGTCAAAATTCTCAGGAAGAGGTCTACTTTCGGTTAAAAATTTTGAAAAAATCAGGCGCACCCCCATTCCAAGAGGCTTGGTTTATTATCCGGCTTGTGCACATTCGGTAGGTTATTCAGATTTCCTCAGTCGCAGGTTTGGATCCCGAGATATAATTTTGTTTTTTATGGAAAAGACATTGATGAGTGTACCAACATATCGATACCTTAAAGCGCAAAGGCGCTATGTCCAAAAAAGGAGTTTTCAGAAAAACACAAAGAAGTTTTTACCAGTGCACAATAAATAAAATGGCTTACCACACTGAACTTTTTAATTCTTAAACAAATTTTCAAGCTATAATCATCAAGAAGGTCAATAATAGTTTCGTTGAATTTGAGTTTTTCTAAAATTAAAAAAAAAATGAAAAATTTGGAAGATCCATAGGAAGATAAATAAAGGACATAATAGCGCCTTTGTGCTTTAAGGTATCGATATATAGTGTTTATATGGAATATTAGTCGAAAAAACGAACTTGAAAATCACAATATACTCGTATGTTACGATTAGAAATACTCATTTCACGTGACTCTATGAGAATAATCTATCTGCAGGCTTGGATCCTACAATAATCTTCTACATGGGCAGCAACCGATCGCACGATCTGGACCCGACGGACGCGAATTTCGTGGATGTGATTCACACAGGAGCTGGAATCCTCGGCCAGTGGGGCCCAAACGGCCATGCAGATTTCTACGTCAATGGAGGGACTAGTCAACCAGGTTGCCTCAGTACGAGCATAGTCAGTAAGTAATGAGGGAAATTCAACGAATCTTGAACATGAAGAATTGTATTATGAACTTATTTATACTTTGATGATTGGGAAACCTACTAGGTCAAACAAATTGGGTCCATTTTCTGTGTCTGAGCTTTGTAAACAAGCAGATTTGTGTCTGTCTGGTCTCTTTCTCGTCCCAAGTATAACTACGAGAAACATTCGTCCACTTTACATTAAATTACCACGATTTCTGTAGGTTAGTCTCTGACGGCCCCCAGTTTTTATTTTTAAATAAATTTTTAAACTTTTTAAATAAATTTTTAAAGTTTTTGTTTAATTTTTTTTATTTTAAAGTTTTTTTATTTTTAAATTTATTTTAAATGATATTGTGATCATGCGCTCAAAACACCGAAATTTTATTTATTACAATCTTACATCATGATTTTGCTCAAATTTTGAGTGTAGTTTGAGTAAGGCCCAATACAACTGTTGATTGATTTCGTCATGATTCGACTAGTAGGTTGAAGAAGACCTACTACCATGACCTAATTGAGAAAACGCTGCAAATTATTACACAATGGTTTATTATTTTTTATTTTCCTATATAGGTCACTCGTCTGCAAAGCCACCAACCATCCAACATGAAGAAAAACATCGATGGCATTTCGGTCAGCTGAAATTTGAACGGAGTTTAGGCCTCTTTTGCGATTCACACTCATGTTTCTGATTTATCGTACGTCCAAATTTTAAATTCTCGTAGTGAGCGAACGGTTTGTCCTACAGAGCTCCGGGTGGTCTCAAAACATTCTAGAAATTCTATAGAATCTTGAAGGAAAAATAATACCTTCATATCAAAATCTTTTGAGTTAGGGCGTTTTCAAAATTTCAAAATTCATTTTGGAACCCTTAGAAGTGACCTACATCAACCAAAATCTTCGAGGCACAACTAGACCCCAGAAGGAGCCTACATAGGTACCTACCAAATTTCATCAAAATCGGTCAATGCTAAGTGCCAAATTTTTATTCGATTTTTGGATTCTTCTTCTGGAATTTTGAAGGGGTGTTAAAATTTTTTATTTTTTGGTCGATTCCAAAGGTTCATTATTGAAAATAATAAATCAAAATCGAAAAACTTTCAACTAAATCTGGAACGACTTCCCAATCGTACTGATGAAGTCACGACCCTTTGTATTGAACGCTTACCACGATATTTGAGTTGCATTTACCTACCTTTTATTTTTTACCTTCCTGTTGCATTTTCTGGTGTAGCAATGAGTGTTGGTAGTTGATGGAGGCCGCTCTGCAGACAGCTTCATCTGTCAGGAACTCGAGACGGATATTCTGCCCTTGTCCGTTGGCCTTACCTATTACCCATTCGAGTCCACCTTGAATTGACTTGAAGACCGAGAAAACAGAATAATTTGTCCAATTAAGGCCAAGCGTCTTTTGCAAAAAACCAACGAAATCGATGGCGCTCCCTCTGAAACGGTTGCTATTATGAATATGTAGGGCGAGAATTCAGTATGGCATATTTTTTGGTGGTTCCACAGTCTGAGGAATGTGATGAATAAATCACCCAGTTCTTCTTTAATTAATATTACGAAACCATATAAAAAGCAGGTGGGTCAGTTCCCGCGAGTGAGGGCCGACCTTCAACCGCACAAGGTTGCTTTCTCTTCCGGTTCTATACACGATTTTCAGAGGTAGGTACCTCAACTCAACACGGGTACGACGGGTGGGTAGAATCACGTAACAGAGTATGATAGGTATTAGCCAAGAACGAGCTTGCGACTTTCTTCTCCGGATAATAATATCGAGGTGACTCATTTCGCTATACTCTATGATGGTCATCGGTGTCTTTGGTTCCAACAGTGAGCTCATTATAGAAACAAGAAGTTCAGGAAAAGTGAGGCAACCGGGAAAAGTCAGGAAAAAAATCCCGTTTGTGCAGTATGAGTGGATGAGCGAATTTTCAATGCTTTCATTTTTTGACGTCTACAACTTCGAAAAACGTAAATTATTACACAAGTTACACAGGTTTATTATTTTTCTATACAGGGTGTCTACACTTTCGATGGGCATAACTTCAGGGTTCGATTCTACAAGATATTTCCAACAAAAAATGTCTCTTAGCAATTTTCTTTTAACCCACTCAAAATTCTATTTTTTTCACATTAAAGTTTTTCTTCGCGTTTTCGACCTTGCGGCACTGATATGGTCATAACTCCCTTAAATCTCATGAAAATTCAAATCTGACTACACCGTTAGAAAGAGCGTTAAATTACCAAGCTACCTATAGCAAAATCAAAATTTTTTAGCAATAAAATAGTATCAAAAAATCAAGTCAAAAAGGCGAACTTTAATTTTTTTTGAAACTTGACTTTCTTCGAACAACGTTTTCATTCTAAATCCCTGCCCATTTCGATGGGCGCTCTTCGGAGAAAACATGCTCAAATTGTCACCTTTCCAACGGTCTATCAACTTTTATGTTCACCATTCAAAAAGAAAGAGTAAATGAAGTTTCAATGTCAAAAAACGTGTGTTTTACAAGCAAATCCAGTGTTTCAAGCCGGTTTATGGTCCCCCTCGATCTCGAAATGGCTTGACGATTTTGGTATCATTTTCTATGTAATTTTTTACGCTGAATCCAATAGTGATACTTTCGAATGATTCCGACTGCTAGAAAGTGGATTTTTCGAAGAAACGCTTCGTTTTTCGTACATAAAATTCGCATCGTACATGAAGTAACACCTTTCTACTCAATAAAAACACCGAATTTCTAGCTGATTGAAGTTTTTGTTGAGTAGAAAGGTATTACTTTATGATATCTTCCATATTTACGAATAATGCGAATTTTATGTACGAAAACCGAAGGTTTTCTTCGAAAAATCCACTTTCTAGCAGTCGGAATCATTCGGAAGTATCACCATTAGATTCAGCGTAAATATTTACATAGAAAATGATACCAAAATCGTCAAGCCATTTTGTGATCGAGGGGGACCATAAACCGGCTTGAAACACTGGATTTGCTTGTAAAACACACGTTTTTTGACATTAAAACTTCATTAAATTTTACTCAGTAAAATAAGTAAAAGAGTAAATTTAACTCTTTTTTTTTCTTTGAATGTTGAATAGAAAAGTTGATAGACCGTTGGAAAGATGACAATTTGAGCATGTTTTCTCCGAAGAGCGCCCATCGAAATGGGCAGGGATTTAGAGTGAAAACGTTGGTCGAAGAAAATCAAGTTTCAAAAAAAATTTTAAAGTTCGCTTTTTGACTTGATTTTTTGATACTATTTTATTGCTAAAAAATTTTGATTTTCCTTTAGGGAGCTTGGTAATTTAACGCTCTTTCTAACGGTGTAGTCAGATTTGAATTTTCATGAGATTTAAGGGAGTTATGACCATATCAGTGCCTTAAGGTCGAAAACGCGAAGAAAAACTTCAAAGTGAAAAAAATAGAATTTTGAGTGGGTTAAAAGAAAATTGCTAGGAGACATTTTTTGTTGGAAATACCTTGTAGAATCGAACCCTGAAGTTATGCCCATCGAAAGTGTAGACACCCTGTATAGACCACTCGTCTGCAAAGAACATGGCTCTACCACTGTTAACAAGTTCACTGCGTCGCCAAAATCTCGGACTTCGCCCCATGCGTCAAACACTTTTAGACTTCGATTATGCTCTTGTCGTTTTTTAATCCAATTTGAGAAAATAAAAATTTTTCGTGCAATTTGTGAAAAGGCCGAGGTTATGCAATCCCGCAACGACTCATTCATTTCCTCTCAAAGTACCTACTTTCATAACATTTTTCGTTGTAAATACAAGATACGTATAAGTAAACAATGGGATAAAAGCACTTCAGTAATACTCATGTAGTCAAATAAAAAAAAGTCTACTTACAGAATTTTTGAATGATTCTTGAATGATGATTCTTTGAATGATTTTTGAATGATTCAAAAGCTTCAGGGCACAACCAGACCCCACATTGAGCCCATATACCAAATTTCACCAAAATCGGTATTTATTTTAAAAAATTCTGTAAGTAGAGATTTTTTTTTTTTTTAATACAAAATTTCAAAATCTTTTTGCCTGTGCCATTCTCTGAAGCAGTTAGGAATGATCGATTTTGATGAAATTTGGTATATGGGCTCCATGTGGGGTCTAGTTGTGCCCTGAAGCTTTTGAATCATGTCAGTTACTTCTAAGGGTTAAAATTTTGAAAACGCCCTAGCAAAATTTTGATATATTAAATGGTTTTTAATTATTTAAAAAAATATAGAAGGTGATTGTTTTTTCATTAATTTGGTGTAGTAATAAATTTATGGAATCGAATGGGACCACGCAGAGCTTAGTAGGACCAACCGTTCGGTCCCTATGATTATTCTGCTGAGAACAGATTCGGCACCTTGGACTTCACACTCGTGTTTCTGACTCATAAGTCCAGCCCTTACGTTCTCATCGGGAGCAAACGGTTGGTCCTAGAGATCCGGATGGTCTCATTCGATTCTGAAAATTCAATACTATCTTAAATTGATGGAAAAACCATACCTTCATATTGAATTTTTTTGAGCTAAGGCATTTTCAACATTTCAACCCTCATTTTTCAACCCTTAGAAGTGACTGACATCAACCAAAAGCGTCGGGGCACAATCAGACCCCAAATGGAGCCTATATACCAAATTTCATCGAAATCGGCCCATGGGAACTAAGAAAAGTGCCGACGAACGGACGGAAAAATTTTTATTCGATTTTCGGATTGAACGTACCGTGAAACGTAAAACCTCACATTTTGAGGGGGGGGGGGGGGGTACAATTTTTTTTTCTTGGTCAATTCCAAAGGTTCATTATTGAAAATAATAAACAAAATACTCTCCTTGTAACTCCGAAATCATAGATTACCCACACGTACATCGAATATCTTTATAGGTAATAAATATTGATTCGTTGCTTAATATATTTATTTATCTTCTCCATATACTAGGGTAACGAGTAACATACAAAGATCCAGTAACAGACAGTCTCAAGTTCGGACCGAAATTATAAAACTGATGTTGCGGTGGTCCGATGGGTAGGATAGTGCAGCCCTTTAGAGTATAAATCATGAGTCAGTTTGTACTTACAACTCAATGGGAGCACCACGGAATCAAGTGGAGTTTGATGCTGCAGGCGGTGTTTTCAACCATCCATTGCATTTTCCATTCTAGAATTTCAAAATGGGGGCGGGCAGGAAGTGTTTAAAAGAAATGTTTGAAATACGCTCTTTTTGTTGTTCACATCGTTTTTCATGTATAATTAATTCCAATGTTAATTATTCCAAATTAATAGTGAACTAATTTCATTGTTAAATAAATTCTAACTTGTCTGTGTCTGTTACTGGGGGTCAGACCTCCTTTCATAATTGAGAGATTGAAGTTAGAAATAACCGATTTGAAGGATCCAGAAGCTGCCAAACAATGGAAGACACGTGGTTGTATGAAAGAAAAATAGTTGGAAAACGATGGATATATTACAAAGGCCTAAAAATCCAGTTACTGGTGACATACGAGTATCTATCTCGTATTTTTGTCTAGATATCATCTCATTTCATTGGGTTGGTTTCCATCAAAGAAGAAGAAATTTATTCGAACGTATAGTTTCTGAGGGTAGAATAGAACGTTCATAGATAGTTCAAGTTCATAGATGAACTCACTCAATCTTAATCATCCCCCGTCCCTCACCAGAATATCACGTTTCATTTCTCAAGAAATTCTACATTGAATTTCAACGTGTATCTTCTCGTGATTCTTCTTTTCGTATGAATTTTAACGTGTTTAGGTTGTAACTAATCTACTACACTTTAGACCATCTTCCTTCTACTCACTTTCCAGTTAGCTACATTTCTTCAGGTAATATCACATTGCCTGTCAGTAGATAGGTCTTAAGAAACCGATCACTTAAATTTTGAACTGACCCTCATCCCAAAAATTTATTATTTATTTATTATTTAAAATTTATCATCAAATTCTAGAGAAAATGGTAGTAATTTTTGGTTACACCAGCATCACAAAACCAAATGTCATTATTACTTCAAAATCTACCATGTTTGCTCTTTTGGCACGTGAAAAAAATTCCTCGAAAAATCAAAATGATCCACTCGTTTTTCATATTTTAGACCTTCCTTAACAAATTTGTTTCCGTTTCCTACGGATATGTGTCCATAAATCATTGTAACGGGGACAATTATACGAAGATAGTGTCCAATTTTGATGAAATTGTCGTGCGGACTGGAGCGTAGAATACTCTACATGAATTGCAATGCCCAATAACTTATAGTAGATCAATGCGACAGCGCAAACGTAAAATCCTTGTAATGTTCAAATTTGATGTTTTACGTTTCAAGGTACGTAGAATCCGAAAATCGAATGAAAATTTTCCGTCCGTCCCCCGTCCGCCGTACGCGGCACTTTTCTTAGCAACACTGGACCGATTTGGTTCAAATTTGGTATATGGGCTCCATTTGGGGTCTAGTTGTGCCGCGAAGCTTTTGGTTGATGTCAGTCACTTCTAAGGGGTGAAAATTGAGGGTTAAAATTTTCAAGAGTGCCCTAGCTCTAAAACTCTCGAAATAAAGGTATCGTTTTTTAACCAACTTTAAATAGTATTGAATTTTTAAAAAATTTTGAGACCACCATGAGCTCTGTAGGACAAACCGTTCGGTCCCTACGAGTACTTAGGTAAGGGTTTTCCTTCGATTAAACAGGATCACGAGTGTGAACCACAAAAGAGGTCTAATACCCGTTCAAATTTCATCTGAGGAAAGTGCGATCGCTGTTCATTTCTTCGATTTGTATTCAGTTTTGCTTTCTGAGCAACCAGTAGTCGAATTTCCATATGAAGCTCTCTATTTTTCGAATCGAGTGTGAAGCGTTTAGTTCTTTCTAATAAACTTGATTGTGAAGGTGTGAAGGCAGTATGGTGTGGTAGGTAGTACCTACCATTGGTTGGTAGGTAAAAAAAAGTTGGTGGGTAAAAAAAAAAATCGCTGCGGATCATTGCCCAAAGGTTTCTTATTTTCTGCATAGATCACCCTTCTGTATAGATCCCTCCCTACCACCTACTGGGGCATTTTTGAAAATGACAACCCTTCATTTCCATTTGGTTGGTGGTTGGGGTTGAAATTTTCAAAAATTCCCCATTAGCTAGTAGGTACTTATGGTTGGTAGGGAGGGATCTATACAGAAGGGTGATCTATACAGAAAATAATAAACCTTTGCGCAATGATTTGCAGCTTTTTCATCTGATTTCATTGAAACATACAAAAATTGTTCCAGTACAGGTGGGATCTGATATCGTGGGTCATCGGTAGTCCCTGCGTGAAGAATAACTCCCTTGTAATTAGTCCGATTTTGAAACAATTTTCAGTGATTGAGCGGGTTAGTCACCACAATGATGGCCGCATCTACGTATGCGCAATCGTAAATTCCTTGCCGCACTCATAACTTTTACAGTTCTCATCCTATTCCATTGAAAATGTAAGGGGTCGCTCGGGATTAGATAGTCGTGCATTAATTTAGTAAGAGAAATATTCATTTACTAAGTTTATAATGAAACTTTTGCCAATGTGTTTTGTTACAAAATATGAATTTAATCAATAAACTGGTGATCATTTTATTTGAAACGTGACATATTTTATTCTAAGCTAGCTTGGTGCTTTTTATTAGGTATGTATGTAATGTGTTTTTTTTTCTTCAAAATTTTTGGTTTATGCTAAATCGGAATATTAGGACGGGAGAAAATTATGCTTGAAAGAAGCTCATGTTTGCTCAGGCAAAGAACTAACCTTTGAGCCTGTAGCGATGCAATTCCTAGTATGCAATAGGGGATCTTCTGAGACTCAATTTGTACAATCCTGGAAAATTAGAGTGAGCTCGGCCTGTTCTTGTTTTCTAGCCTTGTTTTGTGCTCAACACACAACTAATATTGTTCAGAAGGGTCTGAAACGGGGAGATGAAAATCGCTTTACCTATTGGTTTTGGAGTACCTTTTAAAAAACCAAAATCACAAGTGGAAACATTGCTACTACTATCTTTGGTATACTAGAAGCCCACAGGAAATCAAGTCAAGAATTTGTAATCAAAACCCATCTTTAGAGCCAAGACCATAATACACGAGTGTTTGTTATCTGATGATGGGATTGTTATCGTTTGTCATTCAAAACCCCACTCGAAACAAAGAGAATTCCCAAGTATCGAAATGAAGTGCGGGAAATCCAACTACCGACTGAAAATAATTATTTACTTTGCCCAGGTGAGTGATGTTGACGTTGAATGTGTTATTTTGATTGATTAATTTTCTGAAACCTCTTTTCCCCGTGATGCCGTAGTCTCTGAAAGTAAGCAAGTTATAAAAACACAATAAATTATAATATTTGTATTCATGATAAACATCTCTTTTATTCGTTTCTTTTTTTCCATATGACACTGCTCTTTGTTATAGCAGACAAAGTGGATTATACGATCTGTAACAATTCTGATCTGTCAAAATTCTCATTTCTCATTATGCCTCGTACAAGGTTAAATAATAAACATATTTATATCTTTTTTGTTTCGCCAGAAACTCTATCTTGTGATCACACGAAAGTGTCGCCTTACTTTGTGGAGTCCATCAACAGCAAGCAAGGATTTTGGGCTGTCCCTTGCCCCAACCGAGTTACCTACAACCTGGGCCTGTGTGCACCATCCAACATCAAGGAATATGTTCTGATGGGAGAACACCTTTCTCACAAGTAATATTACTATTATTTACGTTTGGTGTTCAAACAACATGTCTTCATGTTGTATTTGGCAACATTTGTGGTTTTCTTTAACCCAAAAATATTAATATTCCTAGGTAGGTCACTTGAAAACGTAAAACCGGAAGGAATGATCTATTGGAGGCTACTACGTAATTGTTACTAAATTATCCCAAATCCATCGTATATCATGATCCAGAAATTTCCTGTTTTTGATTATTACAGTTTACGAGCTTAACGAAGTTGATACTTCATTTAAAAATGATACTATTAACCGTTAGATAACTATCTATCGGTAACAGAATCTGATGTGAGAATGAGATCTGACGTGGCTCGGTTGAGGCAAGACGGCCGGCTCATCCTCGAGCGTCTCAGACTCGACAAGATTCAGCAGCTGACTCTGAAAGGTTTACTCTTTATCGGGAGCTCAACCCGAGCGTTTAATTTTTTTAATTTTTTTTTTTTTTACGGGAGTGGGGAAACTCTTTAAGAGCAAAGGGGAAGTTCACCCAAACAGTGTTGGACTCCCCAGCATTGGGGCTACCAACTAAAACCCCAATCCCTCTGCTTAGGACTCACCCCGGAACCACTTGCACAGTATTACTACAGGGTGAGCCCTTTTTTGTGCCAAAAGGCTGCTCCTACTTCTGCTCTCCAATCTGATCTCTTCGTCAATTCTATTCCTCATCTTCTTCCTCCCATCTTCCATCGAGCTTTTTTGCCTTGAGGACTGCTGTGACAAATACTGACACTGTTCAACCTAGCTCTGCATGAGGCTGTCAAGAATGCAGATTAGAAGGGAACAATTGTCGACAGAACATGGCAGATTCTGGTTTATGCCGAAGACCTTGCTTTGTTGGGGCGAAGTCTTGATGCCCTGCAGGAGGCTTTTGGGGTTTTGCATGAAGGGGGAAAGCCAATGGGTCTACGAATAAATGAAAGCAAAACTAAATACCTCAAGATATCTCCCCCGAGCCGTGTCCAGCGGGTGCCCAGAGGGGTGACGTTTGGCTCTTAAAAGTTTGATGAAGTCAGGTCCTTCACCTTTCCAGGGAGCTTGGTCACGAATAGAAATCAAGTGCAGGATGAGATATGCTCACGAATAATGGCAGGCAGCTGAGAATTGTATGCCATTATGAAACTCTTCAAGAGCCGTGTGATCTCCAGATCAACGAATATGAGGCTATATAGTGCGGCCTGTGGTTTGTTATGGATCGGAGGCTTGGACATTGCGGGCTGAGGATGAGGCTAGACAGTGGATATTTGAGACAAGGATTATAAGAAGGATCTATGGAGCGATCAGAGAGGGCCATTGTGTGGAGAGCAAGACAGAATGCAGAAATTGATGAAATATTAAAACATAAAGACATAGTCCGATGCATCAAAGCTGAGCGCATCCAATAGCTGGGACATGTCGGCCGCATACCAGTGGAGGCCTGCCCGAGAATGATGCTGCGAGCTAGGATGGAAACTAGAAGACGAAGAGGTCGTCCTCGGAGCCGCTGGCTTGATGATGTCTTGAGGGACCTCCGGGTGGTGGGATTGCGGAGGTCTCAGCCGGGTCACTGTACCCAGTGGCGGAAGGGAGTTCGGGAAGCCAAGGGCCACATCGGCCTGTAGAGCTGTGTAGTTAGTTAGTTGTGACAAATACTGCCATTGCGTCCCAGCTCGACTTGTTTTTAATCATCTCATGTATGATTGTCTGTGGACGCAACGTTCCAATGACCTCTTCTGCACTCCTCATTATACCCTCCCATCGTGGGCATGCGAAGAAGGTGTGGCAGACATCATCCTCTTCTATCCCACAGTATCTGCACTCTGGGTCAGTGGCTTTCCCGATCTTTACTAAGAAGGAGAGGAAGTATCCATGCCCCAAAAGGAATTGAGTCAGGTAATAGTTCACCTGGCCGTGTTTCCTCTCCAACCAAGCCTTTAGATCGTCATTCAAGAGGGCTTCCACGGGCTGTCCACCTTCCACGGGTTAACCAGAGCGTTAAGACCTGCAGTTTCAACAGAGTCAGTGGGCTGAGTTTGTGGAGCAAAAGATGGCTGTTCACATTAAGATACGAGTTGGTATCTCTACGTCAAGCACTATAGCACTATAACAAGTGCCGATCAGAGGAGTGCTCGATGTGCAACCGCCATGTTAGAGAAGACCTATACCACTTTCTGTGTGTCTGTCCTGGCTGAGTTCTGGGTGGCTTGCTTTGGAAGGCGCGAACTCTCACCAGAGGATGCCATCAGCCGACTAGTCGGAGCGGATTGAAACTCTCTGGCACTTTATTGCCGTACTGCCTACCGCCACAGGGCAACGTCGGTCAGAGAGTTCAATTTTTGAACCTGGCAGGTGCCCTACCCCAGCTACCCTAGCTAACCGAGTCTCGTTTCAATAATATGAGTTTTATTCTCCGTTTTCAATTAATTATTTACTTTGTTTTGATCAATTTTATACCTGTGCTCCCGGCAGACGGGCTATCCATGCCGTTTTGTTTATTTACTATGTTCAGTTGTTAATTTCAAGATTACTGGACTAAATAAACGTTTTACATTCTTCTATTCTTTCTACCGGCAACAGAATCTGATACTGTACCTTTATACTGTTACAGAGCGCGGGGCATATTCTACCTCTCCACCAACGCAAATAAGCCGTACGCAAAAGGATTTCCTGGCAGGAAGAAACCACCTTATATTCCTTGATTAATAGTAAACAAATAATTCATGTAAAATTAATACCGTAGCACTAATTCTGAGTACAGCTTAAGAACATCTCAGTGTACCTAAATGTGCTACTTTTCAATCAGGAAAAATGGTGATGTTGAGGGATGGAGTACAAAATATCAAGAAATTTACAGCAACGCAGATACTTGTAAATATTGTACAATTGGAATTTCATGTCTCGAGGTGCTGCAATGCTCATTACCTAGCAAAACTGCTGAATGGTGTCCCTTTAAGTGAATCCATTTTTGATTTCGATGAAATGAGGTGAAGTGAGGACACTTCTTGAAAAAGGCAGCGGAGTGACCTGAACTATGACCTAATTCTCAAATGTCTACTTTATGGTTTGATATCTGATAATTCCCATCACAAAAGTTGTTTGATGTAAGGCAGCGCTCATTTCACCAGCATCCATCCATGTTCCACATTAATTTGCTCCTTCTCAAGCTTAGTTGATAGGAGATGAAATACCAAAACAATACTCAATCACCATTTGTAATCGGCTCTGAATAACTGCTTAAATTTACGTAAACTGAGGAGTTATCAAGTAAAAAGTAACACATCCATTTTTAGAAGAAGCACGTTTTTAAAAACTTGTTCAATCTTTTAGATGGGTCTGATCTGTTCCTTCAATCCTGTTAGCATTCCTTAAAGGACAAATCCCAACCGGGATAACGGAACATATCCTGTAAGAGTCTCGAAGATGAAAAGCCAATTTATTTCAAAAGGGGACATATCCAAACTATTCTAGTACCTTTCTGAGGAATCAAATTTTAACTCGGAGATTATCCATAGGTTCAAAAGGTGTTGCTCATGTTTCAAGGAGACGACATGTAGCTCTAATGGTTCCGTTTCCATGCAACCGAGGATATCTTCGAAGCTCGAGTTTGTACAGTTTTTCCCACTCTGTGATTCACAGATTCGTTTTGTTCCCAATTTTTCTTCCTGTTGCTTCCGAGTTTATGTTACTGTTACTTGTGATTTTGGTTTCCATAATGGAGTCTACCGTGGGTGAGCTCAATGTTGGATGTCGTCGGCTGTGAATTTCTGTTTAGCAACTAAAATTCATCATGATTGGCGGAGATCAGATGGAAGATGTAGGAGTAGTATTGCAGAGTGAATATAGGCTTGAGAAAGGGGCCATAGTTTGCCCCGAAAGCGCTAGCCAAATAAATGTTGAAAAGAGTATATTGACGTCCTCTGCTTCCTCTCCACAACAACCAAGAAAATTCATCAAGACTATCAAGTTGGAGGTGGAGCAAGTGCATCAGATGGTGTTTGTCAGACGAATATTCTTGTACTTACGTTCATGGATGAGTCACTTTTGAAACGCTCCGGTCCCGAGGATCCACTAGCTTAGGCGATGAGAAGCAAACCACTAGAATATGAGAGATTAGCATTTGAGTTTTCAATCAAAAGGAACATTTACATTTTCCATCAAGATGACTCTAATCTATATTTAAAATGGCGGTTGCTCCCTTATTTATGAGTTTGAAAAATTCGTATACTGGGATATGATCTGTTATGCCGATGTGTTCAATAGCTGAATCGGGGAAGCACGGTGAAACTGTACAGGAGGTAGCACGATTCGTTCTTTTCTCTTCCTGAACAATTCTGGAAAAGGCCTATTTATTAAATTTTGATCCCAACATCTCAATTTATCACAAAACTTCTCATATTTCGACAATATGTTATATGCTACTCCTCAACTACTCTAGCCAACTAAGGATTATAGCTGGGTAAAGTCAAAGTTGATCTACTGAAATTTGGCCAGTCACCCTGCTTTACCATACGTTCTGATCAACTTCGAAGCACCCAAAACCAGGAAGTCTCTCAGTTTCACGGGATCTTTACAATTCACAAACAGTCTCAAAAGTCCACACTCTGAGACATACAACGTATCTAAATAATTAGGTACCTATAATGATACGTGATACGCATATGAATCTCATTGTTGATCATTCAGAATGTCGGAATTTCTGCTCTATTCTGTGATATAATTAAGATCTGCAGTAGAAACGTTTTTAGAAATCTAGTGTTTTAGTTCACATTGACTCGTTACATTAGAGAAAACGTAGGGGTTATGGTGTTCGAATGGGTTGATTGGTTAATATTCGTGACAGAAATTAAGAAAGATCAGCGTTAATTTATTTTCATGTTCAGAATTTAGTATTCATGTAAATTAAATAAAGTATATTGAAAATACGTTGTTTTTTATTCTCCGCGTTGAATCTTTTCTTATGTGTAAGTTGTAATTAAAGTAGAGAGTGAAATACTGGAATAAATAATTTAGTCAAGCAACAAAAAATTAGTAGCCCTAAAATTAGACAAGGTACCGTATTTGGTTTATTATCTTCAATAATAAACCTTTGGAATCGAACAAAAAAAAAGTTAACCCTCAAAATTTGTTGGTTCACGTTTCAAGATAGTGGAGAATCTGAAAATCGAATAAAAATTTTGCCGTACGCGGCACTTTCCTTAGTTCCCATGGACCGATTTTGATGAAATTTGGTATATGGGCTCGATTGGGGTCTAGTTGTGCCCCGAAGATTTTGGTTGATGTCAGTCACTTCTAAAGGTTGAAAAATAAGGGTTGAAATTTTCAAAACGACCTAGCCGAAAAACTTTCGATATAAAGGTATTGTCTTTTCATCAATTTGAAACAGTATTGAATTTTTAGAATCGAATGAGACCACCCAGAGCTCTGTGGGACCAACCGATCGTTGCCTATGATAAATTTAATCAGAAAAACCGTATAAACTACTGAATAAACGGGTTTTCCCATATTTCTAAGGCAATTAGTGTTCGATTTTGATGATTCCAGCGGCAATCTTTCAGTTTTTCAATTCCCATGGTCCATGCACTAATGAAATTCTAAAATCCATGAAAATTGCAAGTTTAGCTACATTTTATGGGAAAAACATACCAAATTGAATTAACGGTTTTTCCCATATTTGTCGGGCAATTATTGTTCGATTTTGATGATTCCAGCGGCAATATTTCAGTTTTTCAACTCCCTAGGGCCTCGCACTAATGAATTTGTAAAATCGTTTAAATTTTCAAATTTAGGTACAACTTTTTAAGTTTTTGCGCCTTCGATTTGGCGAAATACTGACCCGGAACGAGGAACGAACGTCGACCGACTGAGACCCCCTTAAGACATAACATACCATACTGACTATGGGTAGCTGCTTATATATAAAAATGTTTAGTTTAAATATATGTTATAGTCCTTAGAATGGAGATATTTGTCTTGTTGATACGTCGTCGTCCTTAGAATGAAGATATTTGTCTTGTTGATAGATCGCAATGTATCAACGAAATTACAAAAAACTTATCGAGGGCGACTCAATCTCAGCACTGGTAGGGGCGGAGACAGGCCTTCTGCTGCTAGTGGATTAAAATGTTCACGATTGTTGCGCATGAAGGTGATGGTGTATTTGACGAAGAGTTCAGAGGGCGTAAGGATTTGAAAATCATCGTAAATGGTTTTATTTCTGACGTATGGTGGCGAGTGGACAATATAGTGTTGTACAGAGTGTCTACACTTAAGATGGGCATAACTTCAGGGTTCGATTCTACAAGATGTTTCCAACAAAAAATCTCTCGTAGCAATTTTCTTTTAACCCACTCAAAATTAAATTTTTTTCACTTTAAAGTTTTTTTTGCGTTTTCGACCTTACGGCACTGATTTGGTCATAATTCCCTTATTTCTCATGCAAATTCAAATCTAACTACACCGAAGGAAAGAGCGTTAAAACCCCAGGCTACCTAGTGCAAAATCAAAGTCTTTCAGCAATAAAATAGTTTCAAAAAATCAAGTCAAAAAGCAAACTTTAAATTTTTTTTGAAACTTGACTTTCTTCAACCAAAGTTTTTACTCTAAATGCCTGCTCCTTTCGATAGGCGCTGTTCGGAGAAAACATGCTCAAATTGTCAGCTTTCCAACGGTCTATCAATTTTTCTTTTTAACATTCAAATTGGAAGAGTAAATGAAGTTTGACTGTCAAAAAACGTGTGTTTTACAGGAAAATCCAGTGTTTTAAGCGGTTTATGGTCCTCCTCGATCTTAGGACGGCTTGGCGAGTTTGGTATAATTTTCTATGTAATTTTTCACGCTGAATCCAATGGTGATACTTCCGAATGATTCCGACTGCTAGAAAGTGGATTTTTAGAAGAAAAACCTGGTTATTCGTACATAAAATACGCATTATTCGTAGATATGGTAGTGAGCATGAAGTAACACCTGTCAACTCAATAAAAACACTGAATTTCTAGCTGATTAAAGTTTTGTTGAGTAGAAATGTGTTAATTGATGCTCACTACTATATCTACGAATAATGTGTATTTTATTTACGAAAAACGAAGGTTTTCGTCAAAAACCCCACTTTCTAGCATTCGGAAGTATCACCATTGGATTCAGCGTAGAAAATTACATAGAAAATGATACCAAACTCGCCAAGCCGTCTTGAGATCGAGGGGGACCATAAACCGCGAAAAAACCGGATTTTCTTGTAAAACACACGTTTTTTGACATTCAAACTTCATTTACTCTTTCTTTTTGAGTGGTGAACAGAAAATTTGATAAACAGTTGGAAAGGTGACTATTTTAAGATGTTTTTTCCGAAGAGCGCCCAACGAGATGGGCAGGGATTTAGAGTGAAAACTTTGGTCGAAGAAAGTCGTTTCAAAAAAATTTTAAACTTCGCTTTTTGACTTGATTTTTTGAAACTATTTTACTGCTGAAAGATTTTTATTTTGCACTAGGTAGCTTAGGAATTCAACGCTCTTTCTAACGGTGTAGTCAGATTTGATTTTTCAGGAGAAATAAGGGAGTTATGACCATTTCAGTGCCTTAAGGTCGAAAACGCAAAAAAAAAACTTTAAAGTGGAAAATAAGGAATTTTGAGTGGGTTAAAAGAAAATTGCTAGGAGACATTCATTTTTGTTGCACATAAATTTTTTTGTTGGAAATATCTTGTAGAATCGAACCCTGAAGTAATGCCCATCTTAAGTGTAGACACCCTGTATAGTAGCATTCTGCTGTTGTTCGATTCGGCGGAACTCCGACTTCGAGCATGGGCCTTCGTGCCGGAGCCATTTGAGCATGCATACGTTCATATGAGCCTTCAAATGCTTGTTCAGCGTCAAAGGAGGCGGTTCGACAGAATTCTTTATTATTGTATGAGTTTTAAATATAAGGCAGTGAAGTACCACTCTAAATTTCAACTGCTTAGTTATAACTTGATTAGTTAATCAGTATATTTTTTGATGTGTGGAACAATTAAACTCTCAAATATTTTAGAGAGGATCTACAACAGACTGATAGGTGTATAGAGAGTATCATAATGATGGTTGGATGCTTCCAGGCTTTATCTCAGCCGGGCTGCTGCTGTGTAGATGCGAGTCAAGTGTGAGCAGAGACAACATGGTGCACGCGTCAGAAGTCTGGACATCAGAGTCTGGATCAGATCAGATCTGGACATCCCCTCACAACTCGGCCAAATCAGTTCATATAGTTTCCCAAGAGAAAGACATGACCACAAACAGAAACGGACTCTTCAAAAAGCTCTAAAATCTAAATGCAGGAGAGTATGGCTTTCTAGACTGGATGTTTTTCGTTTGTTCTCTACTATTTCAAGCTACCCAACCTTCGATAATTTGCAATTAGTTAGGTAAGTGGTTTCTTCTCTTCTTATAAACGATTTTTCCCAGTATTAGATAGGAAAGTATTCCGTATTATTGCTGATGAGCAGCTACGTCGTGGAAGACTCCAAGCCGAGAAATACTTTGGAGCAATTCATTTAAGATTGCCGGACAGCGGACTTCTCGCGAAGGCAATTTATACATTTTTTTCTCTGATTCATAGAGTTTGCACCGAATCATTCACTCTCCTCCATACGTCATGGACAAAACTAGGTATTTATGAAGATTGCAACATCCTCACTCCATCAGAACTCTGTCAAACCCACCATCACCTTCTTTCGCAATAAGTAACTAGTAACAAATTAGCAGAAGACGGACTATCCTTTCGAATAAGTCGCCTATTTTTTGTAATTTCCTTGATATAGAGTAAACCACGAGAGCAAATTATTGCAAGTACGAGACTATAAAACTGGAAGTCAAATTTAAATTAATAGGTAGTTATCATAATAAAGTGTAATTTCAATTAATATTAAATTGTAATAATTCATTATCTAAATTCGAATTTACAAATTTAAATTTTGCACAATTGTTTTAGGACTAATGATGGGGTTTTGACCCGAAACCAGTCTCCAACAGATAGAATTGTATTTAGGTAGCAGAGGGGTCCCAATTTTTTTTCTCAATGAAATTGGGATTTATCTCCAGGCGGCGAGATTCGAACCCCACGACCCCCGCAGAAGTCGGCTCGAACATCGGCACCAAAGAACGCGCGCCGCAGCGACCACGCCCACATCGGACCCCTAATAATAATACCTTGTGTATCTTCCTTCGTATTTTATGTTTTATACAGGTAATTTATCAGCCCTGAAGTGACCTATAATCATTGCGATTCGCTCAACTTTTACGATTTTCTTGAAGATTTGTTGACATTTTTGATGGATTGTGCGAGTTATACCTTAGATAGTCATTACTCAATAACAGCATAACATCCTCAAGGAAAACTGAGCGGCCAGGTGTCAACCAATTCGTATTCGGATAATAATGAAAGCATTGCCTCATTGGCATAAATGTGATTTGCATACGATGAACTCACATACGTATATCGAGGGGACCTACTGAGATGGACTATTGCCTTATCAAGTAAAAAACCATGATTCTCCGGGTAGATACTGTACTTCTATCATGGTGGTTCCTTATTTTCGAGTTGCTTTAGAACTGACCATCCGTGGGCATATCCCAATTTTTTGTCCCCAATGACATGACTAGACATATCGAACAATGAGCATGGGAATCTCTTCACACACACATTAATATGAATTAGGCTTCTAACGTAGTCGAGCTCTCACCATCCTGCCGGTCGGTCGCACGTCAGAAGGACTTCTAGTTTTGGCCATTGAATTAAATCAAAAAATTTTCCAGCTCAATAAAAGCTCAAATTTTGGTCGTTCAGAGGTGACCTACCCACGAAGATTCGCTGGAATACAATTTAAGGTAAGACAGACACTATTTCAAGAGGTTAATAGAAACGAGCTATGTAGATATTATAGTAAGATGACCGAGCTTTTTTGACAGAGGATTTTTTTCACGGTTTCAGTTTCGATCGTTTTGTCACAATATGAAGCTCACAAGCTCAAGTTCTAAGTAAATGAAGGGCTGAAAATTGCAATGTAATTTAGTTAGTATTTTGAGTAAAATACAAGCCTGGGCAGAGTACACAAGATTATGCCCGAAAACGTAAGTTTTTGAAGTGTTATCTCCCATTTCCACCCTGCCAAAAAAAATCCGGCCACGTAGTGCACAACTAGATGGATTTCCGCGTCAAAGAAAAAGAACCAAGAAAAACGGTTGAAAACTAAGGCCTGGGCACAGTACACAAGATTATGCCCAAAAAAGCGAGTTTTTTAAAATATTATTAACCCCCGTTGCTCCCCTTAAAAGCCAAAATTCATATTTCCGGCCACGTAGTGCAAAACTAGACACATTTCCGCGTTGGACAAAAAAAGAACCACACACACTATATTGCCTGCAGGCCGTCGTCTCAACAGTCTAGCGTGAAGTATGCAAAATACACTCATCGTACGGCGGCCTTCAATTGAACTGACAGTGTGTGGGCGCCCTAAGACCTGGGCAGAGTTCACTAGATTATGCCCGAAAACACACGAAAACTATTGAACCCTCTTTTCCCCCTTTAAAATTCAAAATTTAATATTCGGGTCAGGTAGTGCTAGATTGATTTCCGGGCCAAACAAAAAAGAACCAAGAAAATCGGTTGAAAATTAAGGCCTGGGCAAAGTACACAAGATTATGCCCGAAAACGCACGTTTTTAAAATTATTAATCCCCCTTTCCTCCCCCTCCCACCATTGAAATTCAAAATTTAAAAATCCAGCCACGTAGTGCACAGCTAGATAGTTTCCCATAAATAATAAAGAACCATGAAAACCGGTTGAAAACTAAGGCATGGGCAAAGTACACAAGATTATGCCCGAAAACGCACGTTATTTAAATTATTAATCCCCCTTTCCTCCCCCTCCCACCATTGAAATTCAAAATTTAAAAATCCGGCCACGCAGTGCACAGCTAGATAGTTTCCCATAAACAATAAAGAACCATGAAAACCGGTTGAAAACTAAGGCATGGGCAAAGTACACAAGATTATGCCCGAAAACGCACGTTTTTTAAAGCCTCCCCCCCTTCCACCCCTTAAAAGCCAAAATTCATATTTCCGGCCACGTAGTGCACAACTAAACAGATTTCCGCATTGAACAAAAAAGGAACCTCGAAAATCGGTTGAAAACTAAATCACCCCAAACACTATAGGTATTGCCTGCAGGCGGTCGTCTCAACAGGCGAACGTGAGATATGCAAAATACACTCATCGACTCACGACGGTCTCGCGAAGGCCTCACGACAGCCTTCAATTAAACTGACAGTGTCTGAGCGCCCTAAGGCCTGGGCAGAGTGCACAAGATTATGCCCGAAAACGCAAGTTTTTAAAACTAATAACCCCCCTTTCCTTCTCTTTAAAATTCGAAATTTTAACATTCCGGCCACGTAGTGCACAGCTAGATAGATTTCCGGGCCAAACAAAAAAAGGCTGCAAATTATTACACAAAGGTTTATTATTTTTCTGTATAGATCACTCATCTGCAAAGAACACGGCTTTGCCATTGTTACCACCAACCAACTTGAAGAAAAACATCTATCGCCTTTCGGTCAGCTAACATTTGAACGGAGATTAAGCCTCTTTTGTGATTCACACTCGTGTTTCTGATTTACCGTAATTCCAACCCTTAAATTCTCGTAGGGAATGAACGGGTTGTCCTACAAGGCTCCGCGTGGTCTCAAAAAATTCTATATCATCTTAAATTGATGGAAACACAATACCTTTATATCAAAATTTTTTGAGTTAGGGCGTTTTCAAAATTTCAAACCTTATTTCTCAACCCTTAGAAGTGACCTACATCAACCAAAATCTTCGGGGCACACTAGACCCCAAATAGAGCCTACATACCGAAGTTCATCAAAATCCGTAAGCGGGACAATGCCGCGTACGGCGAACGGCCAAATTTTTATTCGATTTTTGAATTCTACGTACCTTGAAACGTAAACCATCAAACTCTCAGGGGGGGGGGGGGGGGTTAAAAAAATGTTCTTGGTCGATTTCAAAGGTTCATTATTGAAAATAATAAACCAAAATCAGCTGTGTTAGTGTTCAGTGTCTGAGTAACATTCACTAGTCTTAAGTGGTTGTGTATGCAGTTTTGGTACTACACTCTACTAGTTCTTCACACAATGTTCTCTGCAAAACTGTAGGTCGCATTGTATTGGAAAGCAGAGGGGGGGGGGGAGCTATTGAGGAGGTGGCAACTGCAGCTTCATACAGTGTGGTCAACTCACGACTTTGAAAATCGGTACGTGTCTGACACTGCATACACACTGAATTAAACAATTTTGTCATATAACTACAAGTCATATAATCTTCTGTTGAAGAAGTTGAGAAGTGCAGAGTGAAGAGAATGAGTCTAAATTATTAAACTTTGTTATCAAGAGATCCAAAAAAAAAGTTTCTTCAAAAATAACCATAATCCGAAGTAGACAATAATCCCAGTTTTTATGAAGGGTTTTCCATGTCAACTACCTAAGTATAATTAAAGTGTTTTAGCTAATACTTGGTTCTCAACTTTCCCTTCATAGGATCAATTTTTTATAAGAATCAGATGCATTGATTGTCAGATTGTTTACAATAAAGATATGCTAAAGGATTTTTTTGTGGAATTTTTCCGATTTGTACAACGTTGTAATTTCATTATCTCATGTGACAAATATACAGTTTCATTGATAAATTCCCAGATATCGAAGGTGCCAAGATGACTACAGCACTCTATGCGGCGTACGACGTCTACACGCAGATCCTCGATGATATCATAGGTGAGTGTTTAAGGAGAAAAAAAATCCGAAAATGTTATATACGGGTATATTATACAACAATTCACATACGAGAGCTCCAGTATTAATGTCATCTTTTAAGATCAATAATTGGATGGCTGGCGGATAGAACGTTGTAAGTCGTAGATGTTTAGTGGGATCAGAGATGGGCGAATTCTTATTCATAAATACGATTATGAATACAAATCATATTTGCGACTTTATGATTATGAATGCGAATACCGGTATGAAAATGAATATGAATACGAATACTATCGTATTCACACTTTGAATACGATTTTCCCCCGTATTCGTATTTTGAATACGATTTTATGATTTTTTCTATGATTTCCCCAAAAATCGATTTTTTAAAAAACGATTTTCCCTAAAAATCATAATTTTTAAAATGATTTTCTCCCGAACTCTGGACATATTTATAACCTAACATTTTCAAAATAATCAATCAAAATTCGAAACGCTCACAAATTCTTATAGGATTTTTCACGCAGAATCGAATGAGACCAACCCCAGGTCGCTACGACCAACCGAATAGAAAGTACGACGAAATTTCCGCAGAAAATCGTATTTTTTTAAACAATTAGCACTGGAAATCATTTAAAAAAATGATGATTTTCACCAGATATTTTGTCGTACTTTCTATTCGTCGTACCACCTGGTATCGACCTCGTAGCGTATCGTATACCTCGTAGCGACCTGGTATTGGTCTCATTCGATTCTGCGTAAAAAATCCTATAAGAATTGGTGAGCGTTTTGATTTTTTTAAATTATTTTGGCAATTTTAAGGAATAAATACGACCAAAATTGTGGTATGAATCATAAATTTTCTTTGATTTTCAGTGCAAACTGTAAAAAAAAATACGATTTTCAGCGGAAATGTCGTCGTAGTTTCTATACGGTTGGTCGTTTGATTGATTATTTTGACAATGTTAGGTTATAAAATTTATAACCTAACATATTTAATATGTCCACAGTTCCGGAGAAAATCATAAAAAATAGTATGATTTACAGGGGAAATCGTAAAAAAAAAATTTGATTTTTGGGGAAATCATTGAAAAAATCATTAAATCGTATTCAAAATACGAATACGGGGAAAATCGTATTCAAAGTGTGAATACGATTGTATTCGTATTCATATTCGTGTTCATACCGGTATTCGTATTCATAATCACAAAGTCGCAGATATGATTCGTATTCATGATCGTATTTATGAATAAGAATTCGCCCATCTCTGAGTGGGATATTGTTCTGTAAACACTCAACCCCAGATATTTTTTCCCTGTATGAACGTTGTAGGTTGTCACGCCGCCATTAACATGCTTAGGTGAATTATTTCTCGATATTTCAGACTGAAATTGATGATATGGAAGGACGTTGTAAGTCACAGATGTTTAGTGGGATATGAAACAGTATTGTTCTAGGGGATCTGGAGAATCTGATTAATTAATGAGAATAATTTAATCGTTGCTGTATTCTACCCCTAGCGAGCTATACGTTTCGTTAGAATACCTCTTCCTTGGTGGAGATCAACCTAGGACTAGGGATGATGAATGAAAGATACAAATTGAATTAGGAAAGATAAGTAGATATATTTTCCTATAATCAATGAGGCTTGTACCTACATAATACGTAGGTACATATTATGAGGAGGGGGGGGGGTATCAATAGAGTTTACCTACTAGATCTTTGGATTTGAACCACGAGGGTAAGGGAAGTGATCTTGTACGAAAGTAGGTACTTACAGTTCGAGACTGGGGAGCAATCCCTGAGTTGTGATTTAGGGGAACAAAGGAACTGTTCCATCAAATCAGCAATCAGGTGTCCGAGCAACTGTTGCTCTGTCACAGACATTCATGTGTAAACACTCAACCCCAGATGCCCTTTCTCTGTAAAAACGTTGTAGGTTGTCACGCCGGCTGGTTGTAGGTTGAACTATTTCTCGGTATTTCAGCCTCAAATTGAGGATAAGGAAGAACGTTGTAAGTTGCAGATGTTCAGTGGGATATTGTTGAGTAAACACTCAACCCCAGATATCTTTTCTCTATAAGAACGTTGTAGGTTGTTACGCCGGCATAACGCAGTTGAATTATTTCTCGGTATTTCAGCCTCAAATTGAGGATATGGAAAAACGTTGTAAGTCGCAGATGTTTAGTGGGATGTTGTTGTGTAAACACTCAACCCCAGATATCTTTTCCCTCTAAGAACGTTGTAGGTTGTCACGCCGGCATAACATAGTTCAATTATTTCTCGGTATTTTAGCCTAAAATTGAGGATATGGAAGAACGTTGTAAGTCGCAGATGTTTAGTGGGATGTTGTTGTGTAAACACTCAACCCCAGATATCTTTTCCCTGTAAGAACGTTGTAGGTTGTCACGCCGGCATAACATAGTTGAATTATTTCTCGGTATTTTAGCCTAAAATTGAGGATATGGAAGAACGTTGTAACTCGCAGATGTTTAGTGGGATGTTGTTGTGTAAACACTCAACCCCAGATATCTTTTCCCTGTAAGAACGTTGTAGGTTGTCACGCCGGGATAACATAGTTGAATTATTTCTCGGTATTTTAGCCTAAAATTGAGGATATGGAAGAACGTTGTAAGTCGCAGATGTTTAGTGGGATGTTGTTGTGTAAACACTCAACCCCAGATATCTTTTCCCTGTAAGAACGTTGTAGGTTGTCACGCCGGCATAACATAGTTGAATTATTTTTCGGTATTTTAGCCTAAAATTGAGGTTATGGAAGAACGTTGTAAGTCGCAGATGTTTAGAGGGATGTTGTTGTGTAAACACTCAACCCCAGATATCTTTTCCCTGTAAGAACGTTGTAGGTTGTCACGCCGGCATAACATAGTTGAATTATTTCTCGGTATTTTAGCCTAAAATTGAGGATATGGAAGAACGTTGTAACTCGCAGATGTTTAGTGGGATGTTGTTGTGTAAACACTCAACCCCAGATATCTTTTCCCTGTAAGAACGTTGTAGGTTGTCACGCCGGGATAACATAGTTGAATTATTTCTCGGTATTTTAGCCTAAAATTGAGGATATGGAAGAACGTTGTAAGTCGCAGATGTTTAGTGGGATGTTGTTGTGTAAACACTCAACCCCAGATATCTTTTCCCTGTAAGAACGTTGTAGGTTGTCACGCCGGCATAACATAGTTGAATTATTTTTCGGTATTTTAGCCTAAAATTGAGGTTATGGAAGAACGTTGTAAGTCGCAGATGTTTAGAGGGATGTTGTTGTGTAAACACTCAACCCCAGATATCTTTTCCCTGTAAGAACGTTGTAGGTTGTCACGCCGGCATAACATAGTTGAATTATTTCTCGGTATTTTAGCCTAAAATTGAGGATATGGAAGAACGTAGTAAGTCGCAGATGTTTAGTGGGATGTTGTTGTGTAAACACTCAACCCCAGATATCTTTTCCCAGATGCCCTTTCTCTGTAAGAACGTTGTAGGTTGTCACGCCGGCATAACATAGTTGAATTATTTTTTCTCGATATTTCGCATCAAATTGAGGATATCAGTACGTATACTACTTAGATTTTAGAAGGATCTCTTTGTGTGCACTCTTCGTAAGTCATATTGCCTATGGTTGTTATTGTTGGTACAGTTCCGACTCCAGAGAATACGATACCTCTCTGTAAACAACCAACACCAGACATCTTTTCCGTGGAAGGACGTTGTATAATATAATATATTATATTGTCACGCTACCGTCTTCTCGTCGCTAGTCGAGAAGTTTTCTTTGCTTTCGTCATTAATTGATGATCAACAGAGAAACTTTGTTCCTTGAATGTTGCCACGAAATTCAACGTTCTTTCCTCCGCCCAATCGATTAGGAAGTAATTTATTGAGAAGTATTGTATACTGGTTGTATAAAGTGAGCTTTGTAATTACCACATAAAAGGCATCCATGAAATACTTGATATTAATAACATGATTTTGTTGTAATGTCCATGTTTCAATAAAATGTTCTTGACAATGTTGTTACATGTATATATATCTATTATAGGTAGACGCTACTAAAAAAATATGTAATGTTATGGTTTAAAATTAAATTCATTGCTGTAGTTTTTATAATACAGTTTTAACACTTTTTTTGTTTGATGTCTTTCAGACCCACGTACCAGAGACCTTCCGCTGATGGGTAGCCCCATACCTATTATTTTGATTCTAATTGCCTTCAACTATTTCATCACATCGTTGGGACCAGAGCTTATGAAAAATAGACCGCCTTTTGGGCTCAGGAAGACAATGATCGCATACAACGCTTTCCAAGTTCTGGTGAACCTTTGGATGGTTTACATGGTATGTGATTTTTCGTATAAGTGTTTTCGCTCCGTGATGGATCAAATTATTTAGCGTCTATTTAGGTACTTATGAAAGTTACAAAAAAAAAAAAAGGTTTTGAAAAGCAAAATAGTCAATCCATCATCTTTTTAACATGACAAGCATATCCACACATCAAATAACTACTCCACATCTGATTGATGTATTCTGATTGTATGAATTGATCTATCTCGGAATACTAAACTCATTACTTTTCTCATACTTCCTTCAACGCTATTCTCTCATAATTCCCCTGCTGATTGGATTACTGTGAAATCCATCAGCAAATAAATTCTGGAACCAATCGGTTACTAACAAACGCTTCAAATTGGAGCAAAATCATGCGATTACGCTGTGAAAAAACAATTTTAAGGAAAATAAATTTTGTTAAAAGTAACGTACCTACGGTTTTGCGTCGGATGAACAAACACAGAAACAAATTTTTTCAAAAACCTTTAAAACGCAGTATGTGATTGGAAATTTTGATTTGGAGGACACACTTTTAGAAGCAAAAAACGCTAACATACGTTTTACGACGTATCTTAAATAGAAAGTTTTAAAAATCTGATTCAATTTATTGTTAATAAAGTATGCCGAAACAATATTTCTTTTCGTGTAGTACTTGAATAGTTAACTTGAGGGACATGAAGATCTGTGATGATGGGTAGCGACAAGGGAGCAAACTGATTATTACAATCAAAGAGACCCTTCAGTGATTATTAAGCTCCAATATGTCCTTATTCGTATCACTGACTTGACAAAGTAATATATTCAGGTGTTCCTCCTAGTTGTTCCTACTTAGTTGTTCTTACTTTTCTTCAAAGAAATCCTGCTTTTCTTCCGTTATAAGTAATCTGTCGTACAAAATATACGGGTGTCTGTACGATTATAACAAACAATACTAGTGGCAGTTGCCGAGTACTAGGAACGCCAAAATCAAGTTTCATGAGCTGAATAACCCTCTCCGTGATAACTGCTTCAATCTTCTTCCCTCTTCATCACCAGTAAAGTCGTTCTAAATTCATGGAAACTGCTCCCTAGCGCTTTTTGTGGGTAGTTCCATTAAAAACGCGAAATAGCCTAATTTAGCTTACCTACCATATCGCAAAAGTTGTAAAAGTTTGCCCTTAATGACAATGTCTGTGAAGAGAGAGTGTTTTTGGCTCACAGAAAAAGTGTTCGACCAGGGCTTACACGAAGAGTTCAAGTTCAAGCCAAACCACAACTCTCAGATACTTACATTGTGTACACTTTCCTCTCCTCTTGACAGACGACTGATTGTATCATTCTCGGTAAAATGTATTGAAGTCAGCCTCAAAGCGTATGAAGTCAGATGTACCCTGGAGAATGTTCTTAGAAATTTCCTATGCCTCGTTTCATTTCCTCCCGGGGTAATAACAGCCCAGTTTGCTGACGACACACCCACTTCGTCAAAATCAAATACCTTGGATGGAGCGGAAGGGGTACTCGTGCGCCACCAAAATACTATAGCCGAATGATCCAGCAAATGGAGGCTACAGATTAATAGCTTTAATCGACTGTAGTTCCATTCACCTGTCTCAGACAGAACTTTACTGGCTAAAGATATACAACGAAGTATTACAAATCGTCCCAAGAGTTATTTTCTTTGAAAATTCTTTATTGCATTTGTGTACCAAGATACAACTTATCTACAACAGATATTTTAACATAATATTGTGATTTCTTTATTATGAAACTTGTGACTATCAACTCACTCTATGTCTAACTCACTAGCTCACGTCGAGCAACTGGACAGCTTCTTCGTTGACGTGGACATGTATGGCTTCTATTTTGATGAATTCGTTTACAATTGGTATACAAAATTCTTTAATAGAAAATTTCTGATGTACCCGTATGCATTTACAACACTCCTCAGTACTTTCCTTTGGAACCGTTGTATAGTATCGCGGTTACTTTGAGCAGTACATCCACTCAACTTCTCCTTCCAAAGTCCAATCAGGCTTGAAGACTTGATTATACAGTGTTAATTTGTTCTTGATCGACATTTTTGTGTGCCGGCCTATCAACCAGTACATTTTTCCGAATTTGAGAATTGATTCCGCCTTCTTTTTCTTAAAGCCATGGGGGATGACAAGCGAGTGAGAGGGAACATGCCATTAGTTTTTTCGATTTATCTCAGCTATTGCTTGACCGATTTTAAAATTTCGAAGTGCTCCCAGGTTCATCAAATAGACCGAATAGACGTAACTGCACCTAACAGTCAATTTTGCAAAAAAATATTGATTGGGCTTTTATTTTTTTCTAGAATGTTGACAAAAACATGTCCAACATTGTGTATACTTTTATACTTTTATGTATAATTATTAATCTAAGCGTTTTCCATTATGAGGGCATGAAAATGTGACTATCCAAAGTGGCTGTTGGAATTTAATTTCAATATTACTGAATTATATGAGTAGCAAGGGAACAGCAAGTAAACAGGAAAAATCACTTTCGAGACTAATTCAACGAAGAACTAGAGGGAACCTACTTCCTACAGTTTGGGATGTTGCTCTCTCTTCGACGAGAATCAATATTTTTTCCAGTTCAGAGTTTAGAGATTTTTGAGATTTTTTTGAGAGAGAGTTTAGAGATTTTTGAGATAAACTATAAGGTTGAAAACACCGAAACTCGTTGATTCACTCGAGAGAAACGACTACTTCAAAGGCTTGTTTTCACCTACAATTGTTGGGAAAAGTCGAGAAAGAAGGTTGAAAACACCGAAATCCGTTGATTCACTCGAGAGAAACGACTACTTCAAAGGCTTGTTTTCACCTACAATTGTTGGGAAAAGTCGAGAAAGAAGGTTGAAATCACCGAAATCCGTTGATTCACTCGAGAGAAACGACTACTTCAAAGGCTTGTTTTCACCTACAATTGTTGGGAAAAGTCGAGAAAGAAGGTTGAAAACACCGAAATCCGTTGATTCACTCGAGAGAAACGACTACTTCAAAGGCTTGTTTTCACCTACAATTGTTGAGAAAAGTCGAGAAAGAAGGTTAAAAACACCGAAATCCGTTGATTCACTCGAGAGAAACGACTACTTCAAAGGCTTGTTTTCACCTACAATTGTTGGGAAAAGTCGAGAAAGAAGGTTACAAACATCGAAATCCGTTGATTCACTCGAGAGAAACGACTACTTCAAAGGCTTGTTTTCACCTACAATTCTTGGGAAAAGTCGGGAAAGAAGGTCGAAAAGACTGAAACTCGTCGATTCACTCGATTGAAACGAGCACTTCAAAGGCTTGTCTCACCTACAATTCTAGGGAAAAGTCGAGAAAGAAGGTTGAAAAAACCGAAATCCGTTGATTCACTAGCCAGAAACGACCACTTCAAAGGCTTGTTTTCACCTACAATTCTTGGAAAATGCCAAGAAAGAAGGTCGAAAAGACCGAAACTCGTTGATTCACTCGAGAGAAACAACAACTTCAAAGGCTTGTTTTCACCTCCAATTCTTGGAAAATGCCAAGAAAGAAGGTCGAAAAGACCGAAACTCGTTGATTCACTCGAGAAACGACCACTCCAAAGGCTTTTTTTCACCTCCAATTCTTGGAAAATGCCAAGAAAGAAGGTTGAAAACACCGAAATCGGTTGATTCACTCGACAGAAACGACCACTTCAAAGGCTTGTTTTCACCTACAATTCTTGGGAAAAGTCGAGGAAGAAGGTTGAAAACACCGAAATCCGTTGATTCCCTCGAGAGAAACGACCACTTCAAAGGCTTGTTTTCACCTCCAATTCTTGGAAAATGCCAAGAAAGAAGGTCGAAAAGACCGAAACTCGTTGATTCACTCGAGAAACGACCACTCCAAAGGCTTGTTTTCACCTCCAATTCTTGGAAAATGCCAAGAAAGAAGGTTGAAAACACCGAAATCGGTTGATTCACTCGACAGAAACGACCACTTCAAAGGCTTGTTTTCACCTACAATTCTTGGGAAAAGTCGAGAAAGAAGGTTGAAAACACCGAAACTCGTTGATTCACTTGAGAGAAACGACCACTTCAAAGGCTTGTTTTCACCTACAATTCTTGGGAAAAGTCGAGAAAGAAGGTTGGAAACACCGAAACTCGCTGATTTAAGTTATAACTTAAATCTACGATAAATGTTATATTGTTAAATGGTTGTTTTATTAAATCACAGCTCTTGAGAGAATAATATCCATAAGGTTAAATTTAGCCAATTTTGGTAAGTTATTTGCCTGTTCGCTAATCAATTCAAATCGTTTTTACTTCTTTAAACATTTTTGTACATAAAAATCGTCATCAAAATGTACTATTACAACATAATTACGATAAATCAGTGATAAAGTCCACAGTGTTGACAATAGTGAAGGTTGAACTGGTATTTTCCTTACTATACAGCGGCTTCAAGTAGATACTCATCGTTCAGTCGTTTGTAAGGTGTGTACCACGTAGGTAAATACTTGAGATTTTATTCAACATTTTACGAATTCCGTTTCAGGGTATGACGAGGGTGTGGCTGACTGGCGAGTATGGCATGGGCTGTTTTCCAGTAGATCGATCTTATTCGGATCACGCTATGCTGGTAATTTTATTCTCATTATTTTACTCGTTACTTTACAAATTAATTTATAAAGACCTGAAAAGTCTTGAGATTCAAACTTTTAAAATATTAAAAAAGTCGGTAAATAAGATCCACTGACGAATTTGGTTGAAGTTTTTGATTTGATTTTGTCTGTAACATCGAAGACGAAAATCCTTTATATTTGCAAGATTATAATCATGAAGTATTCCATACGGGGGACTCTGATGATGAAGAAGCCCGGAAGTAAATTTATTCAGGCAATAGGGTATCTGAAAGATCGATATTTCCTGTCTTACACAGGTACCTAAAATAATAATATATGTTTTTAACCAAATGAACCATGTATATTTTTCAGACATCCTGGATGGTTTACGTTTACTTCTTGACTAAAATCTCCGATCTCACTGATACGGTAAGTACATTAGATAACAAAGTGGATATGCCAATCACAATCCTACCTCCACCATAGAAATATTGAACCTAATTCAAGTTGTCTATTTCCATGAAAAATTCTAATAGTAAGAAACGCAGAATTCAAAAATCGAATTAAATATGAAAATGCTAGCTTACGAGTCTCGAAAACTCGTGATATAATGGTACCTGGTATTGTTTATGTCTTTACTTTTCCCGCTTCCTACCTATAATAACAATATCCTTTTCCAATAATTATTGTTTGTTGACGTGTAACAAACTATTACCACGAATGTTCTTACAGTTCTTTCAACTCAGTGGTATTTCTCAGTTTCTACCATTAGGGTTTTGGCAGTAGGTATATAATTTATGCATAAATTAGGGGCTTTACAACGAATGGTGAAAAATTTTTCTACGAACACGAATGACGAAGATGAAGTTCCTTAGCAACGACTTGATTGTAAGCGGAAATCACCAAAAAAACCAACCGTAACGCATTTTCTAAACGCTTTTTTCGTTTATGTGCCAAGCAAAGATATAAAATGTCAACAATGAATCGATGAACTACACGTTAAATCGATTTTCGACGGTTATTTTTTATTTGTTTATTCATTTTTACTCATTCAAGTTAATTTATTAGCGAAGCTTCAATGTATGGATCTATTTACAGGGTGATTGGATTTTTAGATTTTTACCTCCTGATGGTCTGTGGTAAATTTCTGTTTCTTTGTGTTTTCAAAGATTTTCATGGTTCTGAGGAAGAAGAACGTCCAAATTTCATTCTTGCATCAATATCATCATATCGGGATGGCGATGGCTGGTTGGGTTGCAGCAGCATTGATTCCAGGTGAGATGAACAGAACCAACATTGAATTCACACCGTAGATCTTATTATCTAATTTGAGTTTAAACCAATAGCTTTATGTGGTAAGATTGTATAGAATAACGGGAAACTATGAGTGTTAAATTTGAAAAACTTCTCATGAGCACTTGTGGTGATGGGATCATTGAATCCACGCCATTTCCCATTATAAATACTACTTATTATTAGTAGAAATAACAAATAATTGCCATAAAAAATAATCAAACATTTAGGGGTGGTCTTGCACTCGACCGGAGCTTTTCTGTTTTTTACGTTATTTAGTTGTGCTGAATCCGAGTCCGATGTCCGTTTGTTGGTTCACGTTTCAAAGTACGTAGAATCTGAAAATCTAATAAGAAAATGTTCCGTCCGTCCGCCGTACACGGCACTTTCCTTAGTTCCCATGGACCGATTTTGATGAAATGTAGTAGGGTCCTATATGGGCTCCATTTGGGGTCATGTCAGTCACTTCTAAGGGTTGAAATTTTCAAAACGACCTAGCTGAAAAACTTTTGATATAAAGGTATTGTCTTTTCATCAATTTAAATGAGTATTGAATTTTAAGAATCGAATGAGACCACCCAGAGCTCTGTAGGACCAACCGATCGTTCCCTATGAGAACTTAATGGTTGGACTTATGAGTAATCAGAAATACAAGTGTGAATCGTAAAAGAGACCTAATCTCCCTTCTTATTTTAGCGGACCAAAATACAATCGTTGTTCGTTACTTCGCGATTTTCTCAGTTTTGTGTCCTTAGCAACCAGTAATAAATTTTCCTAATAATTAAGTCAACCTAAACTCTCTTTTTCATCGAATTGTGAGTGAAGCGTTTATTTCTTCAAAATAAACTTGATTGTGAAGGTAAAATATGGTTGGTAGGGAGTGGCAATGGCAAAGCTGTGTTCTTCGCAGGCGAGTGATCTGTCTCGATCCAAGGTTAGCAAGTTAACACGTCACACGTTACTACGTCACATCATTCAAATCTTCAGCTTTCATTAGCTTCCCTAATTTCTTCTAAACATTTTCTCGGAGAACAGACCCTATTACCGTTATTCCTGACCCATGCTCTTTTGAAAAAATAAATTAAAAAAACTTCTGTCAAGTGGGTGTGGCACATAGCTTCCTCGTATCCATAACCCGATTATATAGATGATCCGATGCATAGTAGTTGTTGGGGAAAGAAAGGGGTTTTGTTAAGAACCAATTAATCTTTCCGACATATAAGCATTTATTCAAAAGAAAACGAATTTTGGCATTTTCTTCCAATAAGTAGAAAAAGTATGATATAATTATATCGTGTTGCTATAAGAACGAAAATGAGGAGCTCCTCCTAATATTGTTTTCAAAATAATAATTCGAAAATCGTCTACCTACTCGAATTTGAGAATAATAAACCTCCTAGGTTTATACAAGAAAAATGGAAAATAAATAGAATATGGACAGTTCTGACCAGTTTTATAAGATGAGAACCAACTCCCGACACCCTTGACGCTGTCGACGGCGTGGCGAATGCGGCCTTGATCCCAAACGGCTGAACAGCACCAGTCAGTCAGGATACGGCGTTTTCGTGCAACTCCGTTCGAAGCAGGTGATGGTAGTGACACGGAATAGTGTCCTGGAAAAGATTGGTACCCAGAAATTAGATGGGAGTTCGATTTGGAGTGCACGTGGCACCTACGGGGCTTTTGGAGATCAGTAGGTAGGTACTCACTCTCTATCCACTGATGAACTGCACAAGAAATGGCACACACAGACTCCTGCGGTCCTTGAGGAAGAATGGACTAGGCAGGCAGTCAATGAGGAAGTTTCCACGGATGCTGATGACCGGGTGGAAGACAAGATTTTCTGGATATTGAAATACGTTTTCAAACATGCGTAAGAGGCAGGTCGCTGAAGACTGGTGAAGAGTACAGAGTCGAGGTGAAGAGTCGATTCCCACCCCGGAACATTCCCACTAACGCGATTCACTTGATACACAAGGGTTCACCGGGTCACCTTCACATTAATCTTACTTACTATAAAAATAAACAGAGATAAGCTTCTAGATGTTAAGGCAACAGTAGTTAATCTCAAAACATCAATCTCTAAGTACCTTTGACTACCCTCATCCATCTACACGCTAATCTGGACAATCCTAGAAAATTTCATCAAATTCGGATGAAAAATGTAAGTGAGTAGTGGTTGGATCAAAAAATTTCTCAGTTAGGCTGGGAGTCGAACCCGGGACACCTGGGTGGGAGTCAGAAGCGCTGCGTCTGAGCTATTGGGGCCTGGTAATAGCTTGTGTAGGATTTGAGATTCTGACGTATGCACGGCTGTTACAAGGATTTTACGTTCGCGCATGTGCATCGGCTACTATCAGTCCGGGGGTGATGATTTTCATAGGGGACCATCTAAATACTAATCTGTAACATCCCTGAAATTTTCATTGAAATCGGATGGAAAATGTTGGATCAAAATATTTCTCAGTTAGGCTGGGAGTCGAACCCGGGACACCTGGGTGGGAGTCAGAAGCGCTGCGTCTGAGCTATTGGGGCCTGGTAATAGCTTGTGTAGTATTTGAGATTCTGACGTACGCATGGCCGTTACAAGGAATTCACGTTTGCGCATGCGCAGTCGCTTCTATCAGTCCGGGGATGATGATTTTTATAGGGGACCGTCTACACACCAACCCGCACAATCCCTGAAAATTTCATATAAATCGGACAATAACTTCGTATAGTTATGCGCGTTACAAGGATTTCATGACAGACACACTGACACGGAACTAAAATTGTTCAGGAAGGTCTAAAACGTAAAACGCGAGTGGAAATTTTGATTTTGGAGACCTTTTTTTTCATCCTTGAAAAGTGAAAACGAAGCTTCCGCTACCTTGGTAGACTCGGAAGCAAAATTGACTGAAATATCCCATTCCTGAAATTTTCATCGAAATCGGATGAGAAATGTGGCAAGAATTTCACGACAGACAGACACGGAACCAAAATTGTTCAGGAAGGTCTGAAACGTAAAACGCGAGTGGAAATTTCCATTCTGGAGAACTTTTTTTTTCAACCTTGAAAAGTCAAAAGAAAGTTTCCGCCACCTTGGTAGACTCGGAAGCAAAAGGCCCTCGGATTCGGATTCAACACATCAAATACCTAACATAAGAAACCGACAAGCTCCGGTCGGATGCAAGACCGGAGCTCCTAAATTTTGTAGAGTAGTGTAATTGCTTCTATGAACACCAACCAGCTGAGTGTCCTGCGTCCTAGACCCACCTCGAAGCGTCTTGAAATTATCACAATGTGATTTCAAATTTTCTCATGACTGGGAGGTCGGATTTGAAATGACCTATTTATCCAGTACCAGGGCGAATAAATCAGTATTTCCCTGGAATTATTACGTGCTAACCAAATCATTGTTTTCAGGTGGAAGCCACGTGTTATTTTTCGGGACCATCAACTGCTTCGTACACTGCGTGATGTACTCCTACTACCTCTTAACTATTTTGAAACCTGAATACCGTAAATCCAGCATCAAACGTCGCATAACTGAACTCCAGCTGGTAAGCTTTCCCGATTGTATTGTTATAAGAGATCTTTCCTATCCGAATTCGTTCGATCAGGAAATTTATTGATTATAGTGAACAAAGCTTTGTCCTAGATAAACAATTTTATCTCAATAAAACTGGCAAGTTGGGTGGCAGTAAAGCGGGAATAAATACAAAAAAGAAATTAGGAAATTAAAGGGGGAGTAAATACCTGCAGAAAAACACTCCACCAGTGTTCCCAAATTCATGATCAGATACCAAGGAAATTCACAGGGGACCATCTAAAGCCCTAACCACACAATTCCTTAAAATGTCGTGAATTTCTGGTTAAAAACTATAGAAGGTTTGGTTGTTTTTAGGATTTCAAATTTGCGCGAGTGCAGGGATGCTGCTAATTCATGAAGGGCCATCTAGAATCCTAACCTTACAATCCCTAAGAATTTCATGATGGTGAAAAAATTCCTCAAAGTGAAAAGGATAAATTCATCAAAGGAGTGAACCACTCACCTAGTTTGATTTCAAAATTATTCCCAAACGTACTTATCTATCTACCTTTTCGTTCTTAATATCCCTAATCTACTCGCTTATATTTGAATGAACTGTATGATTACTGTTGGCCGCAGTCCATTGTGTTACTAAAGGGAACCGACATCATCAACATAATAATATCTTTATGTAGAAACTAGTACCTCCATCTTGGAATAATTTATATGTTATGACCCACATCTCAAATAATTAGTTCTTAAAGAAAGAGGATACATGAGGGCCCCTGAGTGAGTCATCACCCACAGGGAGAGACGAGGTATGGTGGAACACGTTTTCATGACGTCACCCTTCTCTCTGCCCAGAGAAAATACCTAGAGTATAACAAGATCACTCAGGGGTGCTCCAGTACGCAGTCTAGCTCTCCTTCACCATCACCTTTGCCTCAGTCTGACCAGCGACCCTACAGAGACCCCGGTTTGCCTTCACCAGCGCCGACCTCTGCAGCTACTTTACCTTAGATCTCTCCTCGCATTACCAAGGCTCATTAGGTAGGTCTTAACAGACGCCGGAGACTACAGGCAAGCAATCTCCATGTACCCCACTCATCGGTCCGGGCTAACGCCGCTGGAGTGACGGTACATCAAGGCTAAGCTAGGGACCATCTCTCTCCGTTGAGTAGGAGCTAAAGAAAACACATCAACCGCATTGAGAAGGTCATCTCCTTTTTATCGACGACACACCTACTTACCATTATATAATAAAGTATTATTCTTATTTGCAGCTTCAGTTTGTCGTAACCACAATTCACGCCATTGCCGGAATGCTGACTCCGGACTGCGATTTCCCCACATGGGCGTTGACGATTTTCATTCCTCAAGACATCTTCATGTTCGCTCTGTTCTGGGACTTCTACGTCAAAACTTATTTGAAACCAAAGGCCAAAATTGTCGAGGACCCAAAAAAGTCCTCGTAAACTTCCACTAAATCCCAAATAACTCATTTTTTACTCTAATTAGCTGTGAATCTGATCGGAATATTTGATTGTTCGAAAACATTGACGAACGAAAGTAATTCTGAAGAGGAAAACCTAAAAGGAGTAACTCTGCCACTTCTCATTAATTTAAAAGATCAATTACAGTCAATACCATCGTAATAACAGGGATTTTCCATTCATCTAAGCTAAAAAAGCACTATCTTGTTTAAAGCTGATAAACGGTACAAAAATTGTTACCTATAAGTGTTTGAAAATGAAAAGTAGGTATCACAAAAAGGTATTATAGTCGGCAGCATCTTTTGAATTTCGACTTCTATTGTGTTGATTTTCGTGTAATATTATGTAAATTTATCTCTAACGCCTAATAAGTACAACTTACCGATCCATGTACATAAAATATAATATTCTACATGTTCCGAAGGTATGTGGGTAGGCTATAGAATTTATATACTATTCAATGGTCATGAGTGTGGATTCTCTATTGCAACGATCGAGTTGGTTCTTGATGACTGAACTATCATAAATTCAGTACTCATTCCTAATTTTTTTATTGTAATTTTAAATGTCTCATTATTCAATACATACTTCAAGAAGGTAAATCTAGATCAATAAAGCTGAGTTTCTCCGATTTAAATACGATTTTTTCTCGTAAGATGACTGCAATTTCGAGGGCAAACTTAAACTGCTTAGTTATGTAATGTTCGACAATTTGTTCACCAATTTTGAGAAACAATTATTAAAATAAACAGAGTTTAAGGTGCTCTCAGTCGGTCGCCGTTCTTTCCTTTTCCGGGTTAGTATTTCCCTAAATTGTAGGGAAAAAACTATAAAAGTTGTAGCTAAATTTCAAATTTTCAAGTATTTTAGAAATTCATTAGTGCATGGGCCTAGAGAATTGAAAAACTAAAAGATTGCTGCTAGAATCATCAAGATCGAACAATAATTGCCAGAGAAATAGGGGAAACCCTGTTTATTCAGTTTGTTTTTCCCACATTTCTTTAGCAAATATTGTTCGATTTTGAACATTTTTTGACAAGATTTTGGCAATCTCTCAGTTTTCCAATTATCTAGGTCAATGTACTAATGAATTTCGAAAATTCTTGCAAATTTCAAATTTAGTACCTTTAGTAATTTTATATTTAATAATTTCATATTTAGTAATTTAGTAGTATTTAAAATTTTTAAAGTTGGAGCAGTTTAGGGAAATACTAACCTGTAACGACCGACTGAGACCCCCTTAAATCCTAATTGGACCACGGTGTCACTAGTGTCACCGAGAACATCTTAGGAATTTCAGCTGTCCTAAAGTGTCACCAGATTAACTAGATTTAAATTGTAATCTAAGAATTAATGGATAAAGCTGAATTAATTTGAAGTCAAATACGTCTGCTAAGTGGGCGTGGCACATAGATTCCTCGTATCCTTAACCCGATTGCGTAGATGATCCGATGCATAGTGGTTGATCTCAAAACATCAATCTCTAAGCACTTTCCACTACCCTCATAGGGGACCATCTACAATAAAAGGGGTCAACAAAGGGGAAATTTCGTCGGAATCGAATGAGAATAGTAGAATTTATGGCTTATACACAACAATTTTGAAAATTATTTCATCGATTTCTTAGGAAATTTCTGTCATAACTCTATTTTTAAACTTTCAATAGCACAAATAAAATCATTGAATAAAAAATTAAAATAGCAATTTAATCTTGGTCACTCTAATGACACTTTTGGACAGCTGTGGAGACTCAGAGATGTTTAAGGCTAAATTTTGGAAAAACCAGCAAATGGGGAATTGCGGAAGGGTATGAAAATCGTAATTTGATCATAATCAAATTTTTCCAACAACCCTGTTCATTTTCATTATTGTTAGGTACTAAAAGTCAATGAAAAAATTCTCCTAAATACCCAAACATGAACCTACACTTTATGTTTGGGTATTAAGGAGCAATTTAAGGAGCAGCAATAGATTTAAAATCTGAGTTCCCAGTTATGAAAAAATTAAAATCAAAATGTGATTATATCATGACGCTGCGTGGTGGCGGTTTTGGGAACTAGTCAGGGACACTTAGCTTTAAGAAAATATTCACTAAACGTAACACAAATTACCTACTAACATTTCTGTATACACCTACAAAATATTTACTGGAATGAATTCTGGTTTCTCTAGAAAGGTACCCTTCTTACCTGTCAAATGTTGTGGTATTTCTTAACAAAAATGTATTAAGGGATATGAAGAGAATCTATCTATGAGTATTCTATCTATTTTTACAAGTTTTGTTGAAGCGATCAAGAGCCCGGACTGGAAATAGTCGAAGGCGATTCAGTTCAATTTTTACAATAAAACCTTCACTGTTGTGTGATTTTTGTCTTATTTTTTCATAACGTAAATCATGGTATCCCGAAACCAATCAGGAATCGATTCTACAACTAATTTGCAATATTTTTTTTTTCTTAGCATATTTTTAAACTCCGCTAAAAATGCCACTTTTTCACACGTTTAAGGTGAAAAAAAACCCTGCAAATCATTGCCCATTGTTCATTATTTTATGTATAGATCCCCTCCTACCAACCCTAGGTACCTACTACCTACTAGAGAATTTTTGATAATTTCAACCCCAACCACCAACCAAATGGAAATGAAGGGTTGAAACTCTCAAAAATGCCCTAGTGGGTAGTAGGGCCCTAGATGGTTGGGAGGGGTCTATACAGAAGGGTGATCTATACAGAAAATAATAAACCTTTGTGCAATGATTTGCAGCGTATTTTTACCTACCAACTTTTTTAGAAATGGATTATTGCTAAAAGAGTTTTGTTTTACGCTACGTAGTTTGGAAATTTAACGCTCTTCCCAACGATATCCTCAAATTTGAATTTACGTGGTAAATAACAGGAGTTATTACAGTATTAATGACATAGGGTATAAAACGCAAACTTCGAAGTGATAAAAAAGGCATACTAAAATTAAAAATGCATTTTTATGCATAATAAAAAGGCATGGAAGTAGGTACCTTGTAGAATCGAACCCCGAAGTTATGCCCATCTTAAATGTAGACACCCTGTATAACTCATTAACTATTAACTTCAGTCAGATGATCATTGCTTTTGTAGCAGCAGTCAACCTAAATGTAGAGAAGAGTCACGCGGGAGCACACCGAAAGGCACAACTAGCGCTCACGGCAGCTTCGAGTACTAGTCAGATGATCGTGTATCATGTGAGGATGACCGATGTTATTGATAATTTGATGTTAATGAGTGATTAACAAGACAGCCCCGAGAGTGCAGCCGAGGCAAATTATAGACAATTTTTCTCATTTTGATCTCAAACTTATTTAACTTATTTAAGTCTTGTTAATCACGCTTTAACATCAATTGGACCGCGTTATACAAAAATACCTCGAAAGTGTCGATATTTCCAAATCGAGCTTTTGGTACCTACCGTTGGATTCATATCGCCGAGTAGAATCGATTTCTTTAGGTACTTGCGCCCTCCTTTTGTTAGAAAATGAAACTATTTCCTAGTATCACTACAAAGGCATTTTGAATTTCACAATTCCCTACGACCCATGAATATTGGTGGTTAGTTTGGATTCCTTTTTAATATTTTCCACTATTCATATTTTATTATAAAATCTATAATTATAATATGATATTGGTTATAAAATGAAATATCATTATATTTATCATCATTTTTTAATTTAAAATGGGATATAATTATTATGATATTATATGATTGTTTATATTTTTCACTCTTTATTGTCTAATAAGAAAAACAGAAAGAATTACCTAATTATGAGAAATATTCCATCTCCGTTGTGTGGCCTATCAATGAAGAAGTGATGAGATGTAAGAAGTGAATGATGAAGTGTATCGGGAAAATCTTTTTATAAAAGATTTATGTAATAAAACGATATATCATTGGATACTTACCATTGTACAATGTGTGTAAAATGATATGAAGGGCTGGAGCTTAGTTGTCTTGGTTTTTCATTATTTTAGTTGAATATAGATTTACATATGCTATAAATTGGTGGTTGTTTGGTATTTGCGCTCCAATTATCGGTAACGTCGGTCATCCCCATTATTCTACGCTCCCAATGGGGCCAGGTAGAACTAGCTCCGGTATTACACCTAAGGTCTAGTCCCAACATGATACACGATCAGCTGACTAGTACGAAGTGCACAAAGCTGCTGGGAGCGCTAGTTGTGCCTTTCGGTGTGCTCCCACGAGACTCTTCTTAAATGTAGAGGCAAGTACAGTGTTGCCAAACCTTGTGCCACCGCCTTCTACTGAAGCCTTGCAACACCTCATTTGCAGGAGCTTGAAATGGACTTCGTATTGACATTACAATAGGCTACTTTATTTCACCAAATTGAGTAAAAGTGGTCAAAAATAACTTCATTCAAGTTTTACAGTATTTTATTATACACTAATGATGTTTATGATTTACATATAGGCAGTAAAATTCAACATGATATTACTCGAATGATTCTTTTTGAAGGAACCACGAAATTAGTGTAATAATAGTATTATAAAGGTGCAGTGACTTAGATACAACAGCGTAGCTGCCGAAATTAAGTATTCCCAATGCAAATCTAACTACGTATTTTAAAAATTCTATTTACATCCTAAAAACAATCCGTTACATCACTAACAATTAATTAATAAGTACGTATCTACTATTCCAAAATTCTCGCAAGTACTATGAACGATTTCACGACATCACCCAGAGTTCCTACTTTGCTTGAACTGTGGAAAAGGAAATATAAGCAACATCGCTCATCACCGAGGTGGCTAATTTGAGACATTCGAAAAGTAAAATTCGCAACAAGATGGAAGAGACGTACAAAACGTAACAACAAAACCATGAGGTGTACCTCATACATAAAATTCAGTTGTGATAATAATATTAAATACAAAAAAATATCAAAAAAGGGTATTATGTACACATGTAAAGAGATGGAATTTATATCGAGGTTGTTCGACAGAGGGAAACCAAATAATGAGAATAAGATTAAGAATAATGTTTTTAAATGGATATCAAACAATAAAGGTTATATTTTTAGACGGATTCAGTGTGAAAATCAAGTAATAATTACGATGAGGAAGGAAACGGTAAGTTGTGAGATCATAACTAAATAGTTCTGAGAAGCGAAATTTTATGAAAAACGCACCAGCTGAATTTACAGTAACATCTTTTTAACGTCAATAGGTTCTTAAAGAGGTATAATAATAACAAATCGATGATGAATGCGTCACTTAAAACAAGACGATACGGGTTTTTTATCAATAGTGCTTCTACGTAGTGAGTAGGTACACATATTTATATGTAACGACGAAAATTGGGTACAGGCAAAGCAAGATTTACATAGGTACAAGTGCCCTAATATGGTTTTTTTCGAGTTGCTGGAAAAGTATCCATGACTCACAGTACTTATACTGGGGTACTGAGAATCTAGTGAGAAAAAAATGCGGTTCCCTTCGTTTTCAGCACAAAAACCAGGGATAGTGAGAAAATCTTCTCCTACCTCCGCTACTGAGACCAGTCATTCTGAGACAATTCGTTTCAGGTTTCTGTTTGCCATTCCATTGTTTCAAGTTGAATCAGTCATGCCTTAAAGAAAATTTCTGTTTCTCTCGGCACACACATCTTCCGGAATGAGAATAATACCTATAAAGCCGGCTACTGATAGGAGCATAACTGCATGTGCACCCCAGCCAACTAAAAAAAAAAAAAAAAAAAAAAAAAAAAAATCAAAGTTCGTTCCTCTTTGTTTGACGAATAAGTTGGCTAGTGACAGAAGACTCGATCGTAGGTACTGTGCTAGTTGAATCTACGCGCGAAAAATGAGGTGGCAGCTCCCTCTTTCCTGACCAATCAGCGCTTGTTTGGAGCAAAACTTTTTCTCTGCTCCGTTTTTGAGGAGGCTGGCACGTCAGATTGACCAACCAGAGAGCACGAAATGTGACCTTGGGGAGCAGAATTGATTCAATGCGCCCCCGCTAGAGAGCTCTGCAGTCCAGTTTTTTAGGCAAACAAAACTGATAAGGGATTTCCGTTTTTTGTTTTCAGTCCACCATTTTGTTTACTGCCTCACCAGTCCCTGTCCCAGGCTTTTCAAAGTATTGTGATTATTTATGAGAGTAGGTATGAACGATGAATGATTCGGTGCACTATATTAAAGTAACTTGTTTGTTGATGGTGGAAAAGTGCGACTAGAGGTGTGTCGGTCAGGAGTGAATGTATTGAAAAGACCTCATCTTCGAAACGTCCTTGTCTGAACTGAATGGGTTGTCAAAATGAACACGGTCATTCGTTCATCAACCCACCAATCGAGATTACCGGAAAAATTCCGAGAATAACGGCAGAAGGCCAACAAAACAAATGATTGCCCGCAACATGGATGTATAATGTATTTGTATACATCCATTTTTGTACATAGATCATGAATATGTGGAAATGACATGGAAGTATCAATAGAAAGAAGTAGATGGAAGTGGTTCTCTAAGGAAAACCTTCCATCATCCAAGTGAAGAATTTCGTTCGAATGAACTGTGGACTAAAAAGACGAAACTCAAAGACCAAAAACGCTCAAAGACTGATTCATTCGATTCGAATCGATCTTTCATTCGTTTTTGTCTTTTAGCTCATTCGAATCGCCTCCTCACCGACTCGTTCGGTTTACTGACTCGATTGCTTTTGTGACTCCTGACCGGTTAATTGTTTGTCTAGTGTGTGAACGTAATGAACGGGTGAACGGATTCAAAAGACCTGGTCTCTGTAATGAGTGACCGTTTGGGATTCGAATCCGCCAAATGACCTTGTCTTACACACCTCTAAGTGCGACATTTGAGAAACTGCCGCCCCTTACCGCCTCTACCTGGACTCCAGCAGAAGATGAAATTGAAAAATCGTGCGGATTCGTACCGTAAGTTTAACTTTGAATATTATATCAAGGTAGATTGGCTTTGTGGAAGTGAAATGACTAACAAATTATTTTGCTTGGCTTGCCTACTTTGTTCTACTAACCCATTTTGCAAAAAAAAAAAAAAAAAAAAATGCATTGGCTGTCTCTCATAAGAAGGCTCTGGTGGACAGTGCATATCGTCTTAATCTGATGCAAAAAAAACTAAACAGCTGTGACTCTGTGGTGTTTTCGAGCTAGCCTTGATGAGAGGGAAGATTTTTAGAATCCCCGACTCTTCAAGGGGCTCGTTAATTTTTCTTCCGAATTGGACGATGATTTGAATTGTCCAATATACATTTCAGCTATTGCAATAAGATGGGTGCATTTCTTGGGTTTAGACCCTTGATGATTAAGTATTTCAGAATTTCTGTTTACCACTAGAGAACATTTTTCGTGTCTATTGTACGTATTTAGTATCGTTTGCAATTTTAAGATGAAAAAGTTACCAAGATTTATATAGAGGAGCTAAACTTTGTCTGCATTTGATCTGAATGCGGATAAAACAACAAGCAACTGGATCGATTCCCACTAGAATGCGCCTCACAATGGCCATATTAGGCGTTACGCCATATTAGAGCACTTTCCTACCTAAGAGCCTGATTTTAGAATATTATTAGGATACTTTTCACGTTCTAAACCCAAAAACGGAGGAAAAAATGATTTTCACCGAGAGTAGAAAAAGTGAAACGAAAATAGAAGCTTGGCTTCTGTTCGGAAATCGATTAGTTTTTTTCTACACCCCCGTTTCAGGAATTGAGGTGAATCTTGGACTTGAATGAAAAACACTAACTTAGAGCTAACACTACGGACTATCAAACTAATCGAGTCATCTGGAAAAAGACTTTCGGACAAGTACTCAACTACGTCTAACAAGGAGGCTGGAGTACCTGATAACCTACTATTACCTATTGATAGCTTTTTTAGGCAGTTTTGGCGAGCCTAAGACTCGTACATGAGAATATTTGGTGTTACATCGTTCTGATCAAACGTTTTCTTCCGTTACAGCCTCACTTCAGAGATGTTCCAACTAGGTTGTGAAAAAGACATCTTGAAACATTCGAGATAAAAAAAATCACAAGTTCAATTCATTTTGGACATCGGACATTTCAAGTTCACAATAATTATTAAAATATCAAGCACATTTTGATGTCCACCATGTTATGGAACCTTCCAGGTAATTCTTGTGTTTCTATACTCGTATATCTTGATGTGCAAATAGGTGCAAAGGTGAGCATTTCCATGTAAGATGACTTTGAAAGTATTCTGGTACTTCACACGGAATAAACTTGAAATGTCAAGAAATTTCGAAATCAGAGTTACATTCAAAACGATCTCATGAAAGAGAAGAATCTTAAAAACAGGATAAAAACATACTTTTTTCTGATTATCTTTTGAACTATCGTTGTCGAGAAGTAAGATTAGAAAGGACGAAAACATCGCAGCGATAGTAAAACTAAAAAGATTCCATGATTGCAACGATTTTGATGAGCACGTTTAGGCCTTCTTTTATAGGTAATATAATTATATAGGTAATGATGCGATAGCGATTATAACTACGAGCCGAGTAGAAATACGTCCTTGGCAATACAAGTAGCGAAAAAATGGTGAGCTTTGATCATGCTATATAATTATATTCTTAATTCTTGGTAGGACCTTCTGCTATAAAAAATTGCATGTAAAATTCCTAAGCTTTTGGCAAGTTTAAAATACTGACGTCAGTCTTTGACTTGGTTTTCACACAAAGACCACAAAACAAAACCAAGACGTTCTCGCGAAAATTGACAACGAGAAATACAACTTCGTGACACAAAACGAATGTTGAACAACAAAACAATTAAAATTCGAAAATGCAAAATGTATTGGCTGTTTCCATTCTTCAAGCATTCTGTTGAGATTCTCGTAGTTGTGATTGAAAGAACCGAGAGATAACGTCACTTGAAGGCTCGTCCTTCGTGGGTTTGGAAGGCTTTACAGTGTCTTGGTTCGCTCCAGGAGGTCGTTTACGAATTTCTGAAAAAGAAGAGGGAAATTCGGTGAGTAAAGAAAGTAAAGTAAAGAACTATTTCATGTTAAATTTTCGTCCGACGAGAGGGTCGAAAACGCGCCCAGCACCCGAGATTTGAACTCACGATCTTCCCGCAAGAAATCGGTTCGTGTCTCGGATCCAGAGACGCGTCGGCGAACGAGCACGGCTACCCAGACCCCCTGAAATTCGGTGAGTACGTCATTATCATGGAGTAATTGAAGACCCTGCAGCAACAACGAATGTAGTTCTGGAAGTTTCTCCATTCACCACTAAATCGCTCGAGTACGTTCGAAACGAGTGTAAGCTAATTCAAAAATTAAAACTTTGAAGTTGGCTCGTTGTTGCTCCACGATCTAAAATTGATGAAATACCCGTATTACATCAGCACGAAAATAGTGTATTCTGAACATGACTGTAAAAAATTTGATCAGATCACTGATTTTGGACACCAAAAGTCCATAACTACCTAGTCTTCAAGTTAGAGAATGACGATGAATAAATTGAAGTTTGAGGAATTCAGGAGGATGCATGCCCAATGTCTGTAATGTAACTAATAGAGGACCCAAATAGGGGAAACAGTCTCAGATGAAAATAAGTGGGTGTGGCAAGTAGCTTCCTCGTATCATTATAGCGAATATCAAAATATCAATCTTTGAGTAACTTGCACAAGTCGCATAGGGGGCCATCTACACATCAACCCGCATTGACGCGTCAATCTCTGAAGATTTCACCGAATTCGGGAAGACCGCTCTTAGAAGGATTTTAGGTTTGCGCATGCGCAGAAGCTGCTATCGATTCGGGGCTGATGATTTTCATAGAGAATCTAGACACCAACTTAATCAATCCCTGAAAATTGCATCAAATTCAGATGAAAAATGTTGAAGTTATGGCCGTTACAATAGAGAGTTCCTAGTGGGTTTGATTCGGCTTTGATACGGCGTGACGTATCACACACACACACACACACATTCGCAAACCGGCGCCATATTGTGGTAAGAACGCGCCGTATCGGATCCGGCGCCGTAATATTACGGCAGAATACGTCACTAGGAGGCAATCCGGCGCGCCGTATTGAAAACATGGCGGACGATTTGGCAACGGCGCGCCTTATCTTAGCTGAAACAAACCTACTAGGAACTCTCTAATGATTTTACGTTTGCGAATGCTTAGAGGCGTCCAGGGATAATGGTTTTATAGGGGACACACCAACCTCTACCCCTCCGACCTGCTCAATCCCTGTCTATTTCATCGAAATGGGACTACCAAGTTATGATTTAGTTTTGTACGTTAAAAGGATTTCATGACAGATACGGAACCAAAATTATTCAGGAAGATCTAAAACGTGGAATTCGAGTGGAAATTCTGATTTTGAAGAACTTTTTATTTTGTCAACTTTGAAAAAGGAAAACCTTTGTATACTCAGTAGCTACATGTACCTCCGGCGAGATTCGAATCCTCGACTTACCAATCTCCCGACAGACGCCTAATTATATTTGCCTAGAGATGTGTCAGTCAGGAGTGAACGTATTGAAAAGACCTTATCTTCAGAACGTCCTTGTCTGAACTGAACGGGTTGTCAAAATGAACACGGTCATTCGTTCATCATCCCACCAATCGAGTTTTCCAGAAAAATTCCGAGAACAACAGCAGAAGGCCAACAAAACAAATTAATTGCACATCAATTCTACATGGATCATGATGTGTGAAAATTACATGTATCAACGGAAAGAAGTAGATGGAAGTGGTTTTCTAAGCAAAACCTTCCATCATCCAATTGAAGAATTACGTTCAAATGAACTGTGGACTAAAAAGACAAATTTGAAAGACCAAAAACACTCAGAAACTGATTCATACGATTCGAATCGATCTTTGATTCGTTTTTGTCCTTTAGCTCATTCGATTCATTCAAATCACCAACTCATCGTAACCTATATCGACTCGTTCGGTTTACCGACTCTCTCATTTGTGACTTCTGACCGGTTGGTTGTTTATCTTGTGTGTGAACGTAATGAACGGGTGAATGGATTCAAAAGACCTGGTCTCTGTAATGAGTGACCATTTGGGATTCGAATCCATCAAATGACCTTTCCTTACACACCTCTGTATTTGTAAGAAAAATAGTAAATTTGTGTATATCATGGAATGCCCATATTGAATCATTGGGCCACAATAATCACCTGTAGTTCTCCTGATTCGAGGACTTGGGAACTTAATCTCCATTGAAGTGCTACGAACAGTATCATGCCTGCTTCGGGACAAGAGTTGCAACATTTTGGGGGCAGTTCGAGTCATTCCAGTGATGTTCTCAGGCATCAAAAAATAGAAGTATGAGTTATCAGTAATTCAGCCTGGAGTATTCATACAGAGTCTCTGTCTGGGCATCGCATCCTCACTGTCCCAGGTATGTGTGCACGACGAGACCTCTACTAAGGAAATATTAAGGACAATTCAAACTGCCTTCCATGAGCATCACATCATCATGAATACCCCACGAGGAATCAGAAGAACTCGAGCCAATCGTTGTCCAATCCAAATGGATGTTCCAAGGCTGTTCAATTCTACCCTACTTTGATATGGCTTACTCAATAGTGTCGAAGGAATCCCTTATATTTCCCGGAAATTTGCTCTTTGGATGAGTTTCAAGATTTACTCTTATAAGGTGCTATAACATCATTAGAACAAAGCTAATGATTTACTACAGTTAAATTTTAAGTTTCCTACAGGAAATTAGGCCTTAGCTTATTTATATGAGCGTAATTATGTAGTCTTGACGTTTGTACTACCTCTTCAGGTTTTACAGCTAATCCCCTATTGACTATTGACTAACCTCAAACAATATCCTAGAATCATCAAAATATAGCAAAAACGTTGAATTTGAGTTCAAGTTGAATAATAACGTCGTGTTTTAGCGAATTTTCAAGGAAAATGAAGCTATTGCAATGGCCTCAAAATTTTTAGAATCGACTTTTTCGAAAAATTTTCACACTGAAATCCGTTTTGGAACATTCTGAAACGATCCCTGAAGTTTTTCCAAAAATCATATGTATATATATATATATGTGTCATTCCGGACGATAACTTGAGTAATTGTTTAAAAATTTTTTTTTAGTTTTTGCCAAAATGTTTGTAGCAACAAACCATAGGTCAAGTTCGTTAACCAGCAATTTTGGACAATCCAAAGTGGTCCAAAATTCAAAAAAACTCCCAAAAAAATGGGTTTTTCCCGTTTTTTGTGGTTTTTACATTGAAAATCATGGTAATATATGGTATATTCGGATTCAGCACAAAATTTCTGATATGAATGCATTTTTCGAAAATGAAAATTGTCCAAAATTAAGAAAAGTTTGTAGCTATATATATATAATGAATACGAGCGTATATTTGTTGTACCCAGAAATGCAGTAGCCGTGTGGGTACTCTATGAGTTCGTAGAGACGACTAGAACATGAATATGGACTCCTAACATCTTCAAAGCATACCCAGCAATAATTTGCAGCGTATTATTAGCGAATTTTCATGCGAAAATCATGTGTCGGGGAAAGAAAAAAGAAAAGAAAGAAAGAAAGAAAGAAAGAAAGAAAGGAAGGAAGAAAGATAGAAAAAAAAGAAAGAAAAAAAAAAAAAAAAAAAAAAAAAAAAAAAAAAAAAAAAAAAAAAAAAAAAAAAAAGAGTCCTCGTTCAAATATTTTATCGACAACTGCCACCGATAGAAACGTTTAAAACCCAGTGTATTATTGAAAATCGCACGATTTTTTCGTACATATCGCGAATATAACTAAATGTTATCAAATTAGTTACTTAGATGCGGTAACGCATCAAGGAGAAAAATGTGTGATAAACAAAAGGTGGCTTGTTGTTATGAGGTTGGGAACATACGAGCATGAACGCGATCTGTCGCACTCATCTTTAACTACTTCCCGGAGCTTCCACAATCAGAACGCTTCTCGGGCTCCCAGATCCAGCTTTCAGCCCAGTGATTTCACGTCTTCCAGGACGTCGATTATTGGTGTAAAAGTATGTAATAAAAACATATATACATATATATAAACCAAGAATCGAAAAAAAACTTTCTACAACAAATTGCAACACCATTGGTCCTTTTCTTGACCACACCTTAAACTGAATGATTTCTTTGAAAATTCGCTCATTAATTCATGCTGCATGAATGGACTTTTTACCTTCACATCTAGTGGCGATTTCTTGGCGTCAACGAGCAGCTCCTGAAAACATGGATTGTACAATAAGTATCGCTATTGATGAGTGTCAATATGGTTAACAAGTAGGTGTCGAGTAGAATTTCAATCTTTTCCTAGATTAATTAGAACGGTCAGTTGAAAGCATTCTGTAGGTATCGAATAGTTGGTAGCACGATCTTTAAACACCCATAAATCCAAATTGGTGACCACGTATACGTGGTATATGAGATACATCTCATATCGTCGGTCTCACAGCAACACCGCGTATCATACATTTTCCAAATTTCACAGGAGAGCAAGAAAACTGTTTTTCGTACAGAAAGGGTTCATACGGGCAACTCAACTTATCATACATCCTGCAAATCAACGTATCAGACTCATGGAGCTGAACCAATTACTTATTCAACTTATTTTGTGATCTTTTTTCCCTTTTCTGTCCATTAGGTTCACCAATTTATGATAATTATAAGATTTACACACTTATAAGTTACACTCGCATCACTGAGGATCACCATTAGCCCCAGTCATTTCTCAATGGCAACTAGTGATAATACGTGGTGTTGCCGTTGGATTTCTGATTTGTGGTGTTGCTTGAATGGCGATTCTGGAAAATAGTGTAACTGAGCCATTCAATCGATTCGTCGCGAGATAGCGCGTCCAACGACACCAAAAACTTATTTTCGACAAAAATGTATGAGACGTGGTGTTGCAGTAAGACCGACGATATTCACTTCCTACTAAAACTAAGGTAACTTTTATGCTACATTCCTGTTGTTACGGTAACAGTAATTTTTTTATTAGTGAAGTATTTGTCAATTAGTTTTCGTAGCTTTAAGCCAATTAGGGAAGGCAAGGAAATGTTTCTGGCTGCAGGAAACTAGGACCTGCTCTTCTTCTTCCACAAATCCAAGAATTGAAACAATTTGAATATAATAGAAAACATTAAATTAAAAATAACAATACAATTGAAAATTAAACCACCTGCAGTGAAATAACATTGATACCAGAAAAAACCTTGATACCAGTGAAACAACATTGATACCAGTGAAATAACATTGATTGATACCAGAAAAAATTACGATGAAAAATTCTTACTTGAAGATGTCTCCTTCTCTGATTATCGTCATCCATGTCGAGGAGCTCATCGATGTCGACTTCGACTTCTGGATTTGAAGAATCCTGAAAAAAATTAAATCGTTGAAAAAGAAAAAAATCATCTCAATAATTTTGTTCGTTAATACGTTGGACGACATACTTTATTGTTTAAGTCAGTAGTTATCAATGTACGATTATACCGGTAGGTATGTATCTGTAGATGTGCCCCACGTGACATTGATCGTATCCTTTTTTAAATTTTTATGAGGAGTCCGAAAAGCAATAAATTTGAACTTTTTCCAACTGATGATCTTGGTTTGACAAGCCTTCGAGGGGGGCTAGGCGAATGTTAAAAAGAAACTATTGCATTCCAATGATCTCAAAATTTCGTGTATGAAAATTGACGAAATCCAGGGCCCAGACTCCAGCAGAGCAGACTAACCAACATTTAATCAGAATGACATGATAACCTTTTGAGGCGAATACAATCCAGGCTTGGGGATGCCAGCATTGTTTGAATTTGGTCTGGTTCTTCGAAAGTTCGCTCATTAGTTCAAGCTTCTTTCATTCATCTTAAACATAACCAACTCAAGATCCCCTATAAGAAATGTGGTTAGGAATAAAAATTTGTCCTAGTTCAATAATGGTGAAAAATCTGTATTTTTTGAGATTTGAGACTAGTATTCTTGTCAATAACAACCGTAACAATAAAAACCGTAAACGCTCTGCATCTTTACGTACGTTCTATCGGACTACCCAACAATTAATCTGATTCGGATGATAACCAGTTGAGGCGAATACAATCCAGGCAAGGTGAAGCCAGGCTCGTTTGAATTAGTACTGGTTCTTTGAAAATTAATCTATTAATCTAATTACTTCATGTCGATACCTTAAAGCGCAAAGGCGCTATGTCCAAAAACGGACTTTTGAGAAAAACGAAAAAGAAGTTCCAACCAGTGCACAATTCCCAAAATAATGGCTTACTTAATATCTTGAAGAAATTATCAAGCTGCAATCTTCAAGAAGATCGATAATAGTTTTTTAAATTTCAATTTTTCTGAAATTAAAAAATAATCAAAAATGTGGAAGCTGGATGGACCAAGCACCTTTGCGCTTTAAGTTATCGATGTTTCATGGCTGGAACTTTTTCCCTCAGAAAATGTCATCAATCAAATACGTATGGTCAATCTTTCAACGCTTAAGAAAAAATCAATTCTACGTTTCTTCAAAAAAAGTGCCCTCCTAGAGCCTTATCCGAATTAAACCGATTCTGCACGCACTATAGCATGTTACACGGTCAACTCCCTTCCTGGACGGGTCTTCCGCACGTCTGGCAACCTGAGAACTATCGGCGCCGCGATGTCGTCGTTATGGGGGCGGTGTAAACACTTGAGCCCCAATCAATCTCCCTCGCAGCCCTCCAATCGACAAAAACTCGTCCTGTCGATAGCTTGTTTGTACATTCTCCCGGGCAAGTTGCGAATCGAGTGATGTTTGTTAGATCTAATCCAGGATGTTGGTTGTGTACAATGGCATAGTCGAGACTATACTATAAATATTACACTATGAACATCAAGATCCACGTTTGAAAGGATATCCTGGGTACTCATCACAATAATTTGGTATCTACTCAGGAAACTTGCCCCTCGTAAAACAATATGACAAAAAATATAAACAATTTTTTTAACCCTAGAAAGGTAGGGTGAGTAAAATTTACTCCACCACCGTAAGCTTCTGTTGAACGGCACAATCATGTGATCAGGCACCACCTCTCGTCTATTCTTCCCTCAGCTAGTTGTGAAGTTGATGTAAGGGTGAGGGGATCTTCGGACCTTGTGCATTGACACTACATAGTAAGTACCAAGAACAAATGAGTAAAGTTTCCTCAATGATACCTTTCCCTGTAAAAATTAAGAGTGATTTTCGCTCGATGATTAACATCAATTTGAGACCGGATTTACCTATTGGCTGTGCGAGAATCCTTCAAGAACCAGAAGCTCGAAAATACGGTTCAAGGTGCCGATTTCAAAAACAAACTTACATCACTACACATTGTGAAAAGTTTGCAGACGTTTTAGTTGCTGTGATGCACAGGCATTGTTTTGTTATCTTCGATTGCGGTTTTTCTTAGTTTTTCATTTTGAATTTGATTTTGCTTACAACTTTTTGACATTTTCATGTCTTTGCCCTGGCACATAGCACAAAAAACTGTCACGAAATTGCGTAATGAAATTGTGTTACAGTGCCTTTATAATGATTTCCGCTTACAACGACCCCGTTGTTAGGTTTGTTCCTTTTCTACACTTTTAACCCACAAAAATCGTTCACCACTCGTTGGAAAGCTCTCGATTTAACGAACATTTTCATGTTCTCCATAACATATTGACTATACGAATAGCGGAGCTATGGGCATAACTGTTCTCATATTTTGTTTACAAACTAATGATCGTGAGTGTAGAAGATAATTAATCCGGAATCGTCTATTTTATTGAAATTAGGTACCTACCTCTTAATATTAATAATTGTGTCAATTTGTAACATAATATAATATATATTATTAGATATTATCTACACTCTTTCGTAGTACCTACCTCTTTACATGGTACCTACCTCTCCTATTAACTGTTGGTAGTTGACATAGGTAAAGACATGAAAATGTCCCAATGCGTTGCAGACTCGTATGCAAGCGTTTTTGTGTAGATTCTGAACGTAGTATTCTCTCATGATTTTAAATGAGTTTGCTTTTTTTTTTAGATAGAATACTAAATATGGAAGAACATTTTTATATGCATTTTATTTGATTCCTGAGCGTTCTCTTTTCATGTTTTTTTCTTTTCGAATACTACTTCCTTTGTTATGTGATAATTATATATATGTGATATAGTAAAACATACAAACAGTGGAGTCAAACCGATTTTGTGGTTTACATTTTTAACCAATCAGCTTGCATACCTTTTGAGTGATACGCGCTTTGATAATTATTCTAAAGCGACAACAAATTAGGACTCTATTTTTAAAAGTTTCTGCTAGAATAAAAAGACGATTTCAATCGAAATAGGGCAGAACTTTTCTTATTCTGAAATGAGCTCTATTTAGCCACCATTTTAGAGCCTATTGAGATGACAAAAAACTATGATTTCAGGTAATGTGTAAAATTTACTCAACGCTACCTTTAAAGGCCTATGGAATAGGGTTAATAACAGGGAGACTACCATTTCCCTCAATGAAATTTATGACAAAAATGAGACATTTTTTTTCAATATAGATAATTTTTGCTGTAGGCACTACTTGAATATTCATCGGGAGAGCTCAGAAACACTTAACGAAATAACCCTTCACAACCTATTTGGGAGGGCAACTGACTTTTAGGAAATCGAGAAATTGACGTGATCACAAGGCTTTTTTTGGTAAGTTGGTAGACGTTTGAAACAAATCTGATCGTGTTTGGTGTTAGCAGACTGCTCACTTACATGGTGATCTTAGTACCCTTATTTTTCCAGGAATATATCGATAGTAAAAGTGTAAAACCTCTTTAGTCGAGTAAGGTTTGAATCAAAAATCGTAAGTCATAAATAAAAATTAATACGAAATTTATGCACAGAAGTCTTGCTAATAGTATTCACGTTCCACCAGCTTGCTAATTTCTCTATTCATAAGATTTACATAATATGTAAATTATTATAGGGGCCGCCTATATTATAGGGGCAGCCTCTGAAACTGCTTCTTTTCTTTTGTTCCCTTGGATAATTTCGATTTTAGGACTTACAAGGATTTACACTTTTACCATCGATATTCATGTATGTAAGATTCATTGACCGACCAAAACTCCCAAAAGACCGAAGGAGGAGGAATCTCAATCCGGTGAGTCTTAGGACGACGATATTATTTTCAATAATAACCCCCCCCCCCCCCCCACAAAATTTGTTGCTTTACGTTTCAAGGTACGTAGAATCCAAAAATCGAATAAGATTCGATTTCCGTCCATCCGCCATACGCGGCAATTTCCTTAGTTCCCATGGGCCGATTTTGATGAAATTTGGTATATGGGCTCTAATTGTCTAGTTGTGCCCGAAGCTTTTGCTATATGTAGTTATAGGTCACTTCTAAGGGTTGAAAAATAAGGGTTAATTTTGAAAACGCCCTAGCTCAAAACTTTTCGATATAAAGGTATTGCTTTTCCATCAATTTAAGAAAGTATTGAATTTTTAAAATCGAATGAGACCACCCAGAGCTCTGTAGGACAAACCGTTCGCTCCCCATAAAGAACTTGAGGGTTGGACTTATAATAAATCAGAAACACGAGTGTGAATCGCAAAAGAGGCCTAATCTCCGTTCAAATTTTAGCTGACCACAATGAGACCTCGTTTCTTGAGTTGTACTCAGTTTTGCTTCCTTAGCAACCAGTAATCAAATTTCCTCATGAAGGCACACACAACTCCCTGTTTCTTCGACCTGAATGTGAAGCGTTAATTTCTTTCAAATAAACTTGATTGTGAAGTAGGTACGTGGTTGGTACGTAGAATCTTTGGTTGGTAGGTGGTGACAATGGCAAAGCAGTGTTCTTTGCAGACGAGTGATCTACGAGTATATAGAAAAATAATAAACCTCTGTGTAATAATTTGCAGCGTTTTGTATTTTTACAGATAAGCTCGGCGGCCATTCAATACCACTGAATACATTGTAATCTTTATTACCTATATTTTACTTTTTAGTAATTTGTCATCATTTTATTCAGGTCGGTTTTTGTCGTTTAAAAGGTTTTATTATATTTTTTCACTATTTAACTCTTTACTTTTTAGTAATCCTAAAGTTATTTCTAATATTAGCTTATTAGATTTGAATTCCACCGTTTGGACTACCTTCCCAAACAGGGGTAAATAAGCTAGTACTAAAAGATGGTCCTGGAATTCTTGGATTGGGTTTCCTTTAGATCTCTGATTTTCTGATCTGATCTCTGTTTTTCTTTGTTTTATATCAGTTTCCCAAAGGTTCTTGGATCATACTCTACGGTCTTCAATCAGTATCCGTACCAGGATCAGTTAACCTTCAATCTCATCGTGGATTTAGAGTATAAATAATATGAAACTGAAGAGAGATTTCAGTTGAAGTTGGGACCGAGTAAAAGATGAATTGTTTTTTTTTTTTTTCAATTTATTTTAGTTGACTCCGGAGAAACGATTTGTTATAGGTTAATGGAAGCTTTTGAATCCATTGTACTGACATATGATTGTCATATTAAGACTATTTGGTTTAATTTCTGTTAGTTAAAAATTTAATTGAAAACTTGATTAATCGAGATAGAGGAAAGAGGAGCCCTACATATGTATCACTAAGAACTGTCTGAAGTAGGGCTTCAGTGTACAAAATTTCTCTAATTAGGGAGGTTGAACATGTCTTAAACATTATTCAGAGCCAATATTGAATCAAACTAACATGTTGAAAATTTGAATGGTGAAGTATAGTTCACAATTCAGTTTCAGGTAACCTCTCACGGGGTATAGAGATAGAGTTTTCTTATTGATTTTCCTGCCCATCCATCAATTACTTCACGGAAACGAAGATTGACTGAACATTCGGATTTGTGATGTATCGACCTGTCGCCCCGCTCGTACGTCTTGACTGAACGGATCAAGCATAAGTGGGTCTTCCTCGTCTCAACTTCCTCGTTGGTAACAAGCCACGAAAAAAAGAGTTCGTGGGAGAGCCACGGGGGGCGCTGGGGTCGCCGCCCCTCGCCGGTAGTTTGCCATCGTTTCTCTCCCCTTTGAGACAACCCCCTGGCTTTGATTGCCTCACGCCCCCGTACAGGTCAATAGCTATCTCACTTTCTTCCCACGTCTCCTCTTCAACACTTTCATCACGTTCCACCCCCTTATCTGGATCTCAGTTGGTCCACTACTTTTCGACACTTGGTGGATTCCTTTTGCAAAGTAGAGAAAAATTGCTCGAACCTCATGTTCGAGCAAAAGTAGGAGAAACATTGCTGTTGGACAAATTATTTGCATTCGTCCATCGTGATCAATGCATTTCTACCAGCCTCATACAATTTGGAGTATTTCAACGATAGCCTCATAAGGACACTAGATAGGCGAATCTAGAAGAAGAAAAACGTGTATTAAGTGAAAAAACATAAATTTTGCTACATCAAAAAAAAGACAGCATTTTTCTACCGTGTGTCGGAGGTATCGGTTTTTGTAAATGAGTAGGTGTTGAAGAATGGTATTGATTAGCTTGATTATATGAATTTGATAATATTAGTACCGTGAACTGGGGTGATACTGATATGCTGGGGTGATACTGATCAACACGCCTTTTTTCATTTGCATGCGATTGCAGCGCTCCACACAGTCCTAAATTGGAAAGTTAGGTCGTGTTATGTGTTCGTAACAATGTTTTCTTTGGTGGGATATCGTTCCCGCCCGATAGTCTAGGTTACCATGGTAGCTGATAAGGAAATGAACAAACCTCAAAATCGGGCCCGGCTGACATTGTGATTGTAACTTCTGTTGTGCCGGTGTCGGGTGTTGTGTGGTGAAGTTCTAGCGAAAAGATTTTGTTTCTACTAGAGGTAAGCATGAAATATCTGCAATTAGTTTGTTTTTTCCGTGTTACTACAGTTGGTTATCTGTTAAAAACAAGAAAAAATCATTTTCAGGGGGTGATAGTGATCACGGCCGAAATGCCCCGAAACTATCAAAAAGTGATTGGTCCATCATTATTTTTAGTAACAAGTGCTTTAAAATAAGTTGTTTCTTGTCAGTTACCAAGCATGTGCCATGAATGGTCTCATTATAATAATAAATACTGAAGAGGATATTACGAGTCTTGAATTTTGGCTTTATTCTGATTTTTGTAAGTAAAGAGTTGGTTTTCATTAGTTTTTCAATGAAAATTGTTCTGAAATGATTTGTTAGGGGTTTTTGACATTTTCATGTCTTTGCTTTGGCACATAAACTGAAAAATCGTCACGAAAACTAAGCAAGACTTGCTCACGCGACCGATAAATAAAATAGACTCACTGTGTTGCGTAGAGAACAATCAACTGTTTTCTTATTTTGATGCTTGGGCACATGAACTAACAACCTTACTTCACTACCTTGTTGTGTAGTGGTTGACATAAAAATGTCCCAATGTGTTGCAGACTCGTATGCAAGCATTTTCAGAGGTTTGAAGTAAGGATGTACACAAATACCTCACTGATTTCCTTAAAACTTTCCAAGTATTCAAAAATTTAAAAATATGCGTTGTTTTTTACCTCAGGGTACTGAAAAACAATTTTTTTTTCATCAACAGTGATCAGTGCCACCCCATAGACACTCCGAAAGCGTTTTGTTCGATTTTAAATTAGTGATCACTATCACCCCCTATGTGGGGGGTGATACTGATCAATTTAATTATTTTTTTAATGAGCTTAATTCATCGAAATTTCAAAGTTTGATATAGGATACTGTTCATAAGATATGGAAGAACATAAACTATTTTTTTCAGATTTTTTTGAATTATTACACTGGTAGTTTTCAAGGAAAAACTGTAGAAATTGATCAGTATCACCCCAGTCTACGGTATTGAAGAATGAGATCAGAAACACTGTACAGTGTGTGCGCAGCGGGGAAAAAGAAAAAGAGTTGCCCAGAGGTATAAAAAACTAAACATTAAACTCGCTTGACTTGAACTGAAGCACAATTTGTGGCCACACATCACCATTAACCCTCTAACGCTACGCTGCGGGTCAGATTTTACCCAAGAGCTGGTTAGAAGCATCCTAATCCCCCCCCCCACTCTCTTTCTGGCGGCCGTGAGGGCCAGGTAACCTACCAGTCCTCAGCAGCCTCATCGTTCTGGAAAGTCACCTGTATTTCTGAGGGAAGTTATTGCGCAGCAAGTCAGGCTGGGTTGGCCTCAACCAGACTGTAGCAAAAAAGTTATACTTTTTCTCTCCCGTCGTCAATGGAAATATAGGGATCTATGAAACTGTTTATCATATTATCGACATCGAAATGTGATTCCAAACGTTGTTGATGCATTTTTACAACCCCCCCCCCCCTCACTACACATCAGTCACTGGGAATCTCTGTGTATACCAGGCTTATACCACTTTGCTTCCACTAATTATAAGTATCTAGTCCAAGAATTATCAACTGACAAATTCATTAGGGTATGAGAAGGGGAAATATTAAAATTGTTGGGTTATTTTTGGGACTACCGCCCACCTCACGAGTGATTGACACATGTTCCATGATGAAAAGAAGTTATTTTGCTAAAATTTTACTACGATAAAATTATGTGATTTGTTTATAATACCTTCAGAAATAGTTAGCGCATTTTTTGAGCAAATAAAGCTGTTTATACTACAATTAGAAAATTGTTTTCCCTCTAAAAACGTATGCTGGGTTGAATCCAACCCGACCGTAGCATTCATGTCCTCGAGGTCCACCGTTGCGTAAAAGCCTGATGGTTTCCTCACGAGACAGTGCAGGAGACTTGAATGCCACCATTCTGAATTTGGCAAGCACGGGAAATCGCAAAGAAAGTGGTAGGCATCCTCACGTTCATGCCTGTTACTTATCTTTCCGTTGCATAGGGTTTCCCATTCAGGTGCAACATCTCACCTCGGACCCTGAACAGCCATCAGCAGATAGGCGAATCTTATATTATCGTTTGAAAATTGTGTCGAATACACTCAAATCTATTCATAAATTGGTTCGGGAATTGAAGGCACACTTGACAGACAAAGCTAGCAGACAGTAATGTCTAGAGCTTTTCGAGCAACAAAGACTTTTAAAGGAGCAAATCAAGTGGATCACGGGTTCCACTTTCCCTCTGCAAACAGCTGGCATTCCTTTCGGTTTTAAGCATTGGTAGAAAAGCAGATTTTCGCAGACGACAAACTCGATAGGGCATCTGGAGTCTCCATTTGGGAGCTTTGGCGAATTTGACCCTCAAATTTTCCTAACTTGAGCATTGCGAAGCAATCCACTGCAATAGAGCAGTAAACCCTGAGAAGCTGCTTGAGGATTCTTTAACACTTCAGAATGTCTTCTGTGTTAGTCGAACATTGAATTTTGAGGGTCGGAGAGAATGACAGCACGATCCAATAACAGCTGCTCCACCGTCCATTCTCTTTACCCCCAACTCTAGGCTTCTCGGCCCCAGTCAGTCCTGCTCAGGATGTGCTCTGCCTCCTATGCAACCGCCAAGTTCTTCACTGAAAATGCGGAAGGTATTGGAAGAACGACCTAACTAGGTCGTTCTTCCAATACCTTCCGCATTTTCAGTGAAGAACTTGGCGGTTCTGTGGGTACCAATGCGATTAATATAAGATTTGAGTATTCATACTCAAATCTTATATTAATCGCATTGGTACCCACAGAACCGCCAAGTTCTTCATGAAGACTTGGCAACATGAGGACATCTTCAGGTCGTTCTTCTGTTCAATGCTTTTCATGGTCGTTACACGCTTCGAAAGAAACGCGTCATTTTTCTACGAAAGAAATCTCAGCCAAGCTAACAATAAAGAATCCAACGTCGCAAAAAGTAAAAGATTGTGGAAACACGTTGACTCAAAAGGCAACCGTTGTAGTCGGCTCGGGGTTTAGAAACTGGAATTCTTTGTTGTACCTACTGCTCTCTGTGACTCACTCCCGTCATCGTCTTTGTCCAACGGAGGATTACACTCCCCCGACGGACGAAAGGCTGTCGAAGATGGCCACCTGTTCTGTGAAGATTCCCGTCCTTGATGCAGGTCCTTTTGTCTCAGGAACAAACAGAACCACAGCTTTTGTCTGAGAACTCAATGTGACTCAGACATGGAGTGGTTATTCCCTTCGATATTTCTATCCACGCGTGGATACTAAACAGGGGATTTTACAGGATTGTGAACTTGATGCGAACCCCAGAAAATTCCTCATATGTAATGGCTAAACATTTTTTTTTAAATCAAAATTTGCTTCTTTTATAACTATGTTTTCATATATTATTCAATTACCCCTTTGCATGAAGAAAGATAATAGAAATAGAAATAATGTGATGAAAACTACAATGTCAACAGACTTAACGAAATAAGTTTACTGCCCATAAATTTCTTTGCAATAATTGGGGTGAATGTTCAAGGGTAACAATAACGAAAGATGATCTTGTTTTCATAGGAAATCGCTCATCAGGTGAATGGATAAGAGTATTATTACAAAAACCATCCGGAAATTTCCAATAAATGTATGTTTAGATTATCGAAAACGCCTTGATAGATGGATTAGTAGATTAAGTCGGAATTTCTAATTTTGCCTGCTAACGAAACAAGTTCGCGGATTTAAACTAAGTTCTGATCGGTAAAGTCACAGCAAATGAGTTGTTATGAAAGATGAAAACTGGTAAAATTATATTTTTCCATATTATTCGGTATATAATTCCAACGAGGACATCATCCATTTTCTTGGGGTGTGCCCTGTGCTGTCCGAGTTTCGGGTTTATTTTTTGGGGGCGGTTCGGCTGGACACTGCTGACATCATTCGACTGCTGGATAGCGGAAGGTGTTGGGTGAAGGTAGCCCAGTACGGCCAGAAGTGTTGGTTTTAACGATCAAAACTTATTGAAGAGTTCAATTGGGATTAAATTAGTATAAGTAGATGTAGTAGTGATATTATGTATAGTTTATTCACAATTTAGTACCACTCAAAAAATGTCCACAAATACGCTCGTACCACTCGGCAGACGGAAGTCACGTCCATGCCTACCATGTTTCAATTTTGTTATACCAGTTTTTTGTGTCCAATTGTCTCTTGTGAATACACATGTTCTTTCTTCTTCTTCTTCGGTATATAATTCAGACACCACGGAAAATATGACCTCTGAAGGTCAAATCGAGGGCAGAGCGGCTCGGCGGCTTACACGGCATTGCCCAGTGTGCATCTAAATCCGCAAGAAGGTACTTCTCTTCCATTAAATAAATAATAAACCAAAATGACTGCCTCCAGAACCTCCACTTATAACATGATGAGATGTAGTCAAGCACTTCTCTATAGCCTTCTTCCTAATCTCAGCCCATTCACTACTAACACCAAAGGATGCAGTCTTTTCTTTATTATGCTGATAACTAAACCCAGGCTGGGATAGAAAAGATGACTTAAGAAAATACTAATTTATTTTATTAAATAGGTAAAGGATTTCTCCTAACTTACAGGTTTCAAGCTACTACACTCCGACAGTCTGTGAACAAATCACTTGTTTGAGTGCCTTCATCTTGATTTTGGGGAGCGTAAAAAGAAATCGGAATCGACAGCAACCACCCAATCATTCCTGGTGATGGTGGACGAATATTCCCGTATGACTTTTGCCAAATCAATGAGAGAGAACAGTCAGGCTGTCATCAGATATTTAAAAGACTTTACACACATAGATAAAGTAAAGAAAATTGTGACTGATAATGGTCTACAATTTGTTTCTCGAGAGATGGCTGCCTTTGCTGAAGAAAGAGGTATCACTTGGACAACATCAGCTCCTTACCATCCGGAAGGGAACGGACTGGCAGAACGGAAAATAAGGGACATAAAAACTTATATGGCATTGTACCCACACTTCCGTGGTGGCTGGAAAAGGTGTTTGGAAGCTGCGGTTCTTCATCTTAACCGTTCACACACTGCAGGCCTAGGATGCTCACCTCATTATAAAGCTTTCGGAAAACCTCCATCCCTCCCAGCAGATAAAAGGTTCGAAATTCCAGATTCAATTATTTCCGAAGAGCCTTTGACTGATGAAGCCAAAGCCTTATATCATGAACGTCAGAAAAAGCAGTTCGACAAGCGTCATCCCAGGCAACTCCCACAGTTTGAGGAAGGAGGGCGCATCCTAGTTCAAGCTGGTCATAGAGGAAAAGATCCAATCGTAAAAGGTCCATACATCGTGAAAAAAGTTATAAGAATGAACAACTACCCAAAAACCCTTCATTATGAAGAAAGTGATGGAAATTTAAAACCTGCTGCTGTTCGGAACTGTATTCCTTATCACTGCAGGAGCAGTGATTCTTCTAGAGGGGGGAATGTAAGTAGGTACCTACCTACTATACTTCCTCTCCGGTTTCAACCCCACGAAAGTGAATCGGACAGATGTTGTAGGATAAGATAAAGATTTGTAAAGACTGGAAAAATATAGAAAGATGTTTCTTTATTTTCTTATTATAAAATTAGTGATAACTACATTTATGTAAGTTCTGGTTGCTTACAATGTTGTTTTCATCAGATTTGTGCGACATCCCCAAATTCTTACAATTTTTTTCACCATCCTCTCCAACTACACCCTGCCAACATTTTCAGCAGGTGAATCTCAACTGTGTCATGAGGTTGCACAACAATACAATGATTGCTACCTGACACACTTTATTATTGATGAACCGTTTTGAACTGCATTCCATCTCGCCATTGTTTCCAAGTCGGCCGAGAGAAACAAATGTTCGGGAATCAAGTCTGCAGGGCCGCATTAGTCATGCATGGGAGAAGACCGATGTCCAGGGCGCTGCACGAGAACAAAGGATTCGCTCTACCGGTCCGCGCATATGGGAGCGGACACTCGCTTGCTCGTATGTCGGAAATAAATTGCAGCATTTAACGGCCTTTTGAATACACATCGTAATCTAACCGATGATCGGCTCTCAGGGAACGTGATCAGACCTTCGACCCCATGATGTCACTCATCGCAGCCATCATCAAGTTTTGAAGGGGAACCAAAACAGTCCTTAATTGATGATTCCGTTAAGACATTTGGCAACTTTATCCTGTTATAAGCAAGTAACACGCATTTTTCATTCAGATTAATAAACCACTTACTAAAGTATCTTGGTGGAAACCTCACGTTACTAATGGTAATTATCTGAGCTACAACCCTGGCCTCTTACTAGGAAGGAAGTACATTCTTTGCGACAGTATCTATCTCTCGAAGCGTATCGCACCACAACAAAGAATGATCATGAATCACAGGGACCAATATAATCGGATACTCATCTTCCAAGAACGTTAACCAACCAGAACAGTTTCATTGGTCAGTGGATATCTTTTATTTAATATTAGTATTGAACCGTTCCTTTTTTGTCTGTTGAAAAAAGGCGATGAAAAGCGAAATTAAAGAAACATATGTCGGGGAACGAGTCTTACCGCCGGCCTGATGGCTCCAGCTTCCACTCTCCAAGACCCGGCAATGACGTCAGAGCAACTTTTCCGAAGGGTACTTAGAGAAGTCCCTCTAACTACTGCTCGCTATATTGTGCTGTGTCAGAGGGAGTTCGCTCTTCATTACTTCCCTCACCTTATTATTTCGCTCTACCTATTATTTCACTCTACCTTGTTAACTGATATTGTTCCGAGTACTCTTTAAATACAGAGTACTAAAAATACAAATACATCCCTGATCAGAGACGTGATTACTCCATTATGAATCCTGACGACCTTGAAGAAGGAGAAATCCATACTCTTATGAACAATTTTATGCACATTCACCTCACAATAGGGCTTCTTCACATAATAAGTGAACTGAATTTTTAGGCAGTTTCCTCGAGATTTTTTGTGCGTTTCTGAAACTTTTATGATACTATCAAAGCTCCATACATTCAAATTCAAATTTCAACGTATCTTCTGTTTATCAAATTAACTTTAATTATGTGTGGGCAGATGGGCGTACAATTTCAACTTGATAGGGTGCCAATCAAGAGAGAGCACAATCAGAGAGCACAATACCCGATTTATATGGGTGAGGAGTCACCAAAGAATAGTGGGCAATGATATTGCTGACCGTAATGCAAAAATCGTAGCTATGAACGTTGCATTGCCTGAGGCTACCCCATGGTTCCCTCCGACCGAGTTGAAGAAGATGATTGCAGCTGAAATTACCAGGAAGTGGAAGATACAACACGAAAACTACCATGCAGGCCAACGATATATCAGAATCTTCCCTCCACCTCGATTGCACGCCTGGTTTGATGATATGCCACTAAGGTCGAAGATGTTCTTCAAAACCCTGTCGCGCCTGAGAACAGGTCACAGCTGTACCAAAAAGTACCTCTTCAAAATCCGAAGATCGAACTGTGCGACCTCTGTTCAGTGGTTGAAGACGAGCAACATCTATTGATGGAATGTCCACGTTTCGTTTCTGCAAGAAAACATCTCTTCGAAGAAGTCTCTAAATCAGTCCCTCAGCACTTCAATCTTGACCTGATCCTCCGACTTCAAGACGAGCATCATTACGATGCCATCTTTAAATTTTGTAAGGACTGCAGTCTGACTTTTTGATTTAATACATATATTTTATTTTATTTACTTGTTTGTTATTTTCAATTAGCTAAAGTTTGAAATGTAAATTTTGTAAATGTATTTTGTTTGAAATCTAAAAAGGTAAATGTAAATTTTCTTTAGTATGACAGGCTAAATAGTTGTACTGAAGCCAATAAAATTAAAAAAAATATATAAAAAAATCAGCTGATCTTGGCGTGTCTTCTAGACTTGTCATTCAAGATAGACGCCCTATCGAATTTCAGGTTCAGAGTGCATATAGGAAAGAAAATTATCTGAAAGGAGCTGTCAGCTTAGCCAATAAATCTCACTGATTGCTACAGTTTCATAGGAACCACTGAAGCGAATTTAGTTAACTTAAGCGATCAATACAATCACAGTAACCGATAATACTCGTATTCAAGTGAGAATGAAGTTAAAAATTATTTGAGTTGAGAAGGAGAGGATCCTCAACGCGGAGGATGAAGGAGAGGATCATCAAGCAACCATTGGCTTTCGCTCTGATCTGAGATACGAAAACTCTAACGGTACCAAAATCGACGATATCGGCTCCCGACGGAGTTTACATTCACCCAGCTATCAAGACTCAGCATCCTGATAATATCGATTTTTAATGAGACCTACGAAATTCATTTATTGAACATTTTAGAGGTAAAGTTGGACAAGGACTCAATTCTATATAGGTATGTTACTTTAACAAGAGGCAAAAATAAAAATAAGATTATTTTTTTGCATTTCTGGTAGGCTGTGAATCCAAAACCTTACATAAAAAGATCGATGTTTTTGTTGGTCAGCTTCTCCGTACATTTCCTGTGTAGTCTGTGATATTTTGAGCCGTCACGTGGTTTCCTTCTTAGCCCCTGTTCTCTATTTATAATGTCTTCCTCCTGGAATAATCTTAACGACGAGCTTCGTTTCGAAAACAATCTCTTGCCGGTCGTAAGCGATTAACAACAGAACTTATTCTCGTAACCACGAACCCGATCATGATGGATCGAAAAGGAAATTAGGATAGGAATGAAAAAGTGTCATTGATAGCCCGTGTCAAGTTATTTAGTACACCAATATTTTTAAAACAGTAATACCATTCGAATTGACGTTTAAAACGCTGCAAATGATTACACAACGGTTTATTATTATTATTATTTTTAATATCAACTCACTTTTGAAAGTCCCCGTCTTCTATAAATTTCAACCGTCATGAAATTCTATTCGGAGAAACGAAATCGAAGGAAAACCTTTAAGGTCTGGTAGGGAGCGAACGGATTGTCCTACAAGGTCCGAGTGGTCTCTAAAAATTCAATACTATTTGAAATTGGTGAAAAAACAATACCTTTAATTCGAGAGTTTTTGAGCTAGGGCACTCTTGAAAATTTCAACCCTTAATTTTCACCCCTTAGAAGTGACCTACATCAACCAAAACTTCGCGGCACAACTAGACCCCAAATGGAGCCCATATACCAAATTTGAACCAAATCGGTCCAGTGTTTTTAAGAAAAGTGCCGCGTACGGCGGACGGACGGAAAATTTTTTATTCGATTTTCGGGTTGTACGTAGGTATCTTGAAACGTAAAACATCAAATTTTGACTGGGGTAAATTTTTTTACTTGCTCGATTCCAATGGTTCATTATTGGAAATAATAAACCAAAAAAGATCAAGATCAGCTGATATTCGGCTCACTACCCTCAGCAAACGTTAACACTCATGTTTCTGACTCATCAATTGTCCAACACAGAGTAACAGAGACTTGAAAAGTAAACCATCAAGGGGGGGGGGTTCGAATTTTTTGTCTTCGTCGATTCTAAAGGTTCTTTATTAAAAATGATAAACCAAAAACGTGTAGAAAAAGTTTTAAAACATATGAAGGGAATAGAAAATATTAATCCTTAGAAAACAAAGTGTTCAGTCCAAAAAAGTGAAATTAAATCTTCTGCCTCGTACGATTATGTACCATAGTTGATAGACGTGGGGACCGAAAACACTGTTTTTGAGTGTTTTGATGTCGATGATCGTTCAATTTTGGTTTATTATTTTCAATAATGAACCTTTGGAATCGACCAAGGAAAAACATTTTTAACCCCCCCTCAAAATTTGATAGTTTACGTTTCAAGGTAGGTAGAATCCAAAAATCGAATAAAAATCTGGCCGTCCGTCCGCCGTACGCGGCACTTTTGCCACTTAGCATTGACCTATTTTGATGAAATTTGGTTTTTAGGCTCCATTTGGGGTCTAGTTGTGCCCCGAACATTTTGGTTAATGTAGGTCACTTCTAAGGGTCGGAAAATGAATTTTGATATTTTGAAAACGCCCTAACTCAAAAAATTCAGATATAAAGGTATCGTTTTTCCATCAATTTAAGATAGTATAGAATTTTAAAATTTTTTTGAGACCACGTGGAGCCCGGTAGTACAAACCGTTCGCTCACTACGAGAATTTAAGGTTTGGACGTACGATAAATCAGAAACACGAGTGTGAATCGCAAAAGAGGCCTTCTCCGTTCAAATTAAAAATGACCGAAATGCGATCGATGTTTTTCTTCATGTTGGATGGTTGGTGGCTTTGCAGACGAGTGATCTATATAGAAAAATAATAAACTATTGTGTAATAATATGCAGCGTGAAATTAATTGCTGATTTGTCACCATCATCGGGACCAAAACTTGTATACATCTATGTACGGTTGATACATCTCTAATACAGATGAAACGCCCAATCCTAATATTTTCAAAAAGATTGATGCATGTTTTAAATTTACCAAAGTAAAGTGTGAGTAGTTATGTGTAGAAGCTTCAGTCATATTGAAGGAGATGAGAAACAATTTCGAGAGAGATTGTCATTACAGCTCACTTATGAGGGAGGGAAATTTCAGTATTAAGTTTCCTGGGTCACGCAAACGCCATAAACGCAGCTTAACATCATTCAGTCAAACGGCTGCAGTGTAATCAAGATTCCAGAGGAGGAAATTATTTTTTTGGACGATTCCTAAAACCTTGAGGGTTGGTGAAATGTGATCATCTGGTAGTAAAGACAGAGGAATTGTGGGAGGAAAGACAGCGTGGTGATTCATCAGCCTTTTTTAAATAAAATAGTTCAATCTATTTTGTTCCTCACTTTTCGGTAAAAATAGAAATATGGCTATGTAGGGTGGCTGAAAGGTAGACTTTGGCAGCTAACGATTGTATCTTCAAGTAGAGAAGTCATCATGCGATTCCGAGCACCAAACTCACAAGTATATCGAATTTAGGAGAAAACTCAGACCTTGGATTGAAAGAACATTGCTGGCGAATTTCTTGACTAATGATAACTCTACATTTTCAAAAGACTCAACGCTCATCGGAACCCATAATTCCATAATTTTGAGGAGAAAAAGAGGATAGATATAAAACAATTCGCTCTTTACAGATTGTTGCTGTCAGATTGTTGGAGGTTGTAAGCATAACATAATTCGGGAGGATCGGGGAAAGTAGACAATACTTTTGAAGTAGGTCTTTTCGGGCTATTTTGATGCAGTTAACGGTGATACAAAAGGGGGCATTCGAAACAGCGAGACACAAACAACAAGAGAGGAACGCCAGGTCACTCTCAGGTAACTATCATAGGCCCTCATCATGAAACATAATTCAATTTGTCGAATTACTAGACAAATCTCAATCGAGTATCTCGATCTTTTTTGTAGATTTTTGTTTGTTTGTTTATCATTATTTGTAGTTTGTTGTTTTGTACTCCTGCTGAAGTCACATTGTGGTTGTTGTGGAGAAGGAAGCAGATACGTCTTTATCCTTTATCATTCACTTTTAATTTGGCTAGCGCTTTCGGGGCGAGCTGTGGCCGTTTAAATTCAATGAAAAAGGAGTGAGATGGGTGTGGCTAAGTTGGAGCTTAGTAGGTGGAGCCTCGCATATAGATAGTTTACAATATTGCAATCTTTTCTTGTCTACTTCCAGTCAACTGAGTAGAAGCCTTGTTTGGTGAACTTTCTCTATTGTGATATGAAATATGTGATGTGTTTTATAAGAGATAACCTAAGATTGTTGTTCCTGTTGAAATTGTAAAATAGCCTCCTGTCTGTGATCCCCTCTAGTCATGGTTTTATTGTTGATTCGTTTTTGAAATAATTTTTAGATCCTGCCAGTTTTTTGATTAGAAAGAATAATTGTTATGGAAATGGACGAAGGTAGGCTATTGAGATTTTTTGTTTTGTTCTTTGTATGTTTTAGTTTGTGACTTTTTTTTCAAAATTATGAGTAAAATGTATTATCTAATGGACTTTCCAGTGAGGGTTGTTTGCAAGATTGGCGGAGTTGTAGGATTGGTGACTGTTGAGGGATGGAAGATAGAGTGGGTATGATTGAAGATTGAACACATTTCTTTAATGTTTGTCTGTGCGTATTGTTCAGTTCTTGGTTGCTTATTTTTCATTGTTTTTAATGACGAAGAATAGGTATAGTCTTGGTTGCTCATTTTTAATTGTTTTTAATAACGAAAAATGATTATTAAGTAAACACATTTTCAACAATATATTTTTTGACTGGTTGGTTCTACTAACCGTGATTATATTACACTAGTGGGTCAATGTGATTATTGTTATGTTTAGTCTTCGAATAAATTGTTTTTTATTGTAGGCTTGAGAAAGGGGCGTAGCTCGCCCCGAAAGCGCTAGCCAAATTAAAAGTGAATGATAAAAGATAACGAAGTATCTGCTTCCTTCTCCACAACAACCGTAATACTTGTAGTTTGTGGAAAGCAATCACAACACTGCTGAGAGGTATTTCGTTGTCTACAGCGTTGTTAACAGCTTCGATTTTTAGACTCCTTCAGTTCAGACTTCCTAAGGAGCTTTTGAATTTTTTATGAAGGCTTGATAGGGTGGGCTGAAAAGACTCTTTTCAAACCCTTCAGAACTCCAGCCTTGAGGAAGAATGGTCAATATTTTTTGATAGTGCATGTGACGTGGAACTATGGTTTTTGGGGTGGTTATACCTTTTAAAAGTAGTTCACAGTTTTCTATAATTCTAAATTCTCTCAAACAAAATCAAACCAATCTATCTAAGATCCGTGAACTCACCACAAATTGTTCTTATGAAAAACGGGCTTGGAATATAATAGTAAAAGATTTTTGAAAAACGAGAAAGCGGGCAGAATTATAGTATTGATTATCACTACCTTTATGCCTCCAAGAAACCGGTAGTTTTTACATGGCACGGAAGGACGATCTATGAAAGTTGAATCTGTTGAACTGTGGTTCCTTCAGCTTCTACTAGAGGTCGCGAATGGAAGAGAATGATAATGACTAGGTACAAACCTAGAAGGATCCTCCTCACTTCAAGATGAGCCAACTATGTAGCTAAAACAACTTATTTAATTCACTTTCTTCCCTGCCTCAAGCTGGTCAACTCCGGTAGGTGCTGAAGTAAAATGCCTTTTAATTCGATATCCCTGTTTTTGGTTGTTTTAATGCCAAATGATGAGAAGAAAGGTCTCACTAGAGAAAAATACCTGGTTATCGACACCTAATGGGAACATCCACCTAGCTACTCGAGCACAGGTAGCACTGTTGGACACCAATAGTGACTCCACAATTATCTGCCTCAAAAATCAAGAAATAATTTCAAATTCAGAAGGGACGATTGCTAAATTTAGAAACTACTTAGGTAAGATGGCATCTCTCTCGACAGTTAACTTCACCACAACGATCTTCCACTAATACCAGAATTTTCCATAGTACAACTACACTATGAGCTTTGTAGTAGGTGCTATGGTGTACATATTTTTAATATGTAAGAATAATGTAGTTTAATCTTTTGTTGGATCAATTATTGCAATCATTGATCAGATCAATCGATATTCCTAGGTACCTACTTCTTGTCGAAGCTCTCGGTTTTACTCTGGAGATCAGTAGGATTCGTCATGCAATAACCAGAGATATCTACGACGAGAAACAATGAGCTCATCAAGCTAGAATGCTTTGAAAAAGGTAAGCTGGCTTTATACCTAGTAATAAACTGCCGGAGAGAGAACAATAATTCACGGGCTATCACCGTAAGAACCGGTCTTTGGAGGCGGGAGTTGCCCCATAAACAAAGAATTATAAGCTGAGAGAGGTGATTCAGAAGTTTTTATCTTGCGACACTACACAGGAAATCATCTGGGGCGTTGACCGTTCTGGTGGCATGGGGAACATAATAACAGGCATCTCGTCCTCGACCACTTTTGATTTCTGGGGGACTTATCCTTTCCAAATGACACACCCCGGGGCGGTTGGTTAAGTTTAAAGCGATGTGGTCTTCGCCACTTGGCTTAGAGTAAGTAGTAGGAGTAAGTTACTCCCTGACGAACAAATACTATAATTGACGTAAGTTATCGACGGGTTGACTTCCTCCGAGGGGACACAGCAACCTTTTTTCAACTCACTACAAACTGTTCAACAACAACTATAAGGTAAAGTACAGGTGATCGAAGGAACGAACACAAGTAAGTAGGTATTACGTTATATTATCTCCCACACTTGGAATGACTCAATCCTTTGAGTTAAACTCAGTGACAACTCACGAAAGAAGTGTAACACTAGGTGAATAGTTTTCGGTAAAGGGCACTTGTATGATTCTTCGAATTGTCACCAGTTTGTCTCCATTTTAGGTGCAGTACAACTATAAACTGCCTAGGGTTGCCAGAAAAGGGCATCTAGTCTATAAAGAGATCTAAATACGTATAAGCATAGAGCATACTCGAAACAAGCGATTCCCTGTGGGGGGCACAAACATTTGTCGTTACTAATTCACGAAAAAAGAGAATGTTCATTGATTATTTACAAACAATAAACAAAGTTACGCTTCTAGATGCATTCCCTATTCCCAGAGTAGAAGATATAGTGGAAAACGTAGCAAAATACAACATCTATACCCAACTGGATTTGAAAAGTGCATACCATCAAGTACCAATTGCCAAAGAGGACAAGATTTTCACTGTATTTGAAGCTGGAGGCCAACTGTACCAATTCACTACCATTTGGAGTAACGAATTGGAGTAACGAATCATTAGACAAGAAAATTTGGAAGCTACATTCGCCTATTTAGATGTGTGTGGAACAGAAGAGAAAAAACATGTACAAAATTTCCTCGCTGTAGAAAAGAGATATAACTCAACACTAAACATGGAGAAAAGCAAATTTCATGCAAAATCTAACAAGCTCTTTGGGTACGAAGTTTCAAGTGGAAAATACAAGCCAGATCCTGACAGACTTCGCCCATTCTGGAACTTGCACCTCCCGAAAATGCAGCTTGATTACAGAAGATTTTAGGTATGTTATCACATTACTCAAAATGGGTTAGCCGGTTCTCAGGCAAAGTATATCCACTAGCGCCAATGTCCAATAAGTTCAGAAGCAATGCAAGCTTTCGAAAATCTAAAGAAAGACATAGCAAACTTCGCAATACAGTCAATTGACCCAAATCTCGTGCTCTCAGTAGAGACTGATGCTTCGGACTACGCACTTTCGGCGGTTCTCAACCAACAAGGGAGGCCCGTTGCATCCTTTTCTCGAACGTTGAATACATCTGAACGTAATCATTCTATTATCGAAAGAGAAGATTATGCAATATTTGAATCAATCCGCAAATGGCGACATCTCCTGATAGGTCGGATCAGCTGAGTGTTTCCTTTATATTTGATACGAAACACAGTAGCAAAATTAAGGAAAAAAAGGTATTGCGATGGAGGCTCGAACTATCAGCATATTCGAATGATATCATTTATCGGGTTGGCAGACGCCTTATCACGTATATGTTCAGCATATAACGCAACAAAAAGCAACTATAACGGACCTAAACGCCTGCATAAAGCACTATATGTCACCCAGGTGTCACCCGACTATATCACTGGGTGAAAGCCAAAAACATGCCTTTTTGAATAGATGATGTCCGGAAGATTACATCTTTTTGTACAATCTGCTCAGAGTTGAAGCCAAGATTCTCCAAGCCCGGAGAAGCATCCCACATGATAAAGGCTTGAATAATAATCTTGTTCTAGAAAAATATTACATTAAACCAAAATGTCCTACTCTTACTTCTTAGAATAGAAATTAAAAAATATTATCGCCATTTCATGGAAGAACCTCACGTTTTAATAAACATTTGTATTAATGAACCAACCAAATCAAGGGTACTTTCTACGGTTGAATTGAATCACCCCAGATATTTAATTAATTTCCTGATGTATACTTTACTTCCTTATTTGTACCTCAAGAACGGCTTTGATCATCTACAAGACTCATCCCACATGTCTGCTAAGGAGTAAGTAGGGAGGAAGATGATTATTTATCTGGAATTTCAGGAGTCGAAGCGCCTGACAGTCACAGAAAGATACAGTTTTGATGTCACCATAAAACGAAGGGGAGGGGAGGGGGTAAAATATTTTTAAAAAAGAGTCATTTGATTGAGTTTTCCGATCATTTGGTCGATAATCTTATATGTACAAAAATAAATGCTGCTATCGCTACTTGTATATCCAATTCTACGTACAAACCCGGCATACTAAATCAATGAGGAAGTGCCGACTTATAAATGGAATGCTCGCTGATCAGAAATCAAGAAACTCGACTAGGATATTTGTGGACCGAGTTGGCTACTGGGAAGAATCAAGTTTTGTAGCGTACGAGGTTCTGAAAATAACGAGAAATATTTACGACTTTAGGAATGCGGGTTTGAACTCTAAAACAATAAGAAGAATCGGAACTTCACTTCATGGTTTACAAAATATAATTAGATCTGGAATTCTTTCTTATACACAGTACGATCTTTCGGAGAATCGTCGATTTTCCTCATAGAAGACCACTCCCACACTCATTTATATTAGACTACCTGAAAAGCCTGCTAAAAGCAGGCAAAAAAATTGTAGATATGTAAAAAAAAATTGATGTCGCGGCCTGGAATCGAACCCGGGACCCCCACGTTCGGGCGACATACGTACCTACGTACGGTTGGAGTTTTATGTATATAGATATCACAATAAGTACGAGAGGAATTTTCTGTAGCCACCATTATGGAATTGTCATTAAATCAACAGAGGGACCAATCCCAAAATACCTATCAAATTTGAAGTTGAATAATAATAGGTAAGTACCAACTTCTTGCAGCTAGCTCTACCGTTAGAAACCATCATAATATGATGGATTATTTTTTATTTGTATCATTCCTACCTTTGGATACTCAACAAAAGCATCAAAACCTCAAGTAAATGTATTCGATATTGGAAGCCTGGCCATAACGGCAGTGCATCTCATCCTTCAGGCTAGGCAAAGAGGGTCATAGGAAAATTCTCCTTTTTATCAACATGCCAGTCGTAATTTTGTCTTCGTTATTTGAGGATTTGTATCCTTCAGCAAGGAAACCGCTAGCTGGACAATTTTTCTACTCAGAATAAACCTCCACCAGCCAGTTTTACCATACACTTCCAACCTCAAAAATCCATACCGTGAGCATTTACATCGTAATGCACTTCGTATTACTCTAAGTAGTTCTTCCTTTTTCCAAGTCTTTCCTTCTTTAGTTTGATAGACTATTTTGTGTAGATGACTGGAATAGATGGTATACGAAGCGACAATAATACCTAAATATCGTAAAACGGATAGTGTCACACGAGCCATAGAAACTGCTCGATGGCTTGACTTTTAGAAATTCGAAGATTGAATGGGGAAGGAATAAATAATTGAAAAAGACCTGAAAGTGGATGAAAGAAATGAAGTCTATTGTGCCCCGTGAGAAAGAAAAAGGCAGTCGGAGGGAGCGTAGAGAAGAGCTAGAGACGGCAGAATAATCTCCCAGCGACCTCGACATTCCCCGTTGGCAATAACCTAAGACCCTCGACTTCACCTCCGGGAACAAGCCGAGTCCGAGGAACATTTCGAGTTGGTCAATAGGTTCAAAAGCGAGCCAACCAGAGGTAAGAATGGGAGAGGAGTTCAAGGCAACTCTCGGGCGATTCATTTCGGTCAATATTTACCGTTTGAGGTGGAGTGGGTGTGGAGTCACCGTCCTCAATCGACTGTATGATCACATTTCGCCCAAGAAATAATCGAATCACTTGACGTCGTAACTGAGCAGTCTGCTTGGGAGCTCGGTATGGTTTTATTCCACATTGACAACATTTCATTCAGTAACCACTGGCAATTCTGCAAATACATTCACAATAATAATAAGTTCAAAATTCGAAAAAACGGAAAATTTGCATAATTGTTTGAAGATTTTCTTTGAGAGGTAATCATTTGAATTCATAGCAATTTGGCATTCTTTGTCATTCAAGTTACTTTCAGATTTATAATCCAAATTGAAGAAAATCTCAGTGGCTACAACGAAGGAGGGTAGAACCAATATAGGTTGATTTACCATGAGAGCGTCATCAAAATTGATCTCAAGTTCTTCAAGTGAGCTGAGGAGAGCGAAAATTTGGTTTGCCCAACCTCAATTGAATACTTCATGGAAATTCAATTTTGTGTTGAACAAAAAGTGCCACACCCATCCAGAAAATATACGGTAGAGAGCAGGAATGTGAGTGACCCCTTTCTAATCTATATCTAACATCCACTTCCTTCAACATGAACGAGGATTTTTGGCGAAATTCTGTTTATGGGCTCCATTTGGGGTCTAGTTGTGCCCTGAAGCTTTTTTTATGTCGGTCACTTCTAATGGATGCAAAATTGGAGTTGTAATTTGTCAAAACGCCCAAGCTTGAAAGCTCTTGAAATAAAGGTACCTATTATTTGATTTTTTCACTGATTTGAAATAGAATTGAATTTTTTGTATCGAAGGAAACCACCAGAGCTTTGTAGAACAAATCGATCGGTCCCCATGAGAACTTACAAAAAATCAGAAACTCGAGAGTGAATCGCAAAGGATTGTCCACTGATGGAACTGCTTCGTTTCATCAAATAAAGTTTCACGTCACTCTGTTGAGATTCTTAGGCAAGCAAGAACAGAATTTCGTAATGAAGGGATTCACAGCTCTCCTATTGCTACTAGGCGAGTTCTATGCAGTCGGGTGATCTATCCAGTAAACTATTAAACCATTGTGTAATAAATTTGGTAGCACTCAATGATGGATTTGAGGAGGATGGACACTACTTCGTTCAAGCGCCATTTCATGGGTATTCTTATGAATTGAGTTTGAATAAAGTTGATGAGTTCATTGCATCTCAAAGGTCAATGATGTTGGAGGTGTGTATGATAAGGTCGAGGTGAACTCGGTTAAAGGGCAAACAACCATCAGAGATGTGACCTCATGTTCGAAGAGACTGAAACAACGTACCTTTTAATCTTCAAGAGATACATTCTAGTAGCAGCAACCTAATTAGAAACATCATTTGGTAGGTAGAATTTTTGAAGCAGAATTCAGTTTTTTATATCCTCAATACCAAGGTAGAGAAGCTTTGTATTTTTGTGAATCTTATCAGAATTTGTTGATCTTTCAAAAATTCCACTAGCACTTAGCGTTTTAGAGCTTTTTGAACAATTTTTAATCGGTCTGTCTGTCTTTCCATGACTATCAGAAATCGATTTTGATGGCATTTTCAAGGTTTGTGTGAAGTAGTTTATAAAGTAGAAAGTATAACAATATACGAATAATTATCATAGTTATAGTTAGGGTTGGTGGGGGTGAAGGTTTGCATGGGGCAAAAGCTCTCACGGGAGTTTGAAAATGACCGATAAGAGTTTTGGGGAGAATCTTGTAGGCAGTGCACTTGTTTACTCAAAGTCAGTTGCCTCGAGAAACCTCAGGGAGTTAAGTACCCTCTCGTATTGAAAAAATGAAGTAAGTGTATTTTTGACTTGTTTGATGTAATTTTTCGAAACTTTTCATGATTTTTCAACACCCCACATAGGTGCATACATGTTTGGGCTTATTTTTGCTTGTGAGAGAAGTAAATAAACCTTCAAATCCTACAATTGGTTCTGGGATTTTCACAAGTACAATGTTGAGGACTTGTTAAACACTGAACCCTCCGTGATGGGGCAAAAGTTTGCAAGCTTCGTTGGGTGAAGGTTCGCTTTGGAAACATACTAAGGGTTTTTTATTTCAGTTTTTTTCAGGGAAAGCCCCGTTAAAAACGCTGCAAATTATTACACAGTGGTTTATTATTTTTTATTTTTCTATATAGATCACTCGTCTGCAAAGCCACCAACCATCCAACATGTAGAAAAATATCGATCGCATTTCGGTCAGCTTTAATTTGAACGGAGATTAGGCCTCTTTTGCGATTCACACTCGTGTTTCTGATTTATCGTACGTCCAAACTTTAAATTCTCGTAGTGAGCGAACGGTTTGTCCTACAGAGCTCCGGGTGGTCTCAAAAAATTCTAAAAATTCTATAGAATCTTAAATTGAAGGAAAAACAATACCTTTATATCAAAATTTTTTGAGGTAGGGCGTTTTCAAAATTTCAAAATTGATTTTGGAACCTTTAGAAGTGACCTACATCAACCAAAATCTTCGGGGCACAACTAGACCCCAAATGGAGCCCACATACCAAATTTCATCAAAATCGGTCAATGCTAAGTGGCAAAAGTGCCGCGTACGGCGGACGGACGGAAATTTTTTTCTTGGTCGATTCCAAAGGTTCATTATTGAAAATAATAAACCAAAAGCAGGCATTGATAGTTGAGTAGATGGTTTTCCTACCTTAAGGGGTTCTCAGTCGGTCGCCGTTCGTTCTTAGTATTTCTTGAAATTGAAGGGGCAAAAACTTAAAGTTGTACAATATTTCAGTTTTTCAACTCTCTTTGTCCCTAGGGCCGTGCACTAAAATCCCCTTACAATTTCAAATTTAGGTACAACTTTTTAAGTTGTTACGCCTTCGATTTGACGAAATACTGACCCGGAACGAGAAACAAACGTCGACCGACTGAGACCCCCTTAATTTGTCATTCAATGAAACAAACTACTTAGCTGTTCCTAAGTTGTGACTTTCGAAAATAAATGAGCCTTTTAAGGCCAAAAACATTAGACCTACTTACTTTTGCTACCTAATACAATTATTTTGGTCAATCGCTTTTAAGATTCTGTTCCTCTCTAGCTATCAATCTACGATAGGGGATAAGATTCTCAGAGCAAACCCCACTGATGGGGGAAAAGGTTTTCAAAGTGATAGGGTGGTAAATTGGTAAATTCGGCTTCACATCATTCAAGAAAAATTTAACTATTTTTATGGAAGGTGGAAGAGATGACTAACTACAACAAAAGCCACTTTTTTGTCCATACAGCCGACAAAAAATCGAAAACTCAAAACTGCCCCCACCCGCCCTATATACATCAATAACTATCATAGTATAGAAACATGAAACATCAAAGTTGAGGAGTGTTCAAAAATTGTTTGTGTTGAATACATCTAATGAACCAAAATTAATCTAATCTGAACTCATTGCCGAAAATAATTTGTGTTACTGGAAACTGTATCATTCTGCATAATCATGATAATGAACAAATTGATCGTTGAAGGGTATTTTAGAATTCTAGTTTATCCCAATTAGGTGGAATCACTGACAGAGAAAATGACCATTGAGCGGAGGGAGATTCTGAAATGGTAGAATGGCAACGAGATAACCCAAATCCCCACTGGCCCGGAACTATGTAATAAATGATGAAGCCAAGACCCCGGAGCTCGTTTCGCTGTCATTACCACAAATGCACCAGTGATAAATGAACCTCGGTTGTTGACTAACAGTTTCGTCCGACTGTTCATACTTCATTCTCACGAAATATGAGTTTCGTAAGGGTTATAATTCTCGTTTGGAGAACTCAGTTGATTGCGATCCTTCAAACGTCAGATGTTTTGGCGCAACGACGAACTATAGGAAGGATAAAATTGATGTTTCCGTTTGCGGTTTGCGATAACGGGCAGATGAGATGAGGTATGCGGTAGGTACTTCCACTTCTACTGTCACAATTGCGGGCAAGAGAGGTTACAGTGGAAGACTGGGTAGTCTTCATGTGCAAACAGCACGTATAATTGGGTAATGTCCGATCGAAAGTCCCTCATCGCAATTTCTCTTGAGTATTTGGGTAATTAACTTTGCATAAAACTAGCCTTTGGCGTGTTTGTGTAATTTAAAATCAAGTAATGTGATAAAAATGCAGTAATTTCCCGAGAAATCTACTTTTTATCCGCCAAGGTTGAACAAGAGTGATACTATTTGATTTGATTTGGATTGAGTTCGACTTTGCTCGATATTTGGTTGAATCAAGTCTTACTTAACTCTAAATTAGTAGATTTAATTAAGGAGTGTATGACAATCGACCCGAAGTAAATTATGTCAACTTTATTGGGATTTGGGTCCAACAGCAGAATCCTCCTCTTTCACTAAATTTTCAAAAAATGTATTTTCTTCATCAGGGCCTATAACATACAATATACAATAATCAACAATAAAGCTTCGACATGGCTAAGAATATAAAACTCACACTCATGGCTGAGTGCTACCTACTTCACCCTCAAGGACCACGTACCTTTGTTATATTCACCCACAGTTGTTCCTCGAATTCTAGTCTTAGTTATAATGCATCTTGTTAAGTTTTAGTGTCAGTTCTGTGGTTGATGTCGATTGTTGGAAATCTGGAAGAAGAATAAGTTTACTCGTTATCTCTTATCCATTCTAGTCATTATTATTGTTGTTGTGTCTTTCTGTCTTATTTTGTTTTACCAATATTATTATATTAAAGCCTGATGTTATTGTGTTTTTTCCAAATTTTAGTTATAATAGTCAAGTTTTTTAACACCAATTTCATGATTAGGTAAGTGGAGTTTTGTTTTTTCTGCTGTTTGTCTGCCATATTTTATCTTTTAAATATTACTAGAATACTACACCTAATTATTGCTAATTATACACAAAAACACCTTAAATATCTAAATACTGACTTCCAAATTTTTCCTTCAGTGTTCCTGGTTTATACAACCTCTTCATTCCCGACCGTGGTTTGATGTTCAAACCTAAACTCATCCTCTGAGTAAGTTCCCCATAAAAAAGCAACATATATTTTATATTCTTAGCCATGTCGAAGCTTTATTGTTGATTATTGAATATTGTATGTTATAGGCCCTGATGAAGAAAATACATTTTTCGAAAATTTGGTGAAAGAGGAGGATTTTGCTGTTGGACCCAAATCCCAATAAAGTTGACATAATTAATGAAGGACATACTATGTTTTATCCTATCAGATTAAACACTAATCATTCCTTGATTCAAGGCATTGAAAGCCTGGAAATGGCACAAACAATATTTTTTAAAAAAGATTACCAACTCCTGGGATGTAAGCATTAATAAACAATATATTTTCAAAGATTACCAACTAGGAATCAATCAAATCTGAATCAAATTCATCTGTGGCTCTCAATTTCCTCTCATGAAATAGTGTTGACACCGTCGTGAGCAGAAAGAATTAAGGTCATGCGCGAAACAATTGATTTATGTACGCGGGAAAGAGTTCCGATTACTCAACACGTAGTGTTTTCTGGTACTTCCACGAACGGCTCGGAGACCTACCTCACCTTCAAGATCGGCGTGTCGTGCATGGCAAGTATAACCTGCCCCTGGTTACAAATTACTTCCGTCCAGTGAATCACTTCGGCAAAAACTGATTGTTCGTCGTGTCCCCCATTTCACACATCTGGTTAGACCTATTCACAAATCACTCGTTTTGAATACGTCTTTATCTTGCATGTCGCGAGGGTCATCTGTATCGTTCAGTCACGTAGTAGTGTCATCTGTGTCGTTTAGAACTGAGATAACGGATGCGATAGAAAGAAAACGATCGTTAAATGAAAGAATTTCGAAACAACACGTGTTGAACAGATGAATGAGTCAATAAGAACTATATCAGAAGTTGTGAGATGAAGATGGAACCGGAATAAGTCGGTCACTCCACGAGTGATGAGGGGGGCTTTTAGACTACCGAATTATGCTCATGAGAGCGTCTCTAGCTTTCTGCTAGAGCTAACTCTGCAGTAATGATTGTTGATTGGATTTACTTTGCGTCACGATCGGAATAAACTAAGTAATTAATATAGCTCATTTCTAGGTTAGACTCTTCTACTTCAAACAGCAGAAAACTAGAGCAGAGGAGGAAGGGAGATTTTCAACTTTAAGCGTTCATTGAGTCCTGGAGCTAACTCTTCATTCTCCTGCGAGCTGCCAGTTAATGAACTTGAAGCAGAAAATGTTCTGCTTCAAAAAAAAAAAAAAAAAAAATACATGCTTATTGCACGAACTAAGAATATTCAGGGCATAAGATATTACGAATTGGAGAACCAAATTTTCATATAAGAATGATTAGGGAAATGGGATAATTCTTGTCAGCAACTGGTGGTTTTAGTTGATCTCTAGTCGCTAATAGGGTTTACTAGCTTATTGCTTTTTTTGAGCACGTGTTTGGCTGCATTCCGTGATGCTCTCTCTCAAACAAGTTGCTGCACCTTCAACGATTAATGAATGTACTAAAAGTTTTAAAATTTATCAGTAGAAGGCATCTCTGTCCAAACAATTTGTTATTTCTAGAATTCCATCCTTGAAAAATTTGCGCCTAAGCCTAATCATTGTCTACGTTTACGTCTATCCTGGCCATTTATCAGCTTTCAATATAGCCGAACAGTCACTATTTAGTACAGTAACTCCAATAATTCCAGAACAGGCCCAATAATGTTTTTTTTTTTTTTTTTTTTCAATAATCATCCCCAAAGGCGGTGGAGGCACACCATAAAAAATCAAATGTTAATGGGGAGGATGCCCAGGACCTTCCAGACATCTGCCTTAGAGATAAGGAATGATTGGAAAGAGAGAAGGATGAAAGGAAGTCCTCCTATAAAACGACCAGGTATGAGCCGGGTGGTGATACCACGGAGTACACCTGCTGAGGTGCCCAACTCGAGAAACTCTGTGACATTTTTTCCGAATCACACCATTACCCTGAAATTTCACATCCATCATCTTCAAAGCACCAAAGATGGCTGTTGAATTGGAAGGAACGTTAGCCTGGAAACAATTCGATTCGGCCGATCGTCAAGAACCCAATCCCATTGACAATCTGCTCGCAGTCGACAAACTCTTTAGTGTTATACAACATGGCAAAAGACCCATAATTTGAAGTCTGTTCGACTATAGAAGTATTAAATAACCAACACAATTTGGATTTAACCAGAAAGTCGAATAGATGTCGTCTCCTTCAAAATTGAAATCCAGGGAATCCACTACACGGGGCATACTAAATATACTCGTATTAGGCATTTACACACACAACATTGTCATATTTCGGCAAAACTGGTCGCTCTGTTTCTATTGACGACATCATGGCCAGAGAGGTGTTTTTTGTAATGGATGGAAATACCAGGCAGTTTCAGGTCCGGATGGCGCTACGCTAGAAAAACGAAGTGGAGTCGACTGACGATGCCAAACCAGGGCACGGAAGCGGCCATCTCTCCCTTACACGCTCTATGCCCTCGAACAAAGGAATCACCTGTTGGGGGTTAATGAAGGAAACACGCGCAGAAAAGGCTAAATTCCTTCGGTGAGGGACGGAATTGAGTAGTTCCTCCCACCTACGTTGAGGTTTTGAGGTCGCCATAAGAGGATCGTAAAATGTCAAGCGTGTAATGAATGAAGTCTGAGCATGACTGGGCGAAAATTTCGTAATATCGCAAAAGTCCTTTTGATGTCAAATTAGGTCTAAACCTTCGAGCTTGGTTTAACCAGGAGGATTTCCTCAGTCGTCCATCCGAATGTAAGGCTCTTAGTCTAATAGTGGTATGCAGCTAATTTCTGCACCATCTCAAATAATCAAACAAGGGCCTATCGAAGCAGTACCAGACCAAAAGAACCCAAGAAGCTGGTCAAAGTCAGAAATCGATTCTGCTCTTCTTGATTCGCCATGGTGAGCGTGGAATAATTTATATCTGCCATTTGATGCATTTAGTCAAACAAAAGTCAAAAGAAAACATGAGAGAACGTGTTGATATTGACATCAGCGAAGTAGTGCAACTGAAATCGACATTTTTCGACACTCATACGTCTTAAGGCTGGTTGTAGAAAAAAAGGATGCATCGTTTTTGGTAGGAATTTGTGGTATCATCATATGTTTCCCAGGTGTTGTGTTTGGTGGTCGCTGTTAGAAACGCCGGACGCTGCTAATTAATTCATTCTAATTTTTCCAATGTGAAATTCTTTTCTGGTGAATAAATCTTTTCACCGTTTCGTTTCGTTTATTTCACAGAATTAAAACGCTCATAGGCTTTCCCTAGCAACGTTTCCCTCCATAACAAACTAAGCTTCTCCTGCGGTAGACTTGAGAAATTCATATTTTTATGGCTTCAAAATTATTATTTGGCATAGTTGATGTAGCATCCACGATGTATAGTAAATAAAGAGTTTTTATTAACTACTCCTAAAAATCTATAAATGCAAACTGACATTTAAGTCAAGTTTTGTACAATTGATACTTCAGATTAAAAATGATGGTTTGAAATATTATTGGTGAATGTTTAACAATGATGGCGATTGAAAATTAAAAGATTATTATTATGATAGGAAATGTTTCAGATAAATAGGAAGACCGAAGAAAAAACGTCTGCCAAGTTGGGTGGGCAGTATAGCTTCCTCACTCATTGTAACATGGACGTATAGAACTATTTGTATTTTCAACGTAGAATTTTATTTATCGGTTCACCGTCTAGGACCTAACCCGCACAATCCCTGAAAATTTCATCAAAATCTGACCACAGGTTAGTATAGTTTTGCCCGGGACAAGGATTGACCACAGACAGACCGACAGACAGACAGACACGGAACCAAAATTGTTCGGGAAGCTCTAAAACGCAAAAAGCAAGTGGAAATTTTGATTTTGGAGGAGATTTTTTTTCACTTCTTTCACGAATACAAAGCTTCCCTACCTTCGGTAGTGAGGAAGCAAAAATATCAGTCTTTTACAATTCCATGATTTGCAGGTCGGGCTGAATTCGCGGTGGTCCCTCGATGCGGAAATTTCACATCGAGTTTCTTTAGGACTGCAGAATTCGAATGAGAAATTGCACTCCTCTCTGATTACTATGGTGAGCTAAATTAATGGTGAACCCACGAATTTGCTGAAGCAGTGAACATTGAGTACACTTTCAGCCAACATCATTAGGATCAACAAAATACTTCACAAAGGAAGATGATTAACGTGGTTCCACTGCAGACAAGAATATGGTTTCGAGATAATTCGTAACATAGTTAGGCTGAAATAGTAGTGTTTATTTTCCAATAAAATATCATTCCTTCGTGTGACACGAAAAAAGAGTCCAGTCGTGGACACATTTTTAATTATTCCGACTGACCCAGTTGAATATAACTAGGAGTACTCTGCTGGGTGGAGGTGAACTCCATCATATCGCTCAAGGGCACAAGATCTCCATAATTTTACACAGGTCTGCAACCAAAAAGGGTTTTGCTCGGTAAAACCGAAAAAATACTCAAAAAATTCCATAACGTCTAGTTTTCTAGCAAAACTGGTTTTTTGAATACCACATACCTATGGTGTTATTCAGCGTTAAACCTCAATTCGGTGGTTGCTGTCAAATTGTCAATTTAATGAATTGAGTGAGTTTTTTTCACTCCCACATTTAGTCATGTCATTCCCAGGATTGATACGAAATGAAAGAGAGTCGGAAGGGGAAAGGAACATGTTCTGATCATGATTCAACAGATCAGGTCTGATCATGATTTAACTTTCCTTTCAAGAGATCTTGCTGAATTGCTGGGATCAAGACTCAAAAATAAAAACCTGTTGTTACCAGGAACTTCGTATACATGGTACAGGCATCAAGAAAGAGGGAGTTCACTCAGTTCTCTCCAAAGAGGGGCTTCTTGTAAATTGTAGAGATGGTCAAGGCATAATGGAGTGCTTTGAACATGAATAGGATTCCTCTCAATGGCGCTTATTCATTGATTCTTCCGAAACAATCCTTAAAGCAGTGCTATTGCATGAAGTAATTAAATTTGCATCAATTCCTGTAGCACACTCAGAGGAGGAAAAGTACAAGGAAAAAGTACTAGAGTACGAGGGAAAGTAGTACGAGGGGGAGTAGTTAGAGGGAAAGTACGAGGATTTGTAACTGATTCTCCAAAAAAATCAAATATCAAAAACATCGCTGGATGGTTTGTGGTGATTTTAAGAAATAAACCATGTTGTTGGGCCAGCAATCAGGCTATACAAAGTACCCTTATTTCTTGTGCTTGTGGGACAGTCGAGCCCGAGATCACCCCTGGGTGAAAACCGACTGGCCGCTTCGAAACACCCTGACTCCTGGTGAGAAAAACTTCATTAATATAAGCTTAGTCCCAACATAAAAGGTTTTATTCTTCATATAAAATTGCGGCTTCCACAAGCAAACTGAATGATTTTTTTGAGCATTTTGTATTGAATATAAAACAAATACTCTTATTTTGTGTTTGTGCATATTATAAATGATGGTATTAAATGAATGGGGTTAGTTCCACTAGTTATAAGAATACAATTATTATCTACGTACCGTATTGGAGAATCCCTCGTAACCAGCAAGTCGAGTACTCGACGGATTCTCCAATACGGTACGTAGATAATAATTGTATAAATGATGGTATTTTAAAATAAATCTTCGTTTTTTAAGTCCCCCTCTCCCCTATTTTGCAAGCAAACTGTACATGGTGGTAAGAAATATGGCGGTCATTTTTGGGTCCAGTTCACCAAAAAACATAAAATTTAACTGAATGATTCCATGCAGCTGATCAAAACATTTTTGTTTTGCTGACCTGTGTTATTTCTGGACAATTAAATTTTGTCATAGTATAGTCATAATGGGGGGTGCGCCTTGATTTTTTTAAGATTTTTAATCGAAAGTAGACTACATCCTGAGAATTTTGGCACCAACCGCGACCTTCTAGCGTGAGTAGATCTGTTTCTATGATTTTTCAAAGTTTCGACCGTTTATGACGTCACGCGCCCCTCTCGCCTGGGCGGGACCCCCCTGCCCACTCTGACGTCATAAACGGTCGAAACTTTAAAAATTCATAGGAAAAGATTTACACACGCTAGAAGGTCGCAGTTGGTACCAAAATTCTCAGGATGTAGTCTACTTTCGATTAAAAATAACAATAAACAGTTTTTCTTACCCAGGCGCACACCCCAATATACCCACACGTTGGAACCTAAATTCCACAACCACAAAATCCTCGATTCTCAAATTCTGAAAAATTGGAATTTGTGGGTTTTCTATGGAGTGCTGAATTATCGTACACGAACGACAATGATTATACGTCTAGCAACATTGCGCCCCTCACCCTCAAGCTCCATCTTCCAGAGCAGGAATTTAATCTGTAAATTATCATGGAAATATGACTTACCGAGGACTCGTAAAGCTTTTGAAGCTCGTCGTAGAGCCACATTTCGACGGCGAGCCGCTTCCTGATGAGGGACATCTGGTGCGATCCATACTTGGCCGTCAGGAACTTCTCCCTTCGCTCTTTGACTTCTCCTTTCTCGGTGAAGTTGACGTGGAGTCCTTTGCCGGGCGAGCGCTCTGCCATCTCGCTTCCTCTCATCACTCCGTTGTACGCGGCCACCCCCACTTCCATCTTCGGGATCGCCGAGTGCGAGTGCTTCTGCAAACAGACAAAATTGTTTAAGTTAGTATGGCAAGTTTTCAAAGCAAAACTTGATCAAACAGAGCAAGAATCTCTTTATGTTAGTGGGGACTTCGAATTGAGTCTATAGAGTGAGGGTGGTTCAAGCACTCATACTCTACTCAAGTAACTTCTATCTGATACAACATCTGTACCAGTTCATTTATTTTTCCTATAAAATTTCAATCCTCCTCAAAATTTGCTGTTCTACGTTACAGGGGATGTAGAATCCAAAAATCAACTGAAAAAAATGCAGTCGGAGGTCCTTTTGGTTTATTATTTTCAATAATGAACATATGGAATCGACCAACAACAATAAAATTGTTTAACACCCCCTATAAATTTGTTGGGTTTACGTTTCAAGGTACGTAGAATCCAAAAATCGAATAAAAATTTGGCCGTCCGTCCGCCGTACGCGGCACTTTCCTCAGTTAAAATTGACCGATTTTGATGAAATTTGATATGTAGGCTCCATTTGGGGTCTAGTTGTGTCCCGAAGCTTTTGGTTAATGTAGATCACTTCTAAGGGTTGAAAAATAAGGATTGAAATTTTGAAAACGCCCTAACTCAATTTGATATAGAGGTATTGTTTTTCCGCCATTTTAAGATAGTACCTATTGAATTTTTGGAATTTTCAGAGACCACGCGGAGCTCTGTAGGACAAACCGTTCGCTCCCTACGAGAACTTGAAGGTGGGACTTACGATAAATTAGGAACAAGAGTGTGAAACGCAAAAGGGGCTTGAGCCCCGTTCAAATTTTTTCAGTAAAAAATGCCAAGATTCATTGGATTTGGTTGATGGGCTCCTTTAGTAGTCTATAATAGGGATCTAGTGGTGTTTTGTTTATTGTCAGTCACATAAAAGTAGAGGTTCAACATGCCTGATCTGGAAAGCTTTCAATAGGAAAGTATTGTTTAGTCATGAATTTAAGATGGTATTCAATTTTTAGAATCGAATGAGACCAAACGTTCGTTCCCTATCGAAGTTGATCATTGGTTATTATTACACAGCGGCTTATTATTTGCCTGATAGATATCTCGACGAATCCTCATTATTCATTGCAGATTTGAGCTCTTTGGAAAAAAAATTTATTGAAAAATTAGAAAACAATCAACATTTTGAAGGCGCAAAACTGTGCCTTCCGGAAAGTTGACTTTATTTTACCGTCTAAAACTATCAATTAGTACGATACATGACTTAGAAGTGTTTTATGACGCTGAATCACTTTTGCGCTTATCAAAATCATAATAAAATAGGTTTATGAACGAAAAATTCATAAAAATGTGCAAAAAATTAGTTTTTACACTTGAAGTAGGAATTTATCGATGATTCCAAACTTGGATTTTACTCGACATTTAAAGAGAATTAAAATAAATTGAACCTTACTCCTACTTCTGAGTGCTCAAACATATTGTTTAGTAATGCATGCATTCCAGGGGACGTCCCATTGGATAAGTATTGGATCAGTTTAACCAGTTGTTAAGCGATAAGACTGTTTCTCTCGATGTAATTTATTTATTACTTTAGGGAAGAAATAGTGACACCCCCCCCCCCCCACCATTTTAAACCATAACACTTCTAGCGGCATGATAGCCTCGAATCTGAAGAGCATTTTAAAATCCATGATCTACGATACCCAACATGCGAATTCGAGTTCACCCTCCCCCCCCCCTTCCACTCACCAATGGTACCAGTCTGGCACCAAGGCGGGAATACGTCTTAACATTGAAGTTTCATCTAGGTATTTGTTTTAATAGGCAGTCCGTCGAGGTTAACGTCCATATTCAAGGTGAAACACAAAAAAATCCCACGAAATATGCGGTTTATGGTGTCCTGGCACCATGGTGGCACCACTATTAGTTCCATGGTAGCACAGATAATAATTCATGAAAATCCAGAGGTATAATGAGAATTTTTCCTAAATTTCAAAGGTTGGGTACAATTAGTAAACAGTAAAGGAACCGAAATATTGAAAAATCTGATATTTTGTGAATATTATACCCCCACCCATCCCCTCCCCTTGCAAATTTTGGTACTCTGGTAAAATCATGTACTACTCGGAAGTTATTTGAGTCAAACAAAAAAAGAAACACACAAATCGGTTGGAAATTGAGGCCTGGGCAGATTTTACAAGATTACCCCCGCAAACGCACGTTTTTTAAGCATTAACGCCCTCTTTCCCCCCCCTTAGAAAGCAAAATTCAAAATTCCGACGCCGTAGTGCACAACTAGATAGTTTTTCGCGTCGAAGAAGAAAAGAACCATGAAAATCGGTTGAGAACTAAGGCCTGGGCAGACGACACAAGATTATGCCCAAAAACGCACGTTTTTTGAGCATTAACCCCCCCTTTCCCCCCCTTAAAAGGCAAAATTCGAAATTCCGGCGACGTAGTGCACAACTAGATAGTTTTCCGCGTCGAACAAAAAAAGAACCAGGAAAATCGGTTGAGAACTAAGGGCTGTGCAGACGACACAAGATTTTGTCACACACACACACACACACACACACATACACACACACACACACACACACACAGACATACACCTATGGTTTTTTTCGCGGATTTGGATTCAGAATGGTCTAAAACGGATTACTGTGTGGTTATTTTTTTTTTCTGTTGAGTGTTGTCCAACTTCACCCCAGATCGATCGCATAAGGACGCCCAAGTCTTACTGTGGGACGTCCTAAAAACGTGGGAATTTGCAGTTAGGCATAGTTTTACGTTCTTGGATATTCGTGGGGAAATTCCATGTCATTTTTGGCATTTCTCCTGCAGTGGCAAAGTGGAATTCCAACTACTAATGTTCAAAACTCAGGTTAGGTACAAAAACTTTATGGTCCATAATGAGAAAAAAATATCTTCGCGTATGCAGCGTGGAAAAATTTATCGTAATCATGTTCTGTCGCACTTCGCAGTTTATAAACCGTGAAAAACACGATTTTCTGCATTTCGACACCTGAGCGCCCAAAGGGCCAAACTGCTTTTGGAACTACTTACTATTCTAAAACGCAAGCGATTGTAGCGAGGCCAGTGTATATGAAGTCAACTAGGTTTTTTTTTGTAATTGGTCCAAAAATCTATGTAAGATTGAATTCCAAACCGTTTTTGAATCATGGCTCTTTGGACTTCTGACATTGGAACCGATTTCAGTTTGGCCCTTTGTACAAGAAAAAGCAGTTGGGCCCTTTGGGCGCTCAGGTGTCGATTTGGTCTCAATATTTAGTGTACTATAAAAAATATAGAAGATGTAAGAATCAAAGATGTACTGTGATATGATAAATATTTAAAATCTTTGTAAAATAAATTCTTGACAAACGCTTTGCAATTGTCTTACTCGTATATTGGTGACGTACGTATATGATGATTCAATCGCAAACATAACATGACACGACTAGGTTCGAACTCAACTATAAAATTCTAGGTGCAGACAAGGTACGTACTCTGACGTGACTTGATCCTTGGCCAGGTCAGACTGTGCGTGACGGTACGTCAAACTTGATATGACGTTCTCAGTAGCCTGACGAGGTGATGACAACACCGCACTCCCACCAATACGTAACGTTTTTATTTCTAGACGATCCCTACAGTTTTCATTGAGCCATCCAATGTCAGTCGGAGATTAAAGAGTTCGGATATATTTGTGACGTGTTCGATCGCGTAATCTCACTCCACGTCAGCCCAATGGAATGACATTTCAACAGAAGACAGTTTTTATTACTATACCTACCTAATTGTTAATTGTATGAAGGGGATTACGTTTCCGCTTATGATACAGACTTTTTTCAAACGTATATGAAATCAGTGTTAGTGCCAAGTTACAAACTTGGAACTCCGTCAATACATCAGTTTATTTAAAGTATTCTGTACAAATTGAATTATGACTAGTTAAGCAAACAACATTTGAACTCATCTAGGCTAAGATGATATTCAAGAAACATTTTTGGTGAACATGAATACCTTAAATACCATCTAAATAAGATGAGCCTACATGTTGTTTTTCTGTATTAGGCATAGTTAATTTGACCTGTATGCTTGAAAGGAACCAATAAATAGTTAGGGTTTCATGATTTCAGGTTACCTAATATAAAACATTGTTCTCGTGTCAAAGATGCACGAAGGGATGAAGGTAGAAATAATAATAATAACTTCTAGACGATATTCGAATTAATTCAGCACCGGATCAATAGTGGGAAACGCATAATTTGTAAAAGTTGATATTCGAGAAAATCCCGGATCCATCATTATCAGAAATAATTGGTACGAGGTACCTAGTTAGTTCAAGTAATAAATTATTTGTATAAATATTCTAAACAATATTTCTAAATATTTTATTAGTAATCATTATTCAAAATATTCATTCTAAAAGTTTGAAAATACTTCAAATATTCAGATAATTGAGATACAACGATTTTGAAAATAATATCACGAATAGCAACTCTAGGACTCGTCTTTTATCTTGAAAATGTGATGTTTCAACTAGTTGATGGGAGAGAAACGTCATCAAGAAGCAAAAACCTTCAACCTCGAAGACAAAACATGTACATGTTGGTGTGACGTCACTGGTGGATGGGAGGATCATTTGACTCTTAAGGACACGAGTTAAGCCCACTTTCCCTTTCTACTTAATTCGGATGAAGCAGAGTACTGGATTTTGTAATAGAGCACGCTTTCAAGGAATGACTTTTCAACGGTTTTGGTTTATTATTTTCAATAATAAACCTTTGGAATCTACCAAGAATTTTTTTTTTTTAACACCCCCTCAAAATTTGATGGTTTACGTTTCAAGGTACGTAGAATCCAAAAATCGAATAAAAATTTGGCCGTCCGTCCGCCGTACGCGGCACTTCTGCCACTTAGCATTGACCAATTTTGATGAAATTTGGTATGTAGGCTCCATTTGGGGTCTAGTTGTGCCCCGAAGATTTTGGTTCATGTAGGTCACTTCTAAGGGCTCAAAATGAATTTTGAAAACGCCCTAACTCAAAAAATTTTGATGTAAAGGTATTGTTTTTCCATCAATTTAAGATTCTATAGAATTTTTAGAATTTTTTGAGACCACGCGGAGCTCTGTAGGACAAACCGTTCGCTCCCTACGAGAATTTGAGGGTTTAACGTACGATAAATCAGAAACACGAGTGTGAATCGCAAAAAAGGCCTAATCTCCGTTCAAATTTTAGCTGACCGAAATGCGATCGATGTTTTTCTTCATGTTGGATGGTTGGTGGCTTTGCAGACGAGTGATCTATATAGAAAAATAATAAACCATTGTGTAATAATTTGCAGCGTTTTTGAGATGAAAACCTTACAGAGAGTTACATACTCAACAACTTACTTGGAGTTACATTTGGATACCTAAATACGGGTGGTTGTATTTCGTAATTGAAAACCACTAGCAAATCTCGTGACATAATTTTGTAACACAATTGTGTACCATTGTACCAAATTAGGTATTGTAGATTCATGCTGGCTCTTGTTCCAATACTCAATTTATGGGGTTTCCACTAACGATAAATCAGAGTGCTTTTAATACATTTGCAACAGTAAACAATCAAAAAATCCTATTGTGCAGCCTTTGCTTGTATTGTGCCTTTCAATGTCGAAAGTTGCCCTAATTTCCCGGTCCTGTCTCCCCGTTTAATCGGTCGGCGGCAAGCAAGCCAAAGCCATTGTCCTCAAATTGCGTCAACAGGCCTTTGTGATCCCAGAGACCCCACCGAAGTTTACTTGTTTCTTTGGAGGATGTTGAGATACTGCGTGAAACTTGAGGTCTGACAACAGTCTCTCCTTTTACAGAGTTTTAGACGCTCGAAGCTCTACTACAACTACAATTGATCGGTACTGCCTACTGCCATACAAGGCTTTCATGGTCAATGCCACAAACTACTCTTGAAGGCACGATTACTCATTGTGTGTGACGTAAACGGGGTAGAACATTACGATTCCACTAATGGAGTTGGTACTGGTCTCCATTATTTGGCAATCAAGAAAGAAGTAAAAATCGTTCATTCAAGGCTTACTACGGTAGAACAAGTAAACTGAACTCAATCTAAGAGGTGTTTACGCACCAGAAGGTTTTCGAACAAATAAATACAGTAGGTACAACTATAAACTTTTCCCTTCTGTTTTAATTTCCTTACCTACATGGAAAAAGTACTGTAAATTCTCACGACAAAAAATGAGAACTTAGCCACCCACATCTCTACTTAATTATGCAAGGTAGTGTACTATTAAACATTTAGTTAGTTTAACTCTTCAATCTTCAGCATATTAGCGATCAGAAACCATAATTATCTTACGTCGGTTAATCATTTCACTACTAAAACGTCTGCCAAGTGGGTGTGGCACATAGCTTTCTCGTATCCATAACCCGATTGTAGATGATCCGACGCATAGTAGTTAAACTCAAAACATCAATCTCTAAGTGCCTTCCACTACCCTCATAGAGGACCATCACCCCGCACAATTCTGAGAAATTTCGTCGAAATCGGGTGGAAAATGTACAAGTTATGGCTGTTACAAGGAATACACGTTTACGCATGCGCAGCGGCTACTATCAGTCCGGGGGTAATACATTTTGTAGGGGACCATCTACACGCCAACCCGCATAATCCCTGAAAATTTCATCGAAATCGGATCAGAATTGTAGAAGTTATAGCTGTGGCAAGAATTTCATGACAGACACACAAACACACAGACAGACAGACAAGGAACCAAAATTGTTCAGAAAGGTCTGAAACGTAAAATGGAGTAGAAATTTCGATTTTGGAGACCTTTTTTTCAGCCTTGAAAAGTGAAAACAAAGCTTCCGCTACCTTGGTAGACTCGAAAGCAAAATAAGAGGTGTTAGTTTTTGGGAATAGGGGTTTGGGCTGACTAATTAAAGAGCTGCAAAATAATGCTCACTCCTCCCAACCTCCGGAGTTAATTCCAGCATGGTGTCAGAGACGACAGAGAAAAGGAACTGCAATCCCTCTGCAGGCTAGAAGGAAAGCCCATTAGGAAGGAGAGTAATTACATCATGACTTGTGTTGTTCATTAAAGCTCCTGGGAAAGACGAATTTCATTTGAATTATTTTCTACTTCCCGCACACTGCATTCCACTCCGACGCGAGTGAGAAAACTGACGCGTTTCTTAAAATGTTAGAATCGGGGTAGCCAGATGAGTAATTGAAGAAGTTGGCGAGGCGGTATAGCTCCCTCAAATTTGTTTTTTCTAGTTGTTTCAACCAACTGAAAAACTAGCGGAGCAACAAATTGTAGTTGTCGACTGAGAAAAATAATACATCCAAGCCACTAGATCCACACTCTAACTAAAACACAGAGAGGAAAACCAGGCCAGGTATCAAGCGAAATTAAAGTCTGAAATTTGGTACACAAAATTTTGGTAATCAAGAAAGTCAGCCGTTGAGCAATACTGCTTACTTCTTGGAGTGCTTCCAGGGGCGTGGCGTCCATAAGGCCACTCAGGATCTAGCCCCGGCATAATTTCTCTCTCTGTAAGCTACATCTTTACCTCAAAGTTGAAAAAACTCCCTTGAAAAAGTGTTCCCCCCAGAGAAGAAAAAATTCCCCAGTAGACAGTTTTTTTTCCTCAAAACTCTCTGATACTTCATGGAAGAATGGTGTATAAATGGAGCTTTCATAACTGACATGTAGTTATGTCAAACTTCCATGTTAGAAATTGAAAGATGTAGTAGAATGGAAGTAGTTACCCGAGGCCATGGGGCTAGTCTTCATGTAATTAGAATCCACTTGAGTCCATGACGGCCAGTAACTAGAGAGGAGAACAAGAAGAAGTAGGATGGAATCGATAGGTAACCTAGAATCGATTGCCAATTCCCGAATTTCCATGATCTGTCCATCCCCAGTGTTGCCATAGTGATTGTTTTTTATTTTCAGTTTTGCCCCGTCTGCCCATGCGCAATAGTGTGAATATACAGGCCCCCCACCCCTTTCTCGGCCCCTGCCGGGAAGACAAAATCGATTTATTATTCTCTCTGATCGAGACACATTTCGATTCAATTCAGATGGATGGATGCTCAAACATCGTGGAGTATCCTTTGGGATACTGGGTCCATGTCAAACATTCAACTTCTCTCCTTATCAGTTTCTTATCTTGCTTCATAAAGTCGAAGTTCAAACTAGGGATGGGTATCGTTATAAAAGTATCGATATTTTGTATCGATACTGTATCGTATCCGAGTATCGATATCCCAAGTATCGTTGGGCATGAGTATCGATATTTTAAAATATCGAGTATCGATACTTTAGTGTCACAAACTATCAATATCATCCAATTTTCTCAAGTAAAATAATTTTTTCAACAACTTTTATTCATTTTTCACAATTAAGAGTCCAAGCAGAGTGATTTCTTCCATAATATAAACGTTATTTGTGCAACCAAAGAGTAATGACCCAAAAGCCTCTCTATCTTCTTCATTTTTTAGCCATCATGTTGAATTTTCCGGGAGCACAGTATCGATATTCGATATTTAGAAATATCGGATCCAAAGTATCGATATCCAAAAATATCGGATAGTGCAGTATCGATACTAAAATATCGAGTATCGGTACGAAAGTATCGATATTTTGAAATATCGAGTATCGATACCCATCCCTAGTTCAAACTCAGTTCATTTGAAACTGTGTTTTTCGTTTTTGCGCTCGCGCTACAGCTACAGTTCATCCTTTTGCAACAGATAACAGATAAGTTTTACTTTTCTACTTTCTACCACCCTAATTTTCTGATTTCCTTTTTGTTTTTGTTACATTTTAACATTTAGTTTTTACATTTCATTGAGGTTCTAATGTTAGGGTAGGTACTCCAATGAACACTGTGGTCAGTATCCAGTCGAAATTTTCGACTTTTTCCTACGATGATAGGATTTTGATTAAAAGTTTAGGAAGGGATAAACCTGTACTCAACATTGCCCAATCAGTAAATAAAGGGAAGAATATTGTTGGCACCAGAAAATTCCGTATTGATGTTTATAACAAAGCTGAGTGGCTCACAGGATGTCCCGTTAAGAATTCATTCTTCTGTTTTCGTTGCTTGCTTATGGGTGGGGAGTATTCATGGACTTTTAAAGGCATCGATGTTTTTCTTCATGTTGGATGGTTGGTGGCTTTGCAGACGAGTGATCAATAGAGAAAAATAATAAACCATTGTGTAATAATTTGCAGCGTTTTCTAGTTTAGTGCCCCACCACTTTCAGGGGTCACCCAACGCCCCTGAGTGCTTCTAATTTTGGAGTGCTGAAATGTAGTAATCATCCAGGTTTTGCCTCGGACAGACACTTAAAACGACAGATGGAGGAAAGCCTCCATGCAAATTTCGATTTTGGAGGACCCAAATTACCTCGAACCATTTGTTTCACATATTCCTAGATTGCCAAGCAAATCCAACCTCGAAACAAGAGAACACAGAATCAGAACAATTTAAATTTCGTACAATTTATTGTGATGTCTCGTGTATTGATTTATTTTGCAAACTAATTGTAATATCCAGCTTGATGAAAAACCAACAAGTCAACTACTCAGTAAGGAACACCAACCACGAAACGCCCTTTCTACTAATAAGGATTACTTTCCATAACAATAGGTAATTATGTCCTATACGGATATCATGTTAGCCGGAAATAGGGTCCAGGTGCTGACCTATACGGGTGATGAGGCAAAAACTTTTTTGTTGATTCTAAAACGAAGTTGCTTTTGTTCAAACCGCTTTTGGCGCACGAAATTGTTACGCTGCCATCAACACGCACAAAGTCGTTGATCGAGAGATGGCGACCTGTTGCCTGACATCAGTTCATTCTTTTCCAAGTCATCGCAGTGCTGGCAGACGCCCGGGGATAATGAAGTCACAAAACCTTCACAACGGACCATTGTCTGGTGCTGGCGGATCTTTTATCAAACTTATCTCTGAAGAACTTTCGCCCCCAAGAGAGCTTCTGTCCCTGATAATTAGCAATTAAAGGAGCGCGGTGAGCTTTCTAAGGTTGACTCACGAACCTCGGCTCTTAACATATCCGTTCCGCCTCAGCTCAGCTGCCGGGGTAATGACTCCTAGAGCAATTTCCCTACATCAAGTTACCTTAGATTGCTCTGGTTGGACTCAACTTACCGTGAAGCCCTCAACTAACATTTCCACTCATTTCCGAGTAAAGATAAATGAGGCAGAGAGCCACAAAATCCAAGTCATTAAAACGCCAAGAAAGAGATTCATAAACTTGAAGAGCAGCGATTGGATTTGTTAGAAGCTGCATTGGATACCCTTCATTAGCTTGAAATGACGAGAATATTTTGTATAGGAAGTACTACACTTCATGAGTGAATTCCAGACACAAGAAACATCAAGCAACATTTTAACGGTTCGCCTCTTAACCTCAAGTCATCAAATGCTCCATGTAATTCAATATTATTTGCTTCCCTGGTGTCTTTGATGACGGTAACTGTGGTGGTAACATATTCTGAATTCACCACACAACATTAAAACGAGACATGAATTCAGAAAGCTCACTCGTTTTAGGTATACACTACAACTTTTTTGGTAACAGGGGGTCCAGCGATTCCCCGAAAAAAATTCCCTGAGTTTTCCAGATTTTCCAGGGTCAATTTTCGACTTTTTGAAAGGTTCTAAATCATTTAAAATATAAATAAATGTGATCATAATTTCTCAAAAATCAGGTTTTTAAGGACTATTTTGAAATGAAAAAGCGTTAGAAATATAGTAGCTTATCTCAAAACATCAATCTGTAAGTACCTATCGGACGGGGCGATAATATTCATCTCCACTCCAATCTGCACAATCCCTAAACATTTCACCGAAACTGGACAGGAACTGTAGAAGTGGCCAGAGAACCCTATTCGCTCAATTCCTGAACATTTAACTGAAATCGAAGAATAACTTCGAATAGTTTTGCGCGTTACAAAGATTGCATGACAGACACAACCGAGACTTCGATTCTTGGATAAAGTCCAGAATTAACATTAAATTCATCAAAACTTGTAAATTTATTCGAGAGAAACAACCACTTCGAAGGATCATTTCTAGCTCCAATTCTTAGAAAAAGTCGTGATAGAAGGTTGAAAATACCAAAACTCGTTGATTTGCTCGAGACAAACAACTACTTCGAAGGCTCATTTCTACCTCCAATTCTTGAAAAAAGTCGTGATAGAAGGTTGAAAACAAACAAATCTTGTTGGTTTGCTCGAGAGAAACAACCACTTCAAAGGCTCATTTCTACCTCCAATTCTTGAAAAAAGTCGTGATAGAAGGTTGAAAACACCAAAACTTATTGGTTTGCTCGAGAGAAACAACCACTTCGAAGGCTCATTTCTACCCCCAAATCATGAAAAAGGTCGTGATAGAAGGTTGAAAACACCAAAATTGTTGGTTTCCTCGAGAGAAACAACCACTTCGAAGGCTCATTTCTACCTCCAATTCTTGAAACAAGTCGTGAAAGAAGGTTGAAAACACCAAAACTTGTTGGTTTGCTCGAGAGAAACAACCACTTCAAAGGCTCATTTCTACCTCCAATTCTTGAAAAAAGTCGTGATAGAAGGTTGAAAACACCAAAACTTATTGGTTTGCTCGAGAGAAACAACCACTTCGAAGGCTCATTTCTACCCCCAAATCATGAAAAAGGTCGTGATAGAAGGTTGAAAACACCAAAATTGTTGGTTTCCTCGAGAGAAACAACCACTTCGAAGGCTCATTTCTACCTCCAATTCTTGAAACAAGTCGTGAAAGAAGGTTGAAAACACCAAAACTTGTTGGTTTGCTCGAGAGAAACAACCACTTCAAAGGCTCATTTCTACCTCCAATTCTTGAAAAAGGTCGTGATAGAAGGTTGAAAACACCAAAACTTATTGGCTTGCTCGAGAGAAACAACCACTTCGAAGGCTCATTTCTACCTCCAATTCTTGAAACAAGTCGTGAAAGAAGGTTGAAAACACCAAAACTTGTTGGTTTGCTCGAGAGAAACAACCACTTCAAAGGCTCATTTCTACCTCCAATTCTTGAAAAAAGTCGTGATAGAAGGTTGAAAACACCAAAACTTATTGGTTTGCTCGAGAGAAACAACCACTTCGAAGGCTCATTTCTACCCCCAAATCATGAAAAAGGTCGTGATAGAAGGTTGAAAACACCAAAATTGTTGGTTTCCTCGAGAGAAACAACCACTTCGAAGGCTCATTTCTACCTCCAATTCTTGAAACAAGTCGTGAAAGAAGGTTGAAAACACCAAAACTTGTTGGTTTGCTCGAGAGAAACAACCACTTCAAAGGCTCATTTCTACCTCCAATTCTTGAAAAAAGTCGTGATAGAAGGTTGAAAACACCAAAACTTATTGGCTTGCTCGAGAGAAACAACCACTTCGAAGGCTCATTTCTACCTCCAATTCTTGAAACAAGTCGTGAAAGAAGGTTGAAAACACCAAAATTGTTGGTTTCCTCGAGAGAAACAACCACTTCGAAGGCTCATTTCTACCTCCAATTCTTGAAACAAGTCGTGAAAGAAGGTTGAAAACACCAAAACTTGTTGGTTTGCTCGAGAGAAACAACCACTTCGAAGGCTCATTTCTACCTCCAATTCTTGAAAGAAGTCGTGATAGAAGGTTGAAAACACCAAAACTTATTGGCTTGCTCGAGAGAAACAACCACTTCGAAGGCTCATTTCTACCTCCAATTCTTGAAACAAGTCGTGAAAGAAGGTTGAAAACACCAAAATTGTTGGTTTCCTCGAGAGAAACAACCACTTCGAAGGCTCATTTCTACCTCCAATTCTTGAAACAAGTCGTGAAAGAAGGTTGAAAACACCAAAACTTGTTGGTTTGCTCGAGAGAAACAACCACTTCAAAGGCTCATTTCTACCTCCAATTCTTGAAACAAGTCGTGATAGAAGGTTGAAAACACCAAAACTTATTGGCTTGCTCGAGAGAAACAACCACTTCGAAGGCTCATTACTACCTCCAATTCTTGAAACAAGTCGTGAAAGAAGGTTGAAAACACCAAAACTTGTTGGTTTGCTCGAGAGAAACAACCACTTCAAAGGCTCATTTCTACCTCCAATTCTTGAAAAAAGTCGTGATAGAAGGTTGAAAACACCAAAACTTATTGGCTTGCTCGAGAGAAACAACCACTTCGAAGGCTCATTTCTACCTCCAATTCTTGAAACAAGTCGTGAAAGAAGGTTGAAAACACCAAAACTTGTTGGTTTGCTCGAGAGAAACAACCACTTCAAAGGCTCATTTCTACCTCCAATTCTTGAAAAAAGTCGTGATAGAAGGTTGAAAACACCAAAACTTATTGGTTTGCTCGAGAGAAACAACCACTTCGAAGGCTCATTTCTACCCCCAAATCATGAAAAAGGTCGTGATAGAAGGTTGAAAACACCAAAATTGTTGGTTTCCTCGAGAGAAACAACCACTTCGAAGGCTCATTTCTACCTCCAATTCTTGAAACAAGTCGTGAAAGAAGGTTGAAAACACCAAAACTTGTTGGTTTGCTCGAGAGAAACAACCACTTCAAAGGCTCATTTCTACCTCCAATTCTTGAAAAAAGTCGTGATAGAAGGTTGAAAACACCAAAACTTATTGGCTTGCTCGAGAGAAACAACCACTTCGAAGGCTCATTTCTACCTCCAATTCTTGAAACAAGTCGTGAAAGAAGGTTGAAAACACCAAAATTGTTGGTTTCCTCGAGAGAAACAACCACTTCGAAGGCTCATTTCTACCTCCAATTCTTGAAACAAGTCGTGAAAGAAGGTTGAAAACACCAAAACTTGTTGGTTTGCTCGAGAGAAACAACCACTTCGAAGGCTCATTTCTACCTCCAATTCTTGAAAGAAGTCGTGATAGAAGGTTGAAAACACCAAAACTTATTGGCTTGCTCGAGAGAAACAACCACTTCGAAGGCTCATTACTACCTCCAATTCTTGAAACAAGTCGTGAAAGAAGGTTGAAAACACCAAAACTTGTTGGTTTGCTCGAGAGAAACAACCACTTCAAAGGCTCATTTCTACCTCCAATTCTTGAAAAAAGTCGTGATAGAAGGTTGAAAACACCAAAACTTATTGGCTTGCTCGAGAGAAACAACCACTTCAAAGGCTCATTTCTACCTCCAATTCTTGAAACAAGTCGTGAAAGAAGGTTGAAAACACCAAAATTGTTGGTTTCCTCGAGAGAAACAACCACTTCGAAGGCTCATTTCTACCTCCAATTCTTGAAACAAGTCGTGAAAGAAGGTTGAAAACACCAAAACTTGTTGGTTTGCTCGAGAGAAACAACCACTTCGAAGGCTCATTTCTACCTCCAATTCTTGAAAAAAGTCGTGATAGAAGGTTGAAAACACCAAAACTTATTGGCTTGCTCGAGAGAAACAACCACTTCGAAGACTCATTTCTACCCCCAAATCATGAAAAAGGTCGTGATAGAAGGTTGAAAACACCAAAATTGTTGGTTTCCTCGAGAGAAACAACCACTTCGAAGGCTCATTTCTACCTCCAATTCTTGAAAAAAGTCGTGAAGGTTGAAAACACCAAAACTTTTTGGTTTGCTGAGCAAACTTTGCTCGAGACTAAGTGAAATAGGAACTCGTGTGATTGGTGCTCCCTGGAACAAGTGTGTGTGGAGCGCTCCCGCACCGCCCCGGACCCACCCACCACGGCTTAATGAGTTCGATTTGCTGTTAGAAAAAATCTCATCCACAAATCTAATTCTGTCAGAACTCTAAAATGTTGACATATTGACTGAGCAGATACTGTTGCTGAAAAGCGTATTTGTAGTTTACAACACAAAAAAGCATTGAAAACATTGATTTTACAGGGCATTTTTTGCCTTTCTTTATTCTGAATTTCTTAGCCAATATGAATTCTCGTAGATGAGTTTGTTGTTGGGCTTTCTGTACTCTAAATGTACGCTTTCTAAGCGACATTTAACACAAGTTCATCGAGATAACAATGAAATGCGAACTGCCTTCGACACCGTTCTCGCGGTAAACCTCACAATGAAAACAGTGAAATCACCTCCGGAGTGTCGTGGAATATCTTGGAGTTTCAAACTCCCACCTTACAGTTCGACGAGGTTTTCTCACAATTTCTGAGCCCGAGACAATGGAAATTGCACTGGTTTGGATGTGAGGGTGTCAACGTGACCCCGTTTCGTCATTGTTTTTCACTGCTTCATCATAATGGTCCTGTCGAGGTAGAAACTTTTGCCTTTTAATGATGATAAGTAGTTTGCAGAGCATTCTCATGTTGAAAAAAAAGGTTTCAACTTTCATGGCTAGAATTGGCGCCAAGAAATAATTGATCTCTGCTCCACCTGAATTCGTGTCTTAATATTTAGTTCACACGAGTTTTCGGATGCTGACTGTCTCCATTGTTGGAGCCCTCAAGCCACGAAGAAACGTTCTGGTAAATTCTTGACATTATTTATGTAGATCATGTGGTTCTTGAAACAAATCTTGAAAAATGGCGTTAAATTAGAATTATCAAAGGATTAGAGATATTATTCAAGTTGATTGTTGTTGAGGGGGTCTCAATCAGTTGCCGCTCGTTCCTTGTTCCGGGTCAGTATTTCGTGAAATTAAAGGGGTTGTACCTAAATATGAAATTTCATAGGATTTTAAAAATGCATTAGTGCACGGCCCCAGGAGATTGAAATATTGCCGCCGGAATCATCAAAATCGAACAATAATTGCTAGAAAAAATGGGAAAAACTACTGAATAAACGTACTGAATAAACGTAAATGGTAAGTAGAATCCAAAAATCGAAAAAAAATTTGGCCGTCCGTCCGCCGTCTGCGGCACTTCCCTCAGTTAGCATTGACCGATTTTGATGAAATTTGGTATGTGGGCTCCATTTGGGGTCTGGTTGTGTCCCGAAGCTTTTGGTTGATGTAGGTTTAAGGGTTGAAATTTTGAAAAACCAAACTCAGAGAATTTTGATATAAAGGTATTGTTTTTCCATCAATTTAAGATAGTATTGAATTTATAGAATTTTTAGAGACCACGCGGAGCCCTGTAGGACAAACCGTTCGCTCCCAACGAGAATTTAACGGTCGGACTTACGATAAACCATAAACACGAGTGTGAATCGCAAAAGAGGCCTAATCTCCGTTCAAATTTTAGCTGACTGAAATGCGATTAATGTTTTCCTTCTTGGTGGTAACAATGGCAAAGCCGTGTTCTTTGTAGACGGGTGATCTATATAGAAAAATAATAAACCTTTGTGTAATAATTTGCAGCGTTTTCTCTGGCAATTATTGTTGATTTTGATGATTCCGGCGGCTATATTTCAGTTTTTCAATTCCCTACGGCCGTGCACTGATTAATTTCTAAAATCCTTTTAAATTCTAAATTTGGGTACAGCTTTTTAAGTGAATGACCCTTTAATTTTTCGAGATACTGACCCGGAACGAGAAACGAACGGCGCCCGACTGAGACCCCCATATCGTAATCTAATGTGAATTGGTCCTGGGATTGAGGGATATTTGATGAAAAAGGTTCTGGTTAGTCATTCATACAGTATATTTACCGAATCGGTACCAGCCAATATATAGATATACTTCCGAAAATTAAACTGTATGATTGATTAACCAGAGAATTGAACAAATATTCTACAATTCCACGACCGAATCACATTAGTCCTTATGATGCTTTGCGGATTATTTTAATGTAAATATGTGAACAACCATTTCAGGTTGAATTTTCGTCCAACTGCGTTTCCTGGCGTCGCAGAGGGAAGATCGTAATTAAATTGGTTCTGATGATGTCGCTCATGGCTACTTATTGCCTCACCCGCTTAAGTGGATCGGGACTCACGGGCCCAACTCTAAAAATTATTAGGACCTGCGATCCCACCTATAAGGGTTCAACAATTCATATTATCTCCCGAAACCACTGGCCGATTTCGGTGATCTCACAGAAACCAGTTTATTAAACCATCGAACGACCATGGGTTGGATGTTTTTCATGTTTAAGTAGGAGTGGTTTGAAATTCTCTGCCATTAGACTACCTGAAATCATTCTTATACTTTATGTTCTGTGAACATCGGGAAAGTATGATTGTAATGCCTCAATACGACATCATGGAACTAATGGTCATTCCCACTTATTTTTCGAAACGTTTATTGCTTCAATCGACAACTTGAAATTGAATTGGTACTTCCTCAATGAGGGGAGCGTGCACGAGGGAAGAACAGGAAATTGAATGACTGCTATGAAATAAATCGATCGAATCACTCGAAGAGCAATCAACGCAGGGTGAATTACTCTACCATTCAAAATGGACCTTAACCATAACTCAGTGATGGAGTTGGAATCTCTTCAATTACATTCGACCAATGACGACGAGACCAAATAAGCAGTAAACTGAAAAGTCCTTGAGGATACATTGATAATGTATCTACATAATTATTTCTGAACATATTTGCATTCCTTATTAGTAGGTGATTTGGAATCTTGCACTATGACGAACCTTGGAACATGTTTGCTGCACATAACTTAATTCACACAACTGGGAACGAATGAGTTTTGGATCGAATTTATCAGCCTGGGATGTTGTGCATCGACAATTAATTTTTGCTCTATTATTTCTCATGAAGCTCCCTCAAGGTTTATGATGACACTAACAACAGAAATTGGTATTTTAAGTCAAGAGAAAAATACGTTTTTATGGGATTTTACTTCTATACCTACTTACAAGCTAATGATAGAAGATTGTTTGAAGAATTCAAAATGGATGGGCTACGGCTTTTCGAATATGTTTACATTTTTGAGATAAACTAACGAAAGAACAACAATCACTCAGACGACGAAGAACAGATGATAGGAGTCACTGTGTGTTATATTCAATGCAAACAATAAACAACAGTGGACAATAAGGAATTCACTAGATTTTCAGAAATGGGATCATCTTATTCATCACTTTCAAGGCAATAGTCTGCTATTAAATAAGATGCTTCAAAGTCCTAACTTGTCAGTGGAATAGAGCCTAAAACGGCAACAATGCTCGTACCTGTAATGTATTTTTGTAAACGTGGTTGCCTCCTAGTGCAGCTGTTTGAAATATACCAAACATCAAAAAAAGATACATGAAAACCAGTCAGAAATACCACCTTCTATTTGAAAAGTTTTCTTTGAAATGGGCTTATACCCATTTTGCTTCCTCACTACCGAAGGTAGGGAAGCTTTGTATTCGTGAAAGAAGTGAAAAAAAAAATGTCCTCCAAAATCAAAATTTCCATTTGCTTTTTGCGTTTTAGAGCTTCCCGAACAATTTTGGTTCCGTGTCTGTCTGTCGGTCTGTCTGTCTGTCGGTCTGTCTGTGGTCAATCCTTGTCCCGGGCAAAACTATACTAACCTGTGGTCCGATTTTGATGAAATTTTCAGGGATTGTGCGGGTTAGGTCCTAGACGGTCCCCTATAAATTTCAGCACCTTCGGGCCAATAGGAGCGAGTGCGCATGCGCAAACGTGAATTTCCTGGAACCTCGGTTTCTCGGTTTCTAATGAACCGATTTTGCTCAAATTTGGAGGTTAGTTAGGGACTAACTTCTAAGAGACACCCTATAAGTTTCAATCAAATTGGTCAAGCAATAGCCGCTGCGCATGCGCGAACTTTAAATTTACTATTACAACCAAAACTCCGCAACTATTCAACCAATTTCGATGAAATTTTCAGGGATTGTGTGGGTTAGGTCCTAGACGGTGGACCGCTAAATAAAGAATCATAATTTTTTCGCCAACTGATTCTATACGTCCATGTTACAATGAGTGAGGAAGCTATACTGCCCACCCAACTTGGCAGACGTTTTTTACACTTTTTGTTTTTTTCGCGGAATCTAAATCTTTGAGGTAAGGCCTATCACCGCACGAATTGAATTTCTTTCCAAAACAGGTAACTCGCTTTTAAAGCTTGCTAAAAATCAGGTTTACCGACAAAACGGCTTATATCCATCCCCTTGTTTTCAATTAACACTTCTTTTTAAATTCGGTTTTCGGATTCTACATATCTTGAAACGTAAACCATCAAATTTTGAGGGGTGTTAGAATATTTTTTCTTGCTGGATTCCGAAAGTTCATTATTGAAAATAATGGGTATACAAATAAAAGAAAATGAAAATGAGACTTTTCTTCGCACAACCAAAAACTCGATTTTTCCGAAGTGGCTCATATCTATCGTTTTCGATCAAATGGGCTTATATCCAAATAAGAAATGGCCGTGTCTTCCTCAAAAAGCATGCCAAACTTTCGAAATTTGGTCTTACGATCAAAAGTACCATGAACAAACTATTTGGAAAATTTAGGGACCCTAAACAGATTTCTTCGCCATGAAATTATTTTTTCTCAATTTCCCACAAAACATTCGAAGTGGATATAAGCCCGTTTGAAAGAAAACTCCTCATTTTAAACCATTGCTACTAACTACCTACCACGTACCTACTTCACAATGAAGTTTATTTGGAAGAAATAAACGCTTCACACTCAGCTCAAAGAAACAGGGAATTCAGGTTGCCATAATTATTAGGAAATAATATATGATTACTGGTTGCTAAGGACACAAAACTGAGTGGGTAGACCTCGAAGAAACGAACAACGATCGCATTTTGGTCAGCTGAAATTTGCACGGAGATTAGACCTCTTTTGCGATTCACACTCGTGTTTCTGATTTATCGTAAGTCCAACCCTTAAGTTCTCGTAGGGAGCCAACGGATTGTCCTACATTGCTCCGCGTGGTTTCAAAAAATTCTAAAAATTCAATACTATCTTAAAATGTTGAAAAAAACAATACCTTTTTTCCGAGAGTTTTCGAGCTAGGGCACTTTTGAAATTTTCAACCCTTAATTTCCACCCCTTAGAAGTGACTGACATTAACCAAAAGCTTCGCGGCACAACTAGAACCCAAATGGAGCCCATATACTAAATTTCATCAAAATTGGTCCATGGAAACTAAGGAAAGTGCCTCGTACGGCGGACGGACGGAAATTTTGGTTTATTATTTTCAATAATCGACCAAGAAAAAAAAAAATTCAACCCCCCCCTCAAAATTTGATGTTTTACGTTTCAAGGTACGTAGAATCCAAAAATCGAATAAAAATTTGGCCATCCGTCCGCCGTACGCCGTATGTATGTGTGATTTATAATCGCGAATAGATAAACTCGTGAATTTCCGTAAACGAACTGAACATATTTTATTGTTGTCAAATCATCTCCAAGACATTGTAAGAAATATAAAATCATACGGTACAAACAAATAATAATAAAAGGATGTAGGATGGCAGCCACACGCCGTACGCGGCACTTTTGCCACTTAGCATTGACCGATTTTGATGAAATTTGGTATGTAGGCTCCATTTGGGGTCTAGTTGTGCCCAAAGCTTTTGGTTGATGTACTTAGGTCACTCCTAAGGGTTCCAAAATCAATTTTGAAATTTTGAAAACGCCCTAACTCAAAAAATTTTGATATAAATGTATTGTTTTTCCTTCAATTTAAGATTCTATAGAATTTTTAGAATTTTTTGAGACCACGCGGAGCTCTGTAGGACAAACCGTTCGCTCCCTACGAAAATTTAAGGGCTTATATTGAAATATATATATATATATATATATATATATATATATATATATATATATATCAAAACACGAGTGTGAATCGCAAAAGAGGCCTAATCTCCGTTCAAATAAGAGCTGACCGATATACGATCGATGGTTGGTGATTTTGATTTTTTTTGATTTTTTTTTTTTTTTTTGGATTTTTTTTTTCTTTTTCTCTTCATATTGGATGGTTGGTGATTTTGTAGACGAGTGATCTATATAAAAATAATAAACCGTTGTGTAATAATTTGCAGCGTTTTTATTCAATTTTCGGATTCTACGTACCTTGAAACGTAAACCAACAAATTTTGAGGAGGGGTTACACACTTTTTTTCTTGGTCGATTCCGAAGGTTCATTATTGAAAATAATAAACCAAAATCAGAGTATTGTTCTAATCAGACCTCAATCCACTATTTCATCCAGTATCAGGCCAAAGAGTTGAGATCGAAGACCGAAAGATAAGCGATGACGGTGCAGTTCCCTAAAGTCTGAAGAGTGGAAAGAGTTCCGAATGGAGTGGAACCAACTAAGAAAAAACGCGGGCATTGGAATTCTGCAGTGGAAGTGGGAACTGCGGAACGGAAGTTGGAAAAGCTGTTTCCGAGGAGTTGAGGTTCTCACAAAAGCTACAAATTAGGTATTAGCAGAGGGGGCTCCTCGCTGCGTCCGATGAATTTTAAACGATCCAAACTTTCCCAATCCTCACCTCCATTATCGGTTTAGCAAGAGTGCTGAGAGGCATTTTTTTCTTCTTTCTCCTCACTTGGAGGGAAAGAGTAGCAATCGATTTAAAAATTAATGGAAACTCAGCCAGGTTAGCGTTGTCAGTAGTGAGGTATTAAACGTGAATACAATTTGGTACCAAGGATGATCCAATCTCAACACCTATTGAATTTTAAAACATAAAACATCAGTAGTAAATTACTCTTCAAGTTACAGCGCAGTAGGAACAAAGCTTCCGCTACCTTGGTAGACTCGGAAGCAAAATTAACGTAGATATTAAGAAACCCATGCTAGGGAGTTGATAAGTTTGTACTGGCTTATACCCACTTTCACCAAACATTCGAAACGAGTTTAAACCAAAAGCGGCGATAGATAGTCGACGTTTAGTAATAATCGTCTTTCACCAGAGCGATTTACGAGTTCAAACTCCATCTCGGGGGATTCGAGTTTAAACGGTCAAAAGTCGGCCGAAAATAAGAGGCTCCTATGTTTTCGGGATAAATGCTATTCAAAGAGAATTATCTGTACAATCCCTGAACATTCATTCCAAATCGGACTGAATGTAACGTATTTGTGACCTTTAATCGGATGAAAACTGTTGAAGTTATGACTTTTTTCTCAGATGTCTAGTTTGGGTACAAACAATGACAAACGCCGGAACGATCCGGATGAGGACCGGTAGAGGACCGTCAGAATAAAATTCGTCAACCATCCTTAAAGTTTGTTGCACTGGATGATTAGAAACGAGATGGAAAAACGCTGCAAATTATTACTCAATGGCTTAATATTTTTCTAGATAGATCACTCGTCTACAAAACCACCAACCATCCAACATGAAGAAAAACATCGATTGCATTTCGGTCAGCTTTAATTTGAACGGAGATTAGGCCTCTTTTGCAATTCAAACTCGTGTTTCTGATTTATCGTACGTAAAACCCTTAAATTCTCGTAGGGAGCGAACGGTTTGTCCTACAGGGCTCCGCGGGGGCTCAAAAAATTCTAAAAATTCTATACTACCTTAAATTGATGGAAAAACAATACCTTTATATCAAAATTTTTTATATAAAGCCGTTCGCTCCCTACGAGAATTTAAGGGTTGGACGTACGATAAATCAGAAACACGAGTTTGAATCGCAAAAGAGGCCTAATCCCCGTTCAAATTTTAGCTGACCGAAATGCGATCAATGTTTTTCTTCATGTTGGATGGTTGGTGGATTTGCAGACGAGTGATCAATATAGAAAAATAATAAACCATTGTGTAATAATTTGCGGCGTTTTTAAACCAATTTCATAATTTTTTCAAATCTATTTGATACATTTTATTCTATGAGGTACATAAAAATTCATTTTTGTAATTTGTAATTTAGGCTTGTAAAATGCCATATAATAAGTAGGTACACATATTTTGGGATGACTAATAAATTTTGAAACGTTTTGGAATGCGAATTAAAATTTTGAAATATATAAAAGGTACAATTAAAATACAGTAGAACTCCAATTATCCGAACTCCGACTATCCGAATCGCCGATTATCCGAATCACTTTCTGAAAAAAATTTGTCCAAAAAAAGTCTAAGTGCGCTATTATTCTTCCCCCCGCGAAGCCAGTGTTTGCGCGTTCACTCACTATATTCCTTCCCTCCGCGAAGTCAGTGTAGGCACAACACGTGGTATGAGGCCCCACTCCAGTTCCGGCGCAATTCCTGGTTGTACAGAAGTAAGTGCTGAAGATGTAGGAGAGTGGATGGCTTGTGACACGTCTGACCCTGGTTTTCAAATTCTCAATGATGATGAAATTGTTGAAAGTGTGAGAGAAGATGTTGAAGTGGAAGTGGAAGAAGAACTTTCTGCTGATGTTGAAGTAGACGTTGGACCATCAGCTAGTGAAGCATTTGCCGGCCTCGAGACTGCTTTGAAGTGGATGGAGCGTCAGCCCGAGTGTGACCACTTGCAACTGCTCACCGTCAAGCGAATGCGTGACATGGCTGCCCGAAAACGGATGAAGACCGCAAAACAGCTTACATTGACGGAGATGTTTGAAAAACAATGATTTTTATTTCTAAACTTGTACATAAGTACATTTTATTTATATTTAAAACATGTGAAAATATCATGTTTCTTTCATTTAATTCAATAAAAAAATAGTGCAATATCAAAACGTAGCTTTTTTTTCTCTCCAATGGCAATTTTTTTAAAAAAAATTATCCGAATGGGTCCCGGTCCCCATTAATTCGGATAATTGGAGTTCTACTGTATATAAAAAGGTGAAAAAATTAAAAATGGAAATTGAAATAAAAAAGTACAATTTTGGAGTGGAAATGTACGTATAATATCCAATATTAACTTCTATCAGACGTAATCTATATCTAACGGTACAGTACGGTGAAAAGTTCACTACGGAATTTGCTCTAAGACGGTTCCCCATAAATTTCATCACCATTGGACCAATAAGAGCGTGTCACCGCGCCCACAAACGTGATTTTCTTCAATAATGAATTTATCACGATCTAATGGCCAAAAATGTCAAGGTAGTCTAGTGCCGGGATAAGTAGGAGCCACGGTACACGGTAAAAACAAAAACTGCTTTAAAATAATTTCGAAAATCGGTTGTTAATTGTCAAATCGGAAAAAGATAGAATAATTGTTGAACTCACGATTCATATGGGTGAATTATAATTAGCGCGGTTCTAAAAATACATGAATAATGTAAATTCAGACGAATCCTGGACATAAACGGGTTCACTTATAGTCTGATTGATTAAGTCAACGAGCCTTTCTAGACCAACACGTCATCCAAAGTCCATCTTTGATGATGGTCCCTCGAAATCACACTCCTTTTCACTTCTCAATTATACACCAAAATTCAAAAGGATGATTCGAGTTATCCAATCGTGAAAGAAATGGCCAATTCCTTCGTCCAGTACGAGAATAAACAACTTTCTAACCCGTCGTAGCGACCAAACGTGATTCCCTTCGCCTCGTATGTGTCAAAAAATGTGGTCCACTCGGGAAGCTGGAACTCCCCCTCCAAGGAGGCCGGTAGACGGTCCGGTAGAGCCGCACTTATTGCAGGAAGCGACCGTGACGAGAGCGGAATCGCTGGCTCTGCTTGCTCCGATTCGTTCCGAATAACATTAAAAATACCGTTCCTTCGTGGTGCTGAAGCACTGAAGAACTATTCAGTTTAATCATCTGAATATTATTTCTTTCAAAACCACAGGGTGTATGGATGCCAGGCTACGTTACTAATACTGGCGGAAGAACATTGGAGAATTCTTCACCGTAAGGGCTCAATGAGACAAGGTGGAAGGGAAACAGGAGCGAAAGCGCTGCAAATTATTACACGATGGTTTATTATTTTTCTATATAGATCACTAGTCTATTAAGAACACAGCTTTGCCATTGTCACCACTTACCAAAAATAGATACAAACTATCTACGACATTCCATTCAATAATTCAATTCAATAATAATTTATTTCCAATAACACGCAATAATAAGTAAACATGTAAAATTTAGGAAATTACCCATCCACTGTAAAGCAAACTGCTTTGTGTTGCGGATGGGGAGTGTCATTTCGATCGCACCTACAATTCATCGTCGTATACTAGAAATTCACAATATTGAGTAATTATATACATATCTACATGTTTCATGAATTGATAATAATTTGTACAAATTTGGTATAATTAATCGTTATAGGACTGTTATGCTTTTATAAAGTATTTGTTAAGTTTTAAAGATTTTACACTTATATTTATGGTATACGTTTGTTATCGATATATTGATATATTGCGCTACTTAACACTCACTATGGTACATGATAAATACTAGTAAGATAAGAGGAACATTGGACATGACCAGTCTCTATCAGCCAAGTAAATATACACTTCTTGTATTTTTCTCTCGTATAGTTAGAAGGGCATCTAAGTACTATTGGTACATTTCTCAATACTATAGGGATTTTGTATGAAATCGTTCTCTTTGAGGATTCTAAATTTATTCGAGGAGCAGGAATTACAGCTTGTGTGTTCAGTCTCACCGAGTACGGGATATCTCTAGCACACTTAAACCATGCTTCATGTTTATGATAAAACATCAGTATGCATTTTATATATAACTGGTCAAGAGAGAAGACCGGGAGTATGGAGAACAATGCTAATGTACTATGTCTTCTATTCTTTCTGGCAAATTATTTTCAGTATGGCTTTTTGCCTGACAAACAGAGGGTCGAGCACAGACCTGCACGCACCACCCCAAGCCAATATCCCAAACGACAAGATTGATTGTACCAAAGCTTTGTAAATATTTAGTAGAGTATCCTGGTGCAGCGCGTTTCGAAGATTGTAAAACATTGATGGGAATCTCCTCAATTTCGTAATTATATACTTTATATGTTCTTCCCACCTGAGATCCTCATCTATTACTATCCCCAAATATGTATAAGACAAAACTCTATTCAAAATAATACATATCTACTTCATAATCAAGTTTATTTGAAAGAAATGAACGCTTCACACTCAGTTCGTAAAAAACAGGGAGTTGTCATGAGGAAACTTGATTAGGGAGAACATTTTTTTTCAACCTTGAAAAGTGAAAACAAAGCTTCCGCTACCTTGGTAGACTCGGAAGCAAAATGTCACATTTTGTTGGTAGGTAGTGACAATGGAAAAGTTGTGATCTTTGCAGATGAGTGATCCATACAGGAAAATAATAGACCTCTGTGAAATAATTTGCAGCGTTTTTCTGCGCCCTCGAAATTTAAAACATTGTTTCTAGTAACCTTGGTAAACCAAAAGTGAAACAATATAAAACAAACTCTAATAACAAATAGGCTGGCTGTTTTGCACTGAAATATGCATCTATTAACTTTTTGAGTCTCAAAAATAAAAGTTCTACCTCATTTCTACTACTTTGCATTTCAGAGCTCTTGAAAAGATTTTTGTCAACCATCTGCATTTTCACGAAAAAATACAAGGAGTATTTCAGTCCAGACTAACAAGCCGATACCGGCAGAGGAACAGAGGCAAATTCCAGGTCCAGGGGAAACTGGTACAAAAACGCTGCAAATTATTACGCAATGGTTTATTATTTTTTATTTTTCTACAGATCACTCGTCTGCAAAGCCACCAACCATCCAACATGAAGAAAAACATCGATCGTATTTCGGTCAGCTGTGATTTGAACGGAGATCAGGCCTCTTTAGCGATTCACACTCGTGTTTCTGATTTATCGTACGTCCAAACCTTAAATTCTCGTAGTGAGCGAACGGTTTGTCCTACAAAGCTCCGGGTGGTCTCAAAAAATTCTAAAAATTCTATAGAATCTTAAATTGAAGGAAAAACAATACCTTTATATCGAACTTTTGTGAGTTAGGGCGTTTTCAACATTTCAAAATTCATTTTTGAACCCTTAGAAGTGACCTACGTCAACCAAAATCTTCGGGGCACAACTAGACCCCAAATGGAGCCTACATACCAAATTTCATCAAAATCGGTCAATGCTAAGTGGGGAAAGTGCCGCGTACGGCGTACGGACGGCCAAATTTAAATTCGATTTTTGGATTCTACGTACCTTGAAACATAAACCATCAAATTTTGGGGGGGTGTTAAAAATTTTTTTTCTTGGTCGATATTAAAGGTTCATTATTGAAAATAATAAACCAAAAAAGGGAAAAACCGTTCATTCAGTTATGTTTTTTCCATTTTTATCTGGAAATTATTGTTCAATTTTGATGTTTCCAGCGGCAATCTTTCAGTTTTTCAATTCCCAAGGCCGATGCACTAATAAATTTCTAAAATCCTTGAAATTTCAAAATTAGCTATACTTTAAAAAAAAAAATTGCCCCTTCAATTTAGGTAAACACTAACCCGGAACGAGGAACGAACGGCGACCGACTGAGACCCCGTGACTTCACGGGCTCGGATGGTTACCATGAACCGAAACGGCTCTAATAAAACGTTGTGGTTTTGGATTTTTTCTTCTATTCAATAAAAGAGGGGTTTATTCCAAGTATTTCGTTACATTATGTTGTCTAGGATTGATAATGACAAGCAGAGGGTTGTTCAAAGCTCTCCACGAATAAAAGTGATTGGAAACCACATGGGACTTTTAATGTCAAATAAACTTCCATAAATAAATTGTGGAAGATTCCGTGAAACATCAAAATTGCCTTAGCTAATGACACTTCATGGAAATCAGTGAGACTGATGTAACTCGTGAGTGAAAGACTGTGTGTTATTACTATTGACAATTTCAATTTTTATAGCTTTCCCGAAATTGTAATAGAAATAGAAATAGGGGAAATGAAATTACATTTCAAATAACTAGGTGGGAAAGATAGCAATAAGGAACATTGGTTATAGGCCACGTGTTTTCCTCTCTTGCAAAAATATCCGATGAAACATCAAGATGAACGAGAACAAAATGTAATTTGCCGAACTACTCATTCATGTGACTCAATCTCACTGATCCCCACTCAAGTCAATGGAACCGTGTCAACGGCTGGAAATCAATGAACGATGTTTGGCAGAATAATAAATTATTCATTCGCCTTTCAAGAGTGAGAAGGTAATTCCACCTACCTGAGGGAATGCCGTTGAAAAAACCCAATAGCTCCCAATTCAACGCTGAGGGTTATAACCTCTTCTAATAACCCTACGTTCATTTTGATGGATGAATACCTTGGTGTATAATTTTTTTGAGAATTCATAATTTATTACTGTAGCATGTGAAAGTTGTTCATGTTGAACTGGCGAGAATAAATTATAATGATGTGGCAAAAACGCGAAGCATTCATCGTCTCAATGCAGCATTGAGTACTGCAGGAATCACGAAATCTCTCCAAGTCAGGAATTCAAAGGGAGATACAGGTAGGTACTTACGATAATTGAGTCAGTAGCAGTGCGTTAAGTTTTCAACGCTCGACACTCACCTGAAACGAATCAAAAGTAACCAAGTTAACCTCATATTATTTCCAATCAAAGTGGTGTACTATACAAAAATCTAGGACATACCTTACATAACTTATGGACTACACAGATTCAAGAGTGTTGTAGTCAGTTCATGTTGGAGATATTGCCCAATTGACCCTGTTAATTTTGCTTCCGAGTCTACCAAGGTAGCGGAAGCTTTGTTTTCACTTTTCAAGCACGAAAAAAAAAGTTCTCCAAAATCAAAATTTTCACTCGCGTTTTGCGTTTTAGACCTTTCTGAACAATTTTGGTTCAGTGTCTGTGTGTCTGTGTGTCTGTCATGAATTCCTTGTAACGCGCATAACTATACGCAGTTATTGTCTGATTTCGATGAAATTTTCAGGGATTGTGCGGGTTGGTGTGTAGACGGTCCCCTATGAAAATCATCATCCTCGGACTGATAGAAGCGACTGCGCATGCGCACAAGTGAATTTCCTTGTAACGGCCATAACTTCTACATTTTCCATCCGATTTCGACGAAATTTTCAGGGATTGTGCAGGTTGGTGTGTAGACGGTCCCCTATGAAAATCATTATCCTCGGACTGATAGAAGCGACTGCGCATGCGCAAAAGTGAATTTCCTTGTAACGGCCGTAACTTCCACATTTTCCATCCGATTTCAATGAAATTTTCAGAGATGTTACAAATTTGAGTTTAGATGGTCCCCTATGAAAATCATCACCCCCGGATTGATAGTAGCCGATGAACGTGAATTGCTTGTAACAGACATAACTTCCTCAATTTCTACCCGATTTCGATGACATTTTCAGGGATTACGCGGATTAGGTTGTGGATGGTCCAGAATGAAAATCAAGGCCTTAAAATTTACAGTAGCCTCTGCGCATGCGCAAACGTAAAATCCTTGTAACAGCCGTAACAGTGGCGTGTGAGGTGAGGATCTCAAACCCCATTCAACCATCCCCTTGATAGGTCAGTCAGCAATGCTCTGGATTCCCAATCAGGAGTCCCAGGTTCGAATCCTAGTCAAGCTACAAATTTTTTGTTCCAATCACTACCGCACTTACATTTTTCGTCCGAATTTGATGAAATTTTCTAGGATTGTCCAGATTAGCGTGTAGATAGTCCCCTATGAGGGTAGTGAAAGGTACTTAGAGATTGGTGTTTTCAGATTAACTACTATGCATCGGATCATCTATATAATCGGGTTATGGATACGAGGAAGCTATGTGCCACACCCACTTGGCAGACGTTTTATTGATCAATTAATTGCAACAGAGGAATATACCTAGTACTCTCGCTTGCTAAAATTTTTATTATTTTATGTTCAGTTATCTAGTTATAATCAACCTGTGATCTTAGACCGACTGTGATTTGTATACCTCGTCTGTGATATTGGGAATGACTGTGATTGTGTTTAAGTATATACATCGATACCTTAAAGCACAAAGGCGCTATGTCCATCCACCTTCCACATTTTTTGTATTTTTTAATTTCAGAAAAACTCGAATTCAACAAAACTATTATTGAGTTTTCTTGACGGTAATAGCTTGAAAATTTATTGAGGAATTAAAGAGTTTGGTGTAATAAGCCATTATTTTAGGAATTATGCACTGGTGATAATTTCTTTTGCGTTTTCCTCAAAACTCCATTTTTGGACATAGCACCTTTGTGCTTTAAGGTATCGATATGTGTGTGTGAGTGTGTAGCCGCTGTGATAAATGCTTTTGGGAGTTGGTCCGGGGTTCCTGGCCGGCCTGGGGGCGGCCCCCTTGGTGCTTCTTGGGGATGGGTGGTCTGCCTCTATGATAGATAGCCTCTCCAGAAATGGATGGGCAGCCCCGGGAGCCGCTATGGTGGGTGGGTCCGGGCCGGTCGGGACGCCCAGGCCGGCTCGGTGGCGTTCCACACATGCGGAACGTTCCTGGACTCACCGATCACATAAGTTCCTAATCCACATATGTTCCTGCTTCACGTCTTTTTATTTATTTTTATCACAGTGTTAAATGCGTTTTATTTTCTTCAAGATATATACCTTAAATTTTAGATTATAACCTACTAAATTTTGACGATTGTTCTGTACTTATCGTATGATAACAATAAAAAAATATATTGATTGATTGATTGGATACTCAAAATTAATGAAAAAAATTTCCAAACATAATTACTCAAGAATTATCTATTAAAACCTACAAAACGGCGTTCGCAGATTTCAAATATTCAAGTTTCTAGTCTTGAGAAAAATGGTAATTCAAAATGTAATCATTTCAAGACGCCACTAGGCGGCGGATTAGGAAACGAAAATCGGGACAGTTAGCCTCAAGTTATATATTTTTTTTTTTTATTGAAAAGAAGATAGGAAATCGAAGGGATTGTATTTAACATTTGTATTCTGGTCCGTCAAAATGAAAATTTTCACTAGAATTTTGAGATTTGAACTTAACATTTTGTGTTCTCTGTTTGTTTTTGATCGATTCCAAGTCTAATTTTAAAGAATTCTCCTGAGTTTGTGCTGGATAGCCACTACAGAAACAGTCCTCTATAGACCAACATAAGCTTCTGCCCTTCCTCAAACAATTTTTCACGATCCAATGGGTCAAGTTCGTTCAAATATGTAAGGTAGTTGAGTGCTGGCTGCAAGATAATTGCTCTCTAGGGTCATCCTTAGGAGTCCTTAGGAACTTATGAAAAGAGATAACATAATTTCAAAAACTCGCAGAAGTGTTGATATTTGTCAATACTGAAAATTGTTAACTAACCGCGATAATTATTTTTTTCGTGTCACGAGTTAGTATTCCGCAAACGAGAAAATTTTGGAAAGTAGACTTTTTGAATTTTTACATTGATGTCAAAGCTCCAATCACGACCAAATCGTAATGAAGTCTGTAATCTTATTATATTATTCCATCATGGAGTCCCAAAGAGCCAATATAGAAAACAAAAATCTTCATAAATCATCTTCATTATCTTCATAAATCTTAAAAAATTCATAATAGCGGTGAAGTACCGTCACCCGCATCATTAATAAAAAGTAAATATCATCAGTATATCAGTAAATATCATCTAATCGTACTTGACCATTTGAACTTTTCAAATCAAATTAATGACTCAAGCTAGGTTGTTATGACCAAAGTCTATGGGATTTATTGACGAAATGACTCGGATTTTCTAGGTGTATTCACGAGTATATTTTACGTCGGTAGGCCTCTCCAACATCAACTGGCCCCACCACTTATTTACTACATGAACTCCTCCCCTTTTTCCTGATTTTCCACGAATCCCCAACCCAACGAAGGGCTTGTATAGTTGTACAGGGCAGGAGTGGTCTCAACCTTCGAAGATACAGAGGTAATCTCGAAGGGGTTTGGAGGAATGTACACAAATCTTGGATCTGACAGGGGAACCGATCCCAAAGCTTTTCTCGAAATTGCGTCTGCGAGGGACGGTGGAATGGCCCCTTAAGTTTCCCCTCGCTGATAAAAAGAAGTTAGTATGGATAACAAAAACCTTCAAGGTTTAGTATTCCACCTTTCCTGAGTAACATTTCTCTCAAAGTGGTCGATACTAATACATACATGGGAATTACCTACCTTACTAAATAATATTTAGTTGCTTTGTCCACCATAATATGTAGATATTATCTACATATTATGGTGGACAAAGCAACTAAATATCAAAAGAGCCCACGTAGAATACAAATTTTGCTGTTGAACTAAATGGGGGAGTAGTTCGCTTTTAGCGCCCCGCGGGCGCCTTCCTTTAGTTTTTCGTTCACAATTCCCACAATTACGTTTCTGAATTATTTAAAATTTTAAGGCAATTTAAATTTTAAGGCACCTGTATGCATCTCTGCTGTAAATTATGTCCAAGCCGTCGAATAGAAAAAAATTGAAAAATAAGCGAAGACACAAAAAAAATTAATGTAGAAATGTAGAAAAATGGGCCAAAAAAGGGGGAGAAATGGGGAGAAATGTTTTTTAATGTAGAAAAATGGGCCATTTTCATGATCTATTTTCTTACTAACCATTAAGCCGATCTAATCCAAATTTTCACACGTTCCCCTTCCATATATGAACTAACATTTGAGCCAAGGGTTTTGAGTAAAAACAGTTTGTTGACTTTTTAACCCAAATGAACGAAACTAAAAAAGTGGCCTTCCAATCTAAGCATGTTTTTTGGGACACAAAAATCTGTATCCACGAGATGAGAGGTACAAACGAAATTTAATTGGCTCCATCTCTAGAATACATCCTTGTGAGTATCTTGTAAAAATTAGAACGAAATTGGTCGAGTAGTTACCGAGAAAAAGGAACATTTGTCCGCCGAAAAATGACTTTTCAGGACACCTGTTTTTCTGACTGCAGGTTGCGGTCCCGCATACCTACTTGTTCTGATCTTGATTTTGTGTGCCTGGCAGACAAAACCACATCCCATGTGGAACTTTCAGTATTTATTTTAGTTCCATGTTCAGTGTCTACATTTTAGTATCCATAAATCCATGTACTTCAAAAAGGTTATCAATAACCAGGTTTTGTTAACAACTTTTCGACATTTTTCAGTTCCGCTACCTACTCAAAATTTTCAAAAAATAGTAACTTATCAGCCAGTCATCCGATTTTTATTTAATTTTTACCAAACTGTTCAGAATTTTATGCAGTTATATTAAAAAATAAGAATGGAAAAATCGATTTTTTTTTTAAAATACTTTTTTTGGAATACTTAAGTTTCCCCTCGCTGATAAAAAGAAGTTAGTACGGATAACAAAAAACCTTCAAGGTTTAGTATTCCACCTTTCCTGAGTAATATTTATCTCAAAGAGGTCGATACCAAAACATACATTGGAATTACCTACTTTACTAAATATCCACATATTATGGTGTACAGAGCCACTAAAACCATAAATATCACGTGTAATACAAGATAATTGTTTTGGACATAAGAACTAAATGATGAGCTTCCCCATTACCGAGGGTAAAAAAAACGTTAAATTCATGCAGCAGGTCGTAAACAATTGTCTTCAGAAATCGTAATTCCTTCTCGCATTTCGCTTTTCTTTAACTCATAGATTTAGGTTGCTTGTCTGTCAGTAAATTTTTTGTCTAGGCCAAACTGTTAGTACGAGTTATATTCAAGACGGTCCCGTAAAAATGTCATCGCGATGAAACTAGAGCAATGAAATTCGGCACACAGTCGTTTGGGGAAAAAGTTACAGAGAAGAGGTCTAATTAGCTACGAGAGAATTGAAGGGCACTTTCCAACCTACCACCTTCCACTTTCCACCTACACTAGACACCCCGTGCAACGCACTGGTAACCGGTAAGTATTTAGGCACAATCCTTATCAGACTTAATTAATTACCAGACTTAAACTTAATTTTGTATAGAGCATCGAAAGATTTTCAAATTATTCAATAAAGTAGTAGTATTTCAATTATTAATACGAGTACTTCTCTATTATTAGTACGAGTACTCGTACTTCGCGACGGTTCTCGAGAAATCTGGACAAACCATTCAGGTTGAGAAAATATAAAAATGCCGTAAATGTAAACAAGTGACATCAATGTTCATGAAAATGTCACTTTTGGTAGAATCCTCTCAAATGTCAAATTCCAAATTTTCAGATTTTCATCCAAAAATCGGGGCTTTATTGTTGAAATTATAATACAAATGTTTCATCCGGACGGTGTAAAAAGTCCCAAACCACGTAATAGCTTTCGCGGTCGTGGTAACCATAAACTGATGAAGCTGTTTCCATTTTCACATCTTAAAAGCATAGAATCGGTCCATTTGAATGAAATATAGACATAAGAAGACCGGTTGGCCGAAACTCCTTTCGCCCGATCGCTATGCTTTTAGGGGAAGAACAATAAAATGGAAAGTGAATATGGGATTTGATTTGGACTCTTCATTTTGTGACTTCCAAGCGTTCTAGAGGCGAACGAGAAAGTCCGAAGATCCTACCGTCCAGAGCTTTATTACGACGAGAAACTAGATTTCCAGCTTTCTTTCTTGTGAGTCTTCTGAGCACAGCTGATAGCATCTGACGCGCTCGGCTGCCTCTCAGTTCCCTACATCTTTGATCTAACTATTAAGTGGTGCTCATCGCTTAGTTTTGAGATAATCCGTGTCATGGGTTTGTACCGGGTAAATCACAGTTCTCTCGAATGCATAGAATAAAAGTGAGGGGCAGGCGAATGATGCCTAAACATAAATGTAAACGTACTCACAATGATGAGGGGAAGGAAAGATGAACCACTCGCAATAAATTGTACTGCAGAGGAGACCATCGGCCCAAAGCATCCAAAGCTCCCAAAAAATTAAGATTTGAAATAATAATTTGTAGAAAAACTGGATGAAAGTTGCGTTTTTCACATATTGAAAGAGTTGTATATTTGCACAGCAAAATGGCTACTAATGACCAAAAGCGAATCAAACGGGATGAGCAAAACGTCAGCCTCAGTAACTCCAAAAGTTTGAGCGAATTCAGACAACCTACATATACTATGGTGAACTCCCATACCGAGGTCTATTCAAATATGCAATTTGGTTCGTAATTAAACAAAACGGATACTCAACAAAAACAAAACATTAACTCGCTCAATGGCAGTCAAACATGAGAGAGCCCTCTTGAGTTTTGGTTTATTGTGAACAAAACTGTATACCTGAATTGACCTCGGTAGAAGAGTTTGCTTGAACTTTGTTTTGGAATGGTGTAAGATTGTTTTGCGTCCAGCTTCTTTTGCCTGAATCTGTTTATTGTAATTTTCAGGCCCTGATGATGGAAATATATTTTCCGAAAGCTAGGCAATAACGGCGTATTTTCTGGACGACCTCATTCCCGATAAATGCCGAGGGTCGATACACACAACATCTTGTACTTTGGTGCCTCGAGGATTTGACGTTCACGCCTGCGCAGAGGACACTATCGATCCAGTTACGATAATAGCGTCAATGTACTATAGGGCGACATAAACCACAACTACTCTCCAAGTTTATATCGAAATCTAACGATTGATTTTTGAGAAATGCGATTGGGTCAAATTTTAATTTGGTTAAAATTATTGGCATTTTGTGTATTTCAAGGATTGAACGTTTGCGCATGCGTAGTGGCTACTTATTACCCGAACATGATGAGAATATGATATAAGCACAATTCTGTCCCCAACTAGGTACCCCAAGACTACCATCGCTTGAAAGGTCATTGAAATCTACAAACTTGCCTGGCATCATTTTTTTAAGCGTTAAAATGATTCAAAAGACTCTACATCAAAATACAACCCACGATTCTCTAGATAAAGTAACGGAGTAGGTGTAGTTATTTGACCCGTTTGCATACGTGGGAGCCCTTTGCAACCTGACAGAACAACGCTGACCCTCCTACGCAACCTACGCTCAACTGTTCGATTCAACCTCCCTTTATTTTCACGTTGGAAATATTTCTTCTCTCAAAACCATTCATTTTCTGTCGTCAGAGACTGTAAGATAATAGAAGACTTGTTGAAAGACACTGGTTATATACAGCAAACTAGTACAATAAGTCATACAAATAATGAAAATTGGTTATAACAATACCAATCAACAAATTTGTTGCCCTCCTCCCCAACATGTCTTTCTTAAAAGCGTTGAACGCGAGAAAAGGAATATTATTTTTGTTTAAACTCTCCTATTTTTCTCGTTAGGAATATTTTTTCTCTCAAAACTCCGTTCGCTCCGCAGGGCAGACAGTAGGATGAACCTGGTGAATGAGATAAAAAAAAAAGGACAGCCCACTCCCTCGGAACTAAGATTGACTGCACTTGAGACACTGCATGAATGGTACCCTGCCCCCTATGGCTCCGAGTATACAGACGGATCAGCTAAGGATGCTACCCGGAATGCTGGGGAAGGGGTTTATTCAACTGCCTTCCCAATAAGAGCGCCTGTTGGAGTCATTGCCACGAATTTTGATGCTGAGCTCAAAGCTATTCAGCTGGCAGTTGGAGAGTGCGTGAAGCTTGACGGGCCTCCCAATATTGTTATCATGGTTGACTCACAGGTAGCAATCACTGCAGTAGCGAGTATTGTCCAGGCAGGTGACTGATGCTGTTCGGCAATGCAGAGTGCTAGCCGATACTTTGCTGAATAAAGGCATCCGGCTTGTACTCCAGTGGGTGCCCTCCCACTGTGGACTACAGCTCTCTAAGGAGGGATCACTGATGACCCAGACAAGAGCCCCTATAACCCATTATGCAGCAAACGAGAGGTGCAACGACAGATACTGGAAATATTTGCTGTGAGGCACGGGAAGAAATGGGAGCCCTTTAGGAAACCTGGGCGAATCCCGTCGAATCTTCCTCGCAGGGTTGGAGTGGCCAGCTTCTGCACCCTCATAGGCCACGACTTCCTTCAGAAACATCTCCACCGTATAGGCGTGAAGGAGTCCCCTATATGTGAGCTCTGTGGGGCAGGAGAAATGGATGGGGACCACTTGGAGCTTTGTGGGGGTCTGCGAGATGTAAGAGCATCCATTGTTGATGAGGATACTTCTCATCGTACAGCTAGTTTATATTGGGCTGCCAGATGTCGGATGGCTGAAATAGCCACATCGAATCGGCATAATTTTTTAAAAATTTCTCGCAAAACCATAGTAAATTTTGTTTTTTGTTTAGTTTGCAAGTTTTTGCTTCCGAGTCTACCAAGGTAGCGGAAGCTTTGTTTTCACTTTTCAAGGACGAAAAAAAAAGTTCTCCAAAATCAAAATTTTCACTCGCGTTTTGCGTTTTAGACCTTACTGTACAATTTTGGTTCCGTGTCTGTCTGTCTGTCTGTGTGTCTGTCATGAATTCCTTGTAACGCGCATAACTATACGAAGTTATTGTCCGATTTCGATGAAATTTTCAGGGATTGTGCGGGTTGGTGTGCAGACGGTCCCCTATGAAAATCATCATCCCCAGACTGATAGAAGCGACTGCGCATGCGCAAACGTGAATTCCTTGTAACCGCCATAACTTCTACATTTTCCATCCGATTTCAATGAAATTTTCAGGGATGTTACAGATTAGTATTTAGATGGTCCCCTATGAAAATCACCCCCTTCGAATTGATAGTAGCTACTGCGCATGCCCAAACGTGAATTTCCTTCTAACGGCCATAACTTCCTCATTTTCCACTCGATTTCGATGAAATTTTCAGGGATTATGTGGATTAGGTTGTAGATGGTCCCCTATGAAAATCATCGTCCCCGGACTGATAGAAGCGACTGCGCATGCGCAAACGTGAATTCCTTGTAACGGCCATAACTTCTACATTTTCAATCCGATTTCAATTAAATTTTCAGGGATGTTAAAGATTAGTATTTTGATGGTCCCCTATGAAAATCACCACCTTCGGACTGATAGTAATCACCGCGCATGCGCAAACGTGAATTTCCTTGTAACGTCCATAACTTCTACATTTTCCATCCGATTTCAATGAAATTTTCAGGGATGTTACAGAGTAGTGTTTAGATGGTCCCCAATGAAAATCATAGAGAATTGTTTTTCATAGAGGGATTCATTCATAGAGGGATGGTCTCCTGTGAGAATCTCAAATCTTATACATGACAAGGCTTCAATAGCTCAGAGGACAGAGTCTTAATTTGTGCTCCAGGGATCGCGGGTTCGAATCCCAGCCGAGGCTAAGAATTTTTTTGATCCAATCACATACATATAGGTACTCACTTAATTTTTCATCCGAATTTGATGAAATTTTCCAGGATTGTCCAGATTAGCGTGTAGATGGTCCCCTATGAGGGTAGTGAAAGGTACTTAGAGATTGGTGTTTTGAGATTAACGAACAATCATCTATACAATCGGGTTATGGATACGAGGAAGCTATGTGCCACACCCACTTGGCAGACGTTTTTTGTGTGGTTTAGTTCCTTGTCCCAACCAAAACTATACTAACTTACACTCCAATTCAGAAGAAAATATTCATGGGTTGTGAGGGTTGAAATTCCCCAAAACGTCAGAACTCTACGAACTTCTGAGCAGTCGGACCAACGGTATATCACGTTGAAAACAAATATACATCTAAATTTGGATTGAAAATCGGACCCAAAAAGCCATTTTAATCTGCAGGAGATTTTATAGAAATTCCTGAATTATTGACTTCACACGACGTTATAACATGATTTCGTTAAAAATCAAAGGGTTGGGCTCAGGTTACAAAATGTTCGGTAGATTACATTTTGAACTTGATAGGATCTGTAATAATAACCACTACGCTAGAGCACACTTGAAATTCGTGATATGAGACAAAACTTTGAAACTACAACCAAGGGTGATGCCACTTTCAGGATTCGTGTTTACCTGTATTAAGACTGTCCCGGATGAATTTAAACCGTACAACGCAAAGATTTCTCAAACTTCCTACTTCCTATATCCATGAGCAAAAGATAGCACAAACAGCTGAAAACCATATGTATATCTCAAAAATAAAACTCTCTTGTTCAAGACTTTGTCATTATTTTCGTGATTGTGATACGACTGAACAGCACGTTTGTATATTCTTATCTCCCCTTCCATTGCGATTCGCACAATCTCCAAACTTTTGTACCTCGACTCTTTTTTCATGTCGTGTTCCATTAGGATTTTGTAAATGATATAGTACGGGAATGATAAGCTTAAGTGGGAGGAGGATGTGGGATCGTGACAAGTGAGATATGAACAAACGTGGCACACGTTCTTTTGACTCAATCCCATATTTTTGTTCCCTCCAGCCCGTAACCGACCCGTTTTGTTCCGTTTCTTCAAAGGGTCTGATATCACAAAAAAATCGTAATGCTTTCTCCGCGAAGTCCGATAGTCAATAGGACAATGGTTGGACGCAGAGCTATTGATACGTAGAATATTCTCCCGGCAAGAAAAGGGAATGATGGATGGCAGGCTCGCCCCAGCCGAGCCAGAACGTGACGCATTGAGGCCGCCTAAATCCCTCAAGCAAAAAGCGGGTCAAGCGGGAGGCGGAAGAGAATCTGCCTTCAGGTTGGATTTGGAGAAACAGACCTACAGAGGAAACTGTTTTAAACAATTCACTTAATCCAGAGTTGCAAATTAGCGTCGTAACCAGATAGCAAAAACCTGAAGAGTGACTGAAGATAAGTTGAGTTCATCCAACTGATGGATGCAATATTGGGGGCAAAGAGGCTCAACTATCGATGACGGAACAAGAAGATACTGGGCCAGTACTGCTTTGACGTTCTGTATTGATAATGGGGCAAAACAAGAGGGGGTTTAACCATCACAACGAAGGAATGTGGAATTGGGACCTTGATAAGGACGGCTGATACACCTTTCAACACAAGCGGGGAGTAACTGTTAGAGGTGTGTCGGTACAGCTGTACCGGGACTGTGGAATCGAGTATCAGGTTGGAACGGTTCCACGCAGTGACAAAAACTCGACCCTTACCGGTCCAGTTCCACGGACTGATAAGATATCTTAAGATGGCTCTGGACCGGGAAGAGAATCTTTTCTATCGGTCCAGTTCCATCCTCACCAATCAGAATGATCTGATCAATCATCTCATCAATCTGATCATTCTGATTGGTGAGGATGGAACTGGACCGGTAAGGATGTAACCGGACCGATAAGATATCATAGAGAATGGTTCAATGGCTCTGGACCGGTAAGCATGGATCTTGTTCTCAGTTCTGTTCCATGTTGTACCTGGAAGCGCCCTTACTACTTCCATGGACTGAGAATGGTTCATGGAATGGCTCTTGAGCGGGAAGTTAGGTATCTTCTGGACAGGTTAGCATGGAAGTTGTCTCCAGTATTATTAATTTATTATTGTCATGTTAAGTTCTTAAACTGCAACGTCATAATTCTTTCCTTGAATTGTTTGGTAACTATTATTTATAATAAATTGCCTCTTTTGTAAAACTTGTTCAAATTCCTTCCTTTTAGCGAATTGTCAAGGAAAATGATGCTATTGTATTGCAAGTTGAGATCATAAGCATGGAAGAAGGACGATAGGGATTTGACTGCCTGCTTCATCCATGCCATGTGAGTGGGATTTGATCGCCTGTATCGGTAATGGAACTGTACTGGTAATTTGGAACGGTTACATCTTTGTCACCGTAACCGTTGGAACCGTTCCAGGGAAATACCTGGACCGACACACCCCTAGTAACTGTTCCAAGTTTTATTATCCCTAATTGGGCCATGGTATCACTAGTGTCACCGAAAACATCTCAGGAACTCCACAGCTGTTCCAAAGTATCACCGGAGTAACCAAACTTGAATTCCGATTTTAAATTTAATGGACAGCAGAATTTTTTGTGGGCCATTGGAAGTCTCAAAATAAAACTATTACCTATGACAAAACTTTCCAAAAAAAATCGATGACAAAATTTTTGTCATAACATCATTTTGGTTTATTATTTTTAATAATAAGCCTTTGGAACCGAGCAAGAAAAAAAATTTTTAACCCCCCTCAAAATTTGATGTTTTACGTTTCAAGGTAAGGTAGAGTGGGGCAAGAGCACTTTCGGGGCAAGTGCACAACGACCCACTTACTACCTAGCCCTAATAGTTACAGAGCTGCCATCTGTGGTGACTTCCAGTGACTAATGTCTTCTTCTCTTCTGAAACAACCCCAGAGCTCTTGTGACGCCTATAACCACAGGGAAGGTTCTAAACGTGGAAGGGTTGTTCTGACTAAGAACCTCATGTTGTCAGGAAAGTTTTTTATCTATAATCATCCAGCAAAGTGCCGCAATATTTCCACGTTTTTCAACGTCAGTCACTATTTTAGATGTCGTACATTAAGAATAACACTTGTTGGTTGCTCAATTCGATTTTTTTTAGAAATAATGTACTGGTGTGCAGTTACCCCATAAAAATTCGTTGAAGGGGCAAGTGCACATGGAGGGTTGGGGGTAAGAGCACACTACTCCGGAAGAGTGGGAAACTCTGATTGAGCAGATAGCTGAAGAGCAAGAGGAAGAGGATTCAGCGTTCAAAACAACTGATGAAGCAACCATTGGAGATTGGGCTATCAACAAGTTTTTAGGAAAGAGAAATGTCAAATATTTTGTTGGAGAATTGATTAGATTTGAGCACGGTGATCCACTGTTTTATATTGAGTTAAAAAATGCAATAATAAGGACTGTGAGTTGGAAAACTAAAGACAGTCTACAAAATAAAAATATTATGTGTAGCAAAACACGTTTTTCCAGTTCTCATTTACTGTTATGAATTTTCTTACATTTCATGTGACCTGACCGAAGGAGGGAAAAAGTCCATAACTTTGACAATTTTCATCGGATTTTGAAAAACCAAAAAGCAAAATCATTGATAGAAAACAGGTTATTTGCACTTGCCCCGGCATCACCGTCCTTAGAAGCGGGAAAGATTAATGGGCCAACTGTGCACTTACCCCATTTTTATGGGGCAAGTGCACTCTGGAACGTTTTGAGAAATTTATACTTGTACAAATTAGATAGTTATATCAAATCAAATTCACGATAAGAATTTCGATCAAGAACTATCTGACAAATATAAAAATGGAAAAAACATTGAGATAACTGTAAAAACAACGCTTTTATCACAGTTTAAAGTGAAAGTTTGTGAGAATTGGTGTGCACTTGCCCCACTCTACCTTACGTTGAATCCGAAAATCGAATAAAAAATTTTCCGTCCGTCCGCCGTACGCGGCACTTTTCTTAGCAACCCTGGACCGATTTGGTTCAAATTTGGTATATGATCTGAAGAGTGAAGAAGATCTTCTCGAATGCTGGAGACGCCTGGAAGATCACTGATCAGCTGAGTGAGCTCCGAAGGCATTTTCAATCCTATTGAACGCAGGAAGCTGAAATTTGAGAGGGAAGGTCAAGGGAGAATACAGATGTTGGTAGGTGCTATTGATGGAGAACCAGTGATCTATACAGAAGGGTGATCTATACAGAAAGTAATAAACCTTTGGGCAATGATTTGCAGCGTTTTTTACTTCTAACAACTCACATAAAAAATAGTTCAAAAATTCAGATCTATTCATTAATTTTTTAATTGTTATTTAATTTTGGTTATTCGGTGGCACTTTGGGACAGCTGTGGAATTCCTAAGATGTTTTGGTGACTCTAGTGACACCATGGTCCAGTAAGGGTTAAATCGAGTTTTTACAAATGTTGTGTTTCTTCGGAGAATCTGATCAATAGAAAACTAAAGGAAGCTATGATACACAGGAGTGTTCAACGATTCAGATAAGCTTCCAGAGATCTCCTAGGAATTCAATCAACATCGGACTGTAAAAATTTGCAAAATCGTCAACATAATTTTGTATTACTTCACAATCGTGTTCCGTGTCCACTCTGGCAACCATCAACACAATCGTCAAAATCGAATTTCATATTGGGGATTATTATCAGTCGCATTTCTCCAAATCGTCCAACATGTCCATGTTATTAAATGAGAAGAAGCTGCACTGCTCGTGCTCACCCAACTTGGCAGACGTTTTTGAGGGGTTACCTCAATTTTCTCGCCTCCTTGTTCCTCACTATCGACGCTCAAACCAATGTCAGTATCCCGAAATCAGAATTTCAACTGGTATTATGCGTTTAAATCATCCTGACACACTTCAAACACCCATAAACAACAATTTCTTTAAAGCTGGGTTTTGCTTAAATTTGGAAGGTAGTTTAAGAAAGGTCCCTGTATGATTTGTATGATTGTTTTTTGAGTGGTGGGGTGGTCTTGAGGAAAAAGAAATTCAGCGTATCAATTACAACCTACTCAACGGTATTTCCTTATCTTCTCAACCAAACAGACATGTCAGTCTTAGTCAACACTTAACGAAGGAACAAACCTGATGTTTTTGAACAGGAAACCACAAGACGATCCTCAGATTGGTCAACAACAAACTCACGGTAAAATTGAAAATCCTAAGAACGATCTCGTAGGTAACGAAGCTTCTCGTGGTGGCGCACAAGGTTGTCCACACACCTTCATGACCTCGCGTTGTGGCTTTTGCATACTTGGATGGGAAAATTGAAAAGACTTAGTCACCAGCAGAATTGATTGGAAACTGAAGGTTACTTTCCCCAAACGATACGCAAGTATGCGAAGGTTTAAGAAATGTTAACATTCTAGAATTGGCGAATAAGTCATCGACACCACAACCTTACCAATCGTAGCTTACCAAAACCCATCAATATACCGGGATGTATAGAGGAACGTTTGGTTGCCACGACATGGATACCACGCCTTTTCTTGTTTGGCACACTTTTCACTCGAAGTGATTTTTGGGAGATTTTTGCTACAATCAGGTTGAGAACTCGGCATAATATGCCGCGAATAATATGCGGCATAATATGCAGTGAAGAATATTATTCTTCACTGGGAACTGTTGAGTTTGAACTTGAAGGAAAAAGTTGCCTCTCCGTGGCATCGAGATATTCAAATTCAAAGAAAGTAGTCAGAATGCAAAGACATACAGGTAGGAGCTATTCGAGAATGTAGGTAGCTGGTCAATCAGAACGTTTAGAGGTTTCGTCTGCCTGTCTTCAGCTTTCTCATATCATGAGAACACAAGACTTGAGTTCACACTTGACTGACACTCGAGATGGTAAGATATCAAGTTTCGTAGAAGCGGTGGGTCCAGTTGAACATCAAATTTGAAAAGTTACCTACTTCCTTCACTCAAGGCATTGAGTTCAAAAGGATTTTCTAAATTTATGTGGCATACCACATCTTTAAAGAAAGATTTTTTACTTCTATCTTAAATGAACAAATCACATAATAGGTAGCGCCACATGAATACCTACTTGAATTATTCCGTGGTAACCTGCTTCACCAACCCATCTGCATAGATTTATTGATCAGTTATATTAATTTCACAAGTGGGTTTCAAAGAAATATGTTTTGGATCAGTACTCAAGACAGTACGTTGCCAGGAAAAGGCATACGTACAGTACCTATATACGTAAAAAGTAACATTCCAGAACATTTCACCTATATTGTGAGTACCTCACTCATTTAACTATGAATCAGTAGGTTCCTTCTTTATCAGATGGGGATTGATCTTGCCCGATGCCTCATGTTCTTCAGACAACAGAAGCTTGTCTTTTCATGCTAGAAAAAGCAAGCGGAAGCAGTAAGAAAACTTAAATTTTCCACGTCAAATTACTTCCCAGAACACTTCACATACAGAGGTGACCTCACTCACTCTTGACCCATCTGCAGGGGTTTATTGATCAGACATTACATTACAAGTCGGTCTCAAGAGTGCTTACGTTAATAAATAGATGAAGAAGGGTGTTGTCCGATTCCTGATTGGTATTTCATCAGTGGCGGCTCCTGTCCCGAAACTCAGGGGGTGCACAGAGATCAGGAGAAGCTATGGAGAAGGGACAGAATATGTGGTTTTCTCTGCCAAATAGAAATTTCAACGATATGCAAATGAAATTCTGAAATACTTAATCATCAAATGTCTAAACCCAAGAAATGCATCCATCTAGTTGCAATAGCTGAAATGTATATTTGCCCTTGACAATTCAAAACATCTCCCAACTCGGAAGAAAAATTAACGAGCCCCTTGAAGACTCTGGGATTCGAAGAATCTTCCTCTCATCATGTCCACACATGGCTAGCTCGAAAACACCACAGAACTTGATACAATCAATGATTCGAGATAGAATGTACGTATTTTTCTTAACCGTTTCGGTTTTTTGCATCAGATTAAGACGATATGCACTGTCGAGTTTTTGCAGTATATTTTAACGGCCCAATATACGCAAATCTATGCTTTTTTCAATGTTTTTGGCTGAATGGGCCAGATCACTTATGCCGTCTTCAACCCTAGTCTCATTTCGGTTAGTAGAACAAAGTAGGCAAGCAAAGCAAAATAATTTGTTTGTCCCTTCACACCCACAAAGCCAATCTACCTTCTTATAATATTCGACGTTAAATTTACGGTTCGAATCTGCACGATTTTTAAATTTTAACGTCTGCTGGAGAACATTGGGCAATGATTTGCAGCGTTATTCAATTCGCTGGGGATGCACATGCGCCTATGCTCCCATTAGTAGCCGCCCCTGTATTTCATACTGAGATAACCAGGGTGATGAAAAGGTTTGTAATAATCCTTCAGAACCGCGCACTGAGTACTCGTATCTGTTGTAATACTAATCGTATAAGTACTAAAACTACTCATATCTGAACTTGAATAAATTTCCACAATACTTCGCCTACATAATATAGTCTAGGGGATCCTTTAGGTCCTTTGGTGCGTATCGACCAGATCCTTCGAGTCCGTTGGTGGACGAGGTTCACTCATAGTTTTTGCACCAACGTTTCGGAATGTTATTCCAACTTTATCAAGTTAGAGATTTGACGGAGGGACGTAAATATAGAATGAAAATGTTCCTGTACTACAGGCCTAGATTCAACAAAGTATAGTATAAGTTACCTTTAAAATTATAAGTTAGTACAATAATTATTGTGAGAGACTCCCTTACTTATCTATGAGTTACTTACTTCTTCATCAATTCGTTCTTTAGTGTTTTGTTATTCAGTTCTTATTATTTTACGATTCGGTATCGAAGATGCATGTTTCTGGTCAGGAATGACAAGTAGGTGGATGCGTACCTCGGATAGTACATCGATTAAAAGTTTCGACTCCTGGAGCTTCAAAAACGCGCAGAAGCCATAACTGAGTTCAAAGTGACTTTCCAGAGCACTGAGATCAAACGAATGATATGAAAGGATAGGTTCGTGGCAGAACTCGCTTAGGTCATCATTTCCCCAAAGGGATAGGGAGATATATTCATGAATGTGACGATGCCAACTACCTAATGGCAGCTCTTGATCCGGATGCGGGATCTCGTTTTTTATTCGCGTCCCAACAAGCCTCAGGGCGAACCAGACTGGCAATACCTAATACGGGAGGGCAACAAACCGCGGGGGTCACAGACTTCCAGCTGAAAACACTCGGTGGGCGGCGGAGAGGTTACAGGGGTGTTTCCCCCTCACCCCTCCACATATCTTCTCCGTGCTTCGAGAGGGGAAACGCTCGTTGAGACAACAGCTGATCCGTGATCCATAATCATTCGTTGTAATCCGTCTGACAGAACACGTACCTACCAAACAAGTCGAAATGGCTTACAAATCGTTTACAAATTACACCCGAAACCAAGAGATTTTAATCAGGAGAAACATTTTACCATCAACACAGCCGGATCCGGCCGGTTCAAAACTGCTCCGTATTGTATTGATCATCCCTAGTACCTACCATCCCAGTCTTTATTTCCTCCCTCTCCCATCCCATACCTGGTGACAAACTACATTCATAGGTAAGTTCTGTAAGTAGGTCTTCACAACAAATCACGTCTGAACTCTTCAACTTCTTGGGGGATACAAATGCAATATAAATTCATTAGGCATGCACAAGACAGTCATGCAACGAATTTTACCCTGGACGTCATTTCCGCACCAAGGAGGTAATATCAACCATTATAAAGTAACAAAGTGGATCATTATTACGAGATGCATAAAATACAATATATTATTACAGGAAGATGGTGAGTACTGTATTTATAACCATTAATAATTTCATTGCCTAAAAGTACAATGAGTAGTGGTTGTACCTAGTAGGTATAGTATCCCCTGGAGAGGAGTGAGAAATGGGTATGCTCAAGAAAAATTTTGGAAATGAAGGTAGAATTCAGGAACTAATCTGTACCTACCTAAGGGACGGATAGATTCGTGAAAACGTTATTGTTTTTTTGATTAATAATATTTTTTGAATAATTGAGCCAATTTATGAGTAAAAATGAATCTCTACTCTCAGTCTAGAAACTGATAGAACATAGTTGAACCTCACCATCTACCAGAGCAACTATGGATGATGTGATATTCAGCGAAAGTAAAAATGGACATGTAGTACGATAAAGATGATAAGATAGCTTCTGTTCCGGAAAAAAAAGAACGAAAACAATAGGAATATTACCAGAGCTTGGGTTGTCGGTGGGTTGAGCAGCAGTAGCGTGTGCCGCAACTTTGCAAATTCACAGGACAGTCACTAATAACACTGTTTAGAGTTTTTAGAAGGTCTGCAGGGTTTAATAACAGTGGGACGTTTGGCTGTGAATAGGGGAAGACAGCACAGGGCAATGAACGACTCACAACCGCACAGACCGAGGGTGCAGCACCACTGGACGGGTCGTGCGCGTGGAACATCAACACAGCCGAAAGGGGGAACCGACCCGCGGGGGATTCCCGTGACGTCAGAGGGTCTTCCTCGGTTCGCCGCAGCTCGCGCTACCTCGCGGGATCGGTGAGGAAAATGGTTCGACGGGTCGTCGACAGATGGTAGTAGCAGTGTTATTCACATGTGGTGAGTAGCGGCCTTCGCTGCTATTAGCGATTATATTAAACTTTCGAACAAAATTGAGCTACAGTTCCAAAATGTTGATGGAACAAACAATCGAAAAAAACGCCTGCCAATTAGGTGTGGCACATAGCTTCCTCGTATCAATAACCCGATTGTATAGATGATCCGACGCATAGTAGTTAATCTCAAAACATCAATTTCTAAGTACTGTTCGCAGATGAAAAGAATACGGTTGGCCAATTTCCCGAAGGGTATATCTGCTAACATAGACGACTACCAGTTCCAAAATCTTAGGTAGCCTGTTGAGTTAGGATGGAGAAAGAGTAATCGGGGAGGGCCTTAGTAATCGTAATCTAAGCATCGAGCAACTCAGGTAGAGAGCCCATCCACTCAGCCAATGGGGAATTTGCCTCACATTTTTTTTTTTTTTTTTTCGAATGAGGGTTTATTTTCATGGAATAAAACCATAGTGAGCTGCTCGAAAACGCATCCAAAAAATTTAGAGAATTTAAGGAAGATGGAAATTTTGAATGTGGTGGCAATGTGTAAGAGGCAGCCATGTTTGAAACATAACGGATATTCTACCAATCTGACTTCAAAGGAGGTTCTGTGGCGCTTAGCACAGAAGCGGAACATACACGAACTTTTAGCTTATAGGTAGTGCGCACAAGAGTGCGCCGGGAACTGGCAGGAAGAACCCTGACACAAAAGTGACCAAAAGAAACAATATTACTCACTTTTTTACAATACGATTCTACCTACTAGTTTATCAAGCATTATTAGTCTTCATCTTCTCTTATTTAGTTTCAAGATTTGAATCACATTATTCGAGTAGCCATTTCACTGGATCGTTTTGTGTGGCGGTGCTAGAACTCTGTCTGTTGTCGGAGTTGTTTTCGCGTCGTTTTTTTTCGTATGACGTCAACAATATTCCTCGATTTTCGCGGTGTTTTGTAACAGAGGCTTCACTTGTTTAGGCATTTTCTCCTACGGTAATTTTTTCCCTTGGTTATTCCTAGTGATAAACGTTATTCTAGGGCCCTATTATAGGATTTGACTTGAAATTCCAGAATATAAAATTGAGGCAAATTCCCCATTGTTAGGAAGGATTTTTATCTCGAATGTGAGTTCACTAGCCCTTCTGTTTACCCTTCAGTCGCCTTTAAAATTTAAAAGAAGCAACATCCTTTAGGTACTGGAAGCGTGATTTCATTTTTGAATGAATGAATGTACATTCTCTTAATTGATAAGATTTTCCCAAGGGTAAGGAACCTGTTTTATTTTTTATTAGTGTTCTGTATTTGTTTTGTTTTGCCAGTAATAAATCATTCCTTTCACTTCATCATGAGTCTGTAGTCAACAACCCTCGGTCTCATTTTCCCTGGCTTGAGTGGCAGGTAGAAGAAAGACGATGTTTTTGGGATTGTAATACACATGGACACCTCACCAAACCATCCGCATTCTTTCAATCTGCAAACAGTACCTTCCACTATCCTCATAGGGGACCATCTACACGCTAATCTGAACAATCTTGAGAAATTTCGTCAAAATTGGATGGAAAATGTAGAAGTTATGGCTGTTACAAGGAATTCACGTTTGCTCATTCGCAGCGGCTACTATCAGCCCGGGGGTGATGATTTTCTTAGGAGACCGTCTGCTTGCCAACCCGCACAATCCCTGAAAATCTCATCGAAATCGGACAAGAATGGGGGACGTTATGGCTGTGGCAAGTATTTCACGTTTGCGCATGCGCAGCGGCTACTGTCAGTCCGGTGGTGATGGTTTCGTTAGGGAACCATCTACACGCCTACCCGCACAATCCATGAAAATTTCATCGAAATCTAATGAGAAATGTAGAAGTTATGGCTGTAAACTCGGAAGGCAATAGTATTGGAGTATAACCACACTACCATTCGAATTTGGACCATTTATTATCGACTATCTGGAACTACGAAATGGTGGAAAACTCTTAAAAAGTACTTAAGGGCAGTCCACTTTCTCGTGAATTTCCAGACCAACCAAAGTTTCGCCCGGTAGGAAACGAGCAGTTGGTCCTTCGTAACTCTGTGTGGTCTCATTCGTTTCAGGTCTATCTGACGGAGGGGGCACGCCATAAAACAAAATAAATAAATAAATCAAATATAATGGGGAGGACGCACGGACCCGACGCCGGCCCTAAGGATGAGGGATGATGAGGAACGTGGAGGTGGGAGAGAGGGATGAAGGGAAGTGCCTCTATAAAAAGACCAACAATATCAAAAAAATATCAACTTTATTGCTTCCGAGTCTGTGTCTGTCATGAAATCCTTGCCACAGCCATAACTTCTACAATTCTCATCCAATTCCGACGAAATTTTCAGAGATTGTGCGGGTTGGCGTGTAGATGAAATCCTTGCCACAGTCATAACTTCTACATTTTCCAACAATATTAAGAGATTGTGCCGGTTGATGTGTAGAGTCCCTTATGAGGGTAGTGGAAGGTACTTAGAGATTGATGTTTTGAGAACAACTACTATGCATCGGATCATCTATACAGTCGGGTTATGGATACGATTTCACGGATACGGATGGACGGATTTCAACATTTAAGGGGGTATCAGTCGGTCACCGTTCGTTTTTAGTATGTAGCCAAATCAAAGGGGGCAACAAGTTAAAAAGTTGTACTAAAATTGGAAATTTTAAAGGATTTTAGAAATTCAGTGGGCATTTCGGACATTTCGGGCATTTCGTTGGCAATTATTGTTTGATTTTGATGATTCCAGTATGTCCAGTATATTTGAATATTTCAGTTTTTCAATTCCCTAGGTCCGTGCACTAATGAATTTCTGAAATCCTTTAAAATTTCCAATATAAGTAAAACTTGTTATGGTTTTGCGCCTTCCATTTGGCTAAATACTAACCCGGAACGAGGAACGAACGGCGACTGACGGAGACCCCTTTTCGCCCCTTAGAAGAGACTGACATCAACCAAAAGCTTCGCGGCGCAACTAGACCCCAAATGAAGCCCATATCATATGTGACCGTCCATGGGAAAAGGGACCTTAAGTTAAAATGGCAAAATGTTCAGGAGAGCAGTTTAAAAAAAAATGCCAAAAAAATCGATTTTTGGGTTTTGATCGATTCTGATGCAGCAACTATCCCTCTTTATGGAGATACAGGCCGTTTGCAAGGTTATATCGATTAAATAATCGAAAAATGGAAAAAATCGAGAGAAGGTCAATCTCAACAAAAGGGACCTTAAGTTAACCACCCCCCCCCCCCCCTCTCTTGTTTTTCTATGATTTGGCCAGATAACGATTTTTGCTTGTTTAATTTAGAACTTGAGAGAAATAAACTGATAGGTACGAAATTTCTGCTAGGAAGAGGTAAGTAAGTGGGGATGAACCTGCGTCACTGCCAACCGGTCGCAAGACTAATGGCCCAAAAATGTTCAGATATTGGTTGTGAATGAGTACCTAATGGATGAAAAAAAAAAATTGGCTCAAAATTCCTGTTAGAACGGCGAATATTCACATTTGAACACTTGAAAAATGTTGGTAAACTTTGAGGCTTGTTTTCTGAAAACTGTGTTTTTTGAAACTCAAACTTCGAAAACTCATAACTAATTGAAAAAAAAATCGTAGAAAATGTTCAGATATTGGTTGTGAATGAGTACCTAATGGATGAAAAAAAAAAATTGACTCAAAATTCCTGTTAGAACGGCGAATATTCACATTTGAACACTTGAAAAATGTTGGTAAACTTTGAGGCTTGTTTTCTCGAAACTGTGTTTTTTGAAACTCAAACTTCGAAAACTCATAACTTTTTGAAAAAAAATCGTAGAAAAATTTTGAAAACACCATCGTGTTCAGCTACTCTTCTACTATTCGAAAATACCAATAACTCCATTTTCACAAAATCTAACTTAAGGTCCCTTTTCCCATGGACGGTCACATATATATTATATATTATTGGCCCTACCAAGTTTGAACAAAATCGGTCCAGGGTTGCTAAGAAAAGTGCCGCATACTGCATACGGCTGACGGACGGAAAATTGTTTATTCGATTTTCGGATTCTACGTACCTTGAAACGTAAAACATCACATTTTGAGGGGGGGGATTAAATTTTTTTTCTTGCTCGATTTCAATGGCTTATTATTGAAAATAATAAACCAAAATACTCTCTCGCAATAATACATCTCTGGGACGCGATCGTTGTGCAAGAATTTTCCTAAAAGTAACATGATAGGTAAATTACTCATAAAGAATTCTCCTTCTTTATGAAATAAGTTGGTCGAAGGAGCGTAAACTCGGTGAGTGACGTTGCGGCGTATGGTACTTGTATTTCACCCCTAACACTTGCTTCTGATGGCTCTTTATGATGTATACACGCTCAAATTGCGTCCCCTAGGCCCATTCGCGGTTTCCCTCGACATGAGTGAGATCAAGTTTCCAACTCAGATCGCTCAGCTTCACCTCTCCGCTGAAAATAGCTTCAACCCTCGGGGCGTTTCATTCATGCCTACTGGAATGGAAGTTAGACACATGTTACGTTGGAGTACACCTTCGCATTGCTTGAAGCTGTTCCAATACATGACCGACTTCAAAACACCAAAAAAAGTCTGCTAAGTGAGTGTGGAAAATAGCTTCCTCGTATCCATAACCCGATTGTATAGATGATCCTATTCATAGTAGTTGATCACAAAACATCTAACTCTAAGTGCACTTTCTCTTGCACTACCCTCATAGGGGACCATCTAAACGCCAACCCACATAATCCCCGAAAATTTCATCGAAATCGGGCGAGAAAGGTAGAAGTTATGGCTGTGGCAAGGATTTCATGACAGACACACAGACAGACACGGAACCAAAATTGTTCAGGAAGGTCTGAAACGTGAAACGCGAGTGGAAATATTGATTTTGGAGACCATTTTCGTTCAACCATGAAAAAAGAAAACAAAGCTTCCGCTACCTTGGTAGACTCAGAAGCAATAAGAAGGAGAAATTCTCTGTTTCTTGTGTCATTAGACGATTTTTAAAATGTTTGAACACCTTGAATTTTGGTTTATTAGGACTTCCCACAGTAAGACTTGGTCGTCCTTATGTGATTGATCTGGGGTAATGTTGGACAACACTCAACCGAAAAAAATAACCATACACTAATCCGTTTTAGACCATCCTGAATCCAAATCCGCAAAAAAAACCATAGGTTTATGTCTGTCTGTGTGTGTGACAAATTCTTGTGTCGTCTGCCCAGGCCTTAGTTCTCAACCGATTTTCGTGGCGTTTTTGTTCGACAAGGAAAACTATCTGGTTGTGCACTACGTCACCAGAATTTCGAATTTTGCCTTCAAGGGGGGGGGGTGTAAAGGGGGGTTAATTCATAATCGTGAAACTCTGCACAGGCCTCAATTTCCAACCAATTTGTGTGTTTCTTTTTTTCGACTCTGAAATTTTCTAAATCGCACACTATTCCACCAGAGTATCAAAATTTGCATGGGGAGGGATAAGTGGTGGGATAATATTCACAAAATTTCCTAATTTTCAATATTTAGGTTCCTTTACATCTTACCAATTGTACCCAAGCCTTGAAATTGAGGAAAAATTCTCATTGTTTTGACTCCAAGGGAACACAATTTGACTCAGGACAATTTTATTACCCTTCCCCCTACTGGACTACTTACTACCCTGCACGATTTTACTGACTAGTTATTAATGCATCCAAATTGGTAGCGAGCAGTCAAGTGACGTCAGCATTCCAATTTGGAGCTACTACTAGATAACTAGATAACTACTATTGACTGGAACTGACTCGAAGACGTCTCAATTGAATTGACGGTAGTTAATTTCGTAGTTGGAAAGCACAAGTTGTAAGGTTGATAGGAACTGACATAACGACGTCTCATTTCAACCTCACAACTTGTTTAAAATTGAATTTACTTGAGCAAATTACTATTTACTGGTTGGATAGCGATCAGAACCAAAAGGACGTCAGCATTTCCTTCCAGTAAATAGTAATATAGGAATTTTTATCAAAAGGGTAGTAAGCAGTCATATAAAGTTTGGAGTAAGCAAAGATTTGACTTGGGAAACCTTGAAAGAAAAACTTCAACTTTTTCAGAAAACACTTTGATCAAGATACTGGCAGAATAAGCCATTAGTTGGGTTTCCTGATCAGAGATGGAGCCGCTATATGAGGCACCACAGATCCCTCTATTAGTTGTACCTTCTCCACCTTATTCTTCGGTCCTGAACTCTTTGGGTTCATTTGGGGTCCCTTAGCACATCCCATTGAGGATTTTTCCAAGTTTCTTTCTTCTACTCCAACAAAATTGGGTTTATAGACAGATTTTGCTGATGCAGATCTGACAATCCACCGTATTTAGAATTTTTCCCAGTTCCCATGGATCGATTTTGATGAAATTTGGTATATGGGCTCCATTTTGGGTCTAGTAGAGCTCCGAAACTTTCGCTCTCAGTCACTTTTAAGGCGTGAAAAATGAAAGTTGACATTTTCAAAACGCTCTAGCTCGAAACTCAGTAAAAAGGTAGGATTGTTTCTTCTTTCATTTGAAATAGAGGCGATTTTTAAGGATTTGATGAGACAACCTAAAGCTCAGTACAGGACCAGCCGTTCGCTTTCTATGAGGATAATTAAATCAGGTCCTAAAATCACTAAATGAATGTTCTTTAATTGTGTGTTTAGGTCACATGACGAGCCTTTAACAATTTCATTGTGATCAGATAATTTGATCCCAGTACGCATGCGCCCCTTATTGATCAATGAAAACGAATGAAACATGAATGATTGGAAGGAAGAGACCACCCAGAGCTCTAAAGGATCAACCAATTGTTCTGTGCTGGGTTATTAGTGAGTCTTATTAGAAACATGCCGTGTTCTTTGCAGACAGGAGAAGAAAATTCAAGAAAAAACTTGTGTAATAATTGTTAGCTTTTTTGGTTTATTATTTCCAATAATACATTTTCGAAATCGAGCAAGAAAAAAAAATTACCCCCCTCCCCCCTTCCAAATTTGATTGTTTACGTTTCAAGGTACTTAAAATCCAAAAATCGTATAAAAATGTGTACCTTAAGCAGCACTTCCGTTAGTTACCATGGTCCGATTTTGATGAAATATGGTCAAGAGACTCCATTTGGGGTCTAGTTGTGCCTTGAGGCTTTTGGTTATTGTCAGTCACTTCTAAGGGTGAAACTCAGTCGTATAGAAAGAAATAGAAATAGTCAGTCTAATGACATATGAGTTTCAAAAATTTATTTCAAACAATCTAAATCATATATTTCAAAGCGATTACACCAAAAGTTATTCTGCTTAGCCGGCCTCTTGTCACCCAAATAATTCTTTTATTGCCACTGTTTGCCTATTGAAGTTATTATTAGATATAGTTCATCCTTCTCCTAAAAACTTGTTTAAACCCCTTAATGCACTGCTCCAAACCACTTTCACCCAATATCACATTTGCTGTACTTATTGTAGCACTTGGCAAACCAAATATGCATTGTTCCTAAAAACGAAATTGGAAATCGCCTCAAGTTCTGAATATACTTTAGAACCAAGTGCACTAAATGAATCGCCACTTCTATGCTCCCCCCCTCAACATACAATATTTTTGAATTTGGCATATTTTGGAGCATATTAAATAGAGCATTTTCATTCGTTTGATACGTTGATAAATTGTACGTCACAAATGGGATATTTTTCGTTTCTTCGAATCGAATTTCATGTCACTAGCTTTTCACAATCAAAAACCGAATTTCGTAATGATGGCACTCACAACTTAGGGATAACGATGTTTTGTTAATGGGTACTTTGTGACAAAATGAACTTGATCTTAACCTCGCGCGATAATATAGTTGTTAGGCTATAGTAATAATAAAAATAATGAATAATGAAAAAATAATAAACCGTTGTGCAATGATTTGCAGCGTTTTGCCACGAAATATCGTGGAAAAATGTTGTTCAAGAATGTACGAGTATGTATGTTATCTCGATTCAACATGTGTGGTTTATAAGAGTATAGGAGTTGATACCATCTTACTGTTTCATGTTGCAGAGGATTGGAGGAATGTGAGTCGAATGAAATCAGATTTCACTTGATTATCTAGTTGGAACAGGGACCGGTAATTTGAAAGGATGTCACCCTCCCTATCATCAGTTCTAGGATTAGGTTCCGCGTTACGGTTCAGCAGGAATGTCTCTTATTTGAAATAGATGAGACTTATGTGATATTGCTAATGAGCCTCGACGAACATCACAACGATGGTAACTCGATATTGTTGGAAAATCAACGGCATCAACTCCGCGAGGAAGTGTCACCTTTTATAGTTCGAGTCGACCTCCGCCACGTGTCGGAATGTTGGAAACTGCAACTTGAGGAAAACGTGTGACACGTGCAGAAAGCGTGACAAATCCGAACAGTTTCCTCCAACACTTGAAAAAACATTTTGGTTGTATAAGTAAACCTTTTTCACAAGGCGATAATGGAGGAATGAGAAATTAAGCAGATGTTGTATTCACCAAATTACATTCATGGGCTTCCTAGCGATTGAGGGTAGATCCTACTTCTTTTTTACAAAGCGCCATCATAATTTTACAACATTCAGTACCTAGGTACTTAGTGTATTGTAGACATATAATAGGGTGTGCGCCTGGGTAGGAAAAACTGTTTATTGTTATTTTTAATCTAAGGTAGACCTCATTCTGTGAATTTTGGTACCAACCGCGACCTTCTAGCGTGTGTAAATCTTTTCCTATGAATTTTTAAAGTTTCGACCGTTCATGACGTCACACTGGGCTGGGCGGTCCCGCCCAGGCGAGAGGGGCGCGTGACGTCATAAACGGTCGAAAATTTGAAAAATCATAGAAACAGATCTACTCACGCTAGAAGGACGCGGTTGGTGCCAAAATTCTCAGGATGTAGTCTACTTTCGATTAAAAATCTAAAAAAAAATCAAGGCGCACCCTCCATTAAACAAAAGTACTCCTGGCTCACTTTACTTACTAACATTTCATTTAAATTGTACTCTTAAATATCAACATTTAATGTGGAGAAAAATTCAAAAATAAACCTATAAGTAGCGGTGTTACATATGAGTTGTAGGTAGTAGAATGGTAGAACCAGATTCGGAGTCACATTATCAAACAGTTCCCCAAGTGCATCACTGTACGCTGAACACAACTTGACCACGTGCTCCAGTGTTCCCTCATCCTCCTCACAAGCTTGGAACAATGGGGACTCAATTTGTTTTAATATTTTATATTTATACATGGAGCATATCCCATGATTCGAACGGAGCCTGTTTAACGTGGCAACAAGCTTTCTATCCGATAAGGTAAACGCACTATTAGTCGACACGGAAATGTTGACAGTTATTCTTCGCTCCTACCTACAAAATTTAGTTTTTCCAAGTTATTAGCGACTCAAAGTAAACACAAAACCCTCCCCCATGCAATACAATGGGCAATTTTGTTAAAATTTTAGCTTAATAGGGCAAAAAAAGAGGGGTTTTCCAAAGTCTAATTTTGCACTAGCAGTCAACAGGGGGAAACAAGATTTCTTCAGAAGTTGACAGAGGTGTGCATCAGTAGTCGACATAGGTGTACTAGTATTCGACATGGGATTGGTATCAGTAGTGGACAGGTGTCATGATTTATGATTTGAGCAACAAAATCAAACCAGGTTCTTTATAAACTCACTTTGTTTTGATTATAATCAATTACAGTAAAACCAATGGAAAATATTACATTTAGGTACTTACTTAAAGCATAATTTCGATTAGTTCAGACTTTCTTCGGCAAATCACCGCTCTCTTTCAGTATATCGGTACTTTAATTATATTTTGTACTATAGGTATAATTGTGATTATGTACTATATGTATAGGTTTAATAAAAGTCCCTATGTAGTTGAAAATGTCTGCCAAGTGGGTGTGGCTCATAGCTTCCTCGTAAATCATAACTCAATTGAATAGATGATCCGACTGAATCAAACCTTAAAATATCAATATGAAACTCCCTTGCACTACCCTCATAGGGGATCACAATCCCTAAATATTTTATCGAAATCCGACAATAACTTCGTACAGTTTTTCCCGTTACAAAGATTTCATGACAGACAAACACGGATCCAAAATTGTTCAGGAAGATCTGAAACGTAAAACGCGAGTGAAAATTTTGATTTTAGAGAACTTTTTTTTCTTCGGAATCAAAATGCTCCCGCAAAAATTAGGGACCTTTGTCCTCATTCTCCGTTGTGCCATTGTTCCTTACAATCCTGAAAAAAGTTATGTATTAGTACCTTACTAACTAGTGATCTTGTGGAAATTATGAAGCTAGAGAAGCGATTAAGAACCTAAGTTCAACGAAAATTCATACTTGTTACCCCAGATGAAACCCCCTCCATGTTGACTACCGACTAGGACCAGATTACCAATATTGGACCACTAGCCGACACCTCCCTGTTGACTATTGAAAATGAGCGATTTTTTGCGCCGGTGGTCGACATGTCTAGAAAACTGTCAACGAATGGTTAAGCTGGCAAGTATTTTGGAAATAAGCCAAAAACCCTAAAGAAGGCAGATACTCATGAATAGTTAAAATATATTGGCTGCTAAAAGGTGAAAAATGGATATTAACTTGCTCCTTAGCCTTTCAGGTAGGAATCAACACAAACTCAGACGAACTGACCACTGAAAAACTTTTAACTTTCCACTCTTTGTTCTTTTCCTGCACATTTCCATGGCAAACTCCCGACAAACATTCGAGAGACATTGTAGGATCAAAACCATCACCTGGAACTGCAAATAGTCTCCTATACCCTTAGCTTTTCTCATTTATTGAAAGAGGTGTCAACTACTGACGCAGTGTCGACTATTAGTACGTTTACCTTACTACACCCTTGAACCATGGTATCAACGATGGTACGGGATTAACTTTTTTTTTTTAATTGTTTCTGAGGATGTACATTGATTTATCCATTGAGAGCGGTAATGCTTATTCATGGAAGAAAATAAATCTTCTTTAGAAATTTTCAGATCCACACAACTCCCCCTTTTCCCTCCTTGTCAGGCAAATTTGTCAACCTTCTGGTTTATTATTTTCAATAATGAACCTTTGGAATTGACCAAGGAAATTTTTTCAACATCCCCTCAAAATTTGTTGGTTTACGTTTCAAGGTACGTAGAATCCAAAAATCGAATAAAACGCTGCAAATCATTGCCCAAAGGTTTATTATTTTCTGTATAGACCACCCTTTTGTATAGATCCCTCCCTACCAACCATAAGTACCTACTACCTACTAGGGCATTTTTGAAAATTTCAACCCCAACCACCAACCAAATGGAATGATGTGTTGAAATTTTCAAAAATGCCCTAGTAGGTAGTAGGTACTTATGGTTGGTAGGGAGAGATCTATACAGAATCAAAAAGAGATTCTGAGAATCAAAAAGAACAAAAGGTATTGTTTTTTCCTCGATTTAAGATTCTATAGAATTTTTAGAATTTTATGAGACCACTCGGAGCTCCGTAGGACAAACCGTTCGCTCCCTACGAGAATTTAAGGGTTGGACGTACGATAAATCAGAAACACGAGTGTGAATCGCAAAAGAGTCCGTTCAAATTTTAGCTGACCGAAATGCGATCGATGTTTTTCTTCATGTTGGACGGTTGGTGGCTTTGCAGACGAGTGATCTATATAGAAAAATAATAAACCATTTTGTAATAATTTGCAGCGTTTGTTGTAAGCAATCCCACAGTGTCCCTTATTCCACACAAAATGAACAGATATTCTTACCATATCAAGTTCTCTCAATTAATATTATTAATATCCTTCTGAATAATGGATTTCGAGCTCCATTAGTATCCATGCGCTACTTTTGGTGAATCCTTAAGTTATCACAACCACCGATAAGAGTAAGATGAACTTCGATGGTATCTGAACATCTCGAATTCAAACTATGGAGAAATCTCCTCCCTCGCAGAGCAATTTCGACCTGAGCAACAATTGAGGCTGGGAAACAGAGTTGATGGTCACACCAGATGACCAGTCTCGGCCTATTAATTTCGATCAGCTCGAAAATGATGGGTTTGGTAACGACTGTGACTCATTCTCTACAGCTTGCTTCCCATTGACCCACTGACGTTTTAAATGGAGTGCGGAGGAGCGATCAACTCAATCCGGCTTGATAATAATAAGTCATTTTCATCACCATTCATCATTCATTTAAACGATGACTAATCCATCACTTTATTGTTATCTAATGTCGAGGATTCATCGCAGAAAGTCAATACGTCAATTTGGAAAACTATCAACATGATCGTTTGCATCATTATTCTAAATTAGGAAATGTATCGAGGGTACTACTCTATAATTTTTTCAATGGGAAGGAGTTATATTTTGACTTGGAGCACGAATACAAAGCAACCCCCCCCCCTTCGACACTGAGTAGCAAAATTTAAAAATTAAGCGACTCGAACAAAATATAATGTTTAAAAATATAGTCCGACGAAGATTGATAAAATGAAGGGCTTGGGAGCGGACGTCATTGGAAATGGCTTTTATCGGAAAGCCCCTTGTAAATCCCCCGAAACGGGAGGGCAGAATAATATTTTTCCAATAAAAAGTTGATGTTTGATCGATTCAGGATTCGTAAGGCAAAAGCTCTCTCATTTTCTGTAGCTATTATTATACTCGGGTCGACTCCAATTTCATTTATTCCCTCATGAGTATGGCATTACCGAGAAAATATAGCTCTTAGGTACCCACTTTTTCGTATTCTACCTGAAATGAGGGAATTTGATATTATTTTTCAAAACGACCTATCAAATTATAATTACCCAAGTTACCAAAATTTGAGTTCAATCTGCGCAAACCTTAAAAATTTCGTCAGAATCAAACCATAATTTTGCTTATATTTTCCAGCGGTAGACTGATCGATAGACAAAACCTAATTTTCCAGAATCTTTGAATGCAAAATGTAAACAAAATTTTGACTTTTGAGGACCACATGTTTTGCGTCTTGCTGCACGAATATAAAGTATTCCATCAAGAGTAATAAGGTAACAAAATCAGTGATAGTCGTTCGGTTTAAAACATTTTGACATGGAAATGTATTTTTACTTATCGGTAGTTATGAAGTAAGATTCTCTCGAATATAAAGATATATTACGTGCGATCGGAGAGTTTTCTTTAGAGGAAAAATTCAATTTTCAAATTACACCTACAACAATGGACATATCCATGATCTATTGTTTTCCGGGAGAAATTTTCACAGACCTCAAGCTAAAATACATTATCCATGTCAAAAATATTTTTAAAATTGAAGATTTTCTACAAATATAGCATTATCAAACTGAATTAAACCTTTAGCAAACTGAATTAATCCTTTCGCAAACTGAATTAAACTTTTCGCAATTTGATTTAAACTTTTTGCAAACTGAATTAAACCTTTCACAATTGGAATTAAACCTTTCGCAAACTGAATTAAATCTTTCCCAATTACAAATGAACCTTTCATAAAATTAATCCTCTGCACCAAACATGATCAGAGGACATAAGAGTGAGTTTAGTCCCCAAAACACTACCTTATCTGTGGACGGTCAAAATCTTCCCTGTGGATGGTCAATTACTCCTCTGTGGACTGGCAAACTTTCATTGACCTTCACTGTGTAGAGTCACCCTTCCCTTCCCGTTAACATTCTCGTCATGAAAGTGTTCATAGGTTTTTTCTATTTTTTTTCTTTGGTTTTGTGAGGAACATTGTTGTGGTGATGAGCGACAGCGATCCAAATATTAGTTCAGTGAGTATTGCTGAATATTTCTGAGTATTGCTGAGTATTGCTGAACGCTCGAATGAGGGACGGTCGAATTCCTTGAAAATCCCGTTGAAAATGGACATGTAATTTCGTACTTCCTGCTGCAGCTACAGGCCAACCCCTCCACTGACCTTCCCCTTTCTTGAAAAATCGGACTATTCATGTGATAGTTTACTTTAGAACATTGACTTATACATGGATAGTTTAGCGTGTTTATTTATTCGTATTTTTGTTATTGAAAATTTATTAAATTGTTTGTTTATTGCGAAAAGTTTAATTCATTATGCGAAAGGTTTAATTCTATTTGTGAAAGGGTTAATTCTAATTGCGAAAGGTTTAATTCAGTTTGCGAAGAGTTTAATTCAGTTTGCGAAAGGATTAAATCATTTTGTGAAAAGATTAATTCAGTTTGCTAAAGGTTTAATTCAGTTTGGTAAAGGTTTAATTCAGTTTGCTAATGCTATATAATACTTATTATGTATGCAAAAATGTAAAACTTATTTCTCACATACCCACGGAGAAGCTACTGATGAGTTGAAACTCGGAATCATTGGGACTCACCTGTAATAAGAGAAAGAATTTTGATTATTTACTTTGATTGGAAATAATAAAATATTACTTATCACATTGACACATTGAGTTACATGAATACTTATACTTTTCATTAGGAGAGTTAAGTAGATTGTATTTGTGTATATAATACGTTGGTTTTAGGGTTTGAGTTATGGTAGAAGTTTCATACGTGTGATTAGTCCCCAGACTCACAACTTAGGGTCAGGGTATTAAGTAGAAAGGTATGTTTCATGTGGTACACGTTGAGTGCCCTATAATTCAAAATTCACATCAGCAAAAACTCATGAATACGATCAAATGAGAGAAATAACAGGTAAAGGGCGGTTTGTTTTGTTACTTCAGAGTCGTTTGAGGAGTCTCTCAAGTGATAACGCTTTCGAATTGTGCCGACGTCCATTCGGAAGGGATTCGGAAGTTTGATAAGGGAGTGTGACACATAGCTTCCTCGTGTTTGGACTAGATAACTCGATTACGATGAACCCCATGCACAGAAGATCATCAAAACATAAATCTCCTTCAATTCCAAAAAAAAAAAAAAAAAATTCTGCGCGTGTTCAATGGTCCAACTCAAATCGCACGTTGCCTAAGGATTTCATTTGTATCGGATAAAATTAGGCCCTTTAGTGCTGTTTTAGACCAATAAAAGTACCTATTTTGGTCGAACTGTTTAATTGAACTAAATTTTCTCAACTGTTATTTATAAAATGTGAGTTTATAGTTTAATAGATAAAGTTGATCAAAAGTGGTTTAATATCAACAAAAAAAAAACAATATTTCTCTTTAAAATCCGTTTCATTGCAGTAGAAATTAATTAGAAGTAAAGCACAAAATCCTAGTTTTCTGAAAAAAAAGAAAAAAATACTTTTATTTGAATTTGGACTCAATTATGTCTCCAATTGGAAAACAATAATTATGAACAAATAGGTAACCGTAGGAAAGCTGAGATCAAATTTTGATCATTCATTTTTCCGTGGATAGAAAATCCATATTTTCTGTGTACTGAAAGGCCTTGATACTAGAAATGGTGGTTAACCCCCCCCCCCCCCACAAAATAACAAAACAAAGCTAATACTATATGGACAAACAAAGATTATTAAATCATATAACGCAGTGGCCCAACCAGAACCGGAATTTGTTTTAATTTTTACAAATATAAACAATTTTAATAGTTTAGAATAAATCCCTTGAATACGAGTAGGTACCTAGTTTAGGATAAGTCCCTAGAATAAGTCCCAATCGTTCACGAATCCGTAGACGCTGACTGACATGCAGGCAGCACTGAGATATATTGAGGTCCACTGAAAGATTGATTTTCTATCAAATTTGACAAAAGGAGGAAACATGATTTTGACACGATGAAGAAGAGCATAGATTCAACTTTCAAAGACAAGACGGCACAGCTCGATTCTGGACGTCGCGTTGAGTCGATGGGCTTCGGACGATGTTGAGGTGGCGGCGAATATATCCGACGATAGTCGGAAGCGAAGGAATATTTCTTGCAATAAGTAGGAAAGCATGGTCCAATTGACGGCATGATGATACTTCCTGTGATGTGTCCGGGAAACGCTCCCTAATGACTGTCAACACTAAGAGAAATTTTTACTTAATTGCAAAATCTCCCAAACTTGAGCACAACAAGGTATTCAAGGATTGCACTTTTTATTCAAATACAATACCTTGAGCCATTTCTATGGATGCACCTTGAGCTACCAGTCTTGAGGTGGTTCAGAAGTGTGAGCTTTTGGTCGAGTGTCACCGGTTCGTTCCTACTTCTTATTGCTACTGGTGTTAAATTAAGAGTATCGGGAACAAAAGATACGTTAGAATTGAAAGGTACTTTATATGTTCTGGTTCTGGTAGCGATATTCCTCGAGCGGTTGGGAGACGAGGCGAAGTCAATACAGCAGCGTAGCTTTGATTGTATATTGAAAAATTGAACCTGAAGGGTTTTAATGGTATCGATAGGTTTTGAAATAAAGAAGTTACTGAAGCTACTTGTTGTTGTTTATGAATTGAAACCCTAATTCGATACACTTGTTACTCTTGAAATACTTTCAGAACCAGGGGGTGTGGGTAGTTGATAAGTAAAAATAAATGTAAACCAAAATGCTATCTTTAATGACCAGAAAGTTTCGATACACCCGATCCAGTGATTCGGGAGCCAGAAGGGTGATACGGAAACTATACTAGGAGTCTTGAAGTTACAATTACTTTTCAAATAGAGGTTCAGTCTTAGTGTTCTCTTACTGCGATACGGTTCTCTTAGGATATATTGACTAGGTCGATACAGGGTCGCAAATACACTTACTTTACAGTTTAGTCTTAGTTCTGAGTTCACTTCTCACTTATCTGCCTAATTGTCCAATTATAAGTAGATACCTATTAGTCAATACACTCACGTGGTAGGTTACCGGAGCGAGCCCACATGGAGTGGCGGAGATGAGATACAGGGGAAGAGCCAGGAAAGGACTGGAGTTCACTTCGGAGTTCCAGGGGAGGCAATCCAATACCAGCCAAACATCTATCATCCACACAGTTGAGATTGAATGTCCTGGGGGGTGGCAGGAGGGTGCGATATACTTTTGTTAGAGTTCCGATACATGTATCGCGATACAGGGGAGAGTGCTTCACAGATCGGTGACAGAACACTTCAAAGGCAAGCTGGCAAGGCTGGTTGTAGGGGACTGAAGACTCATCATGAAGAGAAAGACTTTTTGTTCCTTCGTCAGGGGCGCCAACCTGACAAGATAACATGATGGTCTTCCTGCAGCAAGATTTATGGTGTTTTGTGCTCTTATGGTGGTGATCAGAGCACGGTGGGGGCAGGCCACTTTTTTGGCCCAATTGTGGCCTTTTCTCCTTTCCTGTCCCAGAGGGAATCAGGACTTACTTAATAGGCTGGGCCTGTCAGGGGAAACAGTGAGCTGCTGAGCTGCAGCTCACAGAAGTATCAGACGTAGTATTGTATTTATTGGAATATTGTTTCCAATCGTCGATGAAATTCGTGACATGACACAAAGTACGAATGTCGCACAATATAATAACATCTTCTTCTTCTTCTTCTACTTCCAAGTTAATTGTAATATAATAACATCAAGACCAAAACAAGTCTGCATTTCATAGGATACGTATACATTTGAGATAAACAATTAACAATCAATAAGGAACTGACGAGGACTCCAACAGTACTTATCATTAATAATAACTCGATTCGCATAAAAATAACAAAAAACAAAAACAATAAAATAACAAAACTGTATCAACCGTATCTGAAATGGGCGACTGTGTGTTTATATTAGTTTATTTTGTTATATTGTTGTTGTGTTTATTGTTTATTGTTGTTGTTTTGTTTATTGTTCATTGTTTTTATATTTTTGAAATTTCAAAATAAAAATCTGTTCAGTAAGTAAACATTTAGGTTTTTTCTCCTTAAGTTTTGACAATTTTTTAGAGATTTTATCTCTTTTTATGTGCACTTTGTATGTTAACATGAATTTTAATATTATATTGGGCTCCGTACAACATGGTATGTCCCACAACATTCACCGTTCCTCTGCCGTCCTGACACGAATACTTATTTTTTTCCCATAATATCCTGAGAGGCCCCGCCAGCTATTCTCATCCGAGGAAGGACTTAAGGTCAAACAATGTCGTAACTTTACATTCCGGTTCGCAAGGGCATCCAAGCAATTTGTGGGGCCCGGGCCTTCTTGCCTCCGCCCAGTGGAGCCTTGCTGGGTCGGCGTTTGTAATTCATATGGAAATGAAGGAACCGCGAACCCCTACCGGATTGTAGGGATCTGTCTTGTGTAATCAGGCTATGAATTATTGGTTATAGAGTAACCTTGTACCGGAACGTGAGAGGGTCCGTGTAATTAGCGATTCATTCATGCAGTGCCATTTACGTGTATAACATCTCAACTATGAGGTTCGAATAGACTTTGACACCTGCAGGTGAAATGGTGCAAACTGTAAACAATGGGGTATTTCAGTCAATTAAAAACATTTTTTTTTTTCAAAAGAGTATGGCTCAGAAATAACGGTAATCGGGTCTGTTCGTCGAGAAAATGTTTTTAAAAAATCAGAGAAGCTAAGGAAAGTTGAAGATTTGAATAGTGTGACGTAGGTAGCTAGCCAATCGTGACGTAGCTAGCCAACTGTCTTTGAAAAAAGTATCCATGCACAGAGAAGAGATGAAATTCTTGGAGGACCTCTTGGATACTACAAAATACTACTCACACACGCGCGCGGCGTAATTTGTGTGCATTTATGGCGGCCCTCCTTTTTTTCAAACGAGTGATCTCTTTAATTAATTTTTCTACCACATGTTATACCTAGTATCATTGGGCTTAAAGTTGGATTATATAGGTTTTCAAGGGTGCTGAATCCAAATTTGAGGTCAAAAACCTGAAATTCCGACCCACCGAAATATACCCCAGTGCCATTGATGGGTGAATGGAGTGACCATGTTGCTGATAAAGAGTTGGAGTACATTTTTCAATTTATAATTCTTGGTACCTACATGTTTCGGCGAAACATCGTCGCCTTCATCAGCCTTTACAAACTGGTCTGGGGATCATCCCATGTGCTGTTGCATTTATCTCATCATTTTCAGTCACGGAGCACACCATTAGGTCTCATACAACATTTTTCGATTTCCCACATCGATTCACAATTTTCCAAAAGGACTTCACTTTTATCCACAAATTACAATTTCAAAACCCATCAACTGGTATAACTCAAGTTCAGTGCAATTTACCTCGCTTGTAAAAGACTGAAAAGAGAGGGAGAAAATGGGGGAAATCAAATAACGGTGTGCTCCATGACTGACACTGATGGAATAAACGCAACAGCACAAGGGATGGTCCCCAGACCAGTTTGTAAAAGCAGATGAAGGCAACGATGTTTCGTGCGCCTACCGAGATTTATTGAAGCTTGTAGTTGTACAGATCGCCGCAAGGGTGCAATTTTTGGATGCAGGCTGAGGTTTTTGTCATTTTGGTATTCATGTCAATCAGTTGAGCACCACAGCAAACAAACTTTTGTTTCCACAGCAAACCCACAACTCTCAGACAGATATATGACAATGTTGATCTTATGTATCTTAAGGGGTTTTCTTTGTTTATGTGTGATCTATAAGAAAGCATATTGTTTAGTAATGCATGCATTCCAGGGGACGTCCCATTGGATAAGCATTAGATCAGTTTAACCAGTTGTTAAGTGATAAAACTGTTTCACTCGATGTAATTTATTTATTACTTTAGGCAAGAAATACTGACCCCCCCCCCCACCATTATCCACCTTAACATTTCTAGCGACATGGGAGCCTCGAATCTGAAGAGCATTTTAAAATCCATGATCTATAACACCCTACATGCGAATTCGAGTTCACCCCCCCCCCCTCCACCAATGGTGCCAGTCTGGCACCAAAGCGGAAATACGTCGTAACATTGAACTTTCATCTGTTAGTTTTAGTAGGCAGTCCGTCGAAGTTCACATCCGTATTCCAGGTGAAACACAAACAAAAAAAAAAACAAAAAAACACGAAATAAGCGGTTTATGGCATCATGCCACCATGTCCTGGCACCATGGTGGCACCACTATTAGTTCCATGGTGGTACAGAGAATAATTCATGAAAATCCGGAGGTATAATGAGAATTTTTCCTGAATTTCAAAGCTTGGGTACAATTAGTAAGCAGTAAAGGAACCGAAATATTGACAAATGGGATATTTTGTGAATATTATCCCCCCACTCACCCCCTCCCCTTGCGAATTTTGGTACTCTGGTAAAATCATGTACAACTCGAAAGTTATTTGAGTCAAACAAAAAAAGAAACATGCAAATCGGTTGGAAATTGAGGCCTGGGCAGAGTTTACAAGATTATGCCCGCAAACGCACGTTTTTTAAGCATTAACCCCCCCTTTCCCCTCTTAAAAAGCAAAATCCAAAATTCCGGCGCCGTAGTGCACAACTAGATAGTATTTCGCGTCAAACGAAAAAAGAACCACGAAAAACGTTTGAGAACTAAGGCCTGGGCAGAGTACACAAGATTATGCCCAAAAATGCACGTTTTTCGAGCATTAACCCCCCCTTTCCTCCCCTTAAAAGGCAAAATTCGAAATTCTGGCGACGTAGTGCACAACCAGATAGTTTTCCGCGACGAACAAAAAACGAACCAGGAAAATCGGTTGAGAACTAAGGCCTGTGCAGAGTACACAAGATTTTGTTACACACACACACACACACATACACACACACAGACATACACCTATGGTTTTTTTCGCGGATTTGGATTCAGAATAGTCTAAAACGGATTACTGTGTGGTTATTTTTTTTTCTGTTGAGTGTTGTCCAACTTCACCCCAGATCGATCGCATAAGGACGCCCAAGTCTTACTGTGGGACGTCCTAAAAAGCACTGACTTGCCTTCCTAAAATACTCAAATCAGACGGTTAATTTGCGACTAGGAAAGTCCAAATTAGACTGAGATTCAACTAGTTATTATCTTTTACAACCCATGGTTTCGACTCCGCTGCAACTTTGCAGCTGGTAAGGCAATCATTGAAATTTTGCACTTCTTGGTGGATAAGAGTTGGAAAGTGATATCAAAGTTAATATAACTTTTTGATGACAACAGCATCAATTATGACCCATTGAGGCACTTGCCCCATCTTCCTTCACCGATGAAGGTGTTTGAAACAGCGTATCGCTCTCAAACTCCAAACTGCCAACCCGAATTGGCAGACAGTTGCAGAGTCACTACGATGAAAACCAGAATTTAGGATGGAAGCTGTAGGTAACTAGTTGTACGTTCTCATGATGATCTGCTGAAACTAATGGGGTTTTCCTGCGTAACTACACCGCAACTGAATTCAACGCTACCCGCACCCTCTCGTCCAGAGAAGCCAGTGGAAGGGCTCTGATTGTAACCGTGAAATGGTAATGAGTTGCATAACATCATCTGGATTCGAGCGGCTTCACTGAAGATGACTGTGAGAAAGCGGACGAAACGAAAGCCACGACAGCGAGAGGATGGCTGTATCGTTCCATATATTCAGCAGGCCAGGACAGACAACGCCGCCAGAGATCTGTTGAATTATAATTACCACGTACCTATCTTTCTTGCCTCTTCGCACATACGACAATCGGCCTTGTGATACGACTTGGGTGTCCTAGTGAGAGCTTTGTTATGAATGTCACGAAATTCCAACTACGAAAGAACAGAAGAATATGAGTTGACTAATTGCTTCCGAGTCCAAGGTAGCGGAAGCTTTGTTTTCACTCTTCAAGGTTGAAAAAAAAGGTCTTCAAAATCAAAATTTCCACTCGTGTTTTACGTTTCAGACCAACCTGAACAATTTTGGTTCCCTGTCTGTCTGTCTGTGTGTCTGTCATGAAATCCTTGTAACCGGCATAGCTATACGAAGTTATTGTCCGATTTCGATGGAACTCGGGAGCAAAATATCAACCTTATTGCTTCCGAGTCTACCAAGGTAGCGAAAGCTTTGTTTTCACTCTTAAAGGTTGAAAAAAAAGGCTTAAAAATCAAAATTTCCACTCTCGTTTTACGTTTCAGACCTTCCTGAACAATTTTGGTTCCCTGTCTGTCTGTCTGTCATGAAATCCTTGTAACCGGCATAGCTATACGAAGTTATTGTCCGATTTCGATGAAATTTTCAGGGATTGTGCGGGTTAGCGTGTAGACGGTTCCCTATGAAAATCAAGGCCTTAAAATTGACAGTAGCCTCTGCGCATGTGCAAACGTAAAATCCTTGTAACAGCCATAACACTTCATTTTCCTCTGAATTTGATGAAATTTTCTTCGATTGTTCAGATTGGCGTGTAGATGGTCCCCTATGAAAATCATCTCCCCCAGACTAATAGTAGTTGCTGCGCATGCGCAAACGTGAATTCCTTGTAAAACCCATAACTTCTACATTTTCCATCCGATCTAGACGAAATTTCTCAGGATTGTGCGGGATGATGGTCCCCTATGATGGTAGTGGAAGGTAGTTTGAGATTGGTGTTTTGAGATTAACTACTATGCATCGGATCATCTATACAATCGGCTTATGGATACGAGGAAGCTATGTGCCACACCCACTTGGTAGACTTTTGGTTTATTATTTTCAATAATGAACCTTTGGAATCGACCAAGAAAAAAAATTTTTAACACCCCCTCAAAATTTGATGGTTTACGTTTCAAGGTACGTAGAATCCAAAAATCGAATAAAAATTTGGCCGTCCGTCCGCCGTACGCCGTACGCCGTCCGCCGTACGCGGCACTTTTGCCACTTAGCATTGACCGATTTTGATGAAATTTGGTATGTAGCCTTCATTTGGGGTCTAGTTGTGCCCCGAAGCTTTTGGTTGATGTAGGTCACTTCTAAGGGTTCCAAAATCAATTTTGAAATTTTGAAAACGCCCTAACTCAAAACATTTTGATATAAAGGTATTGTTTTTCCTTCAATTTAAGATTCTATAGAATTTTTAGAATTTTTTGAGACCACGCGGAGTTCTGTAGGACAAACCGTTCGCTCCCTACGAAAATTTAAGGGTTTACATTGAAATATACCTTGGTATATATTGATATATATATAAATAAATCAAAACACGAGTGTGAATCGCAAAAGAGGCTTAATCTCCGTTCAAATTAGAGCTTACCAAAATGCGATCAATAGTTGGTGATTTTGATTTTTTTTTTTTGATATTTTGATTTTTTTTTTTTTTTTCTTTTTTTTCATATTGGATGTGCTAGAAATACACAGAGTGCGCAGGATGACAAAGATTGAATGAATTTATTTTTAGGCACGTTTTTCACGATACAAAAATTACAAGAAGTGATTCTATCACATGATTACATACACAATAAATTAATCCTCAAACTGGAGTTACCATTGTCCAACACTCCCCCTCAAAAATAATCCTATCATTTAGATATTTTTGATTCATTAGGACCTAGTCCAAAACACTTGGCACACTCCATATGTTTGGGATTTGGTAACGCCTTCGTTAGAACGTCCGCTGGCATGTTACTTGTGTCCAGGTAACGGATGCTAATCTTGTTTTCATCCAGTGCTTCTCGGACAAAATGGTGACGAATATCGACGTGTTTCGTCCGGGCGTGGAACACAGGATTCTTCGCGAGAAGCATCGCTCCTTGGTTGTCACAGTGGAGAGTGATTGGTAGCTCATCATTGGAGATCTCCTTCAGAAATTGTCTCCAATATATGGCTTCCTTTGTGGCTTCTGTGAGTGCCATGTACTCGGCCTCCGTGCTTGACAATGCAACCGTTCGTTGCTTCCTCGACTCCCAACTGATGCAACTATCAGCGAATTTGAAGGCGTAGCCCGTGTACGATCTCCTGTCGTCCAAGTTCGCTCCCCAATCGGCATCAACATATCCGACAATTCGTTTGCCAGTCTTCTTGAACGTCAGCCCATAATTTCGAGTTTTCTTCAAATAGCGTAGTACTCGCTTGGCTGCTATCCAATGATCCGATCCGTAGCAACAATTGAACTGGCTCAATACACTCACTGTATGAGAGATGTCTGGACGGGTAGCAGTCGCAAGATACATGAGAGATCCCACGAGATTTTGATACGGGATTTTCGCCATCTCTTCAATCTCTTTCGAGGTCTTAGCTCCCATGTCCTTCGTCAGTTTGTTACCAGGAGTGAGCGGAGTTGATGAAGTATTACAGTCGTTCATCTTGAACTTTTCCAGAAGCTCACTCACATATTTCTTCTGGGACATTGTAATTTTTCCATTTTCTTTCTTGAATTCTATTCCTAAGCAATAGCTTAACTTTCCCAGTTCTTTCATATCGAACGCATCTGAGAGTTTCCGTTTGATATCGTCCAACATGTTTCTCGAATTTGATGCAAGAATGACATCATCCACATATAGTGCGAGAACTAGAATGCACGATCCTCTCATTCGATAGTAGACGCATGGGTCAGCGTCTGATGCTTTCATGCCCAATTCCTTCAGCTTTTGGTCCAATTTCTTGAACCACATTCGTCCAGATTGTTTGAGACCATACAAAGCTTTTTGAATTTTGCACACTTTGTTTTCTCGGTCTTGATCAATCTGTCCTAAAATAGTTTCTATTTCTTTGGGTACTTCCATGTAAATTTCTTCCTCGATTTCACCATTCAAATAAGCGCATGTGAAATCTAGTTGTTCAAGTTCGAGATTCATTTCTGCTGCCAGCGCAATCACGAATCGAATAGAACTGAGTCTGGCCACAGACGTGTAAGTTTCGTTGTAATGGGTTCCAGGTATTTGGGTGAACCCTTTGGCGACTAGTCTGGCTTTCCGTCTTTCCACGGTGCCATCCGCTCTCAATTTTGTTCGGAAAACCCATCTTGATCCAACGACCGTTTTTCCTCGTGGGCGATCGACTAGTGTCCACGTCTTGTTTTTCTCAAGTGAATTATATTCATCAAGCATGGCTTTCTTCCAGTCTTCAGCAAAGGGTGACTCCAAAGCTTGTTTCGGTGTTGTTGGGTCATCGTTTTGATTGACTGCTAGTCCACTAATTTCATTCGTGAACTCAGTATATTCAAATAGCTCGCATTTGAATCTTCCATGTTTCAAAGTTTTCCTTTGTTAGAAGTTCGATTTTCGTTGAAGCCATTTTTGTTTTTCACCGATCGATTCGTTACACAACAATTTCGCCTACACTTTACGTGTGTGCTGCCATAACCTGCTAGAAATACACAGAGTGCGCAGGATGACAAAGATTGAATGAATTTATTTTTAGGCACGTTTTTCACGATACAAAAATTACAAGAAGTGATTCTATCACATGATTACATACACAACAATAAATTAATCCTCAAACTGGAGTTACCATTGTCCAACAGGATGGTTGGTGATTTTGTAGACGAGTGATCTATATAGAAAAATAATAAACCATTGTGTAATAATTTGCAGCGTTTTTATCTATCTATTTGAATCTTTACATTTTCTACTCGAATTAGTAAAACTAAGTGTAAATGTATAAAATTGTTGAAAATAAATATTTTTTTGATGCAATGAACATTTTATTGGAGAAAAACTGATGTGTCAATCATGGGTCTAACCAAAAATTTGGCTGTCAAACACTCGGTCAAAAAATTGATTTCGCAAAAACGGATTTATGATGTTTGTGACTTGCATTTGTTATTTTCTGCAATACTGAATAGTTTTAGGATATCCTGATGTAGCAGAAGGTGTAAGAATAAAGTTTGAACAAATGGAAGAACATAACTTAATAGCTTGGCGAAGTCAGAATTTTGTTTAAGGTGCCAAACACTGGCCCCTCCACCCTACGATTAATTTCAATTTCCGTTAATTTTTCATAAATTTTGTGATTTTATCAAAATTCCAGTTATTTTACATAGTTACGGGGAGTTACGATAATTTCAAGAAAAGCTCCGAAATTCAATACACGATTGAAAATTTTGATTTTGATTTTTTACCTACTACACAAAGTTTCCTCTATTTCTGACAGTGAGGAAGCAAAAGTTGGTACTAGAGGAAATTTTTCAAATCCTTGTACCACCAGCAATGAACTACGAGGGAAAAACGCGTTCACAAGCCATCCTATGAGATAGTTAACTTTTTGCAGTTGAATTCTGATCACGTTGCCGTATGAGCCTTTTGTCTGTGGGATGGACTATGAGGGTCGGTAGGCCACTTAAATGTAGCACGTACGGGAGAGGCAACCACTACGTTCTAATTGGACTTAACGAACTCCGATTGGAATAGACTTTCTTTCTCCTAATAGCGGGGAACAGCGTATTTCGTCCATTACGGGGGACTTGCTCATCATGACCCCTATTCGGTCCGATCTCCCGTTTCAAGAGCTCGTTTGAATATTCTGTGGAACGACCAGGCCGACGGTCATAGAGTGTTAAATGGGATGTCGCTAGATGAAATAGCGAGAAAATGTTGGCTAAGCTGTAATGGAGCTCTTCAACGCTCTCACTCGCGTGTTGAGAGTACATACTCGTAATTCGTAATGGAAAATTTAACCTGGGTTTTACCTTCAGAGGTTTAATTATTCGGAAATAAAAGATTATTTTACGTTATTTAGCTTCCTTTGTTAGATTTCTCTCCTTTTACGAGTTTTTACTCATATAAATTATACCTAATATAAAACTGTACAAGATATCGGTCAAACAGATGTGTTACGTGATATTTGTATATTTTGCTTCTCCATAATCGATTCATAATAAGCTTTGAGTTCGAGCAGCGGCTCAAAGAGAATTGGGGGTTTTAGAAACAAAGTTATTTCTCGCATTTGGCTTTTCAGAGCTTTCTGGACAGTATTCGTTCCGAGTCTGTCCGAGCCCTGGAAATTATTAGGGGAAAGGCTCCTAATTTGAGGATAGCTCCTAATTTGGGATAGCAGCGTTTTTACCGTACTGTACGCGCTTTCTGATGTCGAATGAGAGAAATAGTTTCGTTTTGGAGCCTTGTGGGATAGCAAACACGTTTCGCCACCATCGGCCATGTGTTATTGTTACCACTGCGTTTTTATCAAAACACTGTTATCCGAGTGACTCAACGTGTACCCTGTTCAAGTTCTCTGACGCTTTGAGGTAAGACTTTTTCAAATTTTTTAATTTGCCATTTTAAAGTGCAGATACTGAGGATCATTCGCATGGTGTTAGATTTTTAATTCAGTCCACTGCATGGTGGTCATGTTGACAAGTTTGTTTGGCAGCTGGTTCCCCTAATTTGGGATACCGAGAGGGTTCCCAAATTGGGATATTCCAATTTTGGTTCCACCTGAAAATTTGACTAGTTTGGTGAGTTTTCAAGTTCATATCCCGTTTCTTGCAGATGTCACGAGGAAGACGAAAGGGAGGAGGCAAGCATGAGGAAGGCTATGAGGGCAGTGCTGGCTGGACAGATGGGCTACCTCAAAGCCAGCAAAGCATTTTTAGTTCCCAAAGGTACGTTAGAGCGCTATTGCAAGAACAAACGGGAATCTTCAGGCCTATAACTGGTGCGTTGGCCAATAATATCGGTAGAAAGCCAGTGTTTCCTGCCGAGCTTGAAAACGAACTCGTACAATACTGTTTGCAAATGGAACCGCGGTTTTATGGCCTCAGGATCAGTGACATCAAACATTTCGCCTTTCAACTGGCTCTACGCAACAATCTTCCGCATCCTTTCAGTAAGGAAAAAGGAATTGCTGGAAAGAAGTTGCTGAAAGGTTTCCTAAGGCCACAGTGAGCTGTCTTTGAGGAAACCTGAGGGTATTTCAAATGCGAGAGCCAAAGGGTTCACAGCCGAAGCTGTTAAAGGATTTTTTGACGTACCTACACATCGGTTCATTATTTTTCTGCATAGATCACTATCAAGTTTATTTTGATAGAAACTACCTACCAGCGAAAGAAACATCGTTATCTGGGAGTTTTGGAGCCCTCATATTAAAAAAAAAATTTGGTTGTAGATTGCTAAGGAAGTTCAACTCAGTACTTGTGCGAATTATTACACAGTGGTTTATTATTTCAAGTACCTACCTAATAATAGCTAGGTACTTAGAGTTTGATGTTTTGAGATTAGCTTGGATGCATCGGATTATCTATACAATCGGGTTATGGATAAGAGAAGGCTAAGTGCTTCACCCACTTGGCAGACGTTTATTGAAATATAATTGCGTGCAGAAAGTTGTGGTACCTATGAATTCTCCTTCTCAAAATATTAATTTCTTTATATCTCTCAATAGAAGTTACATGTGATTTCTACATTGGTAGGAACATACCCAATCTCATGATGTTGGTGAATGTTCCATGTTTCAGCTGTGATTGCGATAATCAACCTCCACTCTACGAAAAGCGCACAAAGCTGAGTGTATCCGCTTGTTTCCTATGCACAGTTCACTCACAAACACAAAACTCACGAATGGTAGGTGAAATGACCATGAACCGCACTGCCTGATCGTTTAAGGCCCGAACTAGGGGTGGTAAGTAAGGCACTTCTTTCAGAATGTAACTACTCTGAAATGTATCAATGAAACACTCGAGATGAAAGCAAAACCCTGAACTCGGGCGTAAATAATCACAAAAAACTGGTTCTTGAATCAAGTAAAGGCTACTAGGATCTAATTACTCTACACCTAATTACAGTAAATGATCATGACCACGCACAAGAGAATGATATATGAAACACATGCTCAGCATTTAAATCTAGTTTTTGGATTTCAAATTTTTATGTTATAGTATCTTGCCTTTCAGTTAAACATTTTTCATTTTGAATTAAAGCTCTTGCTTCCAAGTTTACCAAGGTAGCGAAAGCATTGTTTTTGTTTTTTTTTAACCTTTAAAAGGTTTTAGCGATGGGACCCCCCGCCGAAAAACGACAGGAAAAATCGACAGTAAAAAGCGACAGGAAAAAGCGACAGGAAAGTAGCGCTATGATTTATCATATGCTTGACAACCTGATGTTATTATGAATAAGGAGGTATCTTAAATATTACAGTGGAAGAAAGATAAAGAGGGAGAGGGAGCAAAAACCTTTTCAAGGTATGTCACATTTTAGCCATTAGGCTCTAAGCGGAAATCATCCGGGGGTGCAGGGGGCGAAGCCCCCGCCGAGGCGCGCAGCGCCGAGTTTTTCAAGGCTGAAAAAAAAGTTCCCCCAAATCAACATTATAGGCCTTCTAGAACAATTTTGGGTCCGTGTCTGTCTGTCTGTGTCTGTCATGATATCCTTGTAATGGGCAAAACTATACGAAGTTGTTGTCCAATTTCGATGAAATTTTCAGAGATTGTGCGGGTTGGCGTGTAGATGGTCTCCTATAAGAACCATCACCCCAGACGGATAGTAGCCACTGGGCATGCGCAAACGTGAATTTCCTTGTAATAGCCCTAACTCCAACATTTTGTATCCGATATCGATGAAATTTTCAGGGATCATGCGGGATGATGGTCCCCTATGAGGAAGGTACTTAGAGATTAGGACTTAGATTAGATTTGCACACTTGCAAATATATCAAACTTTCCAAAAAACAATCCTACCATTTGCGATAACAGTATTCCAGTTTTTTCAGTCCGATGGTGTACCAATTTTCATCCAAATTGCGTGGCCAGCTGTGAACCGCATCCTTAAGTTCTCCGTCCTTCCTGAATTTCATTCCACCCAGGTGGGTTTTGAGAGGCGGAAATAGGTGGAAATCGCATGGTCTGGGGAATAGGGAGGGTGGGGAAAAACACCCCAATCAAATTTATCGAGTGCTCCCAAGAACGCCAAGTCGAGCATTCCGCTGGGAAGGTGATTTTGGGAAGGTGGGAAGGCTACAGTGTTTTGGGACTGTAAGGGTGTCCTGCTGGTTGATTACCTCGACAGGGCACAACCATAAATGCAAAGAGGTGTTGCAGTGTCCTCAAAGAATTGAGAAAGGCAATAAAAAACAAGAGGAGAGGAATTATGAGCAAAAAAATCCTGCGTTCGGATGGAGGAGTTAAGGATGCGGACTTGTCACGTTGAAACGCCCGATTTTCTTCCAATTCGGAGGGCAATTAGAAGTGGGTACCGGTACAGCTATCAATGAATTTAATATCAATATAATCAGCAGGGAAATTCTGAGAGAATGGTGAAACATACGAAATCTACGTTAATTGGAATAGATTCACAATCGTGTTGTTTAGAAAGCAGCAATTTGATCGTGAAATCGATGTTTTCATGTGCTCTGAATACTGAAAGTGTAAAAATCCTTTCTGAAAACTTGCTTTAATCATATTCGCTGCATGAAAATATCTTTATACCTATCCCTCGCAGAAATTTTTGGGAAATATTTTTAGTGTGAAACTGATGATGGGATACCAAATTTAGCCATTTCAATTTATATACGCACTCTAACAGTGTGACTATGTTATTATCTGTATTGTAATGTAGATTTCGAAAAATTGAGAATGAAATTTGTGATCTATATTCACGAGTTCAATGGTCTGTAAACGGAAGAAGCCCAGCTCGTCATTATGAAGGCGCAAGGAGGACGTGCGATCGAGACGGCGGAAAAAGTGAGAAGAGAATCGAACGGTGAAAAGAACAGAATAGGTCGGGAAGGGTTCCCCTGGAGTGATGCCTAACGAAACGGTTTTGAGGGGACAAAACTGCGGTCTGCGGGAGAAGAGACGAAGGGAGGGTTGAAAAAAGGGAAGACGAAGGGGAAGAGGGGAAGAAACTCGTGAAGGGGACGAATGGAAGAAAAGATCGGGAGTTCCCTTTCTAGAAAGGAAACGAGCGAACTGGGCCAGAAACAGGATCGAGATCGACTGGAATCAAAGAAACCATTCAAACAGTCCTTTCCTTACGAGGCTCTCTCTATGTCGCCGTAAACAGCTCAGAAGGTGGGCTGAAGTGCGATTTCGGCTTTTGCAGGAAGCGGCCATCATCGGCACGTTCGATGGTACAAACCGAAAACGGCTTCTTCCCTTTTGCAACTTTTATTCCTCGGTCGTTCTTTGGGCTCAAAATGAAGGTACAGGGGGAGAATAAGGTGTAGGTCTGTAGGTACTTCCAAGGCCAACCGACGAACAAAGCATATAAGCTGCTTCAAGAGAAGATTTTTAGGGAAACACGATGTGGAAAATACTCTTCCTCTGTCGGTTCTAATTTAACACTTTTTCATGTACCTGTTTCTCTGGATATATTCATGATATCTTCATACTTTAAAAAAAAATCCTTTATCTACTCTTCACATAACCACTGAGCGAGTTTCAACTCTGTTGTGTAAATATTATTTTACCTAAAGACAATATAGCAAAACAGTTTTTTTTTTCATATTTTTCATGCTTATGGCTTTTTAATTCTATCCATGTTTCTGTTGGGAGTTTTCCGTCCGAACTTGTTCAATGACTAATAAATCCCTATCAACAATATAAAAAAATTTAAGCTGCCAGCTCTATTGGCTGTCGAGAAACAGGTACCTAAGTGACGAAAAACAAGGGTTTTCCGGTTTGGAGAAAAACCGCGATTTGTGAAAGGTTGACGTTTTTTGAGGTATTTGATCGATAGTTCGTGATTATTTCATACTGAAGGAATTGAAAATGAGGTATGATTATTCCTTATCTATGATTCTTATCAGTCAGTGTTTGTACCGGTTAGGTAAGGTTATTTCATATCACGTAGTACTGATAAGAATAATGGTTATACACTATTGGTTCACTTGATTTCTTCATTAGTCTAGTGCTATGCTATTTTTGTACTATTTGGTGGCATGGTAACCTGTGCTCAGTGTTGCCAAGTTGGGGGTTTCCCCCCCAAATTTGGGTTTTTTTTTCTAGATGGGGGGATTTTGGGGGGAGAAATCTTTTGGGGTTTTTTTGGGGGGGTTTTTACCGACGAGTCGGGGGGATTTGGGGAGAATAAAAATGAGTCAGCAATTAAAATAGCAGCAGGTAATATATAAATTCAATGGAGTGAAAAACTTCACCGAATTTACCAATGTCTATCGTGGGCTCAATGGGACTACAATTTTGGAGTTTTGGAGGACCAACTTTGTCTCTACTCTTTTTCGATCTTTGATCTTTCGCAAGCACACACACTGATGAATTCTTAAAGTTTATTCGTCCGTTCGCGCTCGTTACTTTTACAAACTTGAAGTTTTGAAGAAATTGAGAAGGTTTTGGAGATGGGGGTCGAATGCAACCTCACTATTTGACATTTTGATTTTTTGTACAAAAAAGTACCCTACCTGAAGAAACTAGTTTATTTTTTAAAATGTTTTTAATGTTTTTTTTTAAACCTTTATGACCTGAAACATAAATCGCTAATACAATAATTCCATTGTCATCAAGATCCACTCCGCCCTCAAATCATTAATAAATTACAATCTACTACTAAAAAAAAAATTGCATTGTATTCATTGATATTTTTATTCTATCCTTAACTTTTAGGGTTTTTCTTTTTTGGGGGGATTTGGGGGTTTTTCGAGGTTGGCTCAGGGGGTTTTGGTAGCCGCTTGTTGGCAACACTGCCTGTGCTGGAACCATGGAGTAGGACATAGTATATCAATCAGAACCTATGAACAGCGAAAGAACGGTAGGTAGTTACAAAAATATAGAAACTATTAACCTGGAGCGGGAAACAGCTATCCCCCGGAAACACCGATTGGCTCCTCAATCTTTGAAAATTCATATCTCTGCTTTCCACTGCTCAAATTTATTATTTTTATACACCGAAATGTCTGGAAAAATCTGCAAAATTTTATAAAAATAAAAACGAAAAAGTCGAAAATTTTTCGATTTTGACTCTTAACCCATTATGTCCCGTAACTATTTTTGTTCAATTACTACCCTAAAACTTTGAGGATTGGTCAATTTAACGTACAGTACTACAAGATACATGGTTTTGGGAATTCTGGATCACTAAGATACTCAGGAGGCATCACCGGGCGTCAAACGGTACGGGGTTTTCTAATAGCAAAAATATGTACAAAACATAAGAAACTGCTATAAACCTTCATTAGAAGACGTTTTTAGCTCAAAAGAAGGAATTTGTATGCCCCTGTATTGATCTTGTTTGCCTTTTTAATCTCCATCCATTTGAATCGATGATTGTTGAAACAACTTTTTGACAATGTAGTTTTTTCACGAATTTCGATGTGTGGATTACCTTTTGAAAAAAACAAACAACCTTAGTAACGTGTTAATAGTGAGTACCTCATTTCAAAAAGTGAGGCTTGGAATGCACAATCGAAATCCGTGGAAAAGCTTCACTACCAAACATATTGTTTAGTAATGCATGCATTCCAGAGGACGTCTTATTGGACAAGCATTAGATCAGTTTAACCAGTTGGTAAGCGATAAAACTGTTTCACTCGATGTAATTTATATATTTCTTTAGGCAAGAAATTTTTATCCCCCCCCCCCATTAACTACCATAACATTTCGCATCAAATTTTTAAAGGGGGGTTAAAATTTTATTTTTCTTGCTGGATTCCAATGACTTATTATTGAAAATAATAAACCAAATGATAAGCCAAAAATGTTTAAATTGTAGGTACCTAAAAAAGTTTCCTTCAATAAACGTAAAGTCAAATTTCAGGGCACATTTTTCTTTTCTTTGGCATGCTCACTATAAAGATACAGGAAAGATCCAAATCCATCACTTTTCTTGCGTTTTGCTAGAAAATTTTTTGTGAAAAAAAAAAAAGTCTGCCAAGTGGGTGTGGCACATAGCTTCCTCGTATCCATAACCCGATTATATAGATGATCGATGCATAGCAGTTACTCTCAAAACATCACAACAAGTTAATCTGTAACATCCCTGAAAATTTCATTGAAATCGGATGGAAAATGTAGAAGTTATGGCCGTTACAAGGAATTCACGTTTGCGCATGCGCAGTGGCTACTATCAGTCCGAAGGTGGTGATTTTCATAGAGGACCATTTAAATACTAATCTGTAACATCCCTGAAAATTTCATTGAAATCGGGTAGAAAATGTAGAAGTTATGGCCGTTACAAGGAAATTCACGTTTGCGCATGCGCAGTGGCTACTATCAGTCCGGAGGTGGTGATTTTCATAGGGGACCATCTAAATACCAATCTGTAACATCCCTGAGAATTTCATTGAAATCGGGTAGAAAATGTAGAAGTTATAGCCGTTACAAGGAAATTCACGTTTGCGCATGCGCAATGGCTACTATCAGTCCGAAGGTGGTGATCTTCATTGGGGACCATCTACAACCTAATCCGCATAATCCCTGAAAATTTCATCGAAATCGGGTAGAAAAAGTGGAAGTTATGGCCGTTACAGGGAAATTCACGTTTGCGCATGCGCAGTGGCTCCTATCAGTTCGAAGGTGGTGATTTTCATAGGGGATCATATAAATACTAATCTGTAACATCCCTGAGAATTTCATTGAAATCGGATGGAAAATGTAGAAGTCATGGCCGTTACAAGGAATTAACGTTTGCGCATGCGCAGTCGCTTATATCAGTCCGGGGATGATGAATTTCATAGGGGACCGTCTACACACCAACCCGCACAATCCCTGAAAATTTCATTGAAATCGGACAATAACTTCGTATAGTTATGCGCGTTACAAGGAATTCATGACAGACACACAGACAGACAGACAGACAGACAGACAGACAGACACACAGACACGGAACCAAAATTGTTCAGAAAGGTCTAAAACGCAAAACGCGAGTGAAAATTTTGATTTTGGAGAACTTTTTTTTTCGTCCTTGAAAAGTGAAAACAAAGCTTCCGCTACCTTGGTAGACTCGGAAGCAAAAAGTTACTTGACTGTCAGTTTGAGTGTGCTTCACGTCTACGATGGTCCCAAGAGTGCTCAGATCTCATCTGCGAGGTCATTGTTCACCTCGACACGCTCCGTGGTTTCGTCTTACAAAGTTGAGCGCCCTCAAATGGTCATGGAAAATATGTGCAACGCAATTCCCACTCAAACATCGGACCAGAATTGAATCTGATAGCCAAATCAACGTACTCGTTACGAAGGATCGATTAATATTCGCGCGAACGATCCTTTCTTTCGGCCTGTCTATTGTTACATTTGTATTTTAGTAGTCTTCAACGCCGTGGACACTCGACACGTTTTGCATCCCAATAGGTTGAAATGGACGTTCATTTAGCATGCATCCCACGTTTCCTGCGGAGCCCTTTCCGCATAAAAGTGGCTACCGAAAAATGCTCACGAATTAGTAGCTATTGAATTCTGTTTCATCAGAAATTATGCAGTTGCCACCACATAATATTTTACATAATTTTTTCACAGAAACCCGAACACCACCCTTCGAATGATTTGCTCCCGTTTTTTGTTCATCGAGTATAATTGTGTTCTGATTTCATAACCGTTCTAGCTTATGTTTCAAAATTTTCGGAAGGTAGAATTGAAAGTCAACTTCACTCCTCCTGCTCCCAGAATGTCCCCTTTGCTCTAAGTATGAGAGAAACAAGGGTGTTACAACAAGATCAACAATTATTATTCAACCACTATAAACACAATAATATTGTGTTATCATATCGTCCCCTTTATGCCACAACCATGAATGTTCCAAAAATTGATTTTTGAGTTCGGCTTCACAAAGGATTGGTATAGACCTCCTTTACTTATTGTAAATCGATTGAAATGGGTCAGATGTTCATTTTAGGCCTTAAAAGATGGAACTTAATCCATGAATGTGTTCTGTACGTTTCCTTAGTTACGCCAAAACCATGAATGTGCACATGCATCACTTTTCCATTGCCATAACAATGAATTTATCCACATTCATCATTTTAGCATAAAGCTAATATGTCGCAAATTCACTTTCGTAGCATCAATTTGGTAGTTAGGTCGCCGTGTTTTCGGCCTCTCCAACCCAGCCGATAATGATTCAGAAAGATATTTTTCCTCCGTACCTAATAGGTACTACCTATCGTCTGTCGTGTTTTATCTTTCTTCTCGAACCCCGAGAAGAGGACGACCGGCAAGGAGGCAGTCAGCAAGAGGTACAGCAAGTGGGGAGCATTTAAGGGGGTCTCAGTCGGTCGACGTTCGTTCTTCGTTCCGGGTCAGTAATTCGCCAAATCGAAGGGGCAAACACTCAAAAAATTGTAGTTGAATTGGAAATGTTAAAGGATTTTAGAATGAACTGATGAACTTCTAAAATCCTCTAAAATTTTCAATTTAAGTACAATTTTCTAAGTTTTTGCCCCTTCAATTTGGCGAAATACTGACGCGGAACGAAGAACGAACATCGACCGACTGAGACCCCCTTAACCCTTAGTAACTGTACCCTCAATAAATAATGAGAAAAAAATGTGGCAGTAGAATGGAAGATTTTATTGAGAAATCCGATTTGCCAAAACCATGAAAGTGAAATGATCATCCTAAATCTGGTTTGCCAAAACTACGAATGTGGTATAAAGTGAAGGGGGGGCAGTCTACGGTCGTAAAACTATTTTTGCTTAGCTCATTGACAGGTCTGAGAGCAGAAAGTCAAAGAAAAGTATCTTGAACAATAAACTACCTTCTTTAGTTTCAAAACAAAATTTAAAAATCGTTTTTTTTAATTTTGCTCGAAACTAAGAAATTGCACATTCACAGTTTTGGCATAAAGGGGACGATATTATGATAACGGAGCAAAATTGATGTTTTTGACAAGCTTGTTGAGAGCCTGCCATGTTGAGTGGGCAGTACCTATTGCTTACTCAAGAACAATATTGAGAACATATAAAAGTACTTGGTTCGAGAATGATTTATTGTACATAATGTAAAATAAAGTGTTAAGGGGACCAGTCCAACCCCGGCAGCGCCTGACGCTACGCCGAACTTTAATCTACATTATATCCGTTCCTATTCAATCCAAGACCTTGAAATTTTTATCACTTGTTCAATCAAAGGTATGTTTCACAAAGCCAGAATGGAAACGAAAAAAAGTTTAATAGAGGACATGCAAAAAATCAATGATGGTGATGTTTGTAGGTACCAACTTTTCACATTTAGGTACATTTTCCTCAGTCACTGTAAGAGATATTTTTTTTCACGTATCCGTCTTGCTAAGCTCTAAAAACGTGAGGAATTGGATTTTTGAAATTTCGTGATACTGATTTTGGGTTTAGTAACAAAATTTTGTCAACATTTTTCCCATTTCCGCATCAATCATTTTTGATAATCGTTTCCGCAGATTTATAGAGCTTGAGAATACGAAAATTAAAAAATAAATTATCTTAATCCTCCAAATGGTTCAGGAGATAAGTGTAGGTACGTTAGTGTGCGAAAACACAATTTTACAGGAAAGTGAGTTTTTGACAAACTTATCTCGTCAGCGGTCTGCCGCTGTGCTCGTGGTCGTTTCATCGAATAACGAATCTATTCAGTTTCTATTATCCATGTCTGTCTGTTCCTAATGTTTCTGTCCATCATGGTGATCTAGGACTAACAAAAATATATTGAGTTCACTGTTAACAACAACAACAGCTGTCTGTTACGTTTATCAAAATTATCATTAGCGTGTTTGTTGTTACTAACTTTGGTGGTCTGTAAATACGACTTACCGTTATCAAAAATTCATAAATGTTTACATCATGTTTCTCATATTAAGTATGTAGTTTAAATAAAATTATTTTTTCTAAAAAAATACGAAAACATTTTTTTCTGGGGGGGAGTAGTCCCCTTGAGGACGTATATACCTACCTCGTAGTGTAAAATAAATACAGTGGACCAACCGCTGAAACTCAATGAAATTCCCAATGAAACCCAATAAAACTCGTTTTTCCACGGTTATGCTGACAGCTATATGAGTTGAAAAACGCCGCAAATTATTACACAATGGTTTATTATTTTTCTATATAGATCACTCGTCTGCAAAGCCACCAACCATCCAACATGAAGAAAAACATCGATCGCATTTCAGTCAGCTTTAATTTGAACGGGGGCTAGGCCTCTTTTGCGATTCACACTCGTGTTTCTGATTTATCGTACGTAAAACCTTTAAATTCTCGTAGGGAACAAACGGTTTGTCCTACAGAGCTCCGCGTGGTCTCAAAAAATTCTATAGATTCTATAGAATCTTAAATTGAAGGAAAAACAATACTTTTATATCAACATTTTTTGAGTTAGGGCGTTTTCAAAATTTAAAAATTGATTTTTGAACCCTTTGAAGTGACCTACGTCAACCAAAATCTTCGGGGCACAACTAGACCCCGAATGGAGCCTACATACCAAATTTCATCGAAATCGGTCAATGCTAAGTGGGAAAAGTACCGCGTACGGCGGACAGACGGCCAAATTTTAATTCGATTTTTGGATTCTACGTACCTTGAAACGTAAACCATCAAATTTTGAGGGGGTGTTACAAAATTTTTTTTCTTGGTCGATTCCAAAGGTTCATTATTGAAAATAATAAACCAAAATATGGAGAACACCAATCATTTACGATTTTTAAATTTTATCACATGACCCGTGGCTCCAATTTGATGAAATTTTAGGGAAATCCAATAACAGAATAAATCTAGATAAATGGACCCAACCGGACACCAATAAGGATAATAATTTCTAATTAATGAATTGACCATGACTCGATATTTTATGACGAGCGTCTAAATCACACCTACAGCATTAGTTTATGAATCTTCCGCTAGGGATAATAAAGCGTTTTTCCATTGAATCAGATGAGATAAGCGCAGTTACCTATTTTGGTAAGGCTTGAGATAATGTGATGCAGCTTTACTATCCCTAGCGGAGGAAATATGAACTAATGCTGTAGGTGTGATTTAGACGTTTGTCATTTTATGTCTTTACTTTGGCACATAAACGAAAAACGTCACGAGAATTGCACACGAAATTGTTTAATGATATCCACTTACAAACAAGTCGTTGCAAAGGAATTTTATCTTTGTCATTTATCTGTAAGAACGTAATCAAAATCGAAGAACAACAAGGAACAGGGAGTCGCTCAAAGACACACCAAAATTTTGCAGAAAGCTGAAAAAGAAAATTCGAGTAAAAATATAGATTTTGAAGAACGAAGTTTCTGAACTGCACGAATACAAAGCTTCCAACCTTCAGTAGGGACTGGGCCCTAATGGATGCAGTATCTCGAGCAAATCTCAGGGCAGAGCGTCAAAAGATGTGAATAGTTATAGATAGGTAGGAGGAGTAGGTTTGAGTAGTGGTTTGTCAGTTGAGCTGAAAGGAGAAAATCCCGAACAGCTGTCTGCAAGGCCGGTACTGCCCCAAGTTGTAACTGTTTCGCAGATCCCAAATATCGAGGTAACCGGTTCCTTGACCTCAGGCCTGTATTATAAAAACTCGTTCCGTGAATCCATTGACTTGAGCCACAGTGAAGGGGTTTCTCGCACCTGACAGCAACACTCCACCAAACTTAGCTAGCATTCTTGTGTAGCTCTGAAAGTTGCGGTGAGCGCTGTTATTCCCCGTGAATACCCAATTAAATGTAAATGTAGGCAGGTACTGCGTAACTATATCAGTTTAAAACAAAAAAAAATAAGTAGAGTGCTAGTACTCCAACAGGTACTAAGTACATTCAATTTCGCTCTACAGGTGTAAGAGATGTCTTCAGTAATGTGCCAACTGGTGCAGGTTTCTTGACTAGCTTGATTCCAAAGAGGTTTCGAGATAAGTGAATTTACTCTCTGTTTTTCCCTCATTCTCTGACTACCTTTTTGGCTAGACCGATTTTCATGAATTCATGATACGTAGGGCACGTTTTACTTGTTGAAGACTATTTGAGGGGTCACGAATTGGAGACCATTGGAAGTGATTGAAAGGAAATAAGGGGAATCACATCAGCTGAGAACGATGACGCGACTTCTCTTCTCGTTCTTTCTAGAGCACCGAAATGTTATACAGGGTCTTTCAGAGACCACTTAAGTGATTGGAAGGATATTAGTCCCATTAGCTGTCTAAATGTAGTTACAAGATGAGGCTAAATTATCCCCTATTCTTTCTAGAGCACTGAAATGTGGAACTGGACCTCTCAGACACTACTGAAAGTGATTGGAAAATAATTAAGGAACGTATGTCAGCTGTTTGAGCTAATTAAAATTAAGTCTTTCCTGTTCTTTCTAGAGTACTTAAATGTCGCACTCAGCCTGGTAAAACTCAGAGGAATATCACACAGGACTTCTATTCAAGTTCGTGTTTTCGACTATTTTGAGCACTTTTACTAAGGCGAAAACGACAATTCATCTCTCAACCAATAACATTATTCATTCACAACCTCATCATTTTTTCATGAATTGTTTATGAATGCTCAAAAATATATGTAGATATCTGAACATCGCTGTTGGAGTAATTCACCGTAGTGGTATGATCCAAAAACATGGAAGCACCTACGTGAAATTTTAGTAAACTGCAGAGCAATCAGGGTTGCTCGACTGTGCTTTTGCGATCCACTTCTGCCTCCCATCGCACACACCTACTCGCACTAATTGGATAATCAGCGGGAGGATCCTTGTTAAACACTATTAATCGCTCTTGTGTACATCATCAGACGATATGAGGGAGGACGTGGTTATAATTGGCGATAAACATCAAGATTACGTATCTTCCTCACTTGCATAATTAATAATGATGCTGAGTAATATTTCACAGCTGTGATAAGTTTTTTGTTTATTATCTCTAGTAACCTTTAAATTGAAAACAGGCTCATCAAATCACTCTGGCTACTTCAGAATAAAGCAAGAAGACGCCTACTCAGAGCCAAAGCTAATCAATGCAGGAGTCCCACAAGGGAGTGTTCTTTATACCAGTCCTTTATACCAGTGATCTCCCAGAAATTGGAATGAACACCACAGCAACCTTCGCAGATGATACAGCGATTTTGGCAGTCGGAGAATGTAACACTGAATCCACCATCAAGTTAAATCGATCAATATCCAGCTTACAAAAGTGGACAGCAAAATGGAGAATCAAAATAAATTAAACTAAGTCGGTACATGTCGATTTCAAAAACAAGAGAATCGAGTATATTCCGGTACACTTCATGGGAAAAGTTATTCCGAATGCTAATGAAGCCAAATACCTAGGCATGACACTAGACGCCAAACTTAGATGGAAAGCCCATGTTTAAAAAAGGAGGAAGAACTCCTTCTAAAATTCAGAAAAATGCATTGGCTAATGGGGAGACGGTGTCAATCCAGATCAAGCTTACATGGTACAACCAAGTCCTTCAACCAGTCTGGACGTATGGAGCTCAGCTTTGGGGCTGTACGGCTCAGTCAAATCGAGAAATCATCCAAAGATTCCAGAACAATGTGCTAAGAACGGTGGTCAATGCACCATGGTACTTTCGAAACGAACGTCTCCATCATGAGCTTTGGATCGAAACAATAAACGATGCTATAAAGCGACAAGCTGTGAGACACCTACAGTGGCTAAGATGTCACATCAACGAGGAAGCTGTCCAACTCCTTGATACACGTGATATCATCAGAATATTGAAGCGTACCAAACCACTTGACCTAGCTTACTTGTGAAGCAGGAAGTGAAACATCCACCATAATCAACAAAACTCAGTGATGTATCTTAGTTTTGAATTTATGTCCATATTTTCAAAATAATATTGTTAACAAGTTATACTTGGTGCAATAAAGAACATTGAAAAAAAACCACTCTGAAAAAACCAACCTCTCATGTTTTGGTAGGAAGACACGAGAGGTGGCGCACGGGGGGTATCGAAGCAACTGTTGAGATATTTCATTAAACTAGTCTTCTGTATGCCAAAGAATACTCCTAATGATTGTGTGTATTTGGAATCTGGTGCTCAACTCCGCGCATACCTTGTCCCTCGCTTGTCGGTATATAGTAAAGACCTAGAAGATCCCACTTGACGGATACCCAAGCGAGAGGTCGTCAGGTCTGATGTATCATGGTTTCGAGCACTCACTCGACTGGCTCAGCGGGTGGATGGATGGACTCCATGGGGATGTGGAAAGACTGGATGAATGGCCAGAACTGGTTCCTCGCAGTTGAACGGAAGAATGAGAGCTGACGCCCAGGCATCAATAAATCCACTCCACCACCTGCTGAAGAGGTCAGACCTCAAACTTTCTGGTGGAGGTGATCATCCTGTATGGGTTCGTCACTGGTGTTCAATAACAACCTGAATGAGAACGAGAATGTTCTCCGTTTCTTTGGAACCTACCCTGTGCTTCGTAAGTTCAAGATGCAATTTCTGGGAGAAAGTGTTCATTCATTAGACTTGTAAAGATCGGTGGTTAGTGGAGGAGCAATTTGTTATCTGGAAATATCGTGCATGGATTTAGCTGCTTGCTGACTTAAATTGATGAAATCCAAAAATCCAAAAATAATTCTTTAAGAAATGTGAGCCTTGGTTCAATCAATAACTGATACATTTATTATATTAAACATAATTCAATAACCCACAAGTTACTATGTCAGTGGCTCGGGTCATCCTGGCAGACGTCCATTGCTGTATCACGTTGTGTCATATAATGTGTTAAATCAACTTATTTTGTTCGATAAGCGTGTTTTCTTATTCTTTTACTACTACTAATAGAAAGATGTATCGATTGTGGTACAGTACTTCTGGTTTATTATTTTCAATAATGAACCTTAGGATTCGACCAAGAAAATTTTTTTTAACACCCCCTCAAAATTGGTTGGTTCACGTTTCAAAGTATGTAGAATTCGAAAATTGAATAAAAATTTTGCTGTCTAGTACGATCAGGAATGACAGTCGGACGAAAATCCAACCTAAAATGGTTGTTTACTTTTATTTTACTTTTAGGGTCTAGTTGTGCCCCGAAGCTTTTGGTTGGTGTCAGTCACTTCTAACGGGTGAAAATTAAGAGTTGAAATGTTGACAACGCCCTAGCTCAACCCTAGCTCAGTTTTTTTTATCAATTTGAAATAGTATTGAATTTTTAGAATTTTCAGAGACCACCCAGAGCTTTGTAGGACAAACCGTTCGCTCCCTACGAGAACTTAAGGGTTGGACTGACGATAAATCAGAAACACGAGTTTGAATCGCAAAAGAAGCCTAATTTCCGTTCAAATTTTAACTGACAAAAATGCGATCATTGTTTGTAGGTATCTTCCATTTTTACTCAGTTTTGCATCCTTAGCAACCCATAATCTAATTACCATATTCCACAACTGTATATTTCTTCGATTTGAGTGTCTAGCGTATTCATAATAACCTTGATTGTTAATTAAAAATACGTTTGGAAGATAGTCACAATGGCAAAGCTGTATTTTTTGCAGGCGAGTTATCTATACAGAAAAATAATATACCTTTGTGTAATAATTTGCGGCGTTTGGTTTCCTCCTAGACCTCCTACGAACATCTTCCAGTCAATCACGTACCACGTTAAAGGAAGCTGTTCAACAATTGTACTACGATTTTCAATACATTCGTGTCATGAGTTATACATGGCTACATGTCGCTACTTGGGTTTCAAAGCCAACAAACTCATTCGAGGTCCTCTCACGAATTATTTCGTACAGTTATGTTTTACTCATTCTCCCAAGAGTCGTGATTATTATTCAGCGCGGAAGACGCTCTGGTATGGCTCCAGCTGTCTTTTCACCCCTGCCTTACACGCGGATAGGGCCTATTCATCATGTTTCTGACGCCGGGGCTCTCGTAAATTTAGTAAGAAGTCTCTAGAGGTTGATGGTAGGTCTGGAAGATAATGAATGACTTTCAATAAGCCACTTTCATCACCCGGGTTGCTCCGGAATGCTTGCGTGTAAAATGGTTGCAACACCTGAAGGAACTCTCATTTTTGTGCCACAGAGATGACGAACGACCTTCAACGAGATTCCAGATAGAAAACCCTCCGTTATATCTATTAAAATAAAAATAAACCGAGTTGTCATTGGATAATAATTGATTTGTGGGGCTTCAACAAGGAAAGAACGTCTACCATGTTGAGTGGGCAGTTTAGCTTTCTCACAGTAACAAGGACGTACAATTTAAAAGTAAATTTGATGTACAGATGTTTGAATGAGCGCTATTTTCTCAATAAAGTTGATAACTTTCCAACTTACCAATCAGCAACTCGATTTTTTTTTTTTTTTTTTTTTTGTCTCGTTATTTGGAATTTGATTTTGAATTCGATATTGAACTCGTTATTAATAAAACCCACCGTCCAAAAACAATTCTGCGTTGCTGGGGATTTCAACAATTTTGCTGGACTGAACTGCTTATGCAGGCCTAATTTCCTTGTCTTTGGCGTAATACCATCGTCATTCAACAGAGTAGGAGTGACTGAAATTTAAAATATAGGTGTTCTAACTCAGCCCTACAACTTCGACGCGTAACATTTTTCAGTTGGAGTCACCGTGTTTGAGGTACAGATGAACGAAACCCACTTTTCAGACAAGAAAAGTAGAAAAAATGCCTGTAGAAGAAGTTGTGTTGGAAGTGAAAAAGTGGATGAGAATACCTTATTAAGAAAAGATTTTAGACATAATTGGCAACAAATGTTACGATCTAGAGGTTTCAATGTAGGGTTTAAAAATAAAATTAATATTAAAGTTTCATTGGGGTAAAAGATGAAATTAGCGTTCAAGATCAAAGTGGGGTTTATAAGCTGAAATGTTCTTGTGGGCTCGAGTATTGAGGTCAAACTGGTAAGAGATTTAGGGAAAGAATGAAAGAGCGTGGGAAGGATTTTAAGGATAACAAAGAAGACTGCGTTTGCAAATCACCTGAGAGACAACCACCAAACTTTGAAATGTAGAATTTCCTCATTTTTGCCCGAAGGGATGTTGGATGCGCTTCAAAAGTTCGAAATTCTTAAGAGTGGTCGATCTGGTAAAAGTCTGAATGGATTCTCTGTCTGGATTATTATGCAATAGCTTGGTTCATCAATTCAACAGTTCATCTGACGTCGTCATTGAGAAGATCCGACCCATTACGGATCCTGTTTTTAGGACGTCCCACAGTAAGACTTGGGCGTCCTTATGCGATCGATCTGGGGTGAAGTTGGACAACACTCAACAGAAAAAAAATTAACCACACAGTAATCCGTTTTAGACCATTCTGAATCCAAATCCGCGAAAAAAAACCATAGGTGTATGTGTGTGTGTGTGTGTGTGTATGTGTGTGTGTGTGTGTGTAACAAAATCTTGTGTACTCTGCCCAGGCCTTAGTTTTCAACCGATTTTCGTAGTTCTTTTTTTGTTCGACGCGGAAAACTATCTAGTTCTGCACTACGTCGCCGGAATTTCGAATTTTGCCTTTAAAAGGAGGGGAAAGGGGGGGTTAATGCTCAAAAAACGTGCGTTTGCGTGCATAATCTTGTAAACTCTGCCCAGGCCTCAATTTCCAACCGATTTGTGTGTTTCTTTTTTTGTTTGACTAAAATAACTTCCGAGTTGTACATGATTTCACCAGAGTACCAAAATTTGCAAGAGGAGGGGATGGGTGGGGGGATAATATTCACAAAATATCCAATTTTTCAATATTTCGGTTCCTTTACTGCTTACTAATTGTATCCAAGCTTTGAGATTGAGGAAAAATTCTCATTATACCTTAGGATTTGCATGAATTACTTTCTGTACCACCATGGAAATAAAAGTGGTGCCAGCATGGTGCCAGGGCACCATAAACCTCATATTTCTTGGGTTTTTTGGTGTTTCACCTTGAATACGGATGTGACATTCGACGGACTGCCTACTAAACCTAATAGATGAAAGTTCAATGTTACGAAGTATTTCCGCTTTGGTGCCAGAGTGGCACCATTGGTGGTGGTGGTGGGGGGGGGGGGTGAACTCGAATTCGCATGTTGGGTATCGTAGATCATGGATTTTAAAATGCTCTTCAGATTCGAGGCTCCCATGCCGCTAGAAATGTTATGGTGGATAATGGTGAGGGGGGGGGGGGGCGTCACTATTTCCTGCTTAAAGTAATAAGTAAATTACATCGAGTGAAACAGTTTTATAGCTTACCAACTGGTTAAACTGATCTAATGCTTATCCAATGGGACGTCCCCTGGAATGCATGCATTACTAAACAATATGTTTTTTTTTCCTTTTTTTTGCTTCCGAGTCTACCAAGGTAGCGGAAGCTTTGTTTTCACTTTTCAAGGACGAAAAAAAAAAGTTCTCCAAAATCAAAATTTTCACTCGCGTTTTGCGTTTTAGACCTTTCTGAACAATTTTTGTTCCGTGTCTGTGTGTCTGTCTGTCCGTCTGTCTGTCTGTCTGTCTGTCTGTCTGTCTGTCATGAATTCCTTGTAACGCGCATAACTATACGAAGTTATTGTCCGATTTCGATGAAATTTTCAGGGATGTTACAGATTAGTATTTAGATAGTCTCCTATAAAAATCATTACCCTCCGACTGATAGTAGCCACTGCGCATGCGCAAACGTGAATTTCCTTGTAACGGCCATAACTCCCACATTTTCCACCCAATTTCGATGAAATTTTCAGGAATTATGCGGATTAGGTTGCAGATGGTCCCCAATGAAGATCATCACCCCCGGACTTATAGTAGCCGCTGCGCATGCGCAAACGTGAATTCCTTGTTACGGCCATAACTTCTACATTTTCCATCCGATTTCAATGAAAATTTCAGGGATGTTACGGATTGCCATTTAGATGGTCTCCTATGAAAATCACCACCTTCGGACTGATAGTAGCCACTGCGCATGCGTATACGTAAAATCCTTGTATCAGCCATAACATTTACATTTTTCATCCGAATTTGATGAAATTCTCTAGGATTGTCCAGATTAGCGTGTAGATGGTCCCCTATGAGGGTAGTGAAAGGTACTTAGAGATTGATGCTTTGAGATTAACTACTATGCATCGGATCATCTATATAATCGGGTTATGGATACGAGGAAGCTATGTGCCACACCCACTTGGCAGACGTTTTTTTTTCTTTAACAAGCTGCCTGACTCTATTCGGAAACTCCCAGTAAACCAGTTTGACAAAATAGTGAAAAAAATACTTGTTGAGGCGGAACTGTACAAAGGTAACTCAACATTTCATTATATTTAACGTGCAGCTTGGACTCAATGCAAAACTGTGGAATCGGGATACGGAGGGAGCTCTCTGCGCTATGTGCAACCGGGTCGAGGAGGAAACGAGCCATCATTTCTTCTGTGGATGCCCCATAATGGCGGAGTTTAGACTTCGGCATTTCGGAAAAAATTACCTAGAATCATGGGAGGTCGTAAAAAGCCTGGACGGTGCCGATTGGCACAAGTTGTACGGTTTTCTTAGGGAGGCTTTGAGTTACCATGCGTTTTTGGTTCGGAATTTCAATTTTGTTGGCTGAGCCAGGTGGAAGTTGTGTTCTGTTTATATTTTGTCGTTAATGTTATGTTATGTTGTGTTATGTCCTCTAGCTTTGTCTAGTCTCTATTGATTGTTGAGAATAACTAAAATAATAAAGTAGGTGAATAATTATTAAGTAAATAAAATAAAATAAATAATAAAATGAATAGGCAAGTGGGGAATGTTTGGAAATTATTGCAGTAAAATAAAAATAAAATGATAATAATTGATAAAAATAAATTGTTAAATTAAGGAGTTTTGTAACATTGATCGAAATGATTGTGTACGACGTTTTTGGTTTTAACGTTTAAGGGTGTTGAACTCTCCGGGCAGATGACCTGTGGTCCGTGCCCTACATGTTTTCTGCAATATATATTATTATTGAATATTTCATGCCAAATAAACATATTTTCTATCTATCTATCTATCTATCTATATTTAACGTTATTTGTTATTGTTATTGATGTTATAAAAGTAGTTTTATTTGGTTGTTAGATTGTTGGTAGGTAATAATTACCAACATTCATAATTATTATGAATGTATTATGAATGAATATTCGACGATTGTTAGGCCACTTGGTGGATTCGGACAATAAAACGCTGCAAATTATTACACAATGGTTTATTATTTTTCTATATAGATCACTCGTCTACAAAATCACCAACCATCCAATATGAAAAAAAAAAAAAAATCAAAAAAAAAAAAAAAGTCAAAATCACCAACCATTGATCGCATTTTGGTCAGCTCTAATTTGAAAGGAGATTAGGCCTCTTTTGATTCACACTCGTGTTTTGATTTATATATACATACATACATTTCAATATAAACCCTTAAATTCTCGTAGGGAGCGAACGGTTTGTCCTACAGAGCTCCGCGTGGTCTTAAAAAATTCTAAAAATTCTATAGAATCTTAAATTGATGGAAAAACAATACCTTTATATCAAAATTTTTTGAGTTAGGGCGTTTTCAAAATTTCAAAATTGATTTTGGAACCCTTAGAAGTGACCTACATCAACCAAATGCTTCGGGGCACAACTAGACCCCAAATGGAGCCTACATACCAAATTTCATCAAAATCGGTCAATGCTAAATGGCAAAAGGCGGACGGACGGCCAAATTTTTATTCGATTTTTGGATTCTACGTACCTTGAAACGTAAACCATCAAATTTTGAGGTTGTGTTAAAATTTTTTTTTTCTTGGTCGATTCCAAAGGTTCATTATTGAAAATAATAAACCAAAAACGATCTGATTTGGTTCGCCCCTCACAATGTTACCATCACCACTGTTGGAGCCCCTTTCACTTTGTTTACCTTGATTGGCATTTGATGATCCTCCCAGTGCCTCTAACTTCTCCGAGCCAATAGCATTCCAGCTCTCCTTTTACTGTTATCCGCTTCAATCTGATTGGGTATTACCCTTAATTCGTCTCGACCTATGGGATTCAAGCTCCCCTCTACCAGTGACTATACAGGGTGTAACACCTTGTTCCTGCCATAGCCTAGGGATCGATTCTACAATTAATTTGTGACTTTTTTTACCCCCTTAATATCCGATTTTTTTCACTTTTAAGATTTTTTTCGTGTTTTCGACCTTGTATCATTAAAATGTTAATTACTCCTTCAATTTACAAGATAAACACAAATTTGAACCAATGGAAAGAACTTTAAATTTTCTATCTCCCTGATGGAGAACCAAAGTTTTCCAAATAGGCAAAACGGGTGAAAGTTGAACTTGTAGAGGAAAAATTGTCAAACCTTGGAAATCTCAACTTTTTTCAACCGCCCGTCGCGAGTGATATCATTTGGACTTTTAACCTTAATTATGTGCAGCAGAGAAGTTGAATTTTCTCTTCGGGCGTGTAAACCTGTAATATGTATCACCTTTTACGTTCACGATGAGACGTTCAATGTAAAGTAGGACTTAAAAAGACGAGGGGAGAGAGTGAGTTTGACGTGCGTGTCATCCTAAGGGACGGAGCTCCTCAAGTGAGAAGCCGTCAACTTTGCTCTCTATTTTTATCATTGCAGATTCCGAGCACTTTAGTCAACATTTCTTCGAGAAGTCGCTGACATGACACAATCTGCTTCGCATATATCTTTCCCCTCGTATACCTGCACTACTTTCCACCAAAAATCACGGTCATTGTGACCACGGAGTCCCCACCACGAAAATCAAACTTATTATTTGTATTTATTCATTCCATTTTTACAGTAAAACACTCGCCTGAAAAGAACACAACTTTACCATTGTTACTACCTACCAACCCAATTTCGCTTCACGTTCAAGTTTAATTTGATGAAATAAACGCTTCACACTCAATTTTTTTTAAATGGTTGCTAAGGACACAAACCTGAGAACAACTAGAAGAAACTTACAGCGATTGCATTTTCTTCAGCTAACATTTTGAACGGAGTTTAGGCCTCTTTTGCGATTCACACTCGTGTTTCTGATTTATCGTAAGCCCAACCCTTAAATTTTCATAGGGAGCGAACGGTTGGTCCTACAGAGCTCCGGGTGGTCTCATTCGATTCTAAAAATTCAATAATTTCTTAAATTGATGGAAAAACAATAACTTTACATCAAAATATTTTGAGCTAGGGCGTTTTCAAAATTTTAACCCTTAAAAGTGATTGACATCTAGACACTGACAACTAGACCCCAAATGGAGCCCATATCGAGTCTGCAAATCGCTTTCAATTTAGTCAACTGATGGAAGTCTGATGGTGTCAGGTGGGGTTGACAAAGTCCCATCCAAAGAAAGACAAAATTTCGTGGGTGCCTGGCGTTGTCGTGGAAGAAGCTGACCCCCCTGGTTAACTCACCCCTTCTACGCTTATGAATCGCTCTTCAGAGTTTTTTAACAGTAAGTATCGGAGTATTTTTCACCAAATGAATGCAGTTTATGAAAAATCAACTCAACGTGACTACGTGGAAAAATATTCGGAATCAGCGTAAAATTTCCTCTGAAAATACTCGCAAAAAAATTAAAAATTCTCACTCATCAAAAAATGGCTAAAAATTGGATAAATTAACAAGTACATCTTTTAAAATTCGTTTATTTATGACATTTTCAGTACAAATTGATAAATAAAATGTAATGCGTATTTTCAAAATAAGTTTCCATAAAAATACACAAAATGAAAAATTGTCATATTTCAAAAATGACCAAAAATTGCTCAAAATATCGTTTTAAAAATTCACTGATTTTTGAGGTTTTCAATGGAAATAAATATCTAAAGCGAATTACTTCATCGTTTATTCGGAATCAGCTTTAAAATTTCCTATGAAAATAAAAATTCTCAAAAATGACAAATTGCCGGTCATAGTAATTATGCTAAAAATTGATTAAAATATTTATTTGAAAATTCGCCGATTACCAATGTTTTCAATGGAAAGAAATCAATATATATAACTTTATCACTATAATATAGTGATAAACAATATTATTGTTTATTCGGAATCAGAGTAAACATTTCGTATAAAAATAATCTCTCGGAAATTGAAAATTTTCGGTCAATACAAGCCAAAAAACTTCTGCCAAGTGGGTGTGGCACATAGCTTCCTCGTATCCATAACCCGATTGTATAGATGATCCGATGTATAGTAGTTAATCTCAAAACACCAATCTCTAATTACCTTCCACTACCCTCATAGGGGACCATCTACACGCTAATCTGGACAATCCTAGAAAATTTCATCAAATTCGGATAAAAAATAAAGCGAGTAGATGTATGTGATTGGATCAATAAAAAAAATTAGCCTCGGCTGGGATTCGAACCCGCGACCCCTGGGGGACAGTTGAAGTTACGGCTGCTACAAGTATTTCAGTTTTGCGCATGCGCAGTTGCTTCTATCAGTCCGGGGATGATGATTTTCATAGGGGACTATCTACAACCTAATCCACATGATCCCTGAAAATTTCATCGAAATCGAGTGGAAAATGTGGAAGTTATAGCCGTTACAAGGAAATTCACGTTTGCGCATGCGCAGTGGCTGCTATCAGTCCGAAGGTGTTGATTTTCATAGGAGACCATTTAAATACTAGTCTGTAACATCCCTGAAAATTTCATTGAAATCGGATGGAAAATGTAGAAGTTATGGCTGTTACAAGGAATTCACGTTTGCGCATGCGCAGTCGCTTCTATCAGTCCGGGGATGATGATTTTCATAGGGGACCGTCTACACACCAACCCGCACAATCCCTGAAAATTTCATAGAGATCGGACAATAACTTCGTATAGTTATGCGCGTTACAAGGAATTCATGACAGACAGACAGACAGACAGACAGACACGGAACCAAAATTGTTCAGAAAGGTCTAAAACGCAAAACGCGAGTGGAAATTTTGATTTTGGAGAACTTTTTTTTTTCGTCCTTGAAAAGTGAAAACAAAGCTTCCGCTACCTTGGTAGACTCGGAAGCAAAATCAGTTCAAATTTACAGTTAAGAAATGCCGTTAATTTTTGAGGTTTTTAGTGATAATTGATATTCAAAACGAATTGCAAAATATTTCGCAAAAATTTGCCCATTCTCTCATGCTACCCGATAGGGACTTTTTCGTATTATTGTAATGTTGGCTCCGTCTGGATCTTCTTTCTTTTGCAATATCGTGGGTTCAGCGCTCCGTTGACCCTGTACCGTAATCGCGATGGAGCGGAACACTCTAATTCTGGGAACTCGATCACAACGTTACCTTTCAAAATATTTTTTCCCTCGGTTAATCACGAAGTTTTTTTTCTTGTCGAAACGTTTTCATTATTCGACGATCCGTTGGCGCAAACTCGAGGGGGGAAACCGCTTCGTAATAAAAGCTCCCCAAAGTGAAGGTTATTACGCAAGGAGAGATTTCGTCTACGATAACAACGTTATGTTTATGAAACTGGAGGGGAAAACCAGCTTCGAGAGAAGGTAACGAACATGTTTCGTTCTCAGGCCGTCATTTCTCAACCAACTTAGAATTTGGAGCTTCTAAGTGCCCACAATCAAATCTTTGCCGCAAACGATGAACACCAAGAGACTCCGCATCGATTCATAAGGAGTTTTTAAGAGTAGGTAAACCAAAAAATATGAGATCTTATGGGTTTTTCCAAAAATTGATTTTTTTGAAGAACTGAATTTGAAACTGAAACTTGTTTTTAACTAGACAAGTTGTGAACGAAATTAAAGAGTTTGGTACTAATCGATGAACCTAATAAATAACTATACTCCTGCTCACAATTAGAGCACTCAATTCTTCGTTTATTCCTTTCTTTTTTTCATTTATCATGTTCTTTTATCAATGTGCACACATTGTTTGCAAACACAGGAGGGATAAGGTAACAAAAAACATACATTCTCGAAGAAAAAAACGCTGCAAATCATTACACAATAGTTTACTATTTTTCTATAGATCACTCGTCTGCAAAGCCACCAACCATCCAACATGAAGAAAAACATCGATCGTATTTCGGTCAGCTTTAATTTGAACGGAGATTAGGCCTCTTTTGCGATTCACACTCGTGTTTCTGATTTATCGTACGTCCAAACTTTAAATTCTCGTGGTGAGCGAACAGTTTGTCCCACAGAGCTCCGGGTGGTCTCAAAAAATTCTAAAAATTCTATAGAATCATAAATTGAAGGAAAAACAAAACCTTTATATCAAAATTTTTTGAGTTAGGGCGTTTTCAAAATTTCAAAATTGATTTTGGAACCCTTAGAAGTGACCTACATCAACCAAAACCTTTGGGGCACAACTAGACCCCAAATGGATCCTACATACCAAATTTCATCAAAATCGGTCAATGCTAAGTGGCAAAAGTGCCGCGTACGGCGGACGGACGGCCAAATTTTTATTCGATTTTTGGATTCTACGTAGGATCCTACCTTGAAACGTAAACCATCAAATTTTGAGGGGGTGTTAAAATTTTTTTTTCTTGGTCGATTCCAAAGGTTCATTATTGAAAATAATAAACCAAAAGGGAAAGAAACGAAGAAGAGGGAAAAGAAGGGAGGAAAAAGAAGAAGGGAACAAACAAAAAAACGAAAAACAAATAAATAAAGAAAACGCTGCAAATTATTCAACAATAGTTTACTAAGAATCAGGAGAAGAAAGGGGGGAGCAATTCAGGTCCTTAGGGCAAGGCTCCACCCATTTGTTTTGATAAATTCCACAATAAACGCGCATTTAACCATTTTTGATCGTCTGGGTGGTATCATTCGTTTCTTACAATTTAAATCAATCTTAAAATTATGAAAAAAAGTATGAAACATTAATTAATTACGTAATTAATTATCCTCGTTGGGCGAACCGTTGGTTCCACAGTGCCCTGAGTGGTGTCAAAAAATTCTAAAAATTCAGGAATTTTAAATTAATGGAAAAAAAAAACTCGAAAGATATCGAGCTAGGGCGTTTTATAACGTTTTCTCCGACGTTTACTAATTAAAAATGACTGACAATAACCAACATTTTCGGGGCACAACTAACCCACAAATGGAGCCCATGTACAAGAGAACTGGGCACGGACGTAAATTTTTTATTCGTTTTTCGGATTCTAAATAGGTGTATATTGAAACGTAAACCATCAAATTATTGAGGGGGAGTTACAATTGTTTTGTTGCTCGATTCCAAAAATAGACCAAAAAGAAGTGAACGAAAAAACAAAGAAAATAGAAGAGAACGAAGAAAGATGCTGCAAATGATTAAGCAATGGTTTATTATTTCACCGTACAGATCACCCGTCTGCTTAGAACGCGGCTTTTTCATTAAAACTACCCACTAAATAGCAATAACTACGCTATCCGAGCGTTGATTGATTGATTGTTTGATTCGAGTTGATTCTTTGCTATCCTTCATTCGGAAATTTGATTCTTGTTTGCTTAGGACGCCCAAGTGAATACAACACGAAACTTTTTCAAAGAAACGAAGGGTTTGTCTTGTAGACCTCTGGGTGATCTCATTCAATTTTGGAAATTCAATTATATTTTAAATTGATGAGAAAACAATAAGAAGGTTGCGTGTTCAAATCAGGTCGGGGTCACCACTGTTATGTCTGCGCGTCGTCGAGTGAAGGAGATGACCTTCTCGATGTGGCGTTTGTGTTTTCTTTAACCCCTACTCAACGAAGAGAGAATGGTCCCTAAGCTAGTGACTTGCACTGTCGCATCGGCAGATTATTAGCCCTACTGACGTGCGGAGTGCATGGAACATAGGCTAGCCCGGCAACCCCGGCGTTTCATCAGAAACCAACCGTCAGGAGGCGGGAGATTTACCTAGTGAGCCTAGTACTTCGAGGAGATCCTTAGTTGAGGAGAAGGTAGAGAGCGAAATGAGTAAGACGGTTGACTGAACTAGATTGTCATAAGGGAGCATCCCTGAGTGGGCTTATATACTCGTATAGTTTCCTCGGGGGAGAGAGAGGTGGAAGGGTGACGTCATGTTGACGTGTTTCCCCGTACCTCGTCTCCCCCAGTGGGTGATGACTCACTCGGGGATCCTCCTGTTCGCTTCTTTATTTAAGAACTAACTGCTAGTTGATAGGTGGGTCATAACGCTATCGGTGGTTTTCGAGCTAGGAAGATTTGAAAATGCAAAGCCCTATTTTTCAGCCCTTAGAAGTTACTGATGCTAACAAAAAGCTTCGTGAAACATCTAGACCCCAAATGGAGCCCATAAACCAAATTTCATCAAATTCGGTCCATGATAACTAAGGAAAGATAACTAAGGATTTCAGTGAAGAAATTTTTCGAAAAAGTCCATTCTAAAAATGTTGAGGCCATTGCAATAGTTTCTCCTTGAAAATTTGTTAATAAAACTAATTGTAATTTTTCAGTTTTATAGCTAACATGGAATGTTTAAAAGAACAATGTCCCTCAGTTTTGTTCGTAAAATCACGTATATCGCGAGGTCGTGCGTGAGTCTCCTTCCCGTGAATATTCACTCATTTCTCCTGATCTTGGCGAAACTGACAGAAACCCCTCCCTGGTTTCCTTCACTTCCCAAACAGATACAAGAATCGTCCATTAGTCGGCCGGCAATGACTGGACACCGGTCAATTCGAGGTGAGGTTCATCGCTCCCTCGAGAACACAGTTAACTACTTAGTGAATGAGTTTCTTCTCGACTCAGGATGTACGACCCGCTGGAGGGAACAGGTCAAGAACAGTATAAAACACGCGATGAGTTCTTCTCTTCCTTACAACACCTCGGTATTGGTCAACTCTGTCTGTCCATCGGTCTGTGATGTCGTTCCGTGGCAGAACTGTTGGAAATCATTACACCATTGCCTTAGATAATTGCAGGTAACCTGAAACGGTATGGTACTGGGAGGATCTGAATCTGCACTATTCAGTTAATTAATTAGAATAATCTATTAGACAATATATATTATATTCTACCCTCAAGAACTATACGTTTCGCTTGAACACCTAGGTACTGCTTGATGGAAACCAATTTAAGGACGAGGGATCATGAACGGAACCTGTTCCTTGTATCTGATACAAGATAATTTAATTGGCCAGTGGTGAAGGGAACTAAGTTCAAACAATCGAATTTTTTTTTATTGTTGATTTGGGTTCTCCTCGGCAAGACACATCATGTGGTGGTGAAAAGAACTAAGTTCTCGCTTCAGATTGTCAGATATTCGTCTCCACCACCGAGCGTTTCGTGGAAAAAAGAACTAAGTGTGCCCTTCACCACCTGATGACGGGTCTCCGCGGGCATGTCCGTTGATAAAAGTTTTTTTTTTTTTTTTTTTAAATTACGCCAGTAAAGCTTTTGACAGCTAGGTCATGTGGCTTCTAGCGGCCCAGTATAGTTTTGCCATCATCTGGCGGTCGTTGTTTGTGTCAGATGACCTGACATCAGTCAAGGCGGGACATTCTCGGATATGGTCCATGTCCATCTCTTCACCCAGTTGGCAGAGGGGGCAGATGGGTGAGTCGACAACTCCAATCCTAAAGAGGTGTTTTTGCAGGTAGTCATGTCCAGTTGCCATGCGGAAGGAAGCCACGAATTCGTCGCGTGGGAGATTGGAAGGGAGTGGTGAATCCAGCAGCGGTCGCCATAGCTTGCCTTCAGCTTGCTCGGTCCACCTTTTTCTGACCTCCCTCCCCAGACAACCCCTGATAATGCGTCTTGCCGAGCTGAATGGTACAGGAACATCTGGCTGTGGTGCATTTGAGCCCTGCTTCGCCAGTGCATCTGCACGATCATTCCCATTCAGCTGGCAGTGGCTCGGAATCCACTGAAGAACAATTTTACTGCCCTTTTCCATCAGTCCATCAATACGGGATCGCGCCTCCTCGACTCCATCATGATCAGTGGGTGACCTGGACGCAATGGAGAGAATGGCAGCCTGCGAATCAATGAGGAGAACAACGCGAGGCAAGAAGTTCTCCTCCAGCTTCCTCAATGCCAGGCAGACCGCCCTAATCTCACCATCAAAGCTCGTCGCAAGGGAACCCACAGGAGCTGAAATCTCGAAGAGGCTACAGTACGCCCCAGCCCCCGCATTCCTGTTGGCTTCATAGGCTGAACCATCCGTGAACACGTGTAGCCAGTCACTTCCAGGGTACCTAAGGGCAATGGTTTCCTGCGCTAGACTCCTGAGTATTCCGGCTGAGGTTTCGCCCTTTTTTACCTTCTCAGTAAGCTCCAGCTCGAAGGAAGCTACATGTTTACATGGGGGCTTTCGTTGTGGCAACTGCTGCCTGGGTCCTCGATCAATTCCATACCGCTCGATTATGTCTTGCACCTTGGCACTCATTGGCTGCTGGGTACTTAAGCGCTGGGTGGACGTTTCCTGGGTGTCCCAGTAATCCACATTAAGGCTCTTCACACGGTCATAGAACTTGACAGCAGCCAGTTCTCTTCGGATTTGCATTGGCTCAACGTTTGCCTGCATTTCCATGGCAGCAATAGGAGCAGACTTTGCGCCTCCGGTAACAATCCTGAGAGCCTTATTTTGCAATACATCGAGCGGTCTCAGAGTGGCATCGCTTGCTGTAACAAGGACCTCAGAGCCATACTCTATGCAAGGGCGTACATAGGTCTTGTATGTCATGGCCAGCATGTCTTGACTCGCACCCCATTTTATGGCTGCCAGCCGTTTCAGGAGAGACAGCCTCTTTTCGCCCTGCTCCACCAGCTTGCCTACGTGTTTCTTCCATCCTAGCCTGCTATCCAGCTTTATGCCGAGGTAGGTAGCTGAATCGGTGTCAGGCAATGAGTCCTCGCCATACTTTATGTCAACCTGAGGACGTCTAGTAGACAAGCTGAAAACCTGGAACTCAGATTTCAAGGGGTTGACGTCCATATTGTTATCCCTCACCCACTCCTTCAGGGTTTGCAGCGCTCCATTCAGACAAGTCTCAACAGCACTTAGGTTGCTACTGGAGGCCCAGAGAACGAGGTCATCTGCGTACAGCAGAGCTCTGACCCCCGGAATCGCTTCGAGACGGGCAATCACATCATTGATCATTATGCTGATAAAAGTACCTACATCGTTTCTCTTCAATAAACAACAAACTTATTATACTAAGCAGTTTCGTGAACTTTTTCACCTCAGTCTGCTTTCTCCTACGTTGAGGTACTGTTCGTGTGTGCTCCTAAATATTGTTTTTGTTCGCGGTTTCTCAACCGAGCGATTCATTTTTTTAAACATGGGTCCCAAACTTATAAGAGATGAAGCTGGACATAAACGTCAAGTAATTAAGAAGAAAAGACTGCAAGGCCTTCAGTACATCAGTTATATTGGAAAGAGTGTGCCTCCTCAAGTAACTGGCCCTCCATGTTCGTAAGTACCTACCACAATATCATAGCTTAGTCACCCAACTTTTTACAAAGATACACGTTTATTTAGCGCCAAGAAGTTGGAGGATGTTGGCAAACTAAGACAGTATGTCCCTGAAGCGTTTAAGCAATTTAATGAGAAAATACTGGCTTGGCCAATTCAGAAACAAGAAGATGTAGAACAAACGTGAGAAAAAAAATTGAGAAAAATAAAGAAAAAAATATAAAAAATCGAAATGACGATGAAGTTCCCAAAGTTATTCGTTCAAATAAAGACATTTCGTCATATTCGGTCTTAATTTGAACATGACTATAATATTTTCAAATTCAATATTTCAGAGTTACATCCGTTTAACACTGTAATAATGTCATTAATCTCTAAGTAATTAATCAGTACCTAATCATAATGTCAAGAATTTAAGATAAAACAAGTCCAAAAATCATGATACACCGTTTGCCTACTTTCATTGAAGTCAAGAAATTATTTCATCATTTTTCCCGTAATCAGCGTCTTTTTATTCAATTTTGAATAAAAAACTGACCAAAAACTAATTTTGTCCACCTAGATTGGTCATTTTGCCCACTGTGCGGCGTACGGCGGACGGACGGAAATGTTCTTATTAGATTTTCTTATTCTACGTACCTTGAAACGTTAAACAACAAATTTTGAGTGGGTGTTAAAATTTGAGCTTCCGATTCTACCAAGGTAGCGGGAGCTTTGTTTTCACTTTTCAAGGATGAAAAAAAAGTTCTCCAAAATCAAAATTTTCACTCGCGTTTTAGACCTTTCTGAACAATTTTGGTTCCGTGTCTGTCTGTCTGTTTGTCTGTCTACCTTGCTAGGGTTAATTCGCACTCATGCTCCCTCGAAATTCTAAAAACCAGACTCCGAATACTCATTGTAGGTTCAGTCATATCTTTCCTTGCACCGCGTAACAACGAGTGGAATCCCAGGGGGTTCCAGTTCGTATTCCGAAAATCAACAGATAAAATGATTTCAGGGCGTCGTTCTTATTAACCTCGAGTAACAGGCGGAGATGAGAGCTGGGATGAGTGTTTCGCAAATATTGGAACCTCGCTTCGAGCCAAAGGTAGTTGGAATGTGGAACAGTCGTACCTGCAGTCTGCCCAACCTTGAGCTCGAGAGATTTCCATTGTTGTCTAGCGAAATTCGAGCGAATCATCCAAGTTGGAGCTGAAATGTGAAATCAATGCTCGCCGTCCCGTTTCCGATATTTGGAGAATCGATTTCGCATTAGGAAACTTGGAGGAATTTTTCAACTTTGCCCGACTACAGGTCGACTCAGTTTGCAACAAAAGATAATGCGATGCTGACGGCAGATTCTCTTATGCGCTACTTGAGAATCCCGTTCATACGCGGGGAGCCTACAGGCCGAGCAAAAATCCAGTGATCGGTTTTACAACTAATTTGCCACATTTTATGTCCTATAACTTTTTTTACCCTCCTTAAATTTTTACTTTTTAAAGTTTTACGATTTTGCGTCAGAGTTTACCAAGATAACGGAATCATTGTTTTCACTTTTAAAGGTTAAAAAAAAATGTCTCCAAATTTCCCCTCTTGTTTTACTTTTCAGGCCTTTCTGAACAATTTTGGTTCCGTGTCTGTCTATCTGTGTGTCTCATGAATTCCTTGTAACGGGCATAACTATACGAAGTTATTGTCCGATTTCCATGAAATTTTCAGGGATTGTGCGGGTTGGTGTGTAGATGGTCCCCAATGAAGATGCGCAAACGTGAATTTGCTTGTAACGGCCATAACTTCCACATTTTCCACCCGATTTCGATGAAATTTCCAGGGATGGTACTGAGTAGTGTTTAGATGGTCCCCTATGAAAATCATAGAGAATGGTTTTTCATAGAGGGATTCATTCATAGAGATTCTCCCCTGTGAGAATCCCAAATCCTATTCATTGCATCACTACTCACTTAATTTTTCATCCGAATTTGATGAAATTTTCTAGGATTGTCCAGATTAGCGTGTAGATGGTCCCCTATGGGGGTTGTGAAAGGTACTTAGAGATTGATGTTTTAAGATCAACTACTATACATTGATACGAGGAAGCTATGTGCCACACCCACTTGGCAGACTTTTTTTCTTGCTCGATTCCAAAGGTTTATTATTGAAAATAATTTGGGGTCTAGTTGTGCCGCGAAGCTTTTGGTTGATGTCAATCACTTCTAAGGGGTGAAAATTGAGAGTTGAAATTTTCATGAGTGCCCTAGCTCGAAAAATTTCGACGTAAAGGTATTGTTTTTCCATCAGTTTAAGATAGTATTGAATTTTTCGAATCGAATGAGACCACCTGGAGCCCTGTGGGACCAACCGTTTGCTCCCTACGAGAAGGTTGGACTTACGATGAATGAGAAACATGAGCGTGAATCGCAAAAGATTCCTTAGCAACATTTTTTTAAAAATGACTGTGAAGCGTTTATTTCATTATGTTAAACTTGAATGTGAAGCGAAATTAGGTTGGTAGGTTGTGACAATGGCAAAGCCGTGTTCTTTGCAGGCGAGTGATCTATCAGAAAAATAATAAACCTTTGTGTAATAATTTGCAGCGCTTTAAATTGCAATTTAAATTTAATTAATTTGGATTTCACTTTGGGACAGCTGTGGAGTTCTCAAGATTTTTTCGGCGACTTTAGTGACACCGTGAGCCGTTTAGGGTTAATAATCTGTCTCGGAGCCTTATCTCACTCGCTTGTCCCACTCGCCCATCACACTCGCTCATCTCACTCGCTCATCACACTCGCTCATCACACTCGCTCATCTCACTCGCCCATCACACTCGCTCATCTCACTCGCTCATCACTCTCGCTCATCTCACTCGCTCATCACACTCGCTCATCACACTCGCTCATCTCACTCGCTCATCTCACTCGCTCATCACACTCGGTCATCACACTCGCCCATTTCACTCACTCGTCACACTCGCTCATCACACTCGCCCATCTCACTCACTCATCTCACTCGCTCATCACACTCGCTCATCACACTCGCTCATCTCACTCAATGATCACACTCGCCCGTCTCACTCACTCATCTCACTCGCTCATCACACTCGCCCATCTCACTCGCTCATCACACTCGCTCATCACACTCGCCCATCTCACTCGCTTGTCCCACTCGCCCATCACACTCGCTCATCTCACTCGCTCATCACTCTCGCTCATCACACTCGCTCATCTCACTCGCCCATCACACTCGCTCATCTCACTCGCTCATCACTCTCGCTCATCTCACTCGCTCATCACACTCGCTCATCACACTCGCTCATCTCACTCGCTCATCTCACTCGCTCATCACACTCGGTCATCACACTCGCCCATTTCACTCACTCGTCACACTCGCTCATCACACTCGCCCATCTCACTCACTCATCTCACTCGCTCATCACACTCGCTCATCACACTCGCTCATCTCACTCAATGATCACACTCGCCCGTCTCACTCACTCATCTCACTCGCTCATCACACTCGCTCATCACACTCGCTCATCTCACTCAATGATCACACTCGCCCGTCTCACTCACTCGTCTCACTCGCTCATCTCACTCGCTCATCTTGTCACGCTGATTGGCAGGTTTCGCCAGAATGTGGGAGGCGCGATTTCAGGGTGAAGTGCAGCCGAGCGGTTCACGGACTCCTTCAAGGCCGACGCCATCTCGACGTGTGATTCGCGGGGGTGGAAATCGCGATGTGGGATCGGAGGGGCCTCCGTGGGCCGTCGAGCCGGCCCGAAGTGGGTGAAGCCGCGGGTGGGCGGCGCCCCGGCCGCAAGGACGACGGCGGTCACTCGACTCGGGCCGCAACAGCCACTCAAAGACGGTTCTCCCAGGAGACGGATCCTTGCGGTTCTCCTCGAAAGAAAAACCCTCTCATGTGCCGCATTCAAAACAGTTATCCCCCCCCCCCCCCGACCATCAGGGCCGCACATGTCCGCGATGCGGTAAGGCAACCCGTTTTCAGGTTTCCTCCGCGCACTCCGACATTATCGTCATTCACGTGTGAAATTATGACCCGCAGAGGAGCAGGTAAAACGCTTGCGCCGATACGAGGACTTAATCGTGTGTGCTATTTGGGAGGAAAGTTCCCCGTTGGAGCCTAACGGATGCGGTGGAGTTTGGATGCGCGATGAACTTCCTGATCACCCGTGCGTTCCTCAATACTCCAAATTCCCTTTTTTTGGTTTATTATTTCTAATAATAAGCCTATGTGATCGTATCGCAAAAAATTTTTATAACCCCCCCTCAAACTTTGTCACTTTACGTTTCAAGGTGCGTAGAATCCAAATTTGCAATGTCCGTCCGCCGTCCCCCGTCCGCCGTCCCCCGTCCGCCGCCCCCCGTCCGCCGTCCGCGGCACTTTTCTTAGCAACACTGGACCGATTTGGTTCAAATTTGGTATATGGGCTCCATTTGGGGTCTAGTTGTGCCGCGAAGCTTTTGGTTGATGTAGGTCACTTCTAAGGGGTGAAAATTAAGGGTTGAAATTTTCAAGAGTGCCCTAGCTCGAAAACTCTCGAAATAAAGGTATCGTTTTTTCACCAATTTTAAATAGTATTGAATTTTTAAAAACTTTTGAGACCACCCGGAGCTCTGTAGGACAAACCGTTCGGTCCCTACGAGTACTTGAAGGTTTTCCTTCGATAAAACAGAATCATGAGTGTGAATCGCAAAAGAGGTCTAATCTCCATTCAAATTTTATCGGACTAAAATGCGATCGCTGTTCATTTCTTCGATTTGTATACAGTTTTGCCTTCTGCGTAACCAGTAATCAAATTTCAATATGAAGCTTTCTATTTTTCCAATCGAGTGTGAAGCGTTTAGTTCTTTCTAATAAACTTGATTGTGAAGGTGTGAAGCCATTATAGTGTGGTAGGTAGTACCTAGCTGGTAGGTAAAAAAAAGTTGGTAGGTAAAAAAAATGTTGATGGGTAAAAAACGCTGCAAATCATTGCTCAAAAGCTTCTTCATTCTTCAGATCACTGATCAGCTGAGTGAGCTCCGAAGCCATTTTCAATCCTATTGAATGAAAGTGCTCTTCCAGGCGTCTCCAGCATTCGAGGAGATCTTCTTCACTCCTCAGATCACTGATCAGCTGAGTGAGCTCCAAGGCCATTTTCAATCCTATTCAAATCAGAAGGGTGATCTATACAGAAAATAATAAACCTTTGAGCAATGATTTGCAGCGTTTTCTTTCAGAATAACAATACAACAATTTTGTTAACCATCAAGTCGAGTAAAGAAGGGAAGAGCTTTCGATAAACGCGGTAAACGCGGCAGACGCGGCAAGACGTCAAGACGTTCACATGGGCGCGATTAACAATTCGAGTTTAAATTCATCAAAGCTCAACATTTTTTACAAACTCGAGATTGATAACAGAATTTATTGGTCATCATTATTCAATGAAAATTTCATCGAAATTGGAGTTTTCAAGGATTTCATGACAGACACGAAAAACACGAAACTAAAATCGTCCAAAACGTAAAACGCGAGTGGAAATTTTGATTTTGGACAATATTTTTGCTTCCGAATTTACCAAGATAGCAGAAGCTTTGTTTTCACTTTTCAAGGATAAAAAAAAGTTCTCCAAAATCAAAATTTTCACTTGCGTTTTGCGTTTTAGACCTTTCTGAACAATTTTGGATCCGTGTCTGTCTGTCTGTCTGTCTGTCATGAAATCCTTGTAACGGGCATAATTATACGAAGTTATGGTCCAATTTCTATGAAATTTTCAGGGATTGTGCGGGTTGGTGTGTAGACGGTCCCCTATAGAAATCAGCATCTCCAGACTGATAGAAGCGACTGCGCATGCGCAACTGTGAATTCCTTGTAACGATCATAACTTCTACATTTACCATCCGATTTCGATGAAATTTCTCAGGATTGTTAAGATTGGCGTGTAGACGGTCCCCTATGAGGGTAGTGGAAGGTACTTGGAGATTGGTGTTTTGAGATTAACTACTATGCATCGGATCATCTATACAATCGGGTTATGGATACGAGGAAGCTATCTGCCACACCCACTTGGCAGACGTTGTTAACCTTGAAATATGAAACAATCAAAGCTTCCTCTACCTTGCTAGACTCAGAAGCCACAGATGAAAAGTTTGATGAAACGTGAAGTAAACTGCGAAAATCAAAAAAAAAATCACTTTTAATTGTTCAGAAAAGCTTTTTTTTTTTTGTTATTCATCAAAACAAAAACGCAGCTAATTTGTACTTGTATTTTGAACTTTCGTAAACTCAATTTCAACTTTGGCATACCTTTTTGAACTTCTAGCAACTGAATTTGAACTTCTGTTAACTCAATTTGAATTTTGGCATACCTATCAATGTGAACTTTTGGCAACTCAATTTAAACTTTAAGCTCATGTAATTTTGCAGATTTTCGGATATTAAGAACCAGTAATGGTGTTATATCGGTTGTTCGTTGTGTTAACGCCAGGCTCATGTTTTGTTTTGCTCTCGTTGTGTCCTTTTTCCTTTATCTCTGTCTCTCTCGCTCTCGTTGACTCTTCCCTTCTCCTACTCCTCACTGTGAAGTCGACACCTCGTCTCAACCCCCGAATCAGTTCACGAACGCTCTTCGTCGTTAAAGCTCCCTAATTATTAATGGTCATCAGCATCCAGAAAACAGGGCTATTTTCTACACCGTACAGCCAGTCATCAGCATCTGCAGCGGTTTCTCTTCTTCTCTTTCACACCTCAACATACCATATCGACATGAGTAGCACCTCTCAGCTAGTCAACGATTTGATACCATAAATCATATTATGCTCTCCATATTCAACAAAAATCATTAATCTCATTCCAGATCCAAGGATTCCCTTGGAAGCACCATTTCAACATCTCGCTGTTCATCTCAACATCTCGACATCTCCTCATTTTGTCATCTCGTCATTTTCGCCCTTGTATGCAGCAGCAGCACATTCCTCAGCACATTGACGCTTCTCTTTGCGTGCTTACCGGCATCCTGTCGATACGGTCAGAGAATTCCTTTATTCCTATCTCAACTCTTCCAAACCTATTGAAGCTCCTAATAACAATTTCCGAGGAATAATTTTAATTTCTAAGCATTTTATCTTTTAGAAACGATCATTTAATTTTAATACCTTAAGAAGGAGCTCCTTATTCATGTAATCTTTTTTTTTCTCTTAAAATTCAACTTAACATTAAATTAGTTTGTACCCTGGACAATTGGTTTTCAACAATTTCATTTGAATCCCCGTCTTTGGTACCAAACACGTTGATTGATCAGACATTTGTTTCTGGGGAAGACAATATTTCAATGATAATGTTGATAAAACGACTAGTTGTGAAGTGTAGAGAAAATTTAAAAGGGCCAACTTTTGAAATAAATTAAAATTAGAGATGAATTAAAAACGAGTACGCATTGTGTGAAAATATGTCTACCTCGTGTCCCTTATTCGTACGCTCTGCCGTATAATGTGTCTGTGGGATCCCCCTACCTGTCACCGTCAGGAGAAAAGAGAGCACCCATAAACAACCATCAAAAACTGGGAGAAAAAAACACTTTCAAAGGCACCCTCTCGACAACGGGCCAGCACGCGTAAAAAATGTGGATTCGATCAAACGATTAGAAAGCGTGAAAAGGGCCTTTCTCGGCCTTGAAAGGCTGCAAAGCGAACTCCCATTTCAAGGAGACGTTCATTTTAATATGAAAACCGCTGTAGAGAAAATATCAATCAACTGGTCGAGAAAACTGCAAATCTAATTTGGAATGGGTTTGTCTTTTAGCTTGGGGAAAACCAACGCTGCAAATTATTACACAAAGGTTGATTAGTTTTCTGTACAGATCACTCGTCTACAAAGAACACAGCTTTGCCATTGTGACTACCAAATTAAATACCAACCACAGTTACTATCTACCTACATCACAATCAAGTTAAAATGAATCGGTTTTTTTAAAAAGGCCATAAAAACTCCATTTTGGTTTTGTTCATTATTTTCAATAATGAACCTTTGGAATCAACCAAGAAAAAAATATTCAACACCCCCTCAAAATTTGATGTTTTACGTTTCAAGGTACGTAAAATCCAAAAATCGCGTAAAAATTTGGCCGTCCGTCCGCCGTACGCGGCACTTTCCTCACTCAACATTGACCGATTTTGATGAAATTTGGTATGTAGGCTCCATTTGGGATTTTGTTGTGCCTTGAAGATTTTGGTTGATGTAGGTCACTTCTAAGGGTTGAAAAATAAGGTTTGAAATTTTGAAAACGCCCTAACTCAAACAATTTTGATATAAAAGGTATTGTTTTTTCAACAATTTAAGATAGTATAGAATTTTTAGGATTTTTTGAGACCACGCGGAGCTCTGTAGGACAAACCGTTCGCTCACTACGGGAACTTAAGGGTTGGACTTACGATAAATCAGAAACACGAGTGTGAATCGCAAAAGAGGCCTAATCTCCGTTCAAATTTTAGCTGACCGAAATTCGATCGATGTTTTTCTTCATGTTGGATGGTTGGTGGCTTTGCATACGAGTGATCTATATAGAAAAATAAAAAATAATAAACCATTGTGTAATAATTTGCAGCGTTTGAGAATCAAATGAGACTACCCAAAGCTACCGTAACGTGATCGATGTTTTTCTTCAAGTTGGTTGGTGGTAACAATGGCAAAGCCGAGTTCTTCGTAGACGACTGATCTATATAGAAAAATAATAAACCTTTGTGTAATAATTTGCACCGTTTTGTTCTTCAACCCTAGGCGCATCGTTTGCAATTAAAAGGGCATGCGAATGAGGTCTCAAACATGATATAAAACTTCTGTTAACTCAATTTGAATTTTGGCATACCTATCAATGTGAACTATTGGCAACTGAATTTGAACTTTTGTAATCTCAATTTGAATTTTGGCATATCAACTTGAACTATTGGCAACTAAATTTGAACTGATTTCTAATTTTTGTTTGATTCAAAGATTTGTATTGATGACAGTTGGTTGACTATCTTCAGGGTAAAGTTCAAATTGAGTTACCAAAAGTTCAAACTGGTGTGTAACTTGAACTTTCGGCAAACTCTGCGGACTCAATTTTAACTTTAGTCCCAATAATTTGAACTTTTGTAAACTCGATACATATTTACTTTGGCATACCTTTTTGAACTTTTAACAACTGAATTGGAACCTTAGGCAACTCAATTTGAACTTTAGACATACTTACTACTAATTTGAACTTCTGAAAACTCAATTTGAATTTTGGCATATTAATTTGAACTTTGACAACTGAATTTGAACTTTTGGCTTCACAGTTTAACTTTACACCAACTAATGTGAACTTCTGTAATCTCAATTTGAATTTTGGCAAGTGAATTTGAACTGTTTTTTAATTTCTGTTTTATTCGAAGATTGTAATGATGACTAGTTAATAACAAGGATGTTAACTATCTTCAGAGTAAAGTTCCAATTGAGTTTCCAAAAGTTCATATTTAGTTGCCAAAACTTCTCATTTATTTGCCTAAAGTTCAAAGTGAGTTGCCTAAGTTTCAAATTCAGTTGCCAAAAGTTCAATTTCAGCTGCCAAAAGTTAAAATTCAGTTGCCAATAGTTCAAATCGGTACGACAAATTTTAAAGTGAGTTTACAGAAGGTCAAATTAGTATGCCTAAAGTTCAGATTGAGTTGCCTAAGTTTCAAATTCCGTTGCCAAAAGTTCAATTTTAGCTACCAAAAGTTAAAATTTTGTTGCCAATAGTTGAATTTGGTACGTCAAATTTTAAATTGGTTTTACAGAAGGTCAAATTAGTATGCCTAAAGTTCAGATTGAGTTGCCTAAGTTTCAAATTCTGTTGCCAAAAGTTAAATTTCAGCTGCCAAAAGTTGAAATTCAGTTGCCAATAGTTGATAAGTCAAATTTTAAATTGAGTTTACAGAAGGTCAAATTTGTATGCCTAAAGTTCAAATTGTGTTGCCTAAGTTTCAAATTCTGTTGCCAAAAATTAAATTGCAGCTGCCAAAAGTTAAAATTTAGTTGCCAATAGTTGATACGTCAAATTTTAAATTGAGTTTACAGAAGGTCAAATTTGTATGCCTAAAGTTCAGATTGAGTAGCCTAAGTTTGAAATTCTGTTGCCAAAAGTTCAATTTCAGCTACCAAAAGTTGAAATTTAGATGCCAATAGTTGAAATTGGTACGTCAAATTTTAAATTAAGTTTACAGAAGGTCAAATTAGTATGCCTAAGGTTCAAATTCAGTCGCCAAAAGTTTAAATTGATATGCGGAAATTCAAATTGAGTTTTTAGAAGTTCAAATTAAGTTGCCAAAGGTTTATTTTTATGTGGAGACGGTTAGAGATGGAAGATGGAGCCGGAGTACCTTTACTAAGAGATTGAAACAGAAAACAGTCAAATAATGAAATAGGTGGAGTCGTCATGAGCAAGACTATGATTTTCTATGCTAAACACACGTCCGCTGGAGGAATCTCGAGTGTGTCATAATGGGAGAAATATGGGCTTCCAGAGTGGAACAGGCCTTTCTTCAAGGTGGCCGCTCGTTACACAAACTCCAGCTGGTCTGTACAAACTCTCTTTTCTTAACGCTGCGTGAACCGCACGCATCACTAGAACTAGGGCATCAGCTCGAGCTTTCGTTGCCTCAACTTCGTGTCGCATCCGAGGAATCTGCCGCTGTCCGAGGAAACGTCGGCCTTTTTCGCGAGGGCATAATTGCCTTTGAATTGAATCGCTTCTCAACTTGGAATCTTGTTAGGCTGAGAGCAGATCGCCGTGCTTTCTAGTTCTCTTGGATGGTTGTCAGGGAAGCCAAGACGCCTCTCAAGTCCACAAGAAGCCGTTGAACTTCAATAAAGAACAACGTGGGGGGTCCTGCAATCGTTGGTAGTGAGATTTCAGAAGCGAAAAATACTTTTATCAACATAAAATATTCAAATGAAATCATCTTCCTCCGCATTTCTAGCTTACTTCAACTCCAATTCTAAGTAGGGCAAGACGTACTCCCAAGCTATACAGGGTGTTTCACGAAAAGGTTACACCCCCCTTCATTTCCGCAAAATACAACGTAAAAAATTCCGACCAACGCAATTCTTCATGATTTTTTGTGAGGATCTCAGGAAAAATACTTTTGCGCAAAAAAGTAGCGCGCAATCGTGCGCAATTGACACTAACTTCATTTTTTCAAATGGAACCCCCCCTTTTTTATTACAGATTCGGATTCTACGTCAAATTTCATGAGAAATTCATACCCACATCGATTTGTTTTATTGCACGCAACCTGGCTTTTTGAACACTCTAAGTTGCGCAACTCCACAATAGCGCAAAAATTAGGTTTTGGAGAACCCTTAGTGTGGCACATGTTTTTTCATCATTTTTTAACGCTGAATCACAGGGTGTCATCCGTTTTGAGAAAAACCAAGATTTAAGAAGAAAAATTAACATTTCTTTCACGAAAACATCAGTTTTGAGGTCGAAATCATGTTTATTTTTATTTTCTCTCCTCCTTTTGAACCACGGGCTTGGGACCGTCTACGGTGGAGTTAAAAATAAAAACTGACAGCATGATCACGCTTGAACTGAATAAAATTACCTAAAAACTCTTAACGATTTAAAAAGAGCGATTTTTTGACTAAAACAACCGAATTTTTGGCCGCTATATTGAAAAATTCCAGTCAAATTGAAAAACGGATGTCACCGTGTGATTTAGCTTTAAAAAATGATGAAAAAACATGTGCCACACTAAGGGTTATCCAAAACCTAATTTTTGCGCTATTGTGGAGTTGCGCAACTTAGAGCGTTCAAAAAGCCAGGTTGCGCAATAAAACAAATCGATGTGGGTATGAATTTCTCATGAAATTTGACGTAGAATCCGAATCTGTAATAAAAAAGGGGGGGTTCCATTTGAAAAAATGAAGTTAGTGTCAATTGCGCACGATTGCGCGCAACTTTTTTGCAAAAAAGTATTTTTCCTGAGATCCTCACAAAAAATCATGAAGAATTGCGTTGGTTGGAATTTTTTACGCTGTATTTTTCGAAAATGAAGGGGGGTGTAACTCTTTCGTGAAACACCCTGTATGTATAATAGCCTAATATCTACCAGTGTTTGACACCTTAAGCAAAATTCTGACTCTGGAGAGCAATTAAGTCATGTTCTTCCATTTGATCAAACTTTATTTATTACATTATTATCTACCTAATTCTGATAAGAGGATGATTGTTCACTTTAGTTTTTGTTTGGCTAATCAGGACCATCAGGATGGTCGTCCCTCCAGCGCCATATTCGTCTTCCTTTCCTTCTTGTAACCATTCTCACTCTATCTCAACTTTTCATCGTTTGTCAATGAAGTAGACTAACCACAACAGTTGGTGTCTTCTTCTTCTTCTTCGTTCCTTTAGATCCTGGAGGAGCACAGGGCCTGTACGAAATTCCGCCACCTCACTCTATCCTGACACATCCTGACGACTTCATTCCACGTTTTTCTTACTTTTTGGTTTATTATTTTCAATAATGAACCTTTGGAATCGACCAAGAAAAAAAAAAATTAACACAACCTCAAAATTTGATGGTTTACGTTTCAAGGTACTTAGAATCCAAAAATCGAATAAAAATTTGGCCGTCCGTCCGCCTTTTGCCACTTAGCGTTGACCGATTTTGATGAAATTTGGTATGTAGGCTCCATTTGGGGTCTAGTTGTGCCCCAAAGATTTTGGTTGATGTAGGTCACTTCTAAGGGTTCCAAAATCAATTTTGAAATTTTGAAAACGCCCTGACTCTAAAAATGTTGATATAAAGGTATTGTTTTTCCTTCAATTTAAGATTCTATAGAATTTTTTGAGACCACGCGGAGCTTTGTAGGACAAACCGTTCGCTCACTACGAGAGTTTAAAGTTTGGACGTACGATAAATCAGAAACACGAGTGTGAATCGCAAAAGAGGCCTAATCTCCGTTCAAATTAAAGGTGACCGATATGCGATCTATGTTTTTCTTCATGTAGGATGGTTGGTGGCTTTGCAGACGAGTGATCTATAGAAAAATAATAAACCATTGTGTAATAATTTGCAGCGTTTTCTCCTAAAAGTAGTTGACTCTCACCCTCCACTGTGCATATTGATTATTTCGCAGAACCTTCCCTCAATGTTTCTTCGACCCCACCAATTTTCCTTCCGGCACTTTCGTCACCATTTTTCGGCAAATCAACCAGGAAGGGATGACAGAATGACAAAGTCTGGGGAATTTGTTAGTTCCAGAGCTGCGCTCGTTCCGCTTGGGAAGAAGTCCATAAAAACCATCTCCCCAAAAACCACGACTCCCTCCGCTGAACATCCCAAGGAGCTTCGATTTGCTGAATGTTTTTCTTTTCGTGATCAACTTTCTATTTCAATACCGTGATGAATCTCCGGTGCTTCCGCGCCACGCTTCACAGCTCGACTTGATTTTTTGGGTTATTATTTTGCATAACGAACCTTTAGCGTTGACAAGAGAGTTATTTCTTCCTCACTACCGAAGGTAGGGAGCATCATCTTGTGCTGCAGGAATAAAACTGGATCAAATAAAATCGTGATTTTCTCTGACCACTTCCCCTCGATATTTTTCAATTTTTTTTTTTTTGTTTTTTGCAATTGAGTCCCAATATAGGTAATGTGGTATAGTGGTAAAAAATTTTTTTTTTTGAATCTTCGTGATTTTTTGCAAGGATCTCAAATATGACCATATTGCGCATTGCGCATTGCGCAAATCGTGCGCAACGCACACCAACTTCGTTATTTTAAATGAGATCCCCCATTTTTTATTGCAGATTTGAATTCTACGCAATATTTCATGAATTTTAGACCCTTCACTTGATTTTTTTGGTTGCGCGCAACAAGTCCCATGAGCACGCAAAGTCGCCCAAGTACTTACCAAATTGCGCAAAATATGGATTCACGTAAACCCCAACTGTGGCACATGTTTTTTCATTATTTTTCGACGCTGAATCACGTGGTGGTATCCATTTTTGAATTTGATTGGAATTATCGAAATGGCGGTCGAAAATTCGGTTGTTTGTAGCGATATTTCAAATGAGACCCCCTATTTTGGTTTATTATTTCCAATAATAAGCCTATGTGATCGTATCGCAAAAAAATTTTATAACCCCCCTTCAAACTTTGTCACTTTACGTTTCAAGGTGCGTAGAATCCAAATTTGCAATGTCCGTCCGCCGTCCACCGTCCGCCGTCCGCCGTTCGCCGTCCGGGCCATAAAAGGCCTTAGAATCGGTCTAAAAAACCCGTTCTTTCGCACATAGACTCCATTTGGGGTCTAGTTGGTCCTAACGTCGAACTATTCCGATCGCTCAATTCGTATAGAAGTTATGGGCAAATAACCAGCCAAAAAAGAGGTTTTTGCTTAAATATGCGTGGGGTGACATTTTCAAAGTATTTTTCTTCATGTTGGATGGTTGGTGGCTTTATAGACGATTATATAGAAAAATAATAAACCATTAAAATAATAAACCATAAAAATAATAAACGTACGACAAATCAGAAACACGAGTGTGAATCGCAAAAGAGGCCTAATCTCCGTTCAAATTAAAGCTGACCGAAATGCCATCGATGTTTTTCTTCATGGTGGATGGTTGGTGGCTTTATAGACGATTATATAGAAAAATAATAAACCATTGTGTAATAATTTGCAGCGTTTTTATTGCAGATTCGGATTCTACGCAAAATTTTATGAATTTTAGACACCTCAGTTGATTTTTTTTTTTACTGCGCGCAACCCGCCTCCCTGGGCGCTCAAGTTGCGCAAACCAACGATTGCGCCCAAAATCAGAAAACCTCAAGTGTGGCACTTGTTTTTTCATTATTTTTCGACGCTGAATCACGTGGCGGTATCCATTTTTGAAATTGATTGGAATTGAAGTTTGAAGTTTTTTTTATCGTTTTTTAAAGAAGGAAATTTGATTAATTTTTTTCTTTTAACTTTGCTTGCAGCAAGGATGCCTGCATTTCGAGCAGGTGCTTTACCGTAGTTTTTTTTCGTTTTTTAAAGAAGGAAATTTCATTTATTGTTTTCTTTCAACTTCGCCGTAGCCGGTCCCCAGCCCGGTTGAGAAAGAAGGAGGGAAAGAAAATAACATTATTCAGCTCGTCAGAATCGTCTGTCTGTTGGGGTGGCGCCTATCCGGGAACCGCTCGGCGTAAACTCGAACTGCTCTTCTCAAAAAAGAGCGATTTATCGCTAAAAACAACCGAATTTTCGACCGCCATTTCGAAAATTCCAATCAAATTCAAAAATGGACACCACCACGTGATTCAGCGTCGAAAAATAATGAAAAAACATGTGCCACAGCTGGGGTTTACGTGAATCCATATTTTGCGCAATTTGGTACTTGGGCGACTTTGCGTGCTCATGGGACTTGTTGCGCGCAACCAAAAAAATCAAGTGAAGGGTCTAAAATTAATGAAATTTTGCGTAGAATCCAAATCTGTAATAAAAGGGGGGGGGGTCTCATTTGAAATAACGAAGTTGGTGTGCTATGCGCACGATTTGCGCAATGCGCAATATGGTCATATTTGAGATCCATGCGAAAAATCATGAAGATTCAAAAAAAATTTTTTTTACCACTATCTGGACGATTTTAGCAGGGGGGTGAACAACTTTTGAGACACCATATTTACATCTCTCTTCCCTCTGATCGGGCTCATAACCTGTCGCAGTGGTGTTCAGTTATTTCGTATCTGACGGCAATTAATTGTTTATACGTCACAATATGCGTGTTCCCGACAACAGTGTACCTTGTTGTCATTTTGTTTAGTGAGTATATAAACTCAACACAGCGCCTGTTTTGAGCCGCTTCGGAACAATTTTCCCTCCAGTGGGAAAACAAGTTCAATCCGAGTAGCCGCCATTTTCGAACCACTTTCATCTTTACCCATTCCTACGATCGTGGAACTGCGCCTTATTGGAGTTCGTGAAACAGTCTGTACTAGAACGTAGGCACTCCAGAATTAAGATTGACTTTTTAATTAACCAACGTCTCACAATGACTTATTGTATAACATACTCACCTTCTGCCATTGTTTGCCGCTCTCAAACTAGGTCGATGAGGTATTGATTTCAATAGCCAACCATTTTGTCCCATGAAAAAGCGACTCATTTTCTACTTTCAATTCATTTTCTAATTTCATTAAGGTACTTTGAGTAATTATTTTCTACATAATAGCACAAAGTTTTGTTCAAAAATTGTAGTAAGTTGCACAACGGATGTCGAAACGAGATTCAGCCCTCAACGAAAGCTTATTGTTCTTGATTGGTCAAGATCGAGACACGACTCGGTGTCCTTCCCTTTCAGTCACGCTGACTAGATCACGGATTCTATTTTGAAGCAATTCCATCCGAAAATACCGACACTCTTTGAATTAAAAACTGACTTTCCGAACAACAAGATAATATAATATTACTGCGAAATAATTTGCTTCGCTTACAGATTGTAACCGAAAAAAATGGTACGAGAAGTACGTCAACGTGCCTTATCAGGAATATCATTAAAATAAGGAAGTTTTCCTTTTCAACAATTTGTCCACTTCTGGTTAATGTTTTTGTAACAAAACATTTATTACCATTCATGAATCATAAAACACCTTAAAATCTAGTTTGCAGGAAATATAATTCTTCGTCTCCAAGATATCATTAAAGGAGGGGTGCGCCTTGATTTTTTTTAGATTTTTAATCGAAAGTAGACTACATCCTGAGAATTTTGGCACTAACTGCGACCTTCTAGCGTGAGTAGATCTGTTTCTATGATTTTTCAAATTTTCGACCGTTTATGACGTCACGCGCCCCTCTCGCCTGGGCGGGACCACCTAGCCAAGTGTGACGTCATAAACGGTCGAAACTTTAAAAATTCACAGGAAAAGATTTACACACGCTAGAAGGTCGCGGTTGGTACCAAAATTCTCAGGATGTAGTCTACTTTCGATTAAAAATCTAAAAAAAATCAAGGCGCACCCTTCCTTTAATGATATCTTGGAGACGAAGAATTGTATTTCCTGCAAACTAGATTTTAACGAGTTTAGATAGGTTTTTTAACGAGTTTTTTCCTTAGATTAAAAATAACAATAAACAGTTCTTCCTACCCAAGCGCACACCCTATTTCAATGATCTTGTGAATAAAACACAACTGTTGTAAAACTCACTTGAAACCTCTACAAACTGTCCAGAATGCTTTAATTAGAGTGATATTATGTAAACCTATGCGCTATCCTACTGTGCTACTCTATAAAAACTTTAATTTATTGAAGATTAAGCAGTGCTTTCTACTATCCTCTTGTCTGAGAGTATTTGAATCTGGTTTATGTAGCTCACTTATTTCAAATTTACCACATTCTAGAACTGCTAGCAACAGCAACGTAAGGTTACCTTTGAATAGAACTGAATTTTATAATCGGAGCTCTTTTGTGCAGGCCATTACATTCTTTTACTATAATAATATTAACCCTATGGATTTTACCAGTGCGAAACATTTTAAGAAGTTTTTATTATCAAAATGTATTTTTTTCTCTCAATAGCTTATTCTGTAAATTCTAATTTTCTTCTTTTTGGTTTATTATTTTCAATAATGAACCTTTGGAATCGACCAAGAAAAAAAAAATTTTAACACCCCCTCAAAATTTGATGGTTTACGTTTCAAGGTACGTAGAATCCAAAAATCGAATAAAAATTTGGCCGTCCGTCCGCCGTCCGCCGTACGCGGCACTTTTGCCACTTAGCATTGACCGATTTTGATGAAATTTGGTATGTAGGCTCCATTTGGGGTCTAGTTGTGCCCCGAGGCTTTTGGTTGATGTAGGTCACTCCTAAGGGTTCCAAAATCAATTTTGAAATTTTGTAAACGCCCTAACTCAAAAAATTTCGATATAAAGGTATTGTTTTTCCTTCAATTTAAGATTCTATGGAATTTTTAGAATTTTTTGAGATCACGCGGAGCTCTGTAGGACAAACCGTTCGCTCACTACGAAAATTTAAGGGTTTATATTGAAATATATATATATAAATCAAAACACGAGTGTGAATCGCAAAAAAAGCCTAATCTCCGATCAAATTTTAGCTGACCAAAATGCGATCGATGGTTGGTGATTTTGATTTTTTTTTGGATTTAAAAAAAAAAAAATTTTTGATTTTTTTCGTTTTTTTTTTCTTTTTTTCCTCATATTGGATGGTTGGTGATTTTGTAGACGAGTGATCTATATAAAAATAATAAACCGTTGTGTAATAATTTGCAGCGTTTTCAATTGATGACATTGTAAAGTGCTCTACCGGCTGGATGATTTTAGGCTCTGCCAGTTTACACAAGTCCCTTTGAACTTTTTAACTGGCAGGCGTATGTTTATTTACAACAAGTATTTGTATTTATTTTCTTATATATTTTGCTTCCTAACTACCGAAGGTAGGGAAGCTTTGTATTCGTGAAAGAAGTGAAAAAAAAGTCCTCCAAAATCAAAATTTCCACTTGCTTTTTGCGTTTTAGAGCTTCCCGAACAATTTTGGTCCCGTGTCTGTCGGTCTGTCTGTCTGTCTGTCGGTCTGTCTGTGGTCAATCCTTGTCCCGGGCAAAACTATACTAACCTGTGGTCCGATTTTGATGAAATTTAAACGTGAATTTCCTGGAACCTCGGTTTCTAATGAACCGATTTTGCTCAAATTTGGAGGTTAGTTAGGGACTAACTTCTAAGACACACCATATAAGTTTCAATCAAATTGGTCAAGCAATAGCCGCTGCGCATGCGCGAACATTAAATTTATTGTTACAACCAAAACTCCGCAACTATTCAACCAATTTCAATGAAATTTTCAGGAATTGTGTGGGTTAGGTCCTAGACGGTGGACCGCTAAATAAAGAATCATAATTTTTTCGCCAACTGATTCTATACGTCCATGTTACAATGAGTGAGGAAGCTATACTGCCCACCCAACTTGGCAGACGTTTTTTCATATGCCAATAAATAAATAAATAGAACTGTATATTTTACTGTATATTACTGTATTTTTACGGTATAAAACTGTATATTACTGTGTTTTTACTGTATAAAACTATTTATTATATTAAACTTGTGAATAAAATGGTATATTTTATTTATTTTGTATTGTTCATGATAAATTTTTTTATTTTTTGTTGTTCATGATAAAATCACTATTCACGTTTCTCAGAGTCAATATAAGAACATGAGCTCAAAGAACTAGTTAATAGCAATTAGGTAAAAATTACATTTTTTGAACGACTTAAGAACACTAAAAGTCAAGAATGAGGAGGATTCTCAGTTTCGAGACTCTTGGGACGGCTATTTAGATTTTAATAAATCTGCTTGGATTAGAGGGAGGGAATTGCATGTCTTTTTCGACTGTATTGTGCAAAGTTATTGTAGTATCAATAAATTAAGTTTTGGATTTTGATATATCCGAAATGAAGCATTTGAAGTTGTGCATAAATCCGATAGAGAGGACTAGAATCATAGAAGACATTAGGAAAATTTTGAGCCTGAGGATGCTGGCGTGTTGTTCTAGCGACATACGTACGTACGGTTGGCGTTTTATGTACATAGATAATGAACCTTTGGAATCGACCAAGAAAAAATTTTTTTAGCACCCCCTCAAAATGTGATGGTTTACGTTTCAAGGTACGTAGAATCCAAAAATCGAATAAAAATTTGGCCGTCCGTCCGCTGTACGCCGTACGCGGCACTTTTCCCACTTAGCATTGACCGATTTTGATGAAATTCGGTATGTAGGCTCCATTTGGGGTCTACTTGTACTCCGAAGATTTTGGTTGATGTAGGTCACTTCTAAGGGTTCAAAAATGAATTTTGAAATTTTGAAAACGCCTTAACTCAAAAAATTTTGATATAAAGGTATTGTTTTTCCTTCAATTTAAGATTCTATAGAATTTTTTGAGACCACACGGAGCTCTGTAGGACAAACCGTTCGCTCCCTACGAGAATTTAAGGGTTTTACGTACGATAAATCAGAAACACGAGTGTGAATCGCAAAAGAGGCCTAATCTCCCTTCAAATTTTAGCTGACCGAAATGCGATCGATGTTCTTCTTCATGTTAGATGGTTGGTGGCATTGCAGACGAGTGATCAATATAGAAAAATAATAAACCATTGTGTAATAATTTGCAGCGTTTTATTCGATTTTTGGATTCTACGTACCTTGAAACGTAAACCAACAAATTCTGAGGAGGGTTGAAATTTTTTTTTCTTGGTCGATTCCAAAGGTTCATTATTGAAAATAATAAACCAAAAATGATGAACCGTTGTGTGATAATTTGCAACGTTATGTGCTTACATTTTAAGCGAAACCTCGCTTCTTAGATTTGTCCTCTTTTCCATAGCAAACGTTACTAAAATGTTATAACCTGATGTCCTAAAAATGAAAGCATGCCAAATACATGTGGCACATAGTTTCTTCGTATCCATAAAATGATTGAATAGATGAACAGACCACGAAAAACTCAGTTGAAATAAAAATTTTCATCATGTGGTTGAGAAAAATTATGCTTATAATGTTACTCAAGATATTGTATTGTTTGGAAAGACTAAAAAAGTTGTTATTTATCACATCATAAATTTCATTACTTTCAGTATGGATAACCGTACAGGTAACACATCTGGAGAGATTATAGTTCTACCGAAGGTCAATATCACGAGATAATAACAATAATAATTATCTTCTATTGCGGCAATCCACCTTCCGACGCCAAAAGCTACCACGCTCGATCCTCCACCGGAGCTTAGGTGGTTATTACGGCTAATAGCGTGAAAATGTGGGACGGTGGGATCCCAGAAGTGAACAACAAAACCAGGAAAACTATTCAGTGGGTGAAATTAGTTTATAACTTTAACAACCGGGTTTCATGAAGAGAATAATCCTGCCGTCCTAACCAACAAGAAGTTTTTTTACTAGTTTGATTTTGTATGGGGTTTTCGTATGAACCAACTGAAACGGAAATTATGTATTCCATCTGCAGTTTCCTGGGGTTTACTAACAAAATACCTCCTATCTGACCCTTCCTGAGCTGATCCTCCTAAGTGCACTGCGAACTTACAGTTTACAGTTACTTAGAACTTTTCTTCTTGACATTCAGATAGGGCGTTTTTCCTTGGTTTATTTTGCCATAAGCTGCTTGTGGTCGCTGATTTTCTTTCATAATCATTTTCAATGCCATTTCCCATCACCAATAAAACTGTGATTTAGGATCATAGGTTCAACAGGTTGGATAATTCGACTAATGTTTTCTTCTATGCAATATACATTTTGAGTACAAATTTGAATCAGTTTACTACGTTGAACTCATTTCACAAACCTTACTATATCAATTAAATGGGTCTGAGAAACAAGAACGACCTATCTTTCAGTTCATCCTAAGGTAAAACTTCCTATCTGTCAGCTCATCCTTTAAAACGTCTTATCTGTCAGCACATCCTTTACAACGTCCTATCAGTCAGTTCATCCTTTAAACTTCCTATCTGTCAGTTAAGGGGTTCTCAGTCGGTCGCCATTCGTTCCACGTTCCGGGTTAGTAGTTCCCTAAATTACAGGAGCTAAAACTTTAAAAGTTGTACCTAAATTTGAAATTTTCAAGGATATTCGAAATTCATTAGTGCAGCAGTCTAGAGAAATGAAAACTAACAGATCGCCGCTGGAATCATTAAAATCGAACAATAATTGCCGAAGAATATGCTGCAAATTATTGCACAAAGGTTTATTATTTTTCTATATAGATCACTCGTCTGCAAAGAATACGGCTTTGCCATTGTACCAGCCATTGTTACTACCTATCTACCACATTCCTACTTCACAATCGAGTTTATTTGGAAGAAATAAACGCTTCACACTCATTTCGAAAAGACAGGGATTATTATGAATTATTATTAATTACATCCTAATTATTAGGAAATTCGATTACTGGTTGCTAAGGACGCTGAACTGAGTACAACTCGAAGAACTGAACAACGATCGCATTTTGGTACCTTGAAACGTAAACCAACAAATTTTTAGGGGGGGGGGGGTTAAAACTTTTTTTCTTGCTCGATTCCAAAGGTTCATTATTGACAGTAATAAACCAAAATGAGTGTTCATGCAGCTACAATAATTTTTGAAGGAAATTATCGATTTGGATCGTAATTAAATTTATTTTAACGTAAATAGGATCTTATTGAATTTTTTTTATTTTTCAACCTAATATGAAGTAATTTGTAGTGAAGTGAGTGAATATTAGTTCCAAAATTAAGGGACTACTTTAATTTTCTTTCCCCCTGACGTCACCGCCGCATCGTCGTCGACTTCCGACGCCATTACCATCGTGTGCGCTCGCCACTACAACAACCTCTCTAGCCTTTTCCAAGTTTTGAATTCAATAATTTGACTGCAGGTCGCAGTATCCTGAGTCAAAATCAACGTAGTTTCCTGGTCTCAGCATCCAATGTACTTCGAAACATCCCGAAGACGGAAAAACTACAAGAGGGCGACTTTTCATCATCTGGAGGTTACTTCAACTCCTTCAAGTTCTGGACATAAGAGGATTGTCCCGGAGTCTTCGGCAGCGCCAAGCAAACCTTCAAAATATTCAGGTTGGATGTATCTATAGTACTAGTATGTAGTACGTACGTAACCAGTACATACTACCAATATTCGTTCATCCTCTCGGCGAACTCTCAGAATGGCGGAATTCCGGACGTCGTGGATCCCTCATCGCAGCATTTAATTTGGAATGTATACGAGTGATTTAGTTATTCTATGTATTTTGAATACTTATTAGGTATAGGGAAGCTTCGTATAGGTTTTTCTTTATTTTATAATATAACCACCAGTCAGTGTGAGCTCCGATAATTTTCTTTTTAATACAATTCTGGTGTGCGAAATTTGGTTGACTAATTTCACCTGTCACCCCTTTGCCCCAACAATGAGAAAAACCTAACTAACGGTTTTTCCCATTTTTCCTAAAACGGCTATTCCCATTTTTCTCTGGCAATTATCGTTCGATTTTGATGATTCCAGCGGCATACTTGACTGCTGCACTAATGAATTTAGGTACAAATTTCAAAGTTTGAGCCCCTGTAATTTAGGGAACTACTAATCCGGAACGAGGAACGAACTGCGAACGACTGAGACTTCCTATCTGGCAGCTCATCCTTATGTGAAACGTCCAATGTTTTTCAGGTCCTAGGGCTTTAAATGTTCTATTATGATCTTTGTACTAAGTGACAAAATTGGCGTTGCACGTATTGCTAACCTGCACCTATGTTTTTTGAGAGCTGCATTTGATCTAATCTACTTAAGTACCTAGTAATTTCAAAATATTTTACGTTGATGTGAGGCTCAATTTTTGGAAAAAAAAAGTTCATTGCCTTTAATGATAAGCAGCTTATTACAAAATTTTATCATCCAAAATAAATATTAAACGTGGAAAGTTGAAGTTTTATGGGAAATAAAATACGATCCTTAAGTTACATTGTATATTTGGATTAAGCGCAACGTATCCCATAAGAATATTAATTTTTTCTGAGCTAAGTAGTTCAAAAATGGCGAAAAATGCTTGAAAATGTTGTTCCTCAAATTCGTATAATAGGGGTAAAGACATGCTTTTAAAAAAATGAATAATCATCCTGTGACAAACGAAACTGAGAGACCTTCTTGTTTTTAGGTGTTTTAAGTCAGTCAAAAAGTGTGTTCTTTTATTATGTATTTTAAAGAAAATACGATCTTAATATTACATTAATTAGGTAATATTTGGAACAAGAGCAAATATTCCAATAATAACATTAAGTTTCATCTCATCAAAATTGTCGTTTTTTCAAAACTGTCGAAAAATTTGAAAATTTGTTTATTTGCTAATGCTGCACTAATTTTACGTTACCTTTGGCGGTACTGGAGGAGGAGGTCCTGATGAAGAACCGGAAACTTGAACGACGGGGAACGACGTGAGACATCTCCTTCCGTCGGTGTATGTGAACAGCTGAGGTCTTCTCAATTTGGACGCCATGACGACCAGGAAATAATCCAAAGAAGAAACAAACTACGCGAGACTTCAACTGGCAGAAAAAAAAAATCACCGATTTGTTCGAAATGAAACCGAAGAACTCGCTCGACGGAGTCTCGCGAACGTAGTGACGGGTCCGCTTGTTTCGGGCAGCCCCTTCCTCGCCCGAGGATTCCCCTCTTCTCGTCTTCCACCGATTCACCTTTGAAAAAAAGGGGCATTTCGAAGGTTTCTCGCTCGGATTTAATCCGGTCAAACGCAGGAGGTCGTGTGCCCTACGCAGACACACAGACGTGGCAGTGGAAGTCTGTGGTGAGCTACACGTGAATCCAATAAAGTTGGAGTATTTTTGAATCAGCTACGTTTAGAGAAATGCGTTGTTAGGGGGGTCTCAGCCGGTCGCCGTTCATTTTTCGTTCCAGGTTAGTATTTCCGTAATTTACAGGCGCTATACCTTTAAAAATTGTACCTAATTATGAAATTTTCTAGGATTTTCGAAGTTTATTAGTGCAGTGGTGTAGAGATTTTTTTAAAAATATTATTTATTGACTTCAAAAAACATTTTTTTACAGCCGAAATGTATACATAAGATCAATCAATCAATTTCATTGAAAGTGAATTAAATTGAACAATACAAGATAAATTACACTTTTCAACTAAAGTTAAACGGAAATGTTTTTGACATGGATATGTCTTAGTTCTGGGGGTCATTCCAAAATTTTCGACACACAAAACAATGCAACGTTTTTTTTCTGATGCTGTTGAACGCAGGAAGCTGAAAGTTGAGAGGCAGGGTCAATCGATACATACTTCTATACATCATCAAAGTTGATGATCACTGATCAGCTGAGTGAGCTCCAAGGCCATTTCCTCTCCTGTTGAACGCAGGAACCTGAAATTTGAGAGGGCGGGTCAATGGAGAATGCTGAAGGCGCCTGAGTGGTCACTGATCAGCTGAGTGAGCTCATAATTTAAATTGCCATCATAAGACATATCCATGTACAGATGTATCTGCATGCAGTGTAGATACTTAGTTTTGTTTCACTTTTTTTAAAGTGTAGCCATTCTATCAAGGTTACGGCAAATTTTTGTTTTTACGATTTGATAATAAATATTATTTGTTTTGTAACTGATGTATTACTTGATCCTTTCCATTTGTTGTAGAATAAAAAAATCATTAAATCAAACAGAGATTTTTTTCTTTTATAATGTCATATAGAAGTACACAAATTCCTGAATTGTTGGCGGCCAGGATGGTGTTGAGGTTGAAATGTGCAATGATCATCTGATGAATTTTGTGGAGGGATGTATGACGGGCCGCTTGGTGGGTATGGATAGGTGAGGTGTTCTTCCTTCCAGCATCCCAACATCTTCGCCGTCAGCAACGGTTTGAGTTCCGCATCGGAATAGGTATGAGATGGCTCAGGTTCAGGCTGCATGGCGGCTCGTTTTGCCCTGGCGTTGGCTACATAATAATAATAATAATACCTACTACAACTACTACTACTACTACTACTACTACTAATAATAATAATAATAATAATAATAATAATAATAATAATAATAATAATAATAATAATAATAATAATAATAATAATAATCTTTATTGGGAATCCTTTTCAGGCAAGAATGCGTCGTACAGTACACAATAATAATTTCATAATAGTTCCGAATTGTCGCATAATAACGCTTAAAATAATTTTATTACAGCTATATCACAGGAAGAAAACAAAGAAAAACAACAATAATCGCATAATAACACTTAATAATAATAATTTAAATACAGTCATATCACAGGAAGAAAACAAAGTAAACATCAATTCATCACAGGAGGAGCACCCAAGCATTCAGTTTCCCTTATATTTATGGGAACAACAGTTATATCACAGAAAACATCAATTTATCACAGAAGGAGCACCCAAGCATTGTATTCCACTACAAAGACTTAGCGAGCACGAGTACTTTTATTAATTTTCCTCGGCTGCCTGTGAAAATAAATACCTACCTATCTAATATTACGCAAAAGACAACTACATTTGAATTACACTCAATTCATTACACATTTTTATTTCTTCATATTACTTAAGTCACTAGTATAATACTCTTCCAGGTTGTAATAAGGTGTTTCTGTCAAGAGGGACTTAAGTGTGTTCTCAAACATCTTGTAAGAAAGTTCACGAACTTCGAGTGGCAGCTTGTTGAATATGTTGATGGATGTGTATTTATATTGTCTTTGAGTAATAGCGAGTCTGCAGAGTGGTACTTATAGTTATATATTTTCTTCTTCTTGTTGATGCGAATGAGTGCTTTCTCGGGTTGGCATTGAACTTCTTTGTATATAGTAGCATGAAGCAAAGATGTAGTGACTTACAGTTGTCATTATTTACTATTATATTATTATTATTAATATACCCAATAATACCTTCATGAGCATTAATCATGCAAAGAACGACCTTTTTCCCTCCAGTTTTCACTTTGTTGATATTTTGGGCGATGCTTGATTCTATCTGAGTGAGACGTGATGAGACTTTAATGGACGTAATTTTAGTGAGGGCACTTTTTGAGCTGGTTAATATTAGAATTGTACTGTGGCGGAGGTGGAAATCGTTGGCATACTGGAGTGTTTGGAGAATGGCATAGCAATCAGCGGTGTGGGTTGAAGCTCTATTCCAAAGACTGAATTCTCGAATTTCATCGTTGGTGGCATCATAAAAGGCGCAGCGAGTTTGGCCATTATGGTGGGAGCGTGTTTGTAGAGGATCAAGCTGTGAGGCCATCTAGATGCTAACAGGTCGTGGAAATGTTGCGAATTTGAGCTTAAATTGGTGTAGTAGGAAATCGGGAAGTAAACTGGGTTGAATTGCTTTTTGTAGAAGGAGAAAGGTATGTTGTACACATAGGGAGTGCTAGAAGTTGCTATCCACTGGAGGTTATTACTAAGGTCAGTGAAACTCTCGCAAATCATCGGAGATGGTTTCTTCATCCAGAACCGATCCGTGAGAATTTAAAAACTAAAAGATTGCCGCTGGAATCATCAAAATAAAACAATAATTGCCAGACAAAATTATAATAAATTATTGTTCAATTTTGATGATTCCAGCGGCAATATTTAGTTTTTCAATTCTCTGGACTGCTGCACTAATGAACTTCGAAAATCCTTGGAAATTAATATTTAGAGCTTGTAATTTTCGGAAATACTAATCCGGAACGAGGAACGAACAGAGTCCTACTGAAACCCCCATGAAAATTGAAGTAGTTGAAATTACTTCAAAATTAGCAAAAAGCATTATTTAATCATTTATTCTGCTTTAATTCACAGCCAGTATCGAAAACTCGGCAATGTACTCGTTGCGTACGTAGAAACTCATTTCGATTAAATTTTGAAATTTCCATTAGATTTTCGAATACTAATTTCAATTTAAATTACTTTTAACATTTTGCTTCCGAGTCTACCAAGTTAGCAAACCCAGGGGCTGCCCTATTCTTGTTGAAATTAATTCTCAAGCTATACCGTATGCAATTACCTAAATTCTTGGGTATGACCTTGGATACCAAACTGGGATGGTAAGTACATGGGAAGAAGAAAAAAGAAGAAATCAGCATTTAGAAAAATGTACTAGCAATTGGGAAAAAACTCTCAACACCCTGCGCACTATAAAGTACTAACTCTACGAGCAAGTGATAAAGCTAGTATGGGTCTACGGGTGTCCCATATGGGGATGTACCAAAAGGAGCAACGTGAAAATCATTCAAACGGTGCAGAACGAAATACTCAGGAGCCTAGTCAATACCTCCTGGTACATCCGAACAAATGACCGCTACCGCGACCTCAAAGTCGAGATGGTGAATGAGGTCACAGAAAGAAGAGCTGTGGACCACGAAACTCGGCTCCACAAACATCCAAACGTCGAAGTGTTAAATCTACTGGACAACAGAAGAGACGTACGACGATTGGAGAGGACCAAGCCCTTGGACCTTGTCATCAACCACTAGAAGAGAAGTGTGTAGTGTGGTGTGGAAGTGGAAGAACCACAGAACTGCGTTTAATACTTAAGTATTAAAGAAAAATTACTAGATGTACTGTATACAGTTGTAATAATAAACAGATTATTTTGTTTAGTCCAAAGGATTGAAATCTGATTCAAATATTTTGTAACTAAACCAATTGGACCAGGTCTCCACCAATCTTTCAGATCATGCAAAATTCACATTAGTGCCAAAATGTACACAATAACAAACAAAACGCTACAAATTATTACACAAAGGTTTATTATTTTTCTGTAAAGATCACTCGCCTGCAAAGAACACCGCTTTGCCATTGTCACTACCTACCATATTTAAGCTTTAAGCTATTTAAGCTTCACAATCAAGTTTATTTGGAAGACTTAAACGCTTCACACTCAATGCGAAGAAATAGAGAGTTGCCTTCAATAGGAAATTTGATTACTGGTTGCTAAGGACGCAAAACTGAGTACATCTCAAAGAAACGAACAACGATCGCATTTTGGTCAGCTGAAATTTCAACGGAGATTTGGCCTCTTCTACGATTCACACTCGAGTTTTTGATTTATCGTAATACCAACGCTTAACTTTTTATAGGGAGCGAACGGTTGGTCCTTCAGAGCTTTTGGGTAGTCTCATTTGATTCTGAAAATTCAATACTATTTTAAATTGAAGAAAAACAATACCTTAATATCTAACTTTTTTGAAAGTTGTTTTGTTTTGAAAGTAATTTAACCCCTAAAAAGCCTTTGGTGGAAATTACAGTCCATATTAGTCTAAACGAAACAGGTCATAATTTCTGATTGTGGAACAACTCCAGAAATACAATATTAATTTCAAATTTATTTACTGTCTCATTAGGTTTAGTAAACCGAGTAAAATTAATTAGGTGGCATGAATAGGGAAAACGTTGACCTCGAAAGGTGAAATAACAGTGCTGAACGTAGGAAAAGTTTGTTGAGTAGCGATGAGTCAGTTTGAGTTCGTTGCCAAACGTTTCTCATCATTTGGACATTATCACCCAAGAAAAAACATTACGCAATTTACAAAGCATTCTATCACAATTTGTTACAATGATTTCATGTTTGCGAATGCTCAAATGCACCAAATTCTATTTTAAAAGAGTTTTTTCGTTGGGTTAAATCGATCAAGCTGCTATGTATTCATAATTTTGAAGACGTGAGCTCAAATTGGCTTTAGCGTCGTTCTGGAACCGGTCTACATAATGGTATTAGGTGAAGGCCTCTGAACGTTCTCTCCCACAACACTTGATTTACTTTTAACGTCGTATGATAAGGTCAGAGACCCAGTGACCCACAATCCAAAATTGATAGTTTCGCTCTAGAAAGTGATGACTTCTTGTATTAGAAAGGTGTGGGTGTGTAACGAAGAATCTGTTTTTATTGAAGTGAACTTCATACGAATAAAATCACTCGCGATGAGATTGTAGAAAACCATTTTAATAAAAACGGAGTTGAGTAGAACGTTGTCTATTTCCACGAAAATAATTAGTTACAAGTTAAATCGATTTCTATGGTTAGGTCATCATCAGTTACAAACAATAACTTAATCAAATATCAAACAAATAATTGCACTTGGCATCTTTCAACTTCCAAACTTTTAGTTCGTCTTTGAACCTGACATCAGTCTCAGCATCCGTTTCGCCAGCACGTGGAGTCCTCTGAGGTTTAGGTTGTTCACCAGAAATGAAGTCAGCATATTCGTTTGCTTCCAGGATTATTTGCATCTGGAACTTCCAGGATGCCCAATCGCTGATTCCTTCAAGACGATTTATTTTCGTCCTGCTGTCTTCTGCTTCCATCTCTGTTTATTTCCCCTGGTGTTCTTACTCTTTCTATGTGTCTGGTCCCGTAACCACTTAAGGATGTAACAGAGCACTTCAGTGGAACGTTAAGAAGCCTATTAAACACGTACAACAAAATTATTGTTGTTAGTAGGTACTGTTTGAGAAACATCATAATTCACTTTGATAAATTTAAATGCTTGCATACGAGTCTGCAACACATTGGGACATTTTCGTGTCAACCACTACACAACAAGTTTGTTGACAACACTACCTACGCATCAAAGTTTTCGTGACGATTTTTCAGTTCATGTGCCAAAGCAAAGACATGAAAATGTCAATAACTTATTGTATGTAACTGATGATGACCTAACTGTAGAAATCTATGTAACTTGTAACTCATTGTTTTCGTGGAAATAGACAATGTTCTTCTCAACTCCGTTTTTATTGGAGTGAACTTCCTTGCTATATCTATTACATTTTTAGGAGTTAGATAATTCAACGGAATTGTCTTCTGGTACCTCGGGGTGCATCTTGATGAACGTCTAACGTTTAACCAGCACATAGGCGAACTCGTCCGTAGGGTTCGATGGCGCACAAAACTCCTGAACCTCCCCTACTGGGACCTCAATCACCTCCCTAGCTCGTCTGCAAGAGATTAATCTATTTCACTTTAATCCGGCCAATTTATCAGTATCGGTGTAGTGTCTGGGGATCTGCTTCCAATGAGGAATTTCACCGAATTCTGTTTGCATTTTTCCTGAATACTTAATGGTGTGGGATAAATGAAAATCGGGTTGATTTCGGAAAATAAGTCTCCTGTTATTTTTGGGAGACAATCAAAATTTATGATTTCAAAAAATAACCGGGAAAACGGACCTCTTCAACGTGAAGCGGGAACGCTCGCTCATTGGCTGTTTGGATCGCCATTTCCTCCCATTGTTGCCCGATTGAACGACGAAATCGTGTTATCTAAGAGGAAAGTTATCAAACAAAAACAGGTGAAACCTAATTTTCCCCATCTTACTTTTTCTATTTTTTCTTCAGTTTTTCGATTTCGATCTTTACTGGTTTTGTGAAATGTTGCCTTCGAGGACTATACGAAGTGAGATTTCACGATCTCAGCGCTTCAAGCGGCCGTACATGAACTATTCCGGGTTGACGTCCTCCTCCCAGTTTTTTAAACGTTCATATTTTCTACACTGTCTTGTTTATTTGGGTTTTTTCGAGGTGCTGAATCCGATTTTGGGGTCAAAAATAGGGAATTCCGACATGGTGAAATTCCTCATTCACAAGTCAAACGTATTCAAGCCCAGCAGAACAAGATTTTACAGAAAATAACAAACGCCCCGTGGTACGTCCGAAACTCGGTTATTCACAGGGATCTAGAAATTCCTGAAGTTCGAGAAGTAATTGAGGTATCCTATTCTCGAATCCGCGCAGTTTTCGATTCCCATCACAAACCTATTTTCGAACGATTTACTGAGCGCATCACAAACGCAGGCGATCCAGGGCGCCTCAAGAGGAAAAGACCTGCAAACCTGCTACAACTGCAGTCCACCCTTCAAACAAAACTGTAAAAAAAAAATAAAAAGCCTATTACCAACTAGTAATTAACTTAATTTATTTATTGTAAATTATTATAATTTACACATTTATGAGGACTGTCGCAGAACAGCAAACTCTTCAGGTGTCATTGTCATTACGTAATACATTATTACTATTGTTAAAATAACTATAAAGTATTGCAAATACTGTAAGTTTAAGAAAAAGGAACTGTCTTCAACGTTTTTTAAGGAGCTTACTGACCAAATGTTAGCGGAAAACATTGTAATTAACATAATATTGTTGATAACAAAAAATTTTAGTAACAAAAAAATGATCTAAAAAAATTGTTACAAACATTGGTGGTAACAATGTCGTCAACCTTTTTGTTGTCAACAATTCTTCCGTCTGTTTTTTTGGGTCGTTTTTTTTAAATGACTTTTTTATTGGCATCAGTTTCACACCTTACCCAGCGTAAACTTAAATAAGGTTCTACATTAAAACCTTGAATCAATGACTTCAAATCGTACGTCGAATGTCAGTAATAAACTTAAAAATACTCGTATTTACTTCAAAATTTTTGAAAATCGACAAAACATTTAAATTGAATGGACTGTTCACCAGTTCAGTGACAGAATTGAACAATATTGATCTTTCAGCATATTCTGGGCAAACGAATGTAATGTGTTCCAAATCCTCAAAACCACCACAATGTTCACATTCACTCTGGAATATTTGGCGATAAGCTCTGCATAATCCACGTCCGCTTCGAAATCTTGAAAGGGTGGAAAAGAAACTTTTTCTTTTCCTATAGTTTTCCGATACTACGGTGATCTTGGTACGGCCGGGAAGAGGGTTCGTAGACGGAAATACGTCGTGATACTGCTGCCAATTCTTCATCATTATTCCTCTGAACGTGACGTTAAAATCTGTTTGCGGCGGGGATACTGTGGTAGAGTTACCGAACTGTGCTCAATTTTGGTTAATTATTTTCAATAATGAACCTTTGGAAGAAAATTATTTTTTAACCCCACCCCTCCCTCCAAATTTGTTGGTTTACGTTTCAAGGTAAGTAAAATCCAAAAATCGAATAAAAATGTGGCCGTTGAAAAGTTAGTATTGACCGATTTTGATGAAATTTGGTATATGGGCTCCATTTGGGGTCAAGTTGTGCCCCAAAGATTATGGTTGATGTAGGTCACTTCTAAGGGTTGAAATTTTGTAAACACCCTAACTCGAATTATTTTGACATAAAAGTATTGTTTTTCCATCAATTGAAGATATTATTGAATTTTTAGAATTTTAGAGACCACACGGAGCCTTGTAGGACAAACCGTAAAATACAAACGATAAATCAGAAACACGAGTCTTCAAAATTTCAAAATTCAAATTCAAAATCTCCGTTCAAATTTTGGCTGAACGAAATGCGATCGATGTTTTTCTTCAAGTTGGTTGGTGGTGACAATAGCACAGCCGTGTTCACTGCAGACGAGAGATCTATATAGAAAAATAATGAACCTTTGTGTAATAATTTGCAGCGTTTATGCTAGGCGATCGGCGGTTTCGTTGCCTGCAACACCGACTTGTGCCTTTGGGTCTAGTTTTCTAACAATGTAACCGACATGTTGTTAACATTCTAAGTAATAACGTTTGGGTGAGCTCCAGTTCCCGAGTGACTATGGTAGATTTAGCTACTGCTGGCGTTTGCGTTGAGGTTTTGTGCTCGTCAGCTAGACGACGCAAGTGAATTGGGGGTTGGGCCATACTTGGCGAAGAAAGAAAGCGGCCAGGACATTCTCGAGGATGTCCGAAAAGATGAAACGATAATGAATTTGAACAAGATGAAGCTGGACAGTTTTAAAGGGTCCTCCAGAACGAATCAGTACAACAGTCTGAATCACAGTTTCTCTACTCCCCCACCAATAGGCTCAACATCTTGTGAAACGCAATGTTAAGAAATCCCAGTTTGTTATCGCTCTTCGATAACTGAACTCCATGTTGATCACAATGTAGCTAACAATGTTGATGGAGAAATAACTTTGTAACCGAAAGTGTTGCCAACAATGTTTTTGGTATTTTAACACAGAATGTGTTTTTGCGATGACCTACCGAAAAAAAATCGTCACGAAAAAGCGACAGAAAAAACCGTTACGCGCCTTTTATAATGATTTTCACGTGCAACCAAGCCGTTGGTAAGGAAATAGAACTCCCGCAGTGTTCATTGCACAGAAATTGTTCATCATTCGTTGGAAAGCTCTCAATTTATATAGGGTATTTTTCTTGTAGTTACATATTTATTTATATAACATTTATAGGGTTTTAGACCAAATTAAATGTCTAACAATTATTTATTTTATTATTGCCAAAGACTCCACATTTATTATTGTTGTTTTTTATTTAACGGATGACTAGCATCGCAAAAACACATTCTGTGTTCCTATGATTTCATACAGAGTATGGAAAAATAAATAAACCGGGGGGTGCAGGGGGGCGGAGCCCCCCGCCGAGGCGCAAAGCGCCGAGTTTTTAAGGAGGAACTGTTATCAACATTTTACGTGCGCCGTAACAATGTTATTGACAATTCCACTCGCCCGATGTAGACAATATTATTGTCAACAATGTTGCGTCCGGTGTAAAAGATAACTTACTGAAAAATGTTTTCAACAATGTTATCGTCCTGTCTGTAACAACCTTCAAAAAACTTGGTACCTAAAGTTGGCTACAAAAAATATGGTTTTGGGTATCTTACGAAGTTGTAATTGGTCTTACGACATTGTCATGCCCAAATTTAAGCTAAAAGTTCCCTTTCAACCAAGAGGACGTCAGCACCTCTAATATATTTTTAACTGGAGATTATTTCTTCCCAAAACCCCGACTCATCGAGCCTTTATTTACCTCCACGTGATGTAGAACTCCAGAATCCTTAGAATTGCAGATGAAACCACTCACGTTCTCGAAGCCAAATGTAAACAGCAGAACAGTTTACCAAACGAGATTACAAGACGCATTTGTCCGCGTGATTTAGCCACGTGTGGTACAATGGGTTAACAGCCCGTTAGTCAAGGTCACCAGCGTCGGACACAAACGTGTTTGTGTTTTTATTCAGTACATAATAACATATTGCTCTTGTAACAGGACTGTAGTGGCTACTCGATAGCTAATTAAATAACATCCCCAGCCACGAACAAACAGATCAGGGTGTCCAGCGATTCCCCGGAAAAAAAAAATCCTGGAGTTTTCCAGAGTCCATTTTTGACTTTTTCCAGGGCACTAAATAAATTGAAATATAATTCAATGTGACCATAATTTCTCAAAATTCGAGTTTTTAGGGACATTTTGAAATGGAAAGGATGAGAAATATAGTAGCTCATCGAAATAGTGAAATGAATATAATAAATCAGAGGGTGATTATTTTCATCTTAACCCGATTCGCCATGGATATTTCACGGAATCGAATAATAACTTCAAATAATTTTGCCCATTACAAGGATTTCATGATAGACTCAACAGGGACTTCGATTCCTGGATAAAGTCAAGAATTAACGTAAAAATCATCGAAGCTTGTTGGTTAACTCGAGAGAAACGACCACTTCAAAGACTTGTTTTCATCTTCGATTGCTTGAAAAACTCGATAATGAACGTCAAAATTATCGAAACTTGTTGGTGACAATGGCAAAGCTCTGTTCTTTGCAGGCAAGTGATCTTTACAGAAAAAGTCTGCTAAGTGGGTGTGGCACATAGCTTCCTCGTATCCATAACTCCATTGTATAGAAGATCCGATGCATCTCTGTTGACCTCAAAACATTCATCTCCAAGTACTTAGCGCAACCCTCATAGGGACTCAACACATCAACGAGCACAATCTCTGGTTGTTGTTGGTCTATCAGTCCGGGGGTGATGATTGTTGTAGGAGACCATCGACACGCCAATCCACACTTTCCCTGAAAATTTCATCGAAATTAGACGAGAATTGTAGAAGTTATAGCTGTAGCAAGGATTCCACGTTTGCGCATGCGCACCGGCTACTATCGGTCTGGGTGTGATGATTTTTACAACCCGCACGATCCCTGAAAATGTCATCAAAATCGGTTGAGAATTGTATAAGTTATGGCTGTGACAAAGATTTCATGACAGACAGGCAGACAGAATTGAAACCAAAATTGTTCAGAAAGGTCTAAAACGAAAAACACGAGTGGAAATTTTTATTTTGGAGAAACATTTTTTGTTAACCTTGAAAAGTGAAAACAAAGCTTCCGCTACCTTGGTAGACTCGGCAGCAAAAATGAACCTTTGTGTAATAATTTTCAGGGTTTTTTAAAGTCAGAAATTCGCTGTCAGTTACGCTTGCACCCACAGGCATAAATATTACATAGAATATGGAGTTATTTTCTCAATTGACAATAATAATAACTACACGCAACCGAATTACGCAGAGTGTGACACCCAGCAAATTCAATTTTCTACTACGCCGAACCGTTCCCGAGGCTAATTCCACTCCACAACTCTCATTTACTCAAATAAATTAAGCACTAGATTAATACGTCGCTTCTAGCCGTCAACCCGCAGGATTTCGTTTAAAGAGCATGATTGAGTTTACTGGGCTTAGCTTTATCTTCCACCGTTTTAAGAATCCTTCAGATTTAGGTCGCGCGCTTTCGAGATTGAGCAGTTTCTGCTCCCATCGACGAACCGCGTTACATTCAACATCCCACGAATTCTTGGGAACAGGTTCACATTTCCATGAGAACATTTCAAATAAGTGCTCGACTTTATAAATAACGTTTTTTCTTATTCAAGTGACGGAATCATTTGGTTCTCAAGCCTTTTGGTTCAAGAGTGTCCTTTTGTGCTCTTTCGTACAGCTCCCTCCTACTGTAAAGGGTTTTTTGGTCCCCTGAGTAGATTCTAGCTCCTGATATCTGCGAAACATGAATAAAAGATCCGAGTGGGCGTTTCAAGAGGGAAAACATTCAAAACGTCGTAATAATGTCTGCCATGATGGTACATCTCACAAAAATGACACGGACACAATTTGTTCTGAATTAATTGGTGGAAAATTTTTTTAACAAGAGAGAAAGAAAAAACACTTTATTGAACATTGTAGAAGGACAAGGACTCCAGTAGTTGTCGAAACGTAATGGATTTGCCGAAAGTTCAAATTCAGTTGCCAAAAGTTCAAATTGGTATGCCAAAAGTTTGCCAAAAATTCAAATTGATTTTTTACAGTATTACTAAAAACAGGATGCAAATTATTACACAAAGGTTTATTTCTTTTCTATACAGGGTGTCTACAAAACAGGTGTCATTCCTTCAAGGGGTCGATTCTACAACTAATTTTCAACAAAAAATGTCTTATTGAAATTTTTTGTTAGAGGCTTCTTTTACGAATTGATATTATTTTTTTAATAGCTAAGAGACACTTTTTGTTGCAAATTAGTTGTAGAATCGACCCCTTGAAGGAATGAGACTTGTTTTGTAGACGACTCGTATAGAACACTGGTCTGCAAAGAACATTGTCACTTTTTCCTAACCGTGGAAGTACCTGCAATATTTTGAAGAAATATACTCTTCACACTGAATTCGAAAAACTAAAGAGTTGTGGGTGCCTTCGTTAGGAATTTGATTACTGATCGTAAGGACACAAAACTGAGTGCAACTCGAAGGAACAAACAACGATCGCATTTTGGTCAACTAAAATTTGAAAGATGCGATTCACAATAGTGTTTCTGATTCATCGCAAGTTTAACCTTAAGTTTCATAGGGAGTGAACGGTTGGTCCTACAGAGCTCCGGGTGGTCTCATTTGATTCTAAAAAGCCAATACTATCTTAAATTGATGAAAAAACACTACCTTTACATCGAAAGTTTTTGAGCTTTTGAGTTTTTGAGTTTTGAAAATTCCAGCCCTTATTTTTTACCCCTTAGAAGTAACTGTGCCGCCATGGTGGGTGGGTCTGGGTACGGCCAGAGTGCCCATTACATGTTTATATTTTATTTTTTGGTCTATTGTCGCATAACCTACCTGTCTGTATAAGATGAACGAATTAAGAGTATTATTATCCAACGCCAACCCGCACAATCCCAGAAAATGTCATCGAAATCGAGCAATAACTTCACACAGTTTTACATTTCAAGGATTTGCTGACTCATCTTGGAAGGATTTGCTTCATGACAGAAAAACACGAAACCAAAATTGCTCTGGAAGGTTTGAAACTTAAAACGCGAGTATAAATGTTGGTTTTTGAAAACTTTTTCTAACATTGAAAAGTAAAAAGAATGCTTCCGCTACCTTGGTAGTCTCGGAAGCAACAAGATCTGCGATTTTCAAGTTCAGCCAACCTGACGTCACTAGCCAAGCTTTTACCGATGAAGAGTTCTAGTTAAGGTAGATGAAGACGCAGGTAATTCCGGTAGGAAGGTTTATTGTAGACTGACTGACAAGGGTGACTCTACCTCTATTTATACAAGGTAAGAACCAATAGAAATGCTCGTTATTATAGCCAATCAGAGAAGGGCTGGAAGAGCTAGGAACTAGTGACAAGGATCTGCTACCTAGTAGAACTGATTCCTAGTTACATCACTAGTTCGGTGATAAGATGCACCAAAACGACGAAGAAATTGACTGACTCTATCTCACCCCAGTGATATTGATTGAGGTAATTATTAACGTTTACTACTACAACAGTAATGAGCAATGATAAAAGCTGTGATCATTGCAAATGGGTAATCTTTAAAGAATATAATTAACCGTTGTGTGTTAACTTGCAGCGTTTTTCGCCTCATTGTACCAGCTGCATCTCAGTGAATCGTATGCACTCTATCTCCCCGGAGGTATCTCTCTTTCATTTCAGCACTAATCGGACGCAGAAAGCGTTCAACTTAGATCCGTGGCCGCCATTTTTGTACAGGAATTCGCTAAAAGCGGGAACCATCTCCACTGACTCGGAAGAGAAGGCTGTGTGGAACAGCTGTCGATAGGATTTCTAACGGGAACCGTTGAAGTACGAGGTCCAGACGCTAACTGTTCGTTACCCGCACGTTCGCGGTCCGCAGCGAATCGGCGGTGTGTGACCTACATCTTATTATCGACACCCCCTCGACTACAAGGCTGAGGGCACCTCCACGACGTCGATGCGGTGATAGGTGAAGGATACGTCATTCGCACTGGGTAGAAAGTCATTGCCGTTCGTGGTGGTCTGATCTAAATGGAAACCTACGCTCTTATTTGTTCCATTACCATAATGGAGAATTTCCAAATCCTATGAAGGATTTTCATACCTCAACGTGAGTTTGAAGAAAAATGAAGAGACACAATCCCAGACAATTTCATCGAAATCCGAAAATAACTTCATATAGTTATGCCCGTTACAAGGATTTCATGTCAAACACACAGACATACAGGCACGGAACCAAAATTGTTAAGGAAGGCCTGAAACGTAAAACGTGAGTAGAAATTTTGATTTTGGAAAAAAATATTTTTTTCAACATTGAAAAGTGAAAACAAAGCTTCCGCTACCTTTGGTAGACTCGGAAGCAAAAGGTCTACCAAGTTAAATGCACAGCACAGCTTCCTCACATGAACTATGATAAATTGTGGTTTAAAAAAACTACAGTTCAACAGTCAAATCATTTAATAATGATTCATTTTACGCCAGTTTTTTACACCAAAAAACTACGGACGGTAAACCTACGGTTCCAACAAAATTTAATTAATTATTCAATTAAATATTTAATATTTTTGAAACTAAGTATTGCAAATAATCACGAATTATCGTGTTTATCGCACCTTTGCGACTGATTGTCACGTCACGACACAAGAAAGCTTTACCATGTTCATTTAACAAAAATACTATGTGAAAATTTAATGGGTAAAGCTTTCTTGTGTTGTGACGTGACAATCGGTCGCAAAGGTGCGATAAACACGATAATTCGCAGTACTTAGTTTCAAAAATTTTAAATATTTAATTGATTAATTAATTTTATTGGTGCAATAATTCACCGTGACGTAACGGTCATAAGTGACGGTCGAAAAAATAACGCAAACCTCGTGTTTATTATTATTGAATTATAAAATTCAATGATAAATTTCCTGAAAGTTGATTTACATGATCGCTTCTGCCTTCCTGAGTCGACAAACAGCAACACGATTGTAGAGTTTTACGCGGTTATGTTGACGATCATTCACCTCATCATATTCACCTTGGTTTCTACTGATCGGCTCATGATGAAGTCAATGTCAATCTATTCTAGGGCCGTAGATGCTCTCCAAATATCGAGAATAGGTTGTTATAAATTGATAGTAAATTTTATGCACAAAAATCGTGCAAAAAAATCATCATTTTGCTGTTTGTCAAAACTCAGAGGGGCCATTTCGAGGCTATCCCCGATCAAATTTTTTAATTTATTCGAAATTGGACAATTATATTAAGTGCATATGCCCAGGACAAGGATTGACCACGAACAGACATTCACGAAGACTCAAAGGTTCAGCTTTGAAAAGCAAAATGCGAGGAACATTTTCATTTTGGAGGATCCATTTTGTTGTTAACTTGCTGCAGAAATACACGTAAGATTCATTGCACCTTCATCTCAGTTTAGCTATAAGAATTTAGTTATAATATTATAATAATATTAGCCATTTGAAGCTTGGACACCACCAAGAAACCATCCTCTTGAGAATTTGTATCTCGTTTAGTACGCCTTCGGAGAAGACACTTTCGTTATAGATTCAGGTGAGCATTCAAATCCATTATTCTAACATGGAATTATTCCATCAAGATCATTTTTATGATTGTAATTTTTCTGTTATTTTGTAAATACAGTATAAAGAAACGCTGCAAATTATTACACGATGGTTTATTATTTTTTATTTTTCTATACAGATCACTCGTCTGCAAAGCCACCAACCATCCAACATGAAGAAAAACATCGATCGCATTTCGGTCAGCTAAAATTTGACCGGTGATTAGGCCTCTTTTGCGATTCACACTCGTGTTTCTGATTTATCGTACGTCCAAAACTCTAACTCTCGTAGTGAGCGAACGGTTTGTCCTACAGAGTTCCGGGTGGTCTCAAAATTTTTTTTAAATTCTATAGAATCTTAAATTGAAGGAAAAACCATACCTTTATATAGAAATTTTTTGAGTTAGGGCGTTTTCAAAATTTCAAAATTGATTTTGGAACCCTTAGAAGTGACCTACATCAACCAAAATCTTCGGGGCACAACTAGACCCCAAATGGAGCCTACATACCAAATTTCATCAAAATCGGTCAATGCTAAGTGGCAAAAGTGCCGCGGACGGCGGACAGACGGCCAAATTTTTATTCGTTTTTTGGATTCTACGTACTTTGAAACGTAAACCATCAAATTTTGAGGGGGTGTTAAAAAAATTTTTTTTTTCTTGGTAGATTCCAAAGGGTCATTATTGAAAATAATAAACCAATAAGGAAACTGCAAGAAAAGAAGTCTTGATTTGTTGAGATAGATGAAAAAGGAGACCTATATTACATGCATAGCATCATGAAAATCGAAATATAATTTAAAAACTATCTGTAATAAAGAAATAAGAAATAAACTGTATGTTTTTCAAAATGTTCAAAACTATACTCGATAAGCTAAATAGATGGACAATGTACCTACCGATTTTTTTGTCGGTTTTGGGGGTAGCTAGAAAAATATTTAATTCAAAATGGTATTCGTGAAGTGGGAAAGTTCGTATTACTGTCAAACGACTTTCAAATCCTTGCACCAACAAAACTATATGAAGGTACAAAAAGATTGGGGATTGGGATGGTCCCTTATTCCATTTCACATTGCGCAGACGTGAAATCCTCATAACAAGCATAACTTCACACAATGTTCCTCCTGACTTCAACGAAAATATCAGTGATTCCATAGGTAGGACTTGAATGCTTCTTCATGGATTTCATTATAATGGGGTTATTGGTAAGGTTTACACCCAACTTTAAATATCAGGGATTGCATAACAAGACTTGAATGGTTCCTCTTGAATTTCAATATAATGGAGTTATTGGTAAGGTTTACATTCCAATTTAGATATAAGGGATTCCAAAATAAGACTTGAATGGTTCCTCACGAATTTCATTATAATGGGGTTATTGGTAAGGTTTCCATCCCAATTTAAATATCAGGGATTGCATAACAAGACTTGAATGGTTCCTCATGAATTTCATTGTAATGGGGTTATTGGTAATGTTTCCATCCCATTTTAAATATCAGGCATTGCATGATAAGACTTGAATGGTTCCTCATGAATTTCATTATAATGGGGTTATTGGTAAGGTTTCCATCCCATTTTAAATATCAGGTATTGCATGATAAGACTTGAATGGTTCCTCTCGAATTTCATTATAATGGGGTTATTGGAAAGGTTTCCATCCCATTTTAAATATCAGGTATTGCATGATAAGACTTGAATGGTTCCTCATGAATTACATTATAATGGTTATTGGTAAGGTTTCCACCAAACTTTAAATACCAGGGATTGCATAACAAGTCTTGAATGGTTCCTCTCGAATTTCATTATAATGGGGTTATTGGAAAGGTTTCCATCCCATTTTAAATATCAGGCATTGCATGATAAGACTTGAATGGTTCCTCATGAATTACATTATAATGGTTATTGGTAAGGTTTCCACCAAACTTTAAATACCAGGGATTGCATAACAAGTCTTGAATGGTTCCTCTCGAATTTCATTATAATGGGGTTATTGGTAAGGTTTCCATCCCATTTTAAATATCAGGCATTGCATGATAAGACTTGAATGGTTCCTCATGAATTACATTATAATGGTTATTGGTAAGGTTTCCACCAAACTTTAAATACCAGGGATTGCATAACAAGTCTTGAATGGTTCCTCTCGAATTTCATTATAATGGGGTTATTGGAAAGGTTTCCATCCCATTTTAAATATCAGGCATTGCATGATAAGACTTGAATGGTTCCTCATGAATTTCATTATAATGGGGTTATTGGTAAGGTTTCCATCCCATTTTAAATATCAGGTATTGCATGATAAGACTTGAATGGTTCCTCTCGAATTTCATTATAATGGGGTTATTGGAAAGGTTTCCATCCCATTTTAAATATCAGGTATTGCATGATAAGACTTGAATGGTTCCTCTCGAATTTCATTATAATGGGGTTATTGGAAAGGTTTCCATCCCATTTTAAATATCAGGTATTGCATAATAAGACTTGAATGGTTTCTCATGAATTTCATTATAATGGGGTTATTGGTAAGGTAGGTTTCCACCAAACTTTAAATACCAGGGATTGCATAACAAGTCTTGAATGGTTCCTCTCGAATTTCATTATAATGGGGTTATTGGAAAGGTTTCCATCCCATTTTAAATATCAGGCATTGCATGATAAGACTTGAATGGTTCCTCATGAATTTCATTATAATGGGGTTATTGGTAAGGTTTCCATCCCATTTTAAATATCAGGTATTGCATGATAAGACTTGAATGGTTCCTCTCGAATTTCATTATAATGGGGTTATTGGAAAGGTTTCCATCCCATTTTAAATATCAGGTATTGCATGATAAGACTTGAATGGTTCCTCTCGAATTTCATAATAACGGGGTTATTGGAAAGGTTTCCATCCCATTTTAAATATCAGGCATTGCATGATAAGACTTGAATGGTTCCTCATGAATTTCATTATAATGGGGTTATTGGTAAGGTTTCCACCAAACTTTAAATACCAGGGATTGCATAACAAGTCTTGAATGGTTCCTCTCGAATTTCATTATAATGGGGTTATTGGAAAGGTTTCCATCCCATTTTAAATATCAGGCATTGCATGATAAGACTTGAATGGTTCCTCATGAATTTCATTATAATGGTTATTGGTAAGGTTTCCACCAAACTTTAAATACCAGGGATTGCATAACAAGTCTTGAATGGTTCCTCTCGAATTTCATTATAATGGGGTTATTGGAAAGGTTTCCATCCCATTTTAAATATCAGGCATTGCATGATAAGACTTGAATGGTTCCTCATGAATTTCATTATAATGGGGTTATTGGAAAGGTTTCCATCCCATTTTAAATATCAGGTATTGCATGATAAGACTTGAATGGTTCCTCTCGAATTTCATAATAACGGGGTTATTGGAAAGGTTTCCATCCCATTTTAAATATCAGGCATTGCATGATAAGACTTGAATGGTTCCTCATGAATTTCATTATAATGGGGTTATTGGTAAGGTTTCCACCAAACTTTAAATACCAGGGATTGCATAACAAGTCTTGAATGGTTCCTCTCGAATTTCATTATAATGGGGTTATTGGAAAGGTTTCCATCCCATTTTAAATATCAGGCATTGCATGATAAGACTTGAATGGTTCCTCATGAATTTCATTATAATGGGGTTATTGGTAAGGTTTCCATCCCATTTTAAATTTCAGGGATTGCATAGGTAGGACTTGAATGGCGCCTCATGGATTTCATTAGGTATAATGGGATTATTGGTAAAGTTTCCATCCGATTTGAAGGGTACTTGGAAATTGACGATTTGATGATTTGCCATGCACCAGATTTGTACAATTGAGTTATGGATACGAGGAAGCTATGTGCCTCACCTTCTTCGAAGAAGTTTTTCAGTTGTTGTGCAAGGAGAAAAACGCACTATAGGTCTCATTGAGCACGAAGTGAAGCTTCCCTTAATTCCCTCCCTCGACGCGATAGAAAGAGTATTTTAAAAGACGCAGCTTCAGCAGCTTACAGGAGAAGGTGAAGAGTTGACGAGCCGCAAGGACTATGAATATTAAAAACGTCGACCCTTCAGAGGACGGAGCACTTGTGAACAAGAGAGGGCACTTGCCTCAAACCAAACAGGCCGTGGAAGGAGGGAGTTGACGCATACATTTTAGGGAGATTGAGATCCTGACATGGAATACTGGATGGGGTTGCTGTGGTCTGAAGTGGTTTCGAATACTGAAACGCTCCGAACAACCTAAACACCCGAAAACACTCATGAACGAAAACCACTTGTGATCGAGCGAACATTGAGAACACAATTATGACCAGCGGCCCAATAGTGGACGAATCGGGAATGAATGATCGAGAGACCGTTTCTGGTTAATGACAAATTTCCCTCTCAGACGTATCTGATCTCCAATGCAATTATTCCGATTCAACGGAGCTCTGTAGCTCGCAGGAAGATAGTGTTTATTCAAGTGACAACTACTCTCCTGTTTTCCCTGCAAGTGGAGTCTATAATCATCTATCATCGATAATCACTCACAATCATGAATGAATATTCATATGCCACAATCTAGGATTATTTGGGCATGTTTTATAGTTTATCATCACTTGTCTTCTGTTTGTTCATGTTTCAATGTCGATTGCATGGTGATACATGGGGTTGATCTTATACACTCTATCTATCTATCAATGTACTCAGCCAAGGGCGGACAATCCTGTCCTCCCCACCACCACCTATCGCCAAAACTCTCCTTAAAACGCTGCAAATTATTACACAACGGTTTATTATTTTTATATAGATCACTCGTCTGCAAAGCCACCAACCATACAACATGAAGGAAAACATCGATTGCATTTCGGTCAGCTAAAATTTGAACGGAGATTAGGCCTCTTTTGCGATTCACACTCGTGTTTCTGATTTATCGTACGTGAAACCTTTAAATTCTCGTAGGGAGCGAACGGTTAGTCCTACAGAGCTCCGCGTGGTCTCAAAAAATTCTAAAAATTCTATAGAATCTTAAATTGAAGGAAAAACAATACCTTTATATCAAAATTTTTTGAGTCAGGGCGTTTTCAAAATTTCAAAATTGATTTTGGAACCCTTAGAAGTGACCTACATCAACCAAAATCTTCGGGGCACAACTAGACCCCGAATGGAGCCTACATACCAAATTTCATCAAAATCGATCAATGCTAAGTGGCAAAAGTGCCGCGTACGGAGGACGGACGGCCAAATTTTTATTCGATTTTTGGATTCTACGTACCTTGAAATGTAAACCATCAAATTTTGAGGGGGTGTTAAAAATTTTTTTTTCTTGGTCGATTCCAAAGGTTCATTATTAAAAATAATAAACCAAAAGCTTAAACGCCGCAAATTATTACACAAAGGTTTATTTTTTCTATACAGGGTGTCCCATGTTAAGGACCAAAAAACATCGGGAGTCGATTGTACAACCAATTTTACTAAGAAAGTGTCTCTTAGCAATTTTTCGTTAGACGCTTAATTTCCGAGTTATTTTAATTTTAAGATTTTTTCGTGTTTTTCGACCTTGAGCCATAAAAATTACCATAACTCGCTTAATTTACGAGTAATTCAAAATCTAATTACACCTTCTAGAGTATGAGGATGTACATTCACTTCACATCACGAATCCATGTTTCTATGAACTTCCAGAGCGGAGGTGCGTTCGCGTGTTTTTACAAGCTTCTATTTAGTTACACCTGTTCCGTTGTCTGTCGGTCGGGTTGTCATCGAAATTTGCAAGTTAAATTTGATCCTCTTTCCGGTTCCCAATTGAACTGAAATTTTGCATGCATATACAGGGTGTAACACGAGTGGTTCGAGAGCTTTCTCCCACGTGTTCTACAACTAATTTCCTACAAAAAGTGCCTCATGACATTTTTTGGTGTCTCCACTCAAAATGCCTTTTTTAGGACGTCCCACAGTAAGACTTGGGCGTCCTTATGCGATCGATCTGGGGTGAAGGAAGACAACACTCAACAGAAAAAAAAAATAACCACACAGTAATCCGTTTTAGACCATTCTGAATCCAAATCCGCGAAAAAAAACCATAGGTGTATGTCTGTGTGTGTGTGTGTATGTGTGTGTGTGTGTAACAAAATCTTGTGTACTCTGCACAGGCCTTAGTTCTCAACCGATTTTCCTGGTTCTTTTTTTGTTCGTCGCGGAAAACTATCTAGTTGTGCACTACGTCGCCGGAATTTCGAATTTTGCCTTTTAAGGGGAGGAAAGGGGGGGTTAATGCTTGAAAAACGTGCGTTTTTGGGCCTAATCTTGTGTACTCTGCCCAGGCCTTGGTTCTCAAACGATTTTCGTGGTTTTTTTTTCGTTTGACGCGAGATACTATCTAGTTGTGCACTACGGAGCCGGAATTTTGGATTTTGCTTTTTAGGAGGGGGAAAGGGGGGGTTAACGCTTAAAAAACGTGCGTTTGCGTGCGTAATCTTGTAAACTCTGCCCAGGCCTCAATTTCCAACCGATTTGCGTGTTTCTTTTTTTTTACTCAAATAACTTCCGAGTTGTACATGATTTTACCAGAGTACCAAAATTTGCAAGGGGAGGGGGTGAGTGGGGAATAATATTCACAAAATATCCGATTTTTCAATATTTCGGTTCCTTTACTGCTTACTAATTGTACCCAAGCTTTGAAATTGAGGAAAAATTCTCATTATACCTCCGGATTTTCATGAATTATTCTCTGTATCTCCATGGAACTAATAGTGGTGCCACCATGGTGCCAGGACATGGTGCCATGATGCCATAAACCGCTTATTTCGTGTTTTTTTTTTTTTTTTTTGTGTTTCACCTTGAATACGGATGTGAACTTCGACGGAACGCCTACCAAAACTAATAGATGAAAGTTCAATGTTACGACGTATTTCCGCTTTGGTGCCAGACTGGCACCATTGTTGACGTTGGGAGGTGGTGGGGGGGGGGGGTGAACTCGAATTCGCATGTTGGGTATCGTAGAGCATGGATTTTAAAATGCTCTTCAGATTCGAGGCTCCCATGCCGCTAGAAATGTTAAGGTGGATAATGGTGGGGGGGGGGGTCAGTATTTCTTGCCTAAAGTAATAAATGAATTACATCGAGTGAAACAGTTTTATCACTTAACAACTGGTTAAACTGATCTAATGCTTATCCAATGGGACGTCCCCTGGAATGCATGCATTACTAAACAATATGTTTTTCACTTTGAAAGTTTTTTCGTGTTTTTGATTTTTGCTCAATAAATTTACCATAACTCCCTCAATTCAAGAGTTAGCTTAAATTTGTAATTTTTTTGATGCCCAATAACATTTGTTAACCCTGTAATTGGCAAAACTATCCCACGGCTATTCCTCCAAATTTCCCCCTAAAGTTAACTTAAGGCCCTCCAAAAACACGGTAAATTGAAAAAGCTTCCAAAATGTTCAAATTTGAACAAATTTTCAACACGTATGGTATATTGAAGATGTAACAAGTTTATCTAAAATTTTGGCAGTTTTCCTATGTCGAATTGTTTAAATTGGCCCTTAATAAACATGGTAAAACTGAAAAAGCTTCCATATCGAACAGAAATCACGTATGGTATATTAGACGTTGTGAAGTATAGGGTTAAAGTGGAGTTTAGATGTGCAAACGACGTATGAAAAGCAAAACTCGTCAAACCCTGAAATCGCTTGTTTTTTCAGTCGCCTGGTAACCATATAAATGCTTGACTCAGAATTGTGAAACTTCCCTGAATAGAGCGCCAAAATGTCAGCTTACCAACGGTATAATCAAAAAATATTTTACAACCAAATTTAGGGGAGAAATTTGTGTTTGAACGCCAAAAAACGGACATTTTTTCAACGAAATCAGCGCTCCAGCTAGCCGATCTGAAGGGTCAAATGCCGCAGTAGAACGCGTAGCCACCGGGAACAGGAAGCCTGATTTCGTTGAAAAAATGTCCGTTTATTGGCGTTCAAACACAAATTTCTCCCCTAAATTTGGTTGTAAAATATTTTTTGATTATACCATTGGAAAACTAACATTTTGGCGCACTTTTCAGGGAAGTTTCACAATTCTGTGTCAAGAATTGATATGGTTACCGGGCGACTGAAAAAATAAGCGATTTCAGGATTTTGACGAGTTTTGCTTTTTATACCTGGTTTGCATATCTCAACTCCACTTACAAAAATGTTATTGAGCATCAAAAAGATTGCAAATTTAACGGATTTGAGCTAACTCTTGAATTGAGGGAGTTGTGGTAGATTTATTGAGCAAAGATCAAAAACACGAATTTCCTTGCAATGCATTTGTGCAGAATAGGCATCTGATTCGCCGCTTTGCAATCTTTGCCACCAAGATGAAATGACGGCGATACGCCTAGACACTTGTCCTTCATTACAGGACATAACGAATAGTTACAAGGATGTCGACACCGTCTGGAAGAAGAGATCCGACTAGTATAAGGCTGCCCGAGCACGACTGGCCTTATAGCCGCGTAAACGGCGTAATTAAAAAAACGCTGCAAATTATTACACAACGGTTTATTATTTTTATATAGATCACTCGTCTACAAAATTACCAACCATCCAATATGAAGAGAAAAAAAAAAAAAATCAAAATCACCAACCATTGATCGCATTTCGGTCAGCTCTAATTTGAACGGAGATTAGGCCTCTTTTGCGATTCACACTCGTGTTCGGATTTATATATATATATTTCAATATAAACCCTTAAATTTTCGTAGGGAGCGAACGGTTTGTCCTACAGAGCTCCGCGTGGTCTCAAAAATTTCTATAGAATATTTTGAAGGAAAAACAATACCTTTATATCGAAATTTTTTGAGTTAGGGCGTTTTCAAAATTTCAAAATTGATTTTGGAACCCTTAGGAGTAACCTACATCAACCAAAAGCTTCGGGGCACAACTAGACCCCAAATGGAGCCTACATACCAAATTTCATCAAAATCGGTCAATGCTAAGTGGCAAAAGTGCCTTTTTTATTCGATTTTTGGATTCTACGTACCTTGAAACGTAAACCATCAAATTTTGAGGGGGTGTTAAAATTTTTTTTTCTTGGTCGATTCCAAAGGTTCATTATTGAAAATAATAAACCAAAAACTCAACTATTAGGTACGTCTAACAAAGGATTCATCTATTACGGTATTTTATTGGATCTATTGGAATTCATCTATTATGGACCTGCCACATTGCACAAACCATACAAATGTACCCAAGTAGGGTAATTGTTCAATGGATACCAGGCCACATTTTGGTTAGAGGGAATGACGTTGTGGATTATGCGGCCAAATTTGGAGGGACACTAACCACAGTCGATAGCGACACATTAGTTCTCTTGCCAGATGCCCTTCGCTGATGAAGAAATGGCAGGAGGATTATGACAGTGTCCCTGGATAAGGGCTATAACCACTACCAGATTCAGCCCTTCGTCTCCAAAGCTCCGTGGTTCACAAGAAAACATTTTTCGAGACCGGGAATAGTACAACTAGTAAGGATGAGAATCGGCCGCGGCATGATAAACCGTTCCTTGAACATGCTAGCTGTCAAGGAATCCCCAAACTGCGACCATTGCCCAGAGGTGGAGGAGGACGTGAGACAAAAATTGTTGATTTGCCCATTTTAAGAGGAGGAACGGCGAGAATGGATTCAGACGTTGGAGGATCGAGAAATATCTGAACTACAGAAGGAATCAACCAACAGAAAATTAAAAGTGATGCTAAAAAAATACTTGAAAGAATAACCAAACAAATATGTAAAAAGTCTATTCATGCAGCATGAATTAACGAGCGAATTTTCACAAAATCTCTCAGTTGAAGGTATGGTTAAGAAAAGGAACGATGGTGTTGCAATTTCCTTCAGAAAGATTTTAAAAAAATACGATTCTTGTTTTTTCGATTTTCAGTATACCATACCAACATACTGTATGCGCAGAGTATGCTTTGAAGATGTTAGGAGTCCATATTCACGTTCTAATCGTCTCCACAAACTCTTAGAGTACCCACACGGCTATTGTTGTTTTTTTCGATTTTAGCTAATTTTCGAAAAAATTATGCTATTGCAATGGCCTCAAAATTTTTAGAGTCGACTTTTCCATGAAATTTTTTCACTAAAATCCGTTTTGGAACATTCTGGAGTACACTGAAGGTACTCTAAGAGTTCGTCGAGACGAGTAGAACATGAATATGGACTCCTAAGATCTTCATAGCATACCCAGTGCATACAGTATGTTGGTATGTTATACTGAAAATAGAAAAAAAACAACAATAGCCATGTGGGTACTCTATGAGTTCGTAGGGACGAGTAGAACATGAACATGGACTCCTAACATCTTCAAAGCATACCCTGTGCATACAGAATTTTGGTATGGTATGTATACTGAAATCGAAAAAAAACTTAAGCAAGAAAAACCTCAGAGGCCTATGGACCCGAGCAAAGATTAGTTCGGTTTTTCCCGCTAACTAACCTAAAATTCATTTTCACCTGCAATAATAATTATTTTCAAACTCTGATTCTGTGTGCAGCAGCTCCTAATCCAGGTGAAAATGAATTTTAGGCTCTGATCGTTTAATAACTGACTCAATCCGATGAAGGGAGGATGTGTGTTGACATGGAGTGGAGTGGTCAATGCAGTGGTTAAGATCTTAACCATAGATTTCTTTGAAAATTCGCTCATTGATTCATGCTGCATGAATGGACTTTTTTTCAGTATACCATACCAACATACTGTATGCACTGGGTATGCTTTGAAGATGTTACGAGTCCATATTCATGTTTCTCAAAGTGAATTCTCAAAGTGCACAAAAAGGCATTTTGAGCAGGGATACCAAAAAATGTCATGAGGCACTTTTTGTCGGAAATAAGTTGTAGAACACGTGGGAGAAAGGTCTCGAACCACTAGTGTTGCACCCTGTATAAATCGGATGAAAATGTAATATTATCATGACAAAGAGCTGGTTATTAACAAATAATAAAAACCTGTTTAAAAAAAAGGATTTTTTAAACGATCGCTTGTTATCAATTCATTCCGACAGATTATAGTTAGATTATTGTTCGCCCAAAACACCATGAAATAAAGGTGGGGTACAGAAGAGGGGATCAATGTGATTGAAAAGGGCTCCCAGCTGCAGCTCTAAACAGTCAGAGTGACATCCCCATTCGGGACGAAGTGGCTCGACCGCCGGCCAACCGGGTCACCGCGACAGGAGGTTCTCCAAGTGACATAAGGACCACTGGGAACTGTGTCGCTCTATAATAATTAAACTCAGGTCCGACGTCGTAAGAACAACGAGGGTTTGTTCTCACCGAACAGAATCCCAAGTTTCTTTTGTAAGTTGACCTGCCGGTTCTTCTTCTTTCTGGCTAGTTGGTGCCATCGTAGTATTTTTCCCACGGACGCCCTCCTTAAAGACGATAAGAGTCATCAAGTTTCTAGTTGGAGTTTTTCTGAAGAGTAATTCGGGTCATGGTTAGAGGCCAATAAAAAGTACGAAAGTACGAATACCGAATCCTCAATGATTTACCTTCACGCCATGTCGTTGATGTAATCAGATAACTACGGACTCGAGTCTGAAATGTTGCGAAAATGCTAATTATTCAGTTAAAATGTATTATTATTATTAGTACTATTATTATTTCCAAAATATTTTAAGCTGAGAACTTCTAGCGCATATTTCCGTTTTTAATGATTGTAGTATACCTATTTTTCAAAACTAGCTGATAACATTTTTTAGTAAAATACCGTTTTTTCCCAACCAAATCTTTTTTTTCTGTCAAATTTTGTTCCCCGACCAAATTTAAGGGATTTTTAATGGGTACTAATTCAGTGGAACCATCATTTTTGGTTTATTATTTTCGATAAAGATCCTTTAGAAAATACCAAGGAAAAAAGTTACCCCCCCCCCCTCAAAATTGGTTGGTTTCCGTTTCAAGGCACATGGAACCGAAAAATGTAATAAAAATTCTGCCCGCGGCACTTTCCTTACTTACTTTGGGCCGATTTTGATGAAATTTGGTATATGAGCTTCAACTGGGGTCTAGTTGTGCCCACCCAGAGCTCTGTAGGACCAAACATCCGCTCCCTATGAGAACTTAAGGTTTGGATTTATGATAAATCAGAAACACGAGTGTGAATCGCAAAAGAGGCTTTCAAATTTTAGCTAACCAAAGTGCGATCATGGTTCGTTTTTCAGGCGAGTGATCTACGGGAAATCTGATAAATAATAAACTTTTGAGTAATAATTTCAGCGACTTTATTAATTAAATTGGAACAATTGGGATATGCTTACCTTACTAGAAAAATCCCGCTTCCAAGCAAATTAATACTTCTTATAAATGATATATCTTCATGAACTAATAGCAATGGTGAATTTAGACCTCAATTCTGGCTACTTTTAAACAAATTTTCGACCGACTTCAACTCTATCGAAGGTGCAAAGGAGGAGGGTGGTCAATTCAGTGTGTCACGGGACAATAATTTTTTATTTATTTGTTGTATGTTTCTGCATAACAAAAGAAGTTTTTTAAAGAAAAACTTACCTATGAATGAACGAGAAGACATTGGAAAAAATCTCAGTAATGACAATATTAAAGAAACATATTCAGTTGTGAATTCGATCTTTGCAAGGTGTCGTTTTCGACACCCCCTTTTTTATTACAAAGAAATACGTTATCGAGGTCCTTCATCTAGAAAATACCTATTTTCATCCCAAATAAATATTGTGTTTTTGACATATTTACCAATAACTTGGTGTTTTTCTACCTATTCACATAAAAGACTTCGCAATGTAATCACTAAAAAATCGGATTTGGGACAGCTCCAAACTATCCTCAAAATTTGAGAAAATAAAGTTCGTGCTAGAAAAACACTATATACTACACTATGTATTAGACCGATGAAAATTCACAGAAGACCATCCAGGGGAAACCCCATAAGTCCCATAAAATTTGATTGAAGATGACAGATTGAAAGAAATTTGTCGAAAGATTAGATTGATTGAAAAGTGTGATTTCGAACGCCAATATTGTTCAGAAAGCTCTAGACAAATTCAAAATAATACATTTTTGATTTTGGAGAATTCATTTGGGGACGGGGTGGGGTGGGAGGTTATTCTACATGAATTTTATCACATTTTTCGACGGCTCTCCGTTTGAACAAAATTTGAAGAAAAAACGCTGCAAATTATTACACAATGGTTTATTATTTTTCTATATAGATCACTCATCTACAAAATCACCAACCATCCAATATAAAAATAAAAAAAATCAAAAAAAAAAAAATAATAACAATAATAATCAAAACAAAAATTAAAAAAAAATCATCAACCAAAAGCTTCGGGGCACAACTAGACGCCAAATGGAGCCTACATACCAAATTTCATCAAAATCGGTCAATGCTAAGTGGCAAAAGTGCCGCATACGGCGGACGGACGGCCAAATTTTTATTCGATTTTTGGATTCTACGTACCTTGAAACGTAAACCATCAAATTTTGAGGGGGTGTTAAACTTTTTTTTTCTTGGTCGATTCCAAAGGTTCATTATTGAAAATAATAAACCAAAAGAGACATGAAAATTTTAAAATTCCTCGACTTTTGAGGCCTATTTGGTTCCAACTTCAATACAATTGAAGGATACAGGGGGAAAAAACCCATCATAGCTAAAGAGCTGCCTTCAAGAAAAACGCAATTGGATGTTTACAAATGAGAAAGTATTGATCCAAGGTCGCAAAAAGTAAGGTTACAATTTTGCAGTACTTTACCACTACTATCTATAACAGTGCTGGTTTTAAAAAATGTCAGCATTCTGAAAGGTGTAAGAATATAAAATATGTCCAGAAGAAAACATAGAAATTTGAATTTCATCCTCAAAATAATCAAATTTGAAGTAAGGATCACGATCAATACGATACAAATTTCAAAAATGGTAATTTATATTTTGGAGCTGGATAAAATACAATTTGTTTGGAAGGAAATATAGGTAACATTATCTCGGCCTAACTGAGGGGTGGGTCATTTAAACCATACTCACAGGGTTCTTCCCCTACGATATAGCGTAACTACAACCTGCTTTTAGACGGCGATAAAAGTGTTTTTCACAGGAAAGAACTACATATTCAAAACGCTGCAAATTATTACACTGAGGTTTATTATTTTTCTATATAGATCACTCGTCTGCAAAGAACACGGCTTTTCCATTGTTACCACCAACCAACATGAAGAAAAACATCGATCGCATTTCGGTCAGCTAGAATTTGAACGGAGATAAGGACTCATTTGCGATTCACTCGTGTTTCTGATTCATCGTAAGTTCAGCCCTTGAGTTCACGTAGGGAGCGAACGGTTTGTCCTACAAGGCTCCGCGTGGTCTCTAAAAATTCTAAAAATGCAGTACTATCTTAAGTTGATGGAAAAACAATAATTTTATATCCACATTTTTCGAGTTAAGGCATTTTCAAAATTTCAACCCTTATTTTTCAACCCTTAGAACTGACTTACATCGACCAAAAGATTCGGGGCACAACTAGGCCGCAAATGGAGCCTACAAACCATTAACAATTTATATTTGGAAAAAATATTTCACCTCTACAATTGATGGTATTGTACATAAATGTTTACATCACAGCATTGTATCAGCACTTTCAGCACTCAGCAGTGATGTCCATCTGGCTGCTTGGTTTCAGGGTCCGAGATCCGACCTCGGAGATTGGGGTGAGGGACAAGGTTGAGTACCTTATCCCACGAATGATGGGGGGAGGATTGTGCCTCTTCTGGCTATGCTATCAGTCGACGCTTCTCCTCCCCATAGGGTTCGAGTTCAGCTCCAAGTCCCACGGGGCCCATTTGCTCGAGCCGTGGCACGCCGTCGCGTGGCCGTAGCCCTGAATTTAGACCAGATGAATGATCCTCCTGTCAGGGCTAGGGGGGTCATCCACTCTAGGATGAACAGTGGGTAACCAGCCCAATCAGATCCTTGGCTGACTTGCCATGCCATATCCCTCTCCAGGTGATAGTTGCTCCAATCACCTTTAGTTGGTTTCGCTGAATGTTTGCAAGTGCTACTGCAGCCTCTAGTAATGCGTCAACTTCATATTTTTGAATTTGGAAGCATTGATGTCTGCAAGTGATCTCTGGCCGAAGCCAGAGCAATTTCATCAAAATCAGTCAATGCTAAGTGAGGAAAGTGCCACGTACGGCGGACTGACGGCCAAATTATTATTAGATTTTTGGGTTCTACGTACCTTGGGACGTAAACCAACAAATTTTGAGAAGGGGTTAAACAATTTTTTTTCTTGGTCGATTCCAAAGGTTCATTATTGAAAATAATAAACCAAAAGTGCACCTCAAAATCCTACAAGTAGCGTTGCTCAGCAATAGCGATACCCATTTTCGACCGGAATGACGATGATGGGGGTTTTCCCCTGTTCTCTTCAATTATTTACAGAAGAAAAGTACCCCGTAACTATTTGATTCTAAGACACATAACATTTGTGAATTGAAAATTAAGATGGTAGTGTACGGTTATTGCGTCAGTGAAGCAATTCCTGTGGACAATACGACGTCTTTCAGGTATGTATCCTATAAGCCTTCATCTCAGACATGGTTTGAACGCATATAGAGGCTATTAGATACTACAATAGAAAGGGGAGTACAACTAGGTCACTCCCACTCGTGAATCAAGCTGCTACATTTTGGTTCATCCCACCGTCCATTCCTCTCCAATCACTCGCTTTGAGGCAGTAGTGATCTACCCTGATATTGGCAATTCCAATGTTGATAAGCCTATTGATTTTACGGCTCTATCTTATCGCTACTATTTCAGGTTTGGGACTGACCATCTGCTATAGTGTCCATCTAAATCAAGTGTTGTCAATCACAGTCAAACAACGAGTGAAGTGAGTGTTGAGTAAATTAAGATTAGATAGTCATGCATTGGCATCCTGGGCAGGTCATGGTTACTCTTCTGTAATGATGAATTAGAGAGTTCCGTCTGCTGTGATTTATAACCAATCATTGAGTTTCATCTTTGAGTTAGTAACTCTCTCGTAAATCATTTCCACTCTTCAAATCAACATATAAAAGGGAGAAGATACATTATTTCATGTTAATAAACCTATTTTGGGTATCAAGTTAATTATTCGATGATTTTGGGTGAAGAACTATTTGTCGTCTTTTTTGACTGTTTGGGGGCGCCTTTGATGTGGCGGCAGTCGGGATTATAAAACAACTGGGCTTCGTGGTTTTGGATTATCCTTTGTCGAATGGTTAGAGTAGAGATACCGCTGAATCCAGTGTGAGATTTCACGATACTTCACTCATCATAATGTACAAGTCAGCACTTTAATGCAGAGAGGGTAGCAAGTATTGACGATAGAGCTGTTTCAATCTAGAATCCTTTCAATCGGAATATATCCCGGTAAAATGAATATCAAACGCACGAAGAAGGTATTTTACAGTAAATTCCGTATTTTACCCTTCAGTGACCAACCAAGCCCAATGGTGCATAAAGCAGATAGGTGAAATGAATAATTCTTTTAATTTTTCCGTGGATTATAATTAATTGAAGAGTTGAGTTGGCAAATTCATTAATTCTCTTTTCAAATGGAAAAAGATTTTTTAATTAAAATGAAAATTAAAAAATATTCTACTCTCAGGTATTGGGTTGGAGTGAAACTGAACCGTTACTGTGGATTATTTTGATTTGAAAACTTCGGTTTGTTAAATTTTACCTCGAATGCACTGCGTCGACCCATTCTCGCAATGAATGTGGTGAGTTGCGGGCTAGCATTCCCGGACTCTTTTGAATCCCATCAAAAACGGAATTCTTTGACTCCATGTTGACTGAGGCGTATCTAAATTTTGTTTAATGTATAATTATTTGCTGAAAGCTTCAACGAGCAAAACTTATTCACGCTTGAGGTTATCAGAATTTTGAGTATAAACACAAAATACCTTTGCACTATGCTTAAAACAAGTAATAGAACATAACAAAAATTCAAATAACAGTAGAACCTAATAACGGTACCGTAAAGCAAATGTAACTGTTTCGCTCATCTCTACTGTTGAGCGAGTGGGAAGATGAATGTCTCCTCCGCAGGAGGTAGGCACTGATACCAACATAAATTACAATTCGGTTTAGCGAATCTTAATTGAATATTTATACAGGGTGTCTACAAAACAGATCACATTCCTTCAAGGAGTCGATGCTACAACTGATTTGCAACAAAAATTGACTCCGAAATTTTTTTAAGAGGCTTCTTTTCCGTGTTATTTCAACTATACATTTTTTCCCGTGATTTTGACCTTACATCATTAAATTGATAATAACTCCTTTATTTGCTGTGATAATTACAATTTGAGGACACCGTTGAAAAGAGCATTAAATTTCCTATCTCCCTAATACCAAATAAAATATTTAAGTTGAATTTTACAGGGAATAAAACAACCTAAGAAGTGAACTTAGTAAGTTTTTGAAAACTTCGTTTTTCAACGCCCGTAATGTCCAAATAATTCGAGATAATGAACTATTGCCGGTAAGCCTAAAAACTACGAAAGAATCTCAGCTTTCCCACGGTGTAATCAAAAAATATTTTACAATCGAATTTGAGGGAGAAATTTGTGTTTGAACGCGGGAAAACGTACATTTTTCTTTCAACGAAATCGACGGTTTGACGGAGCCGGCGGTGTAGACCCTGCAGTTCTCCCATCAAACCGTCGATTTCGTTGAAAAAATGCACGTTTTTCCGCGTCCAAACACAAATTTCTCCCTCGAATTCGACTGTAAAATATTTTGAATTGATTTGATTTGTACGGGCGTGGAAAAACGAAAAGTTACTGAGTTCACTTTTTAGGTTGCTTTATTCCCCGTAAAATTCAACTGAGAAAAATGTATTTGGTATTAGGGAAATAGGAAATTTAATGATTTTTCCATCGGCATTCTCAAACCGTAATTATCACAGCAAATTTAAGGAGATAATGAACAACTGCCTAAAAACTGCGCCAGAATCTCAGCTTTCCAACGATGTAATCAAAAAATATTTTCCAATCGAATTTGAGGGAGACATTTGTGTTTGAACGCGGAAAAACGTGCATTTTTTTTTACCAACGAAATCGACGGTTTGACGGAGCCGGCTTACCGGCGATAGTTCATTATCTCGAATTATTTGGACATTACGGGAGTTGAAAAAAGGAAACGTTTTCTAAGTTCACTTTTTAAATTGCTTTATTCCCCGTAAGATTCGACTTAAAAAATTTTAATTGATATTAGGGAGATAGGAAATTTAATGCTCTTGCCAACTGTACCCTCAAATTGTAATTATCACAGCAAATTAAAGGAGTTATTACCAATTTATGGACATAAGATCAAAATCACGAATGAGAACTTTAAATTTGAAATAACTCGGAAAAGAAGCCTCTAAAAAAATTGCTGAGACATTTTTTGTTGCAAATTAGTTGTAGAATCGACCCCTTGAAGGAATGAGATCTGTTTTGTAGACATCCTTTATAATTCAAAGCTAAAAATCATTTATATATGCTATTCGGAAAGGTACATCACAATACTTTTCTACTTAAATCTACTCAGATTCCAATAATGCAAGAAGTAATGAATATGAAACGATAATTTATGTGTATGGCTACTCGTGAGCATTGAAAACATTTAAATGACGTCAATGGGCAAGATGTCGTACATGACAGAAAACATGTTTCGACACCTTAATCTTGTCAATAATAAAAATTTTACAAGATTACTGGTCATATTCAATAATTTATTGGAGCATGTACAAATAAAGATAAGTTTTCATAAAAAAGTCAATGATAGGACCTATTTTTGGTTTATTATTTTCAATAATGAACCTTTGGAATCGACCAAGAAAATTTTTTTTAACACCCTCTCAAAATTTATTGGTTTACGTTTCATGGTACGAAGAATCCAAAAATCGAATAAAAATTTGCCCGTCCGTCCTCCGTACGCGGCACTTTCCCCACTTAGCATTGACCGATTTTGATGAAATTTGGTATGTAGGCTCCATTTGGGGTCAATTTGTGCCCCGAAGATTTTGGTTGATGTAGGTCACTTCTAAGGGTTGAAAAATGAGGTTATAATTTTGAAAACGCCCCAACTCAAAAAATTTTGATATAATGAGGTATTGTTTTTCCTTCAGTTTAAGATAGTATAGAATTTTTTCGACCACGCAGAGCCCTGTAGGACAAAACGATCGTTCCCTACGAGAATTTAAAGGTTGGACTTACGATAAATCAGAAACACGAGTGTGAATCGCAAAGGAGGCCGAATCTCCGTTCAAATGTTAGCTGACCGAAATGCGATCGATGTTTTTCTTCAAGTTGGTTGGTGGTAACAATGGCAAAGCCGTGTTCTTTTCAGACGAGTGATCTATATAGGAAAATAATTGTGTAATCATTTGCAGCGTTTCTATGTCTTTACGTATTCACGACCGAAGGTACATAAGCCCTGCGTAGTTTGGAAAGAGAATTCAACTCATTCAGCAGACAACAAAGCACTCACAGCTTAGACCTCATCCGATTGTGTGAACGGCCTCAGGGAGTCCCATTCCGCGGCCCCACTTCCTACTAACGAATTCAATTGACATCTTCAACGAGGAATATGCTCCAACAAAGCTCCTGTTTTAGTCATACGGAAGCCCTCGGTGGCGCTAACAGAGCTGCCCGAATAAAACCTTTGAACAGATTCACTGGAATTTCTAAGGGGGGGGGGGGGGGGGGGTCTCAAATAGAAAATATGCATTGTGGAGCCAACTCCGGTTGACCGAGGCCGTAGAATCCTCACTCATTCTTCCTGCATTCTTGATACTGAATACGCCTTTCTGAGCGGATATTCTATGCATTTGAGCCTTTGAATGAAATCTCCGTACTTCTTCTGATCCCCATATTGCTGACCACAAAGTCAAAAAATGCTATGCTTGTATGAGAAATCCACTTCTACTCAATGACATGGTAATTTCAAGTTTCTTTTATACGATATCACCGACGAAATGGGGTGAACAGCTCGCTTGCTTCACTCACATCAAGTTTCCTACTTCTTTCAATTCACAGTTGAGTGATGAGAAAATAAAGAATACCGTTAGGAAACCTTGCTCCTCCTTAGAGTTTTCAATCTTCAAGAGTTATGTCCAATATATTGAGACCTTTAAAAGGACCATTCCACCCAAAAAAAAATCTTTTTTTAAAATAAATTGCTTCCAAGTCTCCCTAGGGAGCGGAAACTTTGTTTTCACTTTTGGTTTATTATTTTTAACCTCAGGACTGATAGTAGCCGCTGCGCATGCGCAAATGTGAATTCCTTGTAACAGCCATAACTTCCACATTTTCAATCCGATTTCGATGAAATTTTTATAAATTATGCAGATTAGGTTGTAGATGGTCCCCTATAAAAATCATTACCTCAGTTTGAGAATGTTTTGAGATTAACTACTATGCATCGGGTCATCTATATAATCAGGTAATGAATACTTTGGAAACTATGTGCCACACCCACTTGGCAGACGTTTTTTATTTTAGACTATGTAATATCATGAACATTCTGTAAAAATTTCAGAATTTTTTAAATAATAAACTGTGAGTCGTACTTACACCATAGTTAGTAACAACTTACACGCAAATGATAATTTTGATAAAACTGAAAGCTATCGTTCCAACCAATATTCAGGATCGAAAAATGTCAGAAATCCAATCCTGCAGGTTCTAAGAGCTAAGGAAGACAAACACGTGAAAACATAATGTATCCAAGTGTGAAAGGTTGGTACCTACAAGAATCACCATTATTGATTCTTTGATTGGCCCCCATCATACTTTCTTTCGTGGCCTTCCGGGTTTTGTGTAACACACCCTTAATCGAATAAGTGATAACAATTTCAGGGTCCTGGATTGAATAGGATATAATGTGGATATAAGTTCGAGGTTGCGTCAGGCGCCGCCTGGGTGGAGCAGCCCCCTTAAACGCAACCCACAAGAAAGCGCGTACCTACAACATCATTCGAAAGCTTTAGATAGATTCATAATGACATTCAGTAACTAAGGAAGTCCACCTTAGTAACATGGAACTCAAATGGTTAAGATAATAAAATAAAATTATGCTGGTGAAATCATAATTTTATTTAATATATTTAATTTTTTTTTTATATGACACTACAGTCCTTCAAGGACCAGGGCCTTCTCGACAACCGCCTTCCACTCCCCGCGGTCCAAAGCCTTCCTTCTCCATCCACGAACTTCCAGTCTCCTGAGGTCCTCCTCGACATCGTCGAGCCAACGCAGTCGAGGTCTTCCTCGGAGCCTTCTCCCCCCGGGCACTCCATCCATGGCTCTCTTGGGAAATCTATTATTGTCCATCGTCTGGATATGCCTAAGCCAACGCAGCCTTCCCCGCTTTATAAATGCCACTATACCTGGCTGTCCGTACATGGCTCTCAATTCCCTATTCCTCCTGATTCTCCATTCACCTCTCTCACACACGGGTCCAAATATCTTTCTCAACATTTTTCGCTCCCAGCAATTCAAGAGTCGCTCGTTGCTCTGTGTGAGAACCCAGGATTCACTGGTATAAGTAACGACTGGTCTAATAACAGTCCTGTATATTGTGAGCTTAGCTCGCCTGGACAATAGTCTAAATCTCAGAGCTCTCTGCACGCTCCACAGGCATCTACTTCCTGCGGCGATCCTTGCTTTTATTTCCACCGTAACGTCATTATCCCTGGTGATCATAGCACCAAGGTATTTAAATTCGGAAACGGCGGGGAAGTTGTGTTGTAGGAGCGGAAACGTGCTTTGCTGGGTGCTGGTGGAGTCTCTTGAGGTTCTCATGTACATTGTTTTGTCCTCGTTTATTTGCAGCCCCCGAAAAGCTGCAGCCCTCTCGAACTCCTCCACTGCTCCGGAGAGACTGGACGTCCGTCTTGCAACTATATCCACGTCGTCAGTATAAGCCAGATGCTGGGTCAGTCTATTAAAGATTGTCCCACCTGGGTTGGTGCGAATATTACGCATGACGCTTTCCATAGTGAGATTGAAGAGACAAGTGGCCAGGGGGTCTCCCTGTAACTCTCTACCAAGGCCACCCAGAATCTACACTCTGCCCTTTGCATTCCTCATGGTCATTAATATATTTAATATGTTGATGTAATCTTGATATGAGGAGCATCACAAAGATCTAGATCTAGATCTTAGATAAATGAATTATTTCTATCGACTCCTTATGAACCATCAGCAACCTCTATTGACCTCACCAGGAATACTACGACGACCCACAAATTACCTCAATTGACCCCTTACGAACTATTACTAACCTCTCATGACTTCTTGTGAACTCAATCGACACCCTATAATCCAAGCATCTCTATTTTACTTATAACTCTCATCAGAACAAACATATTTGGAACACTTTCCAAAATCCTTGAGAAGAGCAAATTTCTTTCCAAACTTCGTTCCAAAGTATTGTCTCATTTTATTTTCAAAGTTGAATTTTTTTTAAACCTATCTTTTTGTTAATAATGTTGATGATTGAGCATTTTGAAAACTTCATTCCTTATTATCTAGGAATTACTGACAGTATCGCATAATTTTAATATTCAAAATGAGTCCAAGAACACATTTCTTTCTCATTAAATTCTCTTGGTGTAATTACGAAAACATAAAACTAAAAAGTTTATGAGGAGATAAAATATATTTCTTCATTGATTCCACAATGTTTAAAATTAAGGCACAATGTTTAATTATTAGGCTGAGTAATTAGTGACTTAGTGACTGAGTAATTAGAGCAGTCGATCACCTTCACGAATTAATTAATTAATTAATTGAAGATGGAAACTGATTAATTCAAACAAAATTAACTTCCATCTCAGATGTACCTAGGTATAATTTACAAAATTACTGAAAGATACAAATTGCTCTACATTTGTGAACAGAGTTGTTTTGAATGCTTGAACCGAAAATCTTAATAGTTCCATAGAGGCCCCCTACCCACAGTTAGTAAGTTATACTTTTCTGCATCACACGGAAGTCTTGAAGGCTAGGTATAACTACAACGCCTTCCAATCATCATGCAGCGAGTAGAATTCCTTTTGGTCACAATCTGATAAGTTAACCGTTGGTTCGTTGATTAAATTATTGAAATTTGATATCTCAGTGCTAATGTGTGAGTATTTGCATCTGCCCACGTGTCAAACAGATCAGAAATTCGAGTGCTGTATATATTTTCATTAAACTCTTACGAAGAGTCCTCATTGCAATAATAAAAACGTCAAGAAACGAGTGAATTTTCATCGAAATGTTTGAAGCTATTGTTAAGTAAATCAAAATATCATCTATATGAGAGAGTAATCAGCCTTTTTGTGGGTCTGGCATATAGCACGAATCGATAAAACTTCATTATCAACCCCTTGATTAAAAATTTAAAAAACACAAAAACATACGCTCCCTTCATTTTTACCCCTTAAAAGTGACTGACATCAACCAAAACCTTTGCGGCACAACTAGACCCCAAATGGAAATTTTCATGGTTGAAATTTTCATAAATGCCCTAGTAGGTAGGTAGTATGTTGGTATTTAGATATTGTTCAAATGCTTCGTATATTCGAGTTGTTGTCAATTTTGCGTCCTTAGCAGTCAGTAATAAAATTTCCTCATAATTAAGGCAACCTCAACTCCCTATTTCGTCGAATTGAGTGAGAAGCGTTCATTTCTTCCGAATGAACTTGAATGTAATGAGTATGCATAGTAGGAAGTAGGTACCTATGGTTGGTAGATAGCGACAATGGCAAAGCTGTGTTCTTTCCAGACGGATGATCTATACAGAAAAATAATGAAGCTTTATGTAATAGTTTTGCTTCCGAGTCTACCAAGGTAGCGGAAGCTTTGTTTTGACTTTTCAAGGTTGAAAAAAAAGTTCTCCAAAATCGAAATTTCCACTCGTTTCAGACCCTTCTGAACAATTTTGGTTCCGTGTCTGTCTGTCAGTCATGAAATCCTTGCCACAGCCATAACTTCTAAATTTTCGAGGATTTTACGGGTTAGCGTGTAGACGGTTCCCTTTGAAAATCATCGCCCCCGGACTGATAGTAGCCGCTGCGCATGCGCAAACGTGAATTCCTTTCCACATTTTCTATCCGATTTCGATGACATTTTCAGGGAATATGCAGATTAGGTTGTAGATGGTCCCCAATGAAAATCAAGGCCTTAAAATTGACAGTAGCCTCTGCGCATGCGCAAACGTAAAATCCTCGTATCAACCATAACACTTACACACACACACTTACTTTCTTCCGAATTTCATGCCTTTTTCTAGAATTGTTCAGATTGGCGTTTTGATGGTCCCTATGAAAATCATCTCCCCTGGTCTAATAGTAGTTGCTGCGCATGCGCAAACGTGAATTCCTTTCCACATTTTCTATCCGATTTCGATGGAATTTTCAGGAATTATGCGAATTAGGTTGTAGAAGTTCCCCTATGAAAATCAAGGCCTCAAAATTGACAGTAGCCTCTGCGCAATCGCAAAAGTAAAATCCTTGTAAGAGCCAAAACACTTGCATTTTTCTTCCGAATTTGGTTAAATTTTCTAGGATTGTTAGGATTGGCGTGTAGACAGTCCCCTATGAAAATCATCACCCCCAGACAAATAATAGTTGCTGCGCATGCGCAAACGTGAATTCCTTGTGACAGCCATAACTTCTACATTTTCCATCCGATTTCGACGAAATTTCTCAGGATTGTTCAGATTAGCGTGTAGATGTCCCCCTATGAGGGTAGTGAAAGGTACTTAGAGATTGATGTTTTGACATTAACTACTATGGATCGGATCATCTATACAATCGGGTTACACGTTTTTCCATTACACAGCGACATTGCTCGATAAGGCAGAAGGATTTTTTGAATATTCTGGGCGGTGGGAAGAGATTTCCCTTGCATACCGTTTAGAAGCGGTTTCAGTGTTTGAATGTTCCTGTCGACAAGACCTTTTCTTCGCAGAATAGTCTTGAGCAATCAGTTTTTGTTTAATGCCGTTCGTCTCACAATACACGTTGAATATTTCACTCGTAAATTATAATGGCGTTGTCTGAAACAATTATGAGTGCCCCCTCCCCTCCCTTCGATTTCTTCGTCATACAGCAAACTGCAGATTTTTCCTTTAATAGGGCTGCGATATGTAATTATACTAAGTTAGTTTACATTACAGGAATAACTTACTTACTAGGTATATTAGATTACATGATTGGTAGAGAGCATATTTGTACACAAATAGTAGCTATTGTTAGCTGTGTAACCAAGTATCATGTTATGGACATGAGGAAGCTATGTTCCACATCCAGTTGGCAGACTTTTTTCCATAACGATAACAGCTAAACTGGAAGGAGGGTCGTGTTCGCTACACGCCTTCCTTCGGACTCATCCTGAGGACAAGGTTATCTGAATTCAAGGGTCAATAAGACCACAACAATACGAGTTACAATAATGCAAAGAAGGCGAAAAGGCGTCTTTATATTTTTCAAGTCGGGAGGCGAAAGGTAAGGAAACAACGTCCTGCGTGTTTCGGTCTGACCCCTTCATCAGCACCACCCATCGCCCTCCTCCTGGACCACCCCAGCCTGCCTCAGTTCTCTCCCACACCCCGACGCCGCCTGTTGAATCCTCAGAGGTACTGCCTTCTTCCGCACTCGTACTCATACTCTAGTAGTACTATTTTTCGACAACATTCAGGCTAACTTAATTCTAATCCATCCAAAAATCTTTCATTATCTCGCAATGTGTTCAACAATTGTTTCAGACAATTTTACTTCAAAATTTGAAGATCTGATGGTAATAGCTCGAAAATATCCACAGAGAAATCTTCTGGGGAAATTATAATCAAACCGTGGTAATCATAAAATTTTAATTGACCAACATTTTCCAGCTAATTATTTTCCTCATTTCGGACTCCGTTCGTCAGACGAATTCGTGTTCGTCAGCCATGAATTTCAGTTAACAGTTACATTTTGAAAGAGGTTTCCTCAAATGGTCAAAACGTTTGTTATTCCAAATCTTGGTAATGTTCTTCGTGAACCATTGGACACCTTCCAAGTTATTCATCGTATTTTAAGCAAATTCCTTCAACATTTGTCTTAATTTTTCAAATAAATTAAGTATTTAATTTCTCGGCCAATTTTATTTTTTATTTTTATGAAGACGTTTATTGAAAGACTCTTTGTTGGTAATGTAGTAACTCCAAAAATTAGTAGATTAGCAAAAAAGTAGTCTAGTCAATTGATCGGTCAAATTTAGTTTAATTTTTCTCAGCAAATTTTAGTTTACATAGAATTTTCTTCGCGAACAGTAAGAATCCTTATTTGAAATAATTAGTCAGATTTATTATTTTAATTATTTTTTTGCACTCTCTTAATTTTTCTTCAAGTTTATGATTCGTTCTCTTCAGTAAATTTCTGTTATACGAAGGATTTTACTTCCTCTGTTGGAATGAAGTTTGTACGAACTACTGTTTTGATCAACTCAATCATGTTCGAACCGACAAACTCCACGCGTCCTGTTATTCTATCTGTAGAGTCTGTGCTGCCAATCCAACTTGGCAGACGTTTGTCAATAAGTAACAAGTGCTGGGAATTGAGAAGACAAAAGGTCTTCATAGTTGTACCCCATAATTACACATTCATAATAAGTTAAAACAATTTTTCAGTCAACTTCAGCCTCCCCATCCTTCCCATCCAAAATCTGTCTTTATTTTGAAATTTAGGAAATCAAACGTTTTCTCTGCTAATTTCAACGAATCTTTGGACATTTCTATGATCATAGACTTTCAAAAACCTTTTGCACTGTAATGCTTTTGCGGTAGGCCAATTCTCAGGTTCAAGGCCTCAAAATTGACAGTAGACTCAGCGCATGCTCAAAAGTAAAATCCTAGTAACTACCAAAACACTTACATTTTTCTTCCGAATTTGATGAAATTTTCTAGGATTGTTTGGACTGGCGTGTAGATGATCCCCTTTGAAAATCATAACCCCCAGACGAATAATAGTTGCTGCGCATACGCAAAAGTGAATTCCTTGTGACAGCCATAACTTCTACATTTCTCATCCGATTTCGAACTAATTTCTCAGGATTGTTCAGATTGACGTGTAGATGGTCCCCTATGAGGTTAGTGCAAGGTGCTTAGAGATTGATGTTATGTGATTAACTACTATGCGATCATCTATACAATCGGGTTATGCATACGAGGATGCTATGTGCCACACCCACTTGGCAGACGTTTTGTCATAATAGTAATCAACTATTTGTTAACTTACTACAGGAATATTTGTCAGAATAATTAGTCAGCAATTTTCACCGTATAGGTACTTAGTTTTTCCCTTTCAAAATACTAGGTTCTCAAAAAATCTCAGTTACCAACCAGGTTTTTTACACTCTCAAAAACACCAAAAAACGAAAAGAAGGTCTCATCAGGAAATCAAAAATAGTCTTCCAAAATATCAGTCAGTCTGTGTAGTCGCAAATCCTTGCAATGTGCGAATTTATTTCAGGACCCTTGTCAAATTATTTGTTATAGGATCATTGGTAGCCACTGCAGATGCGTGAAATCTACTAATTCTACAGTTTTTCATTCTATAGCTATGAGATTTAGTAGGGTAGTGTCGTTGATACTAGGGATGATTCCCGACATTTAAAAATAATTCCCTATTATAAGATCATTGAATTTGGAAGGTAGAGGTGGATACTTGGAGATTGAAGTTTTGTTCTACTATAGAATCTATGCAATCGAGTTATGAATACGAAGAGGAAGCTATGAATCACACCCACTTGATAGACATTAAAAAAATACTATCATGGTTTAATTGCATAAGGTCCAAAAAATACTGATTTCCCATGAGTGTTTTTTTTTTTTTCAACAGCTTCTGGTGTTGAAATTTGGGGAGTTAATCCCAGCTCTGACAGCAGCTGGCTTCTTTCAGCCGCCCATTTGGTGCATTTGAAAAAGGTGTGTAGCGCATCATCATCTTCTCTCTTCTGACAGTGCGGACATGTTGGGACAGTTACCTTTCCCATTTTATGTAGATAGGCATAAAACAGTCCATGTCCTGTGAAGAATTGTGTGAGGAAAAAGTTTAATTCTCCATGCTTACTGTCCGTCCATATCTGGATGTTTGGCACTAGCCTTGCGGTCCACCGTCCTCTATATTCTCTTGTCCATATCTCTTGCCAGCTTACCATCGTGCAATCTCTTCCTTCCTTGGCTATGCGGGACCTGTCTCCTTCATCCCTTCTGTCGAAAATTCTTTTTCGCTCTGAAGCCATCAGCTGGATCGGTACCTATGACACTGGTAAGCACAAAGATAGCGGGTTCTGACACTGTTCGGTAAGCACAGGCGATTCGTAGAGCTCCTCTTCGCTGCACAGCTATCAGTCTCTGTCGGAGATACGCCACGCTCAGTGCATCCGCCCACACCTCCGCTCCATACAAGAGAATTGACTCCACCACTGTCATCATCAAGCGTCTCTTGCATGGTCTAGGGCCATTTATGTTTCTCATAAGGTGACAAAGAGCTGCCGATTTTTGTGCAGCCCTGTCTGCAGTCCTTTTTAAATGTTCGCCAAAAGTGATTTTTGTGTCCAACGTGACTCCTAGATCCCATGAGTGTTGGGATCCATACATGTGTTGTATACATAATAACCAAGTTCCATCATGGATATGTCCAATTTCTGTTATCGTGAATAGAAAATTTGAGTTGCGAAATAATGTGAAACAATGATTGCGAAGGTACTCGAGGATAATCAACTTCATTACTTCTGTCGAACATATTTATACTTTTCAGGAAGATATTCATTATTCATAAGCTGAGACTAGCTTTAACGTACTTTTCGATAGAATATTATAGAAGAATCGCGAACCGAACTCTCTCCATAAAAACAAAAATGTAGATCGATGAAGGGTCGCCGAAGTTTTGCGGAAGTCTTTGTCGGAGATGGAAGTCCAAAAGTTGTTGGGCAAGTTTTAAACTTTCGAGAGATACGGGAGGATGATTCTTTTGGACGAGACCCAAACGGATTGAGAGTCGTAAATCTAGTCTATAAACGAACAGCTGAATACTCAAATGGGTAATTTCGGATGCCGATAATCGAATTTGCAAGAAGGCTCAGAATAAAACGTTCGCCAAGTTTGGTAGGAAGTGTATCAACCTCTCCTAGTGTTTGAAGGAAACTAATTACCTAGTATACATTTTTAACAGGTAGGGAAATAAAAAATGATATCAAAGTTAAGTGGGTTGTATTGCTACCTCTCTAACTACCAGATCGCAGGTATGTATCGAGTTGGCGCATCATTTTGATAAGTTTGTGAAGTTGATATCATAATGGTCTTAACGATCATGCGGGTGGTTGAGACCTCTGGATAGGAGACATGATGGATTAATTTGAAAAACATCGTCACATCTAAGAATTTAATTTCGATTATGTAGAGAGATTCAGTATTTAATCACACCTTCGGCATTTTTTAATGTGATAACTAGTGATCGGACTTGTATTTGTTCATTTTTTGTTCTACTTAACGTACTACAATTTTTCTAGTACGGATGTTCACATAAGCGTTTTGGTTTATTATTTTCAATAATAAGCCTTTGGAATCGAGCAAGAAAAAACATTTTTAACCCCCCCTCAAAATTTGATGTTTAACGTTTCAAGGTACGAAGAATCCAAAATCGAATAAGAAATTTTCCGTCCGTCCGCCGTACGCCGTACGCGGCACTTTTCTTAGCAACACTGGACCGATTTGGTTCACATTTGATATATGGGCTCCATTTGGGGTCTAGTTGTGCCGCGAAGCTTTTGGTTGATGTAGGTCACTTCTAAGGGGTGAAAATTAAGGGTAGAAATTTTCAAGAGTGCCCTAGCTCAAAAACTCTCGGAATAAAAGTATCGTTTTTTCACCAATTTTAAATAGTATTGGATTTTTAAAAATTTTTGAGACCACCCGGAGCTCTGTAGGACAAACCGTTCGGTCCCTACGAGTACTTGAACGTTTTCCTTCGATAAAACAGAATCATGAGTGTGAATCGCAAAATATGTCTAATCTCCATTCAAATTTTATCGGACTAAAATGCGATCGCTGTTCATTTCTTCGATTTGTATACAGTTTTGCCTTCTGCGTAACCAGTAATCAAATTTCCATATGAAGCTTTCTATTTTTCCAATCGAGTGTGAAGCGTTTAGTTCTTTCTAATAAACTTGATTGTGAAGGTGTGAAGCCAGTATGGTGTGGTAGGTAGTACCTAGCTGGTAGGTAAAAAAAAAGTTGGTAGGTAGGTAAAACTCGGCGCTTTGCGCCTCGGCGGGGGGCTCCGCCCCCCTGCACCCCCCGGTTTATTTCTTTTTCCATACTCTGTGTGAAATCATAGGAACACAGAATGTGTTTTTGCGATGCTAGTCATCCGTTAAATAAAAAACAACAATAATAAATGTGGAGTCTTTGGCAATAATAAAATAAATAATTGTTAGACATTTAATTTGGTCTAAAACCCTATAAATGTTATATGAATAAATATGTAACTACAAGAAAAATACTATATAAATTGAGAGCTTTCCAACGAATGGTGAACAATTTCTGTGCAATGAACACTGCGGGAGTTCTATTTCCTTACCAACGGCTTGGTTGCACGTGAAAATCATTATAAAAGGCGCGTAACGGTTTTTTCTGTCGCTTTTTCGTGACGATTTTTTTTCGGTAGGTCATTGCAAAAACACATTCTGTGTTAAAAATGTTGGTGAGTAAAAAACGCTGCAAATCATTACTCAAAGGCTTCTTCGCTCTTCAGATCACTGATCAGCTGAGTGAGCTTCGAAGCCATTTTCAATCCTATTGAATGGAAGTGCTCTTCCAAGCGTCTCCAGCATTCGAGGAGATCTTCTTCACTCCTCAGATCACTGATCAGCTGAGTGAGCTCCGAAGACATTTTCAATCCTATTGAACGCAGGAAGCTGAAATTTGAGAGGGAAGGTCAAGGGAGAATACAGATGGTGGTAGGTGCTATTGATGGAGAACCAGTGATCTATACAGAAGGGTGATCTATACAGAAAATAATAAACCTTTGAGCAATGATTTGCAGCGTTTTCACAAATTTTAAATAGTATTGAATTTTTAAAACGTTTTGAGACCACCCGGAGCTCTGTAGGACAAACCGTTCGCTCCCTTCGAGTTCTTAAGGGTTTTCCTTCGATAAAAAAGAGAATCACGAGTGTGAATCACCAAAGAGGTCTAATCTCCCTTCAAATTTTATCTGACTAAAAAACTTTTTAACAAAAAAACGGACCGACCTCAAAACTGATGATGGCATCCCACTAAAAAGGAAAATATAATAACGACAACTTATTCAGATAGGTAGGTAGGTACGCATTGAAGTCGCCGCCGTGCCCATCTGCAGAGACAAACATACACAAGTAGATTCCACTTCCATCTGGTTAGTATTACAATATGGGTCAATACTGCAATACAAAACAGGAATGAGAGTGGGTACCTATCATTGAGGTAATAAATCTGTTCCAAAACTATTAGGTAGTACGTCACTGCTGTCGTATGAAGGAGGATGAGAGAGTGACAATAAGTGTGAATCTCAGTAAGAAAATTTTATATCAAAAATGCGATCGCTGTTCATTCCTTCGATTTGTATTCAGTTTTGCTTTCTGTGCAACCAGTAATCAAATTTCCATATGAAGCTTTCTATGTTTCGAATCGAGTGTGAAGCGTTTAGTTCTTTCTAATAAACTTGATTGTGTAGGTGTGAAGGCAGTATGGTGTGGTAGGTAGCACCTACCAATGGTTGGTAGGTAAAAAACGTCTGCCAAGTGGGTGTGGCACATAGCTTCCTCGCATCCATAACCCGATTATGCAGATTATTTATTTATTTTTTTTTTGAAAATTTTACATTTATTTTATTTTTCAAAAGGTGAGCAATAGGTACATATTTACAATGTTACGACCCCCTATAAGAAAATCTTGTGCTGGGGGTCGGAGTGTAATCTTCTAGTAATAATTAAGTATAATAAATAACGTTACAATAGTAATCAATTGGCTAAAGAATAAAGAACAAAAAATACATAGGTACCGTGCCTACTGCTACATACAATATCAGAATAACCTAAAAATATCAAATGATATGGGGACACCGATGATCCGATGCATAGTAGTTTGGTAGACTCTGAAGCGAAGAATCGATGATTCAAGTTTTTTTTACGCAATTATCCTTACCAGGGTTAATTAACCCCAAGGTAAACTCCAACCATGGGGTTAAATGTTTTTTTGAACCGTCCCTAAGATTTTCATACCCATTTTGATCTCATCGCTTCAATTGATCAAAGTTGCTTCGACTCCATCACGATAGGTCGCGTGACCAATCAGGCCACTAAGCCCAGTAAGACCACTTCCAATATATTAATTGAAGCCGAAGATTGGATAGGAGTTATGGGCCGTTGAACTGACTCAACCAGTTACCGAGGTACAAACCCTTTCAAAACTTTTATGAAATGAAAATCCGTCAGAAAAACAAGCCTTTCAGTATAACTTTACGAGACCCCGGCATTTTCATATTGTGAAGTTCCCCACTTCTACTCCAATTTCAAATGGGCATCACCTGTCTGAAAGTCAATTAGCAGAATCTCATTTCGCATATCCCGAGGCTTCAGAGCGGAATATTGTACTGGGAACCTCTTTATTTGTTTGTTTTATATCATCAATAATGCACGTTTTCAACAGAGCATGGAAACGTGTTTTTCGACCCAGGATTACAGACTCAAAATGATGTTTTTTGACATATTATTTTTCAAGATAGCGTGCAGCAAATACGATCTGACTTCTTCATTTTAAAACAATGGTATAATCTCCGTCAATTTTTAGTTACCTACGATAGCTTGTGTATGGTAGAAGACACAAAGAAGATACTAATGATATACATTAAACACAAACTGAGATTCGCACTTTTCTCCGGTAATTTTTGGCTGGTTGCGGCATTTTTTGAACCTTTGAGAGCAAGATCGACATCAAATTTTGAACCAATTTAACATTTGGAATATCATAACTTGGTGGGAGAGATTTCATTTCTTTTCATTTTTCTTCTTCATTCATTTTTTTACCTACCAAGGTACAACCTAGGTAGGTACTACCTACCACACCATACTGCCTTCACACCTTCACAATCAAATTTATTAAAAAGAACTAAACGCTTAACACTCCATTAGAAAAATAGGGATCTTCATATGGAAATTTGATTATTGGTTGCTAAGGAAGCAAAACTGAATACAACACGAAGAAACGAATAGCGATCGCGTTTTAGTTAGGGACGGGTATCGTTATAAAAGTATCGATATTTTGTATCGATACGGTATCGTATCCGAGTATCGATATCTCAAGTATCGTTGGGCATGATAAAAAAAAAAATATATTTATATTAAAAAATATTTTAAAATATCGAGTATCGATACTTTAGTGTCACAAACTATCAATATTATCCATTATTATCAAGAAAAATAATTTTTTCAACAATTTTAATTCCTTTTTTACTAGCAAGAGTCCAACAGGGTGATTTTCTCCATGACATAAACGTTGTTTGTGCAACCAAGGAGTAATGACCCAAAAGCCTCTCTACCTTCTTCATTTTTTAGCCATTATGTTGAATTTTCCGCGAGTACCGTTTCGATATTCAGAAATATCGGATCCAAAGTATCGATATCCAAAAATATCGGATAGTGCAGCATCGATACTAAAATATCAAGTATCGATACCCATCCCTAGTTTTAGTCAGATACAAATTCAACGGATCTGTGATTCACACTCGTGATTCTGTTTTATCGAAGGAAAACCCTTAAGTAATCGTAGAGAGCGAACGGTTGGTCCTACAGAGCTCTGGGTGGTCTCATTCGATTCTAAAAATTCAATGCTATCTTAAACTGATGGAAAAACAATACATTTACATTTAATTTTTTGAGCTAGGGCGTTATCAAAATGCCAACCCTTAATTTTCACCCCTTAGATGTGACTGACATCAACCTAAGTTTCGGGGCACAACTAGACCCAAATGGAGCCCATTTACCAAATTTCATAAAAATCGGTCCAGGGTTGCTAAGAAAAGTGCCGCGTACGGCGTACGGCGGACGGACGGAAAATTTTTTATTCGATTTTCGGATTCTACGTACCTTGAAACGTAGAACATCAAATTTTGAGGGGGTTAAAATTGTTTTTTCTTGCTCGATTCCAAAGGCTTATTATTGAAAATAATAAACCAAAAAGGTGCTAGATGTTCTTAATTATACCAACGAAATTATGTATGAATATTCACGTTTCGTGTATGTGTGTGTGGAAACTCGATGGGGTTGCGGTGGGGTTGTTATACGGAGCTCCTATGGCCACCTTGCAGCTCTAATAATATTGCATCGTCATCCGATTTATTTCTTGCATGTCAAATATCAGCTCATTCGGAAACCGGGAAGAGGATTAAATTTAACCAGTAAAATTTTATTATAGACAGACAACGGGACAGGTGAAACTGCATAAAAGCTTGAAAAAACTATTGAACTCTTGCAGCAAAAAAAAGTGGGTCCCTCAAAACATAATAATATAATTCAATTGTTTTCAAATTGAAGCAAAAAAATGTAACCTGCTTTGAAGAGTTACTTGGCATGAATTATTGGAATTATCTTAAATAGGAAAATACAGTTGAAAAACAAAAACAAAATTCACGGTTTTTAGCGCAATACGACAATGACACAGGGGTTCAGACGACATAGGTAATCGTAGACACCTTCGCGTTTGCAATGCTCGTTGTATAAATTGACTTTCACACTTCCACCCTGATGGTTGAAAGATTATCGCAATCAGCATCAATGCGCGAAAGATTGTAACTGTCAATAAAAGAGGATACCACCTACATTACCCACTCAATTTTGCAGATTTTTTCTCTCAAAAATTTCAGATATCAAAAAAAATTTGCTAAACATCTCATATCCGTCAAATACCTGAATTAAGTAGGGAGGTGCAAAACGGGCGCATTTCTATCATTCCTAGAATATATTGTGATCACGTTTTACAGGACTCCGTAGGTACAGCGGTTTTCCGAGGGACGTTCGGTAAACGGTATGTTGCGTGACTAGACCTCAGATGTTCGGATTTAAGAGGGCGCAAGTGTTCGCGGCACACAGAGGGAATACATCTCCGAAACAACCTTTTGGCGATTCTGGGCGAATAAATAACGAGCCAGCTGTTTTAAGGGTCTTTTTGAGGTAAGGAATATCGTGGCTTCAAAAAACGTCTGCCGAGCTGGGTGGGTAGAGAAGCTTCCTCTCAAGACGACAAAATTATTGCGTTGAAGTGAAGTGGGGAAAATTGGAGAAATGGAAGAAATCTGAATCAACATTTGAAAACTACTGCTCAAACTGAATGGAAACAGATCTACGCCAATCACCGTGCTGGCCACAACTATGTTCTTATGTTTCCCGAACCATCCAGACAACCCTGGTTTTATCACATACAGGGAAAATCCAAACAATTTTACAAATGCCTCTCACGTATTCGATGTGGAACAGCAAACACACGATCACATTTGTATAAAATTGGAATATTAAATGATGACGCCTGTCGGTTTTGTAACGCCTAAGTGGAAACCATAGAACACCTATTACTGATTTGCTCTGCGCTTGAAGCAATCACAGTATTCACAAAGGAAATGTTCAATAAAGATTTTAAAGATGAAATAATACAAACCGAAAAACCTATAGTATATAGTGCAGTGTTTGAATATGTATGTTCAATTAACTTTAATCCTTAACAACTATTATTGTTGAATGAAATCGTGAAATTCGATTTATTTTTTATTGTTACAACGTGAATTCATAAAAAATGTAACATGAATATGTATTTACTTTTATGATGTTGGTTAATGGCAAATTAAAGCCAAAACCATATAAAATTTAAAAAAAAAATATATATATATATATTGCGTTGACCAGAGCGCTAACAAACATCTAGGTAATAAGTACCTCATTCTTTGAAATGAAACATGAACTTCACGATCAAGTTACTGGTTTTCCTATAGAAACAACACTACGATAGAGCAATAATTTATTACAGAACTATTCTGGAACTCCTAAGTAAGAGAAACTGTAAGCTACTTGACAACCCAAAAGCAACAGATGCGATACCAAAATTGTTCAGAAAGCTCTAAAACGCTAAATCAAGTGAAAATTTGGATTTTGTATAAATTTCATTAAGTACAAACTTGAAAAGCACCTCAAGACTACGACACATTTGAGGAGGAGAGAAACACTTACTTTTTTAACGACAGATTCATCAATTTTTCAATGGGGAATTCGCCACAATTTTATATTCTTGAATTTCAAGTCAAATCCTATAGCAGGGCCCTAGAATAAAGTTTAACACCAAGAATACCCAAGGGGGAAAAATTACAATAGAAAAAAATCCCTAAACAAGTGAAGCCTCAGTCAAAAAACATCGCGAAATTCGAGAGAAGCTGAGAACGTCACACTCTGGGGTTTCTCCCACAGAACGACGCGAAAACTGACCGAATTCACTCTGCTGTGCTGTGGCGAAGCGGAAAAGAAGTATCTCAGCAAATAGTATCAAAGAAGGTCAACAGGTAGAGTTGCAGGCGCCCTTGTGGCCACACGAAACTCAAATAATGTGATTTAAATAAGGAAATTAACACTAATATAGATACCAAATAAGAGAAGTTGAAGACTAATAATGCTTTACAAACTAATAGGTAGAATCGTAACGTAAAAAAAGAGTGAGTTAAATTGCTTCTTAAGGTAACTTTCGGAACTTCGAGTATGTTCTTATGTCGTATGTTCTTCCTCCTCCCAGCGCTCCTTCGTTCGACCACGTAAGCTAATAGTTTCACATACGCTTCCAGAGGTAGCACTACTGGAATGAAGGGACTCTTCATTCAATGGAATCAGATTGGTTAGAAGAGCTGATACGTCGCAACATGGCTGCCCCCTAAACAAATTGCCGCTACATTTAAAATTTCCATCTTCCTTAAATTCTCTGGATGCTTTTTCGAGCAGTACACTATGGTGCTCTTCCGTATCAGTGAGCCCTCTTTTAAAAACGCTGCAAATTATTACACAGAGGTTTATTATTTTTCCACATAGACCACTCGTCTGCAAAGAACACGGGCTTTGCCATTGTTACCACCAACCAACTTCAAGAAAAACATCGATCGCATTTCGGTCAGCTAACATTTGAACGGAGATTCGGCCTCTTTTGCGATTCACACTCGTGTTTCTGATTTATCGTAAGCCCAACCCTTAAATTCACGTAGGGAACGAATGGTTTGCCCTACAGGGCTCCGCATGGTCTCGGAAAATCAATAAAATTTATACTATCTTAAATTGATGGAAAAACAATACCTTTATAAGAAACTTTCTTGAGTTAGGAAGTTTTCAAAATTTCAAATCTTATTTTTCGACCCTTAGAAGTGACCAACATCAACCAAAATCTTCGGGGCACAACTAGACCCCAAATGGAGACTACATACCAAATTTCATCAAAATCGGTCAATGCCCACTGAGGAAAATGCCGCGTACGGCGGAAGGACGGGCAAATTTTTATTCGATTTTTGGATTCTTCGTACCATGAAACGTAAACCAACAAATTTTGAGGGGTTGTTAAAAAAAATTTTCTTAGTCGATTCCAAAGGTTAATTATTGAAAATAATAAACCAAAAAAAGTCTGCCAAGTGGGTGCGGCACATAGAAGTTATGGCTGTAACACGGAAATATACTTTTGCGCATGAGCAGCAGCTACTAGGTATCAGTCTGGGGGCGATGATTTTAATCGATGATTTAAAATCCCCGAAATTTTAATCGAAATCGGATGAGAATTGTACAAGTTATGGGTGTTGCAAGAATTTCATGACAGACACACAGACAGACAGACACGGAACCAAAATTGTTCAGGAAGGTCTGAAACGTATAACGCGAGTGGAAATTTTGGTTTTGGAGAACTTTTTTTTCAACCTTGAAAAGTGAAAACAAAGCTTCCGCTACCTTGGTAGACTCGGAAGCAAAATTTTTAAATGTGAGGCAAATTTCCCATTTATCAAGCGACACGCCTTTTGAAGAACGGGCTGGCACACTGTATCCGCCAAGGACGTCAAAGTTCCGAAAAATCACAGGTACCTTCTTCCTAGGGATAAACTCTCTATCCACTACTATCCAAACTACTATCCACCCAGACCGATTTGCAAAACTCTTTCAGAGTGGAAGATCAAAGAACTGAAATACTACAATGAAATGCATTGATGCTGATGGTTCCCAGTTCACTTGCAAAAAACTTTTGAAAATTGTGAAACAATTTTGGGACTCCTAAACGAATAACGATGGGGCTACTAGGTGGATTTTGCTAGAGGAAGTGAACAACCGGAGTACGTAAGTTCTCCTAAGGTTGAGCTGAATGACGATGGAATTTCGAGTACAGTTCAAATAGATCGAACATTCCATGACTATGAAAGGATTACCAGCAGGTTATGGAGACGAATTTCGTGAGGTTTTATGTGTACTTACAGTATAGTAGGGTAAACTCCTTAGTACGAGACCAGTCAAATTTCCTGAAAAGAAGAGAACATTATTAATGAATAATTAGTGAGTAATGAGAAGGTACAATATATCAAGATACCATTAAACTTTGTACAATGTGGAATTGAAAACCTCGATGGATGAACTAAAATTTGGTTCACGCAGGTAAATTGGCTCTACGGCGGAGCGATGGATGCTGAACCGTATCAGATCGACTTATTAACTTTATTTATTATAAACTTATCGACTTAATCCGAAAACTCGATTACTAGAAGGTACTAGTAACCATTTATTTCCTACCCAATACGCCAAATATCAGGTTTGAAGTTTGTAATAAGTTTATAAGCACTGAAGTTCCAAATAAGGTGTCAGATCTTGTTAAAATTTATTGCCAATCTTCTTCACAATTTGAAGTATAATAAATACATACGAACGTTTTTGAAATACCTACACGTTTATGGCTGGTCATTTAATTTTACCTCTAGAAACATTTACATTTTTTGGAACTTTTTCATTTATGTTTCAATACTCATCAAATTCATGATTGATGTTCGGTTTACTAGACTACGTGCATAGCTAAATTTGTAGTTAGATAATTATGGTAAAAATCCCTCTTTTCCTTGAAAATAGCGAAGATTTTAAGGGTTATCCGACCTCCTATGCTATCCTTCACCGACTGGTTTTCTACGGACATATTGATACACAAGTAGTTAGCAGGTGAGACCTACCGGCTCCTCTTCAAAGTGTCGATGGTGTAACCCAAACATCATTAGCTTATTACCCAACCACTCTGAAACCCTTTCATCGCTACGACTGGGTAATGAATGACCCACGTTGCCTCGTTCAAAGGGCCCAGGATGGAAACGCCACTTCAAAGCGGATTAGAGCGAAGCTCGTCTTTTGTCGGTTTAAGGTTTATAAACCTTATAAACCTTATTGGAATCCATTACAAACCTTTCGTAACAAACTTGGCCAATAACTTGGGCATTAGGATAAATGAATCCGAGTGTAACCGAGGGGGTTGGAGGAAGGGCCTCCACTTTTTCAACTCCCGAAAGCATAAGGAGAAAAAGTTACCGAAATTAACCTTCAACTTGGGGTGCATACTTGGGGTGCAACTCAGCAATTCATATTGTTTTATTTACCTATTATTATTACATATATTGCTTCCGAGTCTACAAAGGTAGCGGAAGCTTTGTTTTCACTTTTCAAGGACGAAAAAAAAATGTTCTCCAAAATCAAAATTTCTACTCGCCTTTTGCGTTTTAGACCTTTCTGAACAATTTTGCTTCCGTGTCTGTCTGTCTGTCTGTCTGTGTGTCTGTCTGTCTGTGTGTCTGTCATGAATTCCTTGTAACGCGCATAACTATACGAAGTTATTGTCCGATTTCTATGAAATTTTCAGGGATTGTGCGGGTTGGTGTGTAGACGGTCCCCTATGAAAATCATCATCCCCGGACTGATAGAAGCGACTGCGCATGCGCAAACGTGAATTCCTTGTAACGGCCATAACTTCTACATTTTCCATCCGATTTCAATGAAATTTTCAGGGATGTTACAGATTAGTATTTAGATGGTCCCCTATGAAAATTACCACCTTCAGACTGATAGTAGCCACTGCGCATGCGCAAACGAGAATTTCCTTGTAACGGCCATAACTTCCACATTTTCCACCCGATTTTGGTGAAATTTTTAGGGATTATGTGGATTAGGTTGTAGACGGTCCCCTATGAAAATCATCATTCCCGGACTGATAGAAGCGAATGCGCATGCGCAAACGTGAATTACTTGTAACAGCCATAACTTCAACTGTCCCCCCAGGGGTCGCGGGTTCGAATCCCAGCCGAGGCTAAGTATTTTTTTGATCCAATCACATACATCTACTCATTTAATTTTTCATCCGAATCTGATAAAATTTTCTAGGATTGTCCAGATTAGCGTGTAGATGGTCCCCTATGAGGGTAGTGGAAGGTACTTAGAGATTGGTGTTTTGAGATTAACTACTATGCATCTGATCATCTATTTTGATTCCAATCACTACCGCACTTGCATTTTTCGTCCGAATTTGATGAAATTTTCTAGGATTGTCCAGAGTAGCGTGTAGATGGTCCCCTATGAGGGTAGTGAAAGGTACTTAGAGATTGATGTTATGAGATTAACTACTATGCATCGGATCATCCATATAATCGGGTTATGGATACGAGGAAGCTATGTGCCACACCCACTTGTTTTTTCGTGGAATGTTTAATTCATACACCTGAAGAGTGTACGATTAGAAAAATCACATTTTTTTCGCCTTGACACATCATTTTCAATTTTGTTTCCGAGTCTACCAAGGTAGCGGAAGCTTTGTTTTCACTTTCAAGGATTTTTAATTACTTCAGCCTGAAAATTTAGGAGTTTGCCCACTCAGGGATCACCTACCTAATTCAATTTAAAGAAAGAAACAACAATATGGGGAGATTCGGAAACCAACGAGTACTGCCTTCAGTAAAATAAAAATATTGCGTGAATGTATACGTTTGAAAACAAAAATTTTCTTGGAGGCGCCGGGTATCGATCCCGGTACCTCTCGCATGCTAAGCGAGCGCTCTACCATCTGAGCTACGCCCCCTGTTGAACTACTCACTTGAGATAACACTATATAAGATATCTGGCACGTGAAGATCTGGATCTAAGATGTCACTGGTAACCTGCCTAAACCATAAACATCAAAATCATGATTGAAGTAATTATTATGTAAGTTCATACCTTGCAATGGATGGACTAGGTTCCTACAATATTAAAAATTTTAAATTAGTTACCAATCTAGGTACATAGTTCCTTATTTCTACTGACAATCGGTTGAAATCGAAAATTTGCTCGTTTAAAAACGGGATGAAAGAAGGACCACCCAGTTGGTCGATCTAGAGTCAAACCTACAATAATCACGTTTAACCCCTAATAGACCAAGACATGAAATAATTCGAAATTTTCCGATTTTTTCTTGATTTCTCATTAAAAACAGTTTCTTGCTACGTGAAAGTGAAGAAAAAAAAATTATTTGCTCGTACATCAAATTTTAAAATTTTGTCGCTCCGGTGCAACATTGGGCAGCCGGATAGTACCTATTTCCTGTTGCTCGGCTGCAACATTGGGCTATGATAGTCAAGAATGATTTGCAGTACTCGGAATAGTACCTAGAGCTTTCAGAGGTACTCATTTCACTAAATGATTCTATAAATCATTATTTGCAGGCGTCTTCACCAACAATCAGTAGGTAGGTATTAGAAAAAAATACTTTTTTCTCATTCCCCTACTGATTATGGAACTCGAAAAAGTAACTTGACTCAGTTAGACAAATGCATAGGCCATTTATTATGACCAATTCAATATTTTTATTACATCGTTGTCGAATATCACATACCTACCTGGTTCCCAAACGATCACGTATAGGTACCTACATAAGTTGCTCATATGATTGGACCTCTAAAATGAGGTGTTTTGGAACTCTTTCAACATTATGCTTAGCTAACGACAGCAAACGAAAAATTTCAAACTAGCAGTCGTCAAAATGCATCTCAGATGACGCAAATATTGAGAGGAAATCCTGGCAAAATTCAAAAAAAAAAAGAAGATAATCCAGAGAAGGAATTGTTTCTAACGAATAGAACAGATGTGATATTCAAAGAATAATGAACAAAAGCCACTAGTTTCTTATTCTGAGAATAATGAAACAAAGTGTCAATTTGAACTCCCCTTAGGAGGCATTTGATTCTAAGACCCCTCCTTTTTTTCAGAAAGTAGGTATTTTAGCGAAACCCAAAGTGCAAAATTGAACACGTCATATTGAAAAATGAAACACGAAAAAATTGAACAGTGTGGATAATGCAAAGGGCTCAAGCACTGCCAACTTTTGTAAATAAAAACATTGAATTATTATTGGTTCCCTCATGAGAACTTCTAAAACAATTTTTCTGATGACGATAAAGCAAAATAGGACATTCCACTTCTTCATTTTCGTAACTTTTGTCATCATCGTGTAATTGCAGAACTTCATCAGGTCTGATCTTGATGTGAACAAAAATTTCTATAGAAAGAAGCACATTATTGCTCAAATAAATGTATCTAGTAGGTAGGTAACTACTTCTGTCCGAATCTATGGACTAAATATCCCCAATGTTGCGAAATTATCCATCTTATGGGATTTTCGCACTAATGAGGCAAAATCAACTGACCTAATTAGTATGTTTGAAACCATGTACTGACTGCCCACTGTTGGCCGGGAGCAACAATCTACCAGCGCTGGCTGCCCAACGTTGCATGGGTGCATCAAACCTATTTTGACTTCTAGCAAAGTTAAAAATGGAGAAAACATGGAAGAAGTAAATGCTACATGATCTTTACAACTAAGCCAACGACGAAAGATGAAATTGATTGAAAATGGATTTATTCAAATAGGTAAAATGCGGTGGTAAACTTACCTTCGCGCGTCACAGCGCCATGTTCAGCGCGGTATCACGGAATCAGAGAAAAAAACCTCTTTATCAGCTATCCTAATGCTAGCAACATAACCAAAAAAATACACGAGCTCTTAAAGGTTGTCTAATGAAAATAAAACCTTCATCAGCCGGAAATAATAGTCCGCCTTTGTACAAAAAATCGCGGAAGTTCATGTTGCACGGGTGCATCATTGGGCTATTAGGGGTTAAAAAATTATGCTAGGTAGTACTTACTTGACAAAAATCTATCACTCAGTTTTATGACAATAGAGGATGATTTTGGGAGATGGACTAGAAATAGGAATTTTCCGATGTCTCGTTTGATTCCACATCATTCGACAATCCACACAAACAGAACTACCCTTTCCCTCAAAACAAACCCCTTCCGCCCCTTTTAGGGACAAAATACGTAAAAACACCCTCCATGCGCTGGATTTATGAATCCTTTATTCGCTCGCGTTCTCACTAGCTCGAGTCTAATTAGCTCGAGTCTCACTTTTCCCTTTTTCAATGGTTTTTTTGGTACTTCAACTCGATAACGACAAGGGTTTGGATTGGTCATCTTGTATGTGAGTTCATACCATTCTTTAGAATGAAAAACTTTTAGTAAAAATAATTATAACCTTTGATAAAAAATAAATAACGTCATACTAATATTCTTCCTTGGCTTACTGCCTAATGACTAAACTATCACATTCTCTTCACAGGAGAAGATATAATATATCTGATTATGCTATCAATCTGGTTATATTATAATCACATTTTTAGAAGGAACCATGCAAAAACTTTTATTTAAATTATTTATAAACTTTGGTAAAAAAAACCTTCCTGAGTTTACTGCCTAGTGACTAAACGATTACATTCTCTTCAATAAATCAAATTGTGCTTCATAGCATCTTGTGGAAAAGTGTCCAACTAGAGAAAAAGTGCATCTACCCGCTCTCTTGAGTGATAGTTATGTTTTGGAGCACAACATTCATCACGGGCGGAAGTTCAAGTCTAAGTATAAAGATATTGCTTCCGAGTCTACCAAGGTAGCGGAAGCTTTTTTTTCACTTTTCAAGGACGAAAAAAAAATTCTCCAAAATCAAAATTTCCACTCGCGTTTTGCGTTTTAGACCTTTCTGAACAATTTTGGTTCCGTGTCTGTGTGTCTGTGTGTCTGTCTGTCTGTGTGTCTGTCCGTCTGTCATGAATTCCTTGTAACGCGCATAACTATACGAAGTTATTGTCCGATTTCTATGAAATTTTCAGGGATTGTGCGGATTGGTGTGTAGATGGTCCCCTATGAAAATCATCATCCCCGGACTGATAGAAGCGACTGCGCATGCGCAAACGTGAATTCCTTGAAACGGCCATAACTTCTACATTTTCCATCCGATTTCAATGAAATTTTCAGGGATGTTACAGATTAGTATTTAGATGATCCCCTATGAAAATCATCACCTTCGGACTGATAGTAGCCATTGCGCATGCGCAAACGTGAATTTCCTTGTAACGGCCATAATTTCTACATTTTCCATCCGATTTCAATGAAATTTTCAGGGATGTTACAGAGTAGTGTTTAGATGGTCCCCTATGAAAATCACAGAGAATTGTTTTTCATAGAGGGATTCTTTCATAGAGGAATGGTGTCCTGTGAGAATCTCAAATCCCATTAATTGCAGGTCATCGGTAGCTCAGAGGATAGAGTCTTGATTAGAGCTCCTAAGGTCGCGGGTTCGAAACCCAGCCGAGGCTATGTATTTTTTGATCCAATCACATACACCTACTCACTTAATTTTTCATCCGAATTTGATGAAATTTTCTAGGATTGTCTAGATTAGCGTGTA